>JAUPFT010000028.1:12069557-13269557 GCA_036936625.1 Parnassius smintheus behrii | reverse complement strand
CGCCAGGGTTTACCCGCAGAGTGTCGGGACCTTATTCCAATTACAGTGATATTAGACAATTTAGAGAATCGCGGTGATATTATCGTCGTGCCACGTATTTCTATATACTCTCTATGAACGCGCCTCCACAGGGCGATTTTATCGCGGCGATGCGACGAGTGGCAACGTACCGCCGTGGTATCGTCGCTACTAGCGGCACGCTCGCCGCGGAACGTGGCGCTCTCGCAGCGAGCGTGCGGCGAGCGCGCTGTCAAACGCAGCGTCATTTCAGCGTTGCCTCTCGCCAAGCAAGGACTTTACGTATCGACAAGCATACAATATAAGTATAATGAATAGTTTATATTTAAAGTGAAAACATTGAATAGTTTATATTTAAAGTGAGAGAGAGACCTGCCCTTTACGATGTTCAGTTGCCCGAGTATCGGAACAGAGAAATAAAGGCAAGGTATTGGTATGATGTGGGAAGTGCTATGTTCACGGAATGGAATGACCTAACCTCTAAAGAAAAAAAGGGTAAGCGTTCATTACTATTTATTTAGGTAATTTTGGTTGTTATAAGTATATGATAGATAATTTTATTTAAACGATGTAGTCATTTTGCCAAGGAACCGCGCCCACTGTGTTAAAATAATATTTAAATAAGTTTCGAATATGCATCCCCGAATTACTTGTCCTTTGAAGCACGGGTGTCATATTTTGAAGATTGTATATGTCTTCATTGTTGCTATTAGTAGCATTGTGCTCATTTTCTCCGTCATTGGCCTTTAATGCTCGACTGGTTGAAGATTTATTGTATTATGAAATATGCGAAATTTTGATGTGAGCTGTCCCAAAGAAACATTCCACGTAACGTCTCGCACGAGACAGTCTGTAATTGAAAATTGTTTTATTCGTAGGAAGACATCGACCTGGATACGTTCGCATTAAATTTCGATGAATACCGAAGGCCTCATCACATATGGCATTTTTTGTCCGTCAAATACCAGTTCTTCTTCTTCCGACAAATCAAGAGCTCCTTCATACAGCTTTTGACCTATAATTGAAGATTTAAAAATAGTAGAATCATTTTCACGGCCATAAGAACCTACATCAATAACAGTAAACAAATAATTTGAATCCACCAAAGCCAATAAAACGATTGAGTTGTACATTTTATAATTAAAGTATAGAGAGCCGGAATTTCGGGGGCACTGAATTCGAATGTATTTGCCGTCTAGCGCTCTCAAGCAATGTGGGAAATTTGCATTGTCTTTAAATCCCTCTTAGATTCTTTTCCATCATTCTTTGTTTGGGGTTGCAATTTCTGTAGGTGCTAGCACTTTCCATATGATTCCACATGTTTCTTTTATTACTTTAGCTAACGTTTTTTTCGAAATTTTGTACTTATTCCGAAGGCGTTTATAACTTGTTTCAGTAGCGAGATATCTGAAAAATGACTTAATTATTTTAAAAATATACTTTTATCATATTCTACTTTTTTGAAATCGGTTAAAAAACGAAGACCACACCAAAGCGTTAGGTTTTTATTAATCTGTGTTTTTATTAATATACATAATAATATATACATAATTACATACATATTATATATACGTTACATAATATACATATAAAATGCGTAAATTTAATATAGGTGTTACTATAAGTAATGTGAATATATGTTACACACATACATATGTGTGTGTAATCTGTATTATTTTTAGGAAAAACAAATAACAATCAATTTTGGTTCACTTGTGTCTAGACAGATTGTAAAAGTGCTTCAGTGATATTCTAAATAAATAAAATTTAATGTAATAATTCTTTATTTCAGGACTTGAGTTAATGACAAAATGGAAATCTTTAAGGGGTCAATTTCGTAAGGAGTTAAAGTTGCAGCAATGTTCAAAATCCAGTCAAGCTGCTTCAAAACGACGAAAGTATATCCATTATGATGCATTACTTTTTTTTAAAGAAACACACAGAACACCCTTTAACATCGTCAAACATGCTCAACGAGGACAGTCAAGAAGTTTTTGAGGATGACGACAGTTCGGTTAATACCAACCCCAGTGTTACCGAACCATCCACGTCTAATAAAAAGAAAACATTATTCAAATGTTTCTGGAATCGAATAAAGAGATATCGAATGTTATGCGCGAGAGTATAGATATACAAAGAAATAATATTCAACGACAGTATAATGACGAGCGTGGAAATGGGGCATTTTCCCGTTCGATGCTACCACTTATGGACAAAATAAAAGAAGATTATTTAATTGACGCCAGAACTGAGATTATGTCTGTGATTAAGAAATACATACCACCATCATATACTTACATTGTAAGAATCATATCCTCGTGCATTCACACTAACAAGCGATGACGATATTGCTTAAATGTTAGAACACTTTGATGGAATATAAACTTTACGATTTATATAACTGATGTAAGCGTTTAACACAAATAAAACTGCTTAAAACTTACTGTAGTGTTACTGCTAATCTTTCACATGGCCCGATACGTTCCTCATATTAGTATATTGCTTTGATAAGTTTCTTGACAGTAAACTTAACAGTTCATCGAAAACAGGAATTGGCATTAAATATTCATCTTCAAACCAATCTGGATGATGTCGATATTCTTCATAATTCACATGGAAATGTGAATTATGAAGAACATGACTTTTACGACGTAGTAGCATAGTTTTTTTTTCCTTTCTTAATAACAATAACTGAATATTCACTAGCGTACTTGCACAAGCACCCCATAACACTACATCCATAATAAAGAATTATTTTATTGACTGAGACACTACTTATTTCGGTCTCGTCTGGCACCTAACTGAACTCTTTCATCAAATAAAAGCACAACGCAAAATCGGCGATTCCGCTACGAGTCGTCGCGGACACGCTGCGATTCCGTCACGAGTCGTGACGATAAGCTGGCGGAATAATCGCTCGTTCGTGGAGATTACCCGACGATAGAAGCGCGGACTCATCGCGATTCTCCTAATTTATTTACAATCCCAAATGGGAAAATTTACAAGGGTCCTGTAAGAAGGACTACACCATACTATCAGCTGTGGTAAAAAGCTATAAAATATTTAAAAGGTATTAAATTTCATACTTGGAAGAAAGTGGGTAATAAAATTCAAATATCACATATTTATATATATTTATCACATAACAGTTGTACCATCTGTGACAAATTTTGTTAAAACTATAGAAGGCATTCAAGAATTGTGGAAAATTTTGTCACAAAAATATTCTTTTGACTCAATGTTCACTAGAAATTTAAATCAGGACCCACTTGAGAATTACTTCGGAAGTCTCAGAAATTGCGGGGCAAGAAACACTGCACCTAATTCAGTAGCATTTGAAGGTGCCTTTAAAACTCTGTTACTAAATAATTTAAGTGCACTATATTCACCTAATTCAAACTGTGAAGAAGATAAAAATAGTTTTTTTACAAACTTTGGATTTATTTGTAACAAAAATTGCCCCAGAATCTGATATCTCCGAAGAAAGGGATACTCAAACCACTTCCAAATCTAATGTTAACCAAGAAAGGGAATTTAGGTGTTTGTACAGATTTCTTAAATTACGACAGGGCTAACGACTTAGGTCAAAGAGATTATGTAGGTATGTGGTTGGGTCTTGAGGAAATGTCTCAAAAATATAGTAAAAGGATGCAAAACATGTAGAGAACATGTGTTAAATATAAATAGCATAGAAAAAAATTCATATATTAAGGCAAAAGAATATTTTTCAGATAAAAAGTTAAATGTTATCCATCAAATCAGTTAAATGAATGCTTTCTTGACATCTAAAATATATGTGTTTCTCATTTAAAATGCTGCCAAAATGCATGCAGATATTTTTGTAGACTACCCATTTAAATGCTACACATAAAACAAAATTAAAACAATATTTCACAGATGTTACAATTAATATAATAATATACGGTTGGTGTAGAGTCATCAATCGTATCTTAGCTGGTAAGCTCACATATGAAGGTCATGATGAAATGAAATTGTATGCTCAGCAATATTATAATAAGCACCGACACAATAAAAGTAATAAATGAAATAATAAACAATCGAATATTTTTATTTAATGACTGTATTATATAGATTTCTGTTTTGTAAATATTGATTGATTTTTTTATAAAATCTTTAATTTAATATTTTTAAACTTAACCAATGTAAGAAATAGCAATTCATAAGCAGTTTTTGAAATGCCTGATTTCATCTTAACATCTATTTGTCTATGATTAAAACTACTTTTACGGATTTTATCGCGTTTATTTTTGCTTTTAATTACTTTTATTTTTAATTCCCGACGTTTCGGGCGCTTTCCAGCACCCATGGTCACGGGGGACTGTCCCCGTAAAAATCCGTAAAAGTAGTTTTAATCATGTGTAGTGTTCGCGTAAATATAAGAAATCATTATGTAAACCAGTACGGACTGGAAATAGTAAATCTATTTGTCTAAATAAAAATAAGAATACTTTGGTATTAATTGCAATATAACAAAAATAAATGTTTATATTACAGAAATCTATAATGAATCTTTAATAGAACCCCTAAAATATAAATGTAACTGCCTATAGTATAGATAGCTGTATTATATAACTCTACATATGGCTATCTATAGTCAACAAAATATTGAGATTAGTTCAAGGGATATGATACCAGACGGCTACACTATTCATATTGGGTGACAAAAAATCCGGGAAGATGGCTCTCTATTTCCGTATATATTACACTACTCTATGGTAATGCCACCCGCACTCTGCACACGCCCCTTTATCATAGAATTCACACAATTTTCGGAATTATTTACAAAAAGAAAAACGAACTTAAAAATTTAAATAAAATATGGAGAATATAGTGTTACAGATTAGAGGTAAAATTCTTAATAAAAATGCACTCAAAACAAAACTTGTAGGTAATATAAATCTTTTATAACACTTTTACAATATTAATCAGCGATTAATGATTTAAGGTAATATCTAATTCCTAGCACAACCACTCTCTACGACCGTTCGAGCCAAAGTGACCCTGCCACCTGCTACAGCGACCGGCTTTCTGGGCTCAAAACCCCACCACCGCGGTGACGCAATCATTAGCCACGCCCCCTGTCTAACCATCATCGCGTAACACGGCCTCTCCTGACGGGCGGTCGTCCTCGTCCGCAACCTTGATGTGTTCGGGATTTGACCTCACCTCATCCTCCTCCGAAGTATCATGTAACGAGTCATCAGACTCCACTAAAAGTTGGAAATAAATTGAACACATTAGAATTTATCATTACGGTTCATAATAAGCATACTCCTTACAAAGCAATGGTTCATACTTCATGACATTACATTCGTTTCTCTTACAAAACCGTTCAAACCATTCATCACATTCATGCATATCGATCTCTGGAGGCCTCCCATACAACAGTTGCCTATGCTACGGTAGTGACTAGTATACCGTGACAGCACCCCTTTTGGGCCATCTGTCCTGCCGTGGTAGAGAATTACACAAGATACCAACGTGAACATGAAAAACTCCAAATGAGTAGTCCATCTGCCGTGACAGAGAAAACATCTCAATGTCAAGGTGAATATGTATAAGCACACCAGCTTATGCATACATTAAAACATAAGCAAAACACCTACATGACAATAAAGCATAATAACATCGGTAACTTACAAGCAAAAAACGCAGCACAAGTCTCGGGAGTCCACTCTCATAAATCTTTATTAAGACTGCACCATAACCGATAGCGCTTACATATGTATGTACCTCCGTAGGTAACCGAGGGTCATAAATTGCAAGGACGGGTTCGTCTGTTAAACAGTTGATAACATACTCACGAGCTTTATCTTGTTCAACTCCCCACTCAAACGGCATGTACTTGTTTATTAAACACGGGATACAAGCTGTTCGCTGGGCATAATTCGGAATATATCTTCTGAAATAGCCCGCAAGGCCAAGGAACTGTCGAATTTGTTTGACGCTTCGAGGCTTTAAGTAATTGACCAGAGCCTGAAACCTAACAACGTGTAGTGGCAGTTGAGAATATCCACTACCCCATATCTTCTCGTGGGCGTCGTAAGAGGCGACAGAGGGAGACAGGCAGGAGATGGGAAGCAGCATCTTCCTGATAACAGCAATGATATAATAAAAAACTGCGGTTGCCAACCCGCTCGCCAAGCGTGGCAACTATGGCAAATATCCCCCCATGAGTAATGACGCAAACAAACGGCCCCCAGTCCCCGGCGGCCACGCTATTCCTGGGTACGGTGGCAACCATGGTAACGGCAGGACAGGGGGTGCTAAGAATCTCCGGTGGAGGTTCGGTTGCCACCTACGACGACTCGACCTGGCAACATATAACGCACGCACCCTGAGGACTGACGAGAAGATACTGGAGTTTGAAGAAGAGGTAGACAAGTTGCGCTGGCATATTATTGGATTATCCGAGGTTCGAAGACAGGGGGGGACACGGTAATCCTCGAGTCCGGCGCTTGTTCTATCACCGGGAGGGCGACCATCTGTCCCAAGGAGGTGTCGGATTTATCGTCCACAAGTCTCTCGTCAACAACGTTGTAAAGATTGGGAGTGTGTCGACTAGGGTCGCGTACCTGATACTCAGAATCACCAAACGGTATTCGCTGAAGGTACCATTCAGGTTTACGCACCAACCTCGGCACATCCCGATGAGGAGGTGGAGGAAATATATGAGGATATTTCTAGAGCCATTCATTCCTCCAAAACCCACTACACGGTGTTGATGGGAGACTTCATCGCAAAACTAGGCACAAGAGAAACCGGTGAGTTGAAGTTAGGGAAATTTGGAGTAAGGCAACGGAACCGTAGGGGCCAGCAGCTGGCCGACTTTATGGAGAAAGAGGGACTCTTTATGATGAACTCTTTCTTCCAGAAGCGTCCCCACAGGAAGTGCACGTAGTCGAGCCCCGACGGTTCGACAAAAAATGAGATTGACTTCATTATGACGACCAGACGCCAACTGTTCAGTGATGTCTCAGTAATCGCAAGGGTGAAAACTGGCAGCGATCACCGAATGGTTAGAGGCACACTGAACCTAAACGTTAAGGTGAAGAGGTCTCGTCTAATGAAGTCAACGCTCCGTCCCCCTCGTGCTCTAATCTAGAATCCCGAAACCTGTCAGCTCGAGTTACGTAACCGCTTTCAGTGCCTAGAAGATTGCAATGCAGTGGACGATATCAATGACAAGCTCGTGGAAACTGTCCATGCGGTCGGAGCTAAGTTCTGCAAGACCGGCCACAGAAGAACACAAAAGCTCTCCGATCACACTCCTAATCTCATGGCTGTTAGACGGGAGATGAGGCTGCAATCGTCAACACATTTGACAGCATACAGGAAACTGAACAGACAGATCTCCAAATACATGCGGCGAGACTTACGCAAATTTAATACTGCTCGTATTGAAGAAGCGATTGAGCGGAACCAGGGCTCCAGAGTCTTTGCCAGAGATCTGTCTGCCAGTAAGAGCCAACTGTCAAAGCTGAAGACTGAGTGTCGCAGCATCGTTTCCGGGACACCTGAGATTCTGAGTGAGATTGAGAGGTTCTATGGGCAGCTGTACACATCATCGTTGGAGCCACACACAAGTGTGAGTAACGATCCAAGAGCGGGTCTTATCCGACACTATTCCGATGATATCCCGGACGTCAGTCTGAGCGAGATTAGAATAGCTCTCCAGCACCATAAAAACGGCAAGTCCCCGGGCGAGGATGGAATTACAGTGGAGCTTCTGAAAGCGGGTGGAAAACCGGTACTTGAAGTCCTTCAAAGGCTCTTTAATTCCGTCATCCATGGTGGCACTAATCCGGAGGCGTGGAGCAGAAGTGCGGTGGTCTTGTTCTTTAAGAAAGCTGACAACGCCCTCCTGAAGAACTACAGACCGATATCCCTTCTGAGCCGCGTATACATGCTGTTTTCGAGAGTCATTACGAATCGTCTCGCACGCAGACTCGACGACTTCCAGCCTCCCGAACAAGCCGGTTTCCGAAAAGGCTTTAGTACCATAGACCACATACATACCCTTCGGCAAATTGTACAGAAGTCCGAAGAGTACAATTTGCCACTTTGCCTGGCGTATGTGGACTATGAGAAAGCCTTTGATTCCGTCGAAATTTGGGCGGTGCTACAGTCTCTTCAGCGGTGACAAGTTGTCTGTCGGTATATCGAAGTGCTGAAGTGTTTGTACAGTAGGGCTACGATGGCTATCCGAGTACAGAACCAGAGTACGAAACCTATCCAACCGTAGAGAGGTGTAAGATAAAGACGTTATTTCCCCGAAACTCTTCACCGCTGCATTGGAAGACGTGTTCAAGCTACTGGACTGGAAAGGATACGGTATTAACATCAATGGCGAGTACATCACTCACCTTCGATTTGCCGACGATATAGTACTTATGGCAGAATCGCTGGAGGACTTAAGCACTTTGCTCAATGACCTCAATAGTGCCTCCCAACGGATAGGTCTTAAGATGAACATGGACAAAACAAAGATCATGTTTAATGTCCATGTCACACCTATGCCGATAGTTGTTGGGAGCACTAAGCTCGAAGTCGTTGATGAGTACGTTTACCTGGGACAAATAGTCCGGCTAGGTAGTCCAACTTCGACCGAGAGGTCAATCGACGGATTCAACTCGGCTGGGCACGGGCAGCGTTCGGGAAATTACGACACATCTTCTCGTCAGGTATACCTCAAAACCTGAAAACTAAGTTGTACAACCAGTGCGTGTTGCTAGTGATGACATATGGAACTGAGACGTGGTCCTTCACTGCTGGCCGTATGAGGACGCTCAAAGTCGCTCAGCGAGCTATGGACAGGGCTATGCTCGGAGTTTCTCTGCGTGATAAACTTAGAAATAAGGATATCCGCAGTAGAACCAGAGTGACCGACATAGCCCAACGGATTAGTAAGCTGAAGTGTCAATGGGCCGGCCATATAGCTCGAAGAACCGACAACCGTTGGGGGAAAAAGGTTCTCGAGTGGCAGCCTCGTACCGGTAGACGAAGTGTAGGGCGACCCCCCACTAGATGGAGTGACGACCTGGTAAGACATGCAGGAAGTAGATGGATGCAGTTGGCTCAGGACCGTGCTTTGTGGCATACCTTGGGGGAGGCCTATGTTTAGCAGTGGACTTGTAAAGGGCTGTAATGATGATGATAATGATGATGAACCTTACTCTCGGCCTAACCTGACCATTACTGATAACCCTCCCAAGATACTCTATTTCACTGCTAAGAAAGGTACATTTCTTGAGATTGATAGAGAAACCTGACGACGTAAGAGTTTCTAGGACTCGTCGTAGAAGGGCTAATTCTTCAGGTACAGTATCGGATAGAAAAAGAACGTCATCTATTTACACAAGGACCATTCCTGATTCGATGAAAGATTTGAGCGTCTTTGAAATGATCTTTTGATATAATACTGGAGCATTAGAAAGGCCGTAAGGGATCTTAACGTATTCGAAGTAACCCTCTGGGGTCACGAAAGTGGTTTTGGCGATTGACCCTGCTTCCATAGGCACCTGATGAAAGCCAGCCGCCACATCGAAACTCGTAAAGAATCTAAATGATCCTAACCTATCTATATGAGTGGCAAATGAAACTTATCCTTTACAGTACGTGAATTTAAGACCCTATAATCTGCGCACATTCGATCTGTGCCGTCTTTCTTTTTGACCAAAATTACGGGGCTTGCGTATGGTGATTCGGATTCACGTATAATGCCTTTAGCCATTAAGTCTTCTATATTTCGAACGCGAAGCTTCTCATCATACGATAATTTGTACGGCCTACTGCATACTGGATCATTGTTGGAAATTTCTATTTTCATACTACCTGTCGTGACTGTGGTCGAAGCCGTGCCGGTTATATAGAACCTTGAAAAATTATTTATAACCAACGAAAGTTGTTCTTTCTCTTCACTTATGAGTGGTGTGTTTACGTTATTAATACCGAAAGCATGGTTTACCGATTCAGGTATGCCTGTACGAGTCAGAATTTGAACACTATTCTGTCGGATATATGTGGTGCCTTCACTATTCAAAATATCGGTGCCTATAATGACCGGAGTACTAATGCAATTGTGGGGTACTACATAAAAGTTGACTTCGATAGATATGTGAGGTAGCTCCACAATTAATGTCACAAACGAGGTACATTCAATAAGCTGACTTCCTATTCCACGCAAGGCGCGATATGTAGGTTTTCGGTTAGCCTTAAAGTGTTTAATAACGAACTCGACGATACGATTGATATACAGGAACCACTGTCTACTAATAAATCAATCGGTATGCCTTCGATTACCTACATGAAACGTTACCGTCTAATTTACTAAAAAACATTACATTGTGCGGGTTAAGTTTGGTCGACTCTGAACGTTGTTTGATAAAACAGTTACTAATTATGTTACTAATCATGACCATTCCTTTTGCAAAATGAGCATGTTACAGAATGTGGAGACTGCGTGTTAGACGGAGACGACCCCAAACTATTACCTAGTCGCGTTCTTTTAGCACTCATACAGTCTATACGTTTATGCCCAAACCTTCCACACAAGTGACATTTTAAATCGCCAAGTCCCTTTTTTTTCGTTCCTTCGGGTAATGGTTGATCCAAAACTAGAGCGCGATCCACGAGATATAACGCGGGTAGACAGAAAATCATTTTTTGGTTTTATGTACATCGACAAAAATTGCACTAAATCATTGGGTTGTAACTTTGCATTAGTAGCTGCAGATTTAACGTGAGGATCTGTGATGCCTCTCAATAAATAGCAACAATTAGTTCGTCGGATAGTCCCTTAACCAAACTCAACCTTAACAATGAACGTCTAGCGTTTTCGGCGTAGTTGGCGTAACTTTTAGAATCTTTGGTCTCACTTCGTAAAGAATAGACGCAATATCGACGGTTCGCGGGCACAACTTTTTAAATTCTCGTTTGAAATTTGTCCACGAACGATCGGTGCTAGACCACTCATTAAGACACACACGTGCTTCTCCCTTTAAAAATTACCGATTTGAGACAGACACTCGTTATCGTTCCATCTGTTAGTTTCTTTAGTCCTATCGACTTCTTCGCACCAAACGTCGATATTGTGAAGATGAGGGTCAAAGTTAGAAATATAAGAATTACTAGACCTTACTTTAACTAGCGAAGTGATGGCCTCCACGATTCTGCCAGTTGCGTCCCCGCCTGTGGCAATGCTCTCCTGTGATAACAAAACAGGTGCGCAGCCTGCCATCGCATTGCCGTCATGTACGTCGTCGGTGGCTGCGAGCGCGCTGTGGCGCGGGCAGCACCAAACGCGGTGCCGACCCCGAAGATGTTGATGCAGCCTGTAAAAGTGGCTCGGACGGCGGCGGCGATGAAGTAAAACGTTCCTCGAGCGTATTCAATCTAGCAAGGATAGCATCCAGCACATCCTTATTCGAATCACGCTTGCGTTTACGAGAGCGACATCGTTGCTCGGACATTTTGAAATTTGTATACCGAAAACTAAACAAAAAGAAAACTACGAAATCGTTAAAATCTAATTACAACACTATCTTTTCAATTTTAATGTTAGGTGTTCCGAAAGCGGGTAGGCAACGAAGCACTATCCCACTTCTGATATTACAGATTAGAGGTAAAATTCTTAATAAAAATGCACTCAAAACAAAACTTGTAATATAAATCTTTTATAACACTTTTACAAAATTAATCAGCGATTCATGATTTAAGGTAATATCTAATTCCTAGCACAACCACCACAGAACACTATTACTCCATAACCACTCTCTCCGACCGTTCGAGCCACAGACTACTAAGAGGATACTACGCAATAGACAAGAATCTTAGAACAACCAATACGGAACTAGTAGTTTGACTTCTAACTCTGAGGTACGAGGGCGGCACTGAAAATTTCGGGAATCAAGGAAGTGACACAACATTACTATTTAAAAATGTATTTATTGCTTTTCGAAGTATTCTCCGCGAAATTTGACACATTTTACCATACGATGGAACCAATCATTGAAGCAACCATTCCATTCGGAAGTTGGGGTCTCCAAAATGGCCGTTTTGTAGGCGTCCACAGCTTCTTCAGGTGATGAAAATCTCTGTCCACGCAATTTATTCTTTATTTTAGGGAAAGTATAGAAATCATTAGGGCTTAGGTCGGGGCTGTACGGCGGATGGTCTAATAATTCTATGTTTTCTTGCTCTAAAAACTCTTTTGTTCTGTGTGCGGTGTGAGAACTCGCACTGTCGTGATGGAGGATGATGCGGTGGTTGCAGTTCTCTTTACGGAGTTCAGAAACGACCTGTGGCATACAAATGCTAGCATACCCTTCTGCATCAACCGTTCTTTGTCCCTCAAGAGGAATAGTCGTAACATGGCCGGTTTTGGAGACAAACGTGGCCACCATTTTTTTTGCAACACTCCGTGAACGAACAATTTTTGTTGGCTTTAACTCATTTTCGAACACCCAAACTCGTGACTGGTTTTTTGTTTCGGGTTCGTACGCATATATCCAGGATTCGTCACATAATACGATGTTGTATACAGCATTTGAGGATCCTGCGTGGAATCTTTCGAGAGTTCTGATGCACCAAGTAACGCGAGCCGCTTTTTGCTCTTGACAAAGCGAATGCGGTATCCATCGGGAAAACAACTTTTTTACACCTAATTGTTCATGCAAGATTATTTGTATTTGACTCATGCCAATGTCTAAAGTTGTCTGAATTTCGCGGTATGTCACATGTCGATCTTCCTCAATCAGCTTACGCACAGCATCAACATTTTCTTGGGTGACTGTAGTTTTTGGACGACCTTGACGGGGATCATCACTGAGCTTGACACGTCCACGTTGAAATTCAGCAAACCAGCGATAAATTGTGGTTTTGGATGGGGCTTCATCACCAAATGCAGAAATCATCCGGTCAACACACTGTTTTTGTGTTAAACCACTTCGAAAGTCATAATAAATCATCGCTCTTAAATTTTCTCGAGTCAATTCCATTTTCTCAACGACTAAACAAGTTTGACAAAATCTTGTGACAAGACCGAGAATCTTTTTTTAAATAAATAAATGGTTTTTAAAACCAAGGAGTTTTCAATTAAAAAGATTTTAATATGACAGGAACAGTGGAAATATTCCATTCCCGATACTTTTAGTGCAGCCTAGTATCAGGCAAGTACACGATTGATAAAACCTATTTAAGTTACTTTCAAACTTTGTAGTTACAAGGCAAAAGTACACCATAGATAAAGCCCAATTTCATTCACATAACCGCTATTCCGTGCCGTGTAGTGGCGGTTGAGAATATCCACTACCCCATGACTTCCCGTGGGTGTCGTAAGAGGCGACTGAGGGAGACAGGCAGGAGATGGGCAGCAGCATCTTCCTGATAACAACTGTGAGATAATAAAAAACTGCGATTGCCAACCCGCTCACCAAGCGTGGCAACTATGGCAAGTATTCCCCCATGAGTAACGACGCAAAAAAACGGCCCCCAGTCCCCGGCGGCCCCGCTATTCCTGGCTACGGTGGCGACCGTGGTAACGGCGGGGCAGGGGGGGCTAAGAATCTCCGGTGGAGGTTCGGTTGTCACCTACGACGACTCGACCTGGCAACATATAACGCACGCACCCTGAGGACTGACGAGAAGATACTAGAGTTGGAAGAAGACGTATACAAGTTGCGCTGGCATATTATTGGGTTATCCGAGGTCCGAAGAGAGGGGGAGGACACGGTATTCCTCGAGTCCGGCAACTTGTTCTATCACCGGGAGGGCGACCATCTGTCCCAAGGAGGTGTCGGATTTATCGTCCACAAGTCTCTCGTCAACAACGTTGTAAAGATTGGGAGTGTGTCGACGAGGGTCACCTACCTGATACTCAGAATCACCAAACGGTATTCGCTGAAGGTCATACAGGTTTACGCACTAACCTCGGCACATCCCGATGAGGAGGTGGAGGAAATGTATGAGGATATTTCCAGAGCCATACATTCCTTCACAACCCACTACATGGTGTTGATGGGAGACTTCAACGCAAAACTAGGCACAAGAGAAAGCGGTGAGCTGAAGGTAGGGAAATTTGGAGTAGGGCAACGGAACCATAGGGGCCAGCAGCTGGCCGACTTTATGGAGAAAGAGGGACTCTTTATGATGAACTCTTTCTTCCAGAAGCGGCCCCACAGGAAGTGAACCTGGTCGAGCCCCGACGGTTCGACAAAAAATGAGATTGACTTCATTATGACGACCAGATGCCAACTGTTCAGTGATGTCTCAGTGATCGCAAGGGTGAAAACTGGCAGCGATCACCGAATGGTTAGAGGCACACTGAACCTAAACGTTAAGTTGGAGAGGTCTCGTCTAATGAAGTCAACGCTCCGTCCCCCTCGTGCTCTAATCCAGAATCCCGAAACCCTTCAGCTCGAGTTACGTAACCGCTTTCAGTGCCTAGAAGATTGCAATGCGGTGGACGATATGTATGACAAGCTCGTGGAAACTGTCCATGCGGTCGGAGCTAAGTTCGGCAAGACCGGCCGCAGAAGAACACAAAAGCTCTCCGATCACACTCTTAATCTCATGGCTGTTAGACGGGAGATGAGGCTGCAATCGTCAACACATTTGACAGCATACAGGCAACTGAACAGACAGATCTCCAAATGCATGCGGCGAGACTTACGAAAATTTAATACTGCTCGTATTGAAGAAGCGATTGAGCGGAACCAGGGCTCCAGTCTTTGCCAGAGATCTGTCTGCCAGTAAGAGCCAACTGTCAAAGCTGAAGACTGAGTGTGGCAGCATCGTTTCCGGGACACCTGAGATTCTGAGTGATTTTGAGAGGTTCTATGGGCAGCTGTACACATCATCGTTGGAGCCACACGCAAGTGTGAGTAACGATCCAAGAGCGGGTCTTATCCGACACTATTCCGATGATATCCCGGACGTCAGTCTGAGTGAGATTAGAATAGCTCTCCAGCACCTTAAAAACGGCAAGTCCCCGGGCGAGGATGGAATTACAGCGGAGCTTCTGAAAGCGGGTGGAAAACGGGTACTTGAAGTCCTTCAGAGGCTCTTTAATTCCGTCCTCGATGGTGGCACTACTCCGGAGGCGTGGAGCAGAAGTGCGGTGGTCTTGTTCTTCAAGAAAGGTGACAACGCCCTCTTAAAGAACTACAGACCAATATCCCTTCTGAGCCGCGTCTACGTGCTGGTTTCGAGAGTCATTACGAATCGTCTCGCACGCAGACTCGACGACTTCCAGCCTCCCGAACAAGCCGGTTTCCGAAAAAGCTTTAGTACCATAGACCACATACATACCCTTCGGCAAATTGTACAGAAGTCCGAAGAGTACAATCTGCCACTTTGCCTGGCGTATGTGGACTATGAGAAAGTCTTTGATTCCGTCGAAATTTGGCCGGTGCTACAGTCTCTTCAGCGGTGCCATGTTGACTGTCGGTATATCGAAGTGCTGAAGTGTTTGTACAGTAGGGCTACGATGGCTATCCGAGTACAGAACCAGAGTACGAAACCTATCCAACTGCAGAGAGGTGTAAGACAGGGTGACGTTATTTCCCCGAAACTCTTCACCGCTGCATTGGAAGACGTTTTCAAGCCACTGGACTGGAAAGGATACGGTATTAACATCAATGGCGAGTACATCACTCACCTTCGATTTTCCGACGATATAGTACTTATGGCAGAATCGCTGGAGGAGTTAAGCACTATGCTCAATGGCCTCAATAGTGTCTCCCAACGGATAGGTCTTAAGATGAACATGGACAAAACAAAGATCATGTTTAATGTCCATGTCACACCTATGCCGGTAGTTGTTGGGAGCACTAAGCTCGAAGTTGTTGACGAGTACGTTTACCTGGGACAAATAGTCCGGCTAGGTAAGTCCAACTTCGACCAAGAGGTCAATCGACGGATTCAACTCGGCTGGGCAGCGTTCGGGAAATTACAACGCATCTTCTCGTCAGGTATACCTCAAAACCTGAAAACTAAGTTGTACAACCAGTGCGTGTTGCCAGTGATGACATATGGAACTGAGACGTGGTCCTTCACTGCTGGCCGTATGAGGACGCTCAGTCGCTCAGTGAGCTATGGAGAGGGCTATGCTCGGAGTTTCTCTGCGTGATAAACTAAGTTTATGAATATATATAAATGAGGATATCCGCAGTAGAACCAGAGTGACCGCCATAGCCCAACGGATTAGTAAGCTGAAATGGCAATGGGCCGGCCATATAGCTCGAAGAACCGACAACCGTTGGGGAAAAAAGGTTCTCGAGTGGCAGCCTCGTACCGGTAGACGAAGTGTAGGGCGACCCCCCACTAGATGGAGTGACGACCTGGTAAGACATGCAGGAAGTAGATGGATGCAGTTGGCTCAGGACCGTGCTTTGTGGCATACCTTGGGGGAGGCCTATGTTCAGCAGTGGACTTGTAAAGGGCTGTAATGATGATGATGATGAACCGCTATTCACTATTAAAAGTTGACAATTTTAAAATCTTTAGAACTTATAATACAAAAATAAAACAACTTCGTTATTCAAGTTTTTATTTTTTTCTTTTGAAATTATTTTTAAACTTTTTTTCTTTTTTTTTTTTCTTTTATCTAGCATTTGCGGCAATTGGTTACGTTATTTTAATCTCACAATATCAAATTCTTTTAAGATTTTAATAACTACGTATTTTAATCTCACCATATGAAATTCTTTTAAGATTTTAATAACTGCATTACACCAGTTCCATCTACATTATTTTATCGTTATTGAGACAAAATATTTTAGAAGAGCTTGTTTATGACTCGGCATGTTAACAAATCAAACGAATATTTGGATTTAATTTCCATTTGCTTTTTTTCTAAAATTTCATAAGAATTTGGTTTCACTTTCAAATATTAGTTTGTTTTTTTATAACGGTTGAAATATACCTCACTGCATATTCTGAGGGATAGGTTGATTTTTGTTTTTATTTTAACTATCTGTACTGTTTGTGAGAAATCCATTGTTGGACTGACGACCGACTTTTTTAGAGGACACAATACACTCCTTGTTCTCTTTATTAACAAATCTCATTTCTTCTAATTTTTTTATGGAATTAATCCAAAGGGTTTCGTGCTCTGATGAATTCGTTTCAGCTTGTCTTAAGGGTTTCACTTTGTTTCTCCGTCTCAGAGCTGTTTCCTTACATGAATCAATTAAGTCCTCGAAAAATGACAAAGCTTCCGAAGTATTTTTTGACGTCGAGTTTACATGTTTTCTATTAGGTTAGTGAGCTGTAACATAAAAATAAATATAATGTTAGCCAAAGAAACCCTAAATTAATGTTATTTGTTTCTCTTTTAATTTTATTTTTTTTACTTTTTAGAAGCCAGTGCTTGACCACAATCCCATGATGGTAAATGGTAATGCAGCCTTAGATAGTAAATTGCACTGTCTTAGCGTAACAAAACCCTATTAACTCTGGGCTTGAAGACACCCAGATTGTATTCGGACGGAAAGATAGACGCTGGCAAATTATTCCACTCCTTTGCTGTACGCATTAAAAAATTCGAAGTAAACCGTTTGGTTCTAATGCGTGGAATATCAACAACAAAGGGGTAAAGACCCGCGACCAAAGATTTAAATAGTTAGATGCGCTCTTACCATAGTATGACCACTCCGAAATGTGTCCATTCTCAAATGAGTGAGCTCACTCATTCGCAATCAGTGCTCATTTGTGCGACAGAGAAAGTAGTACACAATTTCTGTAAGATAATAAGAGATGACACTATTGCATTATTCTGCGCGCGTCAGCGGTTTGCAAACGAACACATCCAAAAATAATGCCACAGTTTTCAAAGTGAAGGCGCATCTAACTATTTCAATCTTTGCCCGCGACCGCCTGGTCATCCGATGATGAAAAGGAGAGGGAGGAATTAAAGCGTGCAATTCCTGCGCACACTCTGCGAAATGCATCCTATAGAATATTGAGAGGCTGGCTAATCTGCGCCTGTGCTTGAGGCTGACAAAGTTGGTTTATTCAAGGAATGTTATATTCTTTATAATACATACATATATATATCATCATCATCATCATCATTACAGCCTTTCACAAGTCCACTGCTGAACATAGGCCTCCCCCAAGTAATGCCACAAAGCACGGTCCTGAGCCACCTGCATCCATCGACTTCCTGCATGTCTTACCAGGTCGTCACTCCATCTAGTGGGGGGTCGCCCTACACTACGCCTACCGGTACGAGGCTGCCACTCGAGAACCTTTCTTCCCCATCGGTTATCGGTTCTTCGAGCTATATGGCCGGCCCATTGCCACTTCAGCTTACTAATCCGTTGGGCTATGTCGGTCACTCTGGTTTTACTGCGGATATCCTCATTTCTGAGTCTATCACGCAGAGAAACTACGAGCATAGCCCTCTCCATAGCTCGCTGAGCGACCTTAAGCGTCCTCATACGGCCAGCAGTGAAGGACCACGTCTCAGATCCATAAGTCATCACTGGCAACACGCACTGGTTGTACAATCTAGTTTTTAGAGATTGAGGTATACCTGACGAAAAGATATGTCGTAATTTCCCGAACGCTGCCCAGCCGAGTTGAATCCGTCGATTGACCTCTCGGTCGAAGTTGGACTTACCTAGTCGGACTATTTGTCCCAGGTAAACGTACTCGTCAACAACTTCGAGCATAGTGCTCCCAACAACTACCGGCATAGGTGTGACATGGACATTGAACATGATCTTTGTTTTGTCCATGTTCATCTTAAGACCTATCCGTTGGGAGGCACTATTGAGGTCATTGAGCATAGTGCTTAAGTCCTCCAGCGATTCTGCCATAAGGACTATATCGTCGGCAAATCGAAGGTGAGTGATGTACTCGCCATTGATGTCAATACCGTATCCTTTCCAGTCCAGTAGCTTGAAAACGTCTTCCAATGCAGCGGTGAAGAGTTTCGGGGATATAACGTCACCCTGTCTTACACCTCTCTGCAGTTGGATAGGTTTCGAGCTCTGGTTCTGTACTCGGATAGCCATCGTAGCCCTACTGTACAAACACTTCAGCACTTCGATATACCGACAGTCAACTTGGCACCGCTGAAGGGACTGTAGCACCGCCCAAATTTCGACGGAATCAAAGGCTTTCTCATAGTCCACATACGCCAGGCAAAGTGGCAGATTGTACTCTTCAGTCTTCTGTACAATCTGCCGCAGGGTATGTATGTGGTCTATGGTACTGAAGCCTTTTCGGAAACCGGCTTGTTCGGGAGGCTGGAAGTCGTCAAGTCTGCGTGCGAGACGATTCGTAATGACTCTCGAAAACAGCACGTGTAGACGCGGCTCAGAAGGGAAATCGGTCTGTAGTTCTTTAAGAGAGCGTTGTCGCCTTTATTAAAGAACAAGACCACCGCACTTCTGCTCCACGCCTCTGGAGTAGTGCCACCATGGAGGACGGAATTGAAGAGCTTCTGTAGGACTACAAGTACCGGTGTTCCACCCGCTTTCAGAAGCTCCGCTGTAATTCCATCCTCGCCTGGGGCCCTGCCGTTTTTAAGGTGCTGGAGAGCCATTCTAATCTCGCTTAGACTGACGTCCGGGATATCATCGGAATAGTGTCGGATAAGACTTGCTCTTGGATCGTTACTCACACTTGCGTGTGGCTCCAACGATGATGTGTACAGCTGCCCATAGAACCTCTCAATCTCACTCAAAATCTCAGGTGTCCCGGAAACGATGTTGCCACACTCAGTCTTCAGCTTTGACAGTTGGCTCTTTCTGGCAGACAGATCTCTGGCAAAGACTTTGGAGCCCTGGTTCCGCTCGATCGCTTCTTTAATACGAGAAGTATTAAAGTTGCGTAAGTCTCGCCGCATGCATTTGGAGATCTGTCTGTTCAGTTGCCTGTATGCTGTCAAATCTGTTGACGATTGCCTGTTGCGATTGATATATATATATATATATATATATATATATATATATATATATATATATATATATATATAAATTGCTTACATGTCACATTGTTTGTCGGCGATGGACTCCTAAACTACTTAAACCGATTTTAATCAAATTTGCACACCTGTGCAGTTTGGTCCAACTTGACAGATAGGATAGTATTTTTTCCCATGAGTGCCCCACAAATTTTTTTTGCGGATTTAAGGATTTTTAACAGGACATGATATAGGGTCGTCGAAAAGGGCAGAACAACGTCTGCCTAGCAAGCTAGTTCTTTATAATAATGTCCCCCAGATCGAATTTCGGTCATGGTGGCCTGTCTCAACGGAGACTAGCCATCGGCGCAGGACAGGATTATATTGCCTAAATCTATGCGCCAGTACAGTTGCACTCTCTATTTCCTCACTCACAATCCGATGGAACAGTAAACTGACACGACCGAAGAGAGACCAGGCGCAGGACCAACGCCATTACGAGCTTTGCGAGGCATGGGGGTAAGACACCGCCAACTTCTTGACTCCAGGCAGCTACTGAAGATTTCTTGACAGAAAACTCAATAATTGATTTTGGCCCGACTTGGGATTCGAACCCAAGACTTCACGATCGGCAGTCACACTACTACAACTACTAGACCAACAAAGCAGTCAATCCTACATAATCAAGTCAACGCATGTAGTACTAGTCAAGTCATACTACATAATACAGCTTATAAGTATCCATGCACCCTTATATAAAAATAATCTCCTTCTCTATAGTTTTTCCTGGAATAGATCTCTGTTTAGTATTAAGGCCCGCTAATTGTACATTTAGTATATAGTTTGTTGTCAGTGTTTATGTAATATAATATTGTATGCAATAAAAAGTATAAAAAGTAAAATAAATATCAGCTTTCTACATTTACATCCTCCGCTGGATTTAGGACTTTATAGATCAGTGAATATTTTTCCAGTAGTAGGCGCACATTTCTGTAAGCAAATCGTAAGACGGCCCCCCACTAAGGTGATGACCTGATAAGACATGCAGGAATATGATGTGTGTACATGGGTGAGTTCTGTGTATAACGACATAACAGGTGAGGCCTATGTTCAGCAGTGGACTTTTGAAGAGGCTATAATAATGAAGATGATACAATATTTCAATGTGCCTATAGCCACAATACACTCTCTATCATCTAGTTGTGGGATTTTTGGTTCTGCAAATGTGAATGGATTACCTACACAAGTAGATTACACTATTTATTAGTAAGCAGGGCTCACTTCATGCAGGTGATGTTAGAATTAGGTAAAGTTTGATAGATTTCCCCATATTGTAAATTAAAATAAAATAATATTTAGATCAACAGACTTACAAAAATGTGATGTGTATGCCAAGGCTCCCGCAACAGTCTTGCTTAACACACGACTGCAGTTTCTCACCTGAAAAACCAAATGATAATATTAATTAATTTGGCTTTATTCCAAAGATGTATTCTCTATATATATATATATATATATATATATATATATATATATATATATATATATATTCTTACATTGGTAGGCTTACCTTCATTTTTTATTTTCTGAGGAATTACATGTTCATAATTTAACTTATGCAGCAAATATATTTCTGCATGTTTGCGATCTATTAAATAAACATCTACAATATCATCCCATTTTGATGTTTTCCCATTCAATACTATATTTTTGTCAAGAAAATTATTTCTTAGACTTTAATGGGGTGAGGAGGATCAAATATGATACTAATCTTATGAATTCTTATTATGGTTGTGTCATCTGAAATGAAAACAAAAATTTGGGTAATAGGCAATCAAAAGTATAAAAATACATTACTAATAATGTTAGCACTTTATTAAGAACTTTAATTTGTTGATTTAAACCTTTCATTTAATTATCTTACCAGTATTTTCATTTGCCAATATTTGTTTTTTTTTTCTTATCTTCCTACAACTTATTAATGGCTGACTGATATGATGTTCCCTGATCTGATACCAGAGCCACAGGAATTAATCTAGTTATTATTCTCTTCTATCACTTGCTCTATTATATTTTTTAATATAAGTGCAGGTCTAGTTCCTGACAAAAATAAAACGCAATAGGCTGTTGCCATTTATTTATTTATTTATTTTTATTTATTTTTAACAGATACACCATTGGCTTATCACTAGACATTGTTAAATATAACACAATTGGTTTTGTTCAAAATGATTCGCCTTTAAAGGTATATACAACATTCACAAAAATAGTGCAGCTAATATAAGAAAGTTGTTAACTTACTTAACTAGAACAATATACAATAAATTTACAAGTAATTTGATTACAATGAAACGAATGCTAAACTTGAAGAAGAGAGAAAGAGTTATAAGTACTTATTACATAATCTAGCAAATTTTGACACGTTAACCGTATGGAAAATGTCGACGTCGCCGTTGGTGGTTATGTCGTTATACGTTTGCATTAACCTATTTATTGGGGCTCGTTTACCTAAATTCGTTCTCTGGTTGGGTAAACAGAAGATTTTGGTAATCGGATGTCTTGGAATAGATCTTGGAACTCTGATACTTAATTGATTTAACAGTGCCGGTGATAGTAGGAGGCCGTGAGTTAGCTTATGAAGTGTTTTAAGATCACTAAGTCGACGTCTTTTTGCGAGAGACTCTAATTTGAAGTGGGATAGCCTAGTATTATAGTCAGCACGGTAAGGACAAGTTTGATCTTTAAAGGCTAAGTAGCGGGTGAAATTGCGCTGGATACGCTCTATTCGATCACTGTGAATTTGGTATGATGGGTTCCAAACAGGTGATGCATATTCTAGTGTGCTACAAATAAGAGCTTTGTATATAGTGAGAATAGGTGTAGGGTTCCGCAAATCCTTACATATTCGCTTTACGAATCCTGCCATCTTCCATGGTTTGGATGCAATATTATCAATATGGATGTTGAAATTTAATTTTTTATCGATCATTACGCCAAGGTCACGGACTACTTCGGATTCTGTTAATTTTTCTCCGTCTACAAAATCCAGACGAAATCGTATTGCTTTTCTCGAGCAACTTGACGAGTCCGCGCGTGTAGAGCTTTAAAATACGGCGCTAGATGTTCGGAGATGAAAATAGGCGACTTGCTTTCTATGTATCCCAGATGTCCTGTGTTTAGTTTATTGGATGCGTTCTTTTTATTGAATTGTGTTACCGCTGCTAGTATCTCATCACGAGTTTTTACTGAAGGAAGTTTTATAATAATTGCGCGGGGCCTCTTATTTGAGTCATTCATCTTCCTAACTCTGGTACAGGTAGCTGTTTCGATGAGATCGGTAGGAATAGATACAGTATTGCATATTTGTTTGGCAACATTAATTAAGTTTTCAGTCTTACTTTCCGGAATACCATTCACTTCAATATTCGTCTCACGCGAGTATTGCTCAAGTAAAACAAGTCTATTTGATAATTCGTTCACTTTTGTATGTAAGTTGCTGTTTTCAGCTGAAAGCGACTTTATGTGCTCTTCTGACGTTTTTAATTCTTTTTTCATTCTATCATATTCCGCACTTAAAAATTCAAGCCCGCTTTTGATATCTTTTAAGGAACTTAACTCCTCTTTTATAGTTCTTAAATCCATTTTTATAGATGACTCCTCTATAGCTTGATTTAAAATTTTTCCCATTGATGATTTAATTTCTGATCTAATTGTTAGCATTAAGGATTCATCTCCGGGTTGTGTAGGTGAACTCACCTTCTGATTACTAGGTAGTTGAGGTTTTTTACGCTGTGTTATGTAATCATTGTTAGGAGTACTAATTTCCTGCGACGAATCACCACAGTCGCGCGGGCCCGTTCTGGACTGAATGGGGAGTTTGAATTGCCACCATTTCGCTCTTTATTCCTACAACCAGGGCAGATCCATTTCTCTTTCTTGTCTTTCTCCAGCAGCATAAGGCGTTGGTGAGAGATATTAGCGCAAACTGTGTCATATATATCTTTGCAGAATGAACATGTTACAAAGTCTTTATTAGTTATTTTATTTAAACATCCCGCGCACAATTTTGTATTTGAAGCCATAGCACCGTAGATATTTAAAACCCCTGTCTGTGTACGTTAGGTGTTGGTTCCTTTAGCGAAACTGTTTTTTCGGAGTGCTTTCGCTTAAAGTTATGGCAAAGTAAGACGGTCTGACACTGGGAGTACTAGGCGCACATAAACAAGTATTCATAAATAAATCAAAATCAAAATATAGTAATAATTGCAAAGTAAGAAGGTCTGACACTTGAAGTACTAGGCGCACATAAACATTTAAGTGAATTATTACTGACCAAAAAGAGCGTAGCTAAGAAGATGGCTGCTACGAGTTGCGTAGCAGATGGTCAGTACGAGGCTGGGCGGTGCGTGCGTAGCCGGGTCAGCAGTGATTGGTCGCCGCGATTTCCGTGATGGCAGTTGGCGGGGCGCTGCTTGATGTTTGTGATATCGCGCTTCGCAGGTGACGTCACTAACTGAGAGCTCTTTTTACTTTATGCGCTCCTATTTTTTTAGTATAATTAAAAACTGTTTTAAATTTAACTTAATTTTTAAAATAAAATGACGATAACTTGAATACGTGTGCTCGCTGCCGACGTCCGAGAGAAGGATTTGTGTAGAGTACCTCAAATGAGGAACATTAAGGCATGGCCGGCATAGTCACAGTAACTGTGACTATGAGTTGACATTTGTCATAATATGTAAGACCTGGCTCTATCGAAACTTCACCAAATATTAGTGAGCAATATTTTTTCGATTCTTGCCGATTTGCAACCTAGGAATAAAAACATGAGGTAATTAACTGAAAATAATAATATACTATTTGTGAAGAATTTATGAAGATTTTTACAATTATATTTACCAGTTTTGTCATGATGTAGACACTGCTGTTTGTCCAATCATTTTAAAATGTTTATAGATGGATGGTGGTTCATTGATATCTGGAAACAAATATGTATACTTTTTATAGTTAACAGTGAACAGCAGGCCCATTCCTTAAATTTTATGCCATCAAAATGATAGTCACTTGGTAGCACATTGTGTGGTATACTATATAGCTTTTTTAAGAGCATGAAAACACAATGTATCTAGCAAATAATACAAATGATATTAAATTAGATTGTTTAGTGTGAACCTTTTATGTTTTAATTAGATTGCCAAGTCAATCTATTTAAAACATAAAAGGTTTTTAATATTGATATGGCCAACATAAGATGTTGTTAGGTTGGCTAATTATGTAATAATTTAAGACAGAAGGACCCTAAGTAAGTGAGGACTGAATAAATTAACCGACTTGGTTCACACAACTTTTTACGGTAGAAGAACTGAGTTACGAGACTTGGTTTCTTTTACATGTTATGTTTTTGATGGTATCTCATTTCTTGTTGTATATAGCCCTACTTTTTTCCTTTACAGTACCATCTACTTCTTGAATACCAACAAAGTACCTATCTACACCTATTATTCCATTATATTATACATATACAGGTACACTGATTAATTTACTACAAATGTAATTTTGTAATCTTTTATTTATATGGGATTACAAAGTTATTTTTGCAGTTAATGTATTGAATAAAACTAAATTTACGGATTTTATCGCGTTTATTTCACTACTTTACCTTTTTTTTTAATTCCCGACGTTTCGGGTGCTTTACAGCAACCATAGTCACGGGGGGACTGAGATGTTTGACGTCCCAATGTCATAGTTAGTCCGGCTACCTTCAGTTTTTGAATATTGATTTCTTAAATTTACGCGAACACTACACATTGAATAAAACTAAATTTACGGATTTTATCGCGTTTATTTCACTACTTTTACTTATTTTTAATTCCCGACGTTTCGGGTGCTTTACAGCAACCATAGTCACGGGGGGACTGAGATGTTTGACGTCCCAATTTAAAAGTTAATGTATCTAGAAAACTGGACCAAAATTGTAAAAAATTTAAATTTTTATAAAAAAAAAAGTTATTTAACCCTCTGTAGGGCAAGATATCCAATTTTAAAACTAAGTGGTGAAAAATGTTAATTGAAACAAATAAATATACACGTGTTCCGGGAAAACTCTTTTTATTTTTATTTATTTGAGAAAATCAAATTTAAAGGGAGTGTGACATAAATGTCACACTGCATCATAAAGGTAACTTAACTTAGGTGAAATTGTTTGAAACAATTGTTACGTTTATTGTAGCACAAAGCAACGCCACACTTCTCGCATATTGTTTGCGAGACACCAGAGCATTTAGGAAATTTGCAGCGAATTCTCTTTTCTGTCCAAACAGGTCAGTGTCCTGACTGATCCTGCCTGATTGCCACTGGAGGAACATGTTGTGCTGGACCTTTGTGTCGTTTTGATTGAAGTTCGTTTTCGATAGATCGACGGTTCTTTATCTTTGATGGTACACTAAGCTTACATAAAGTTGTAGCAATTTGAAGCCGAAAATCAGCCGAGTTCAAATGTTTTTCCTGCAATTCCTTAGCCTTATGAATTCTTTTGTAAAGAAGCCATGCGTTTGCCATACTCAAGTCCAATAAATGATAAAACATTCTAACCTGCCACCTTTTGCTACGAAGCCGTATTTTGTAGCATCCCATGATGCTATCAATAAGGTCTACGCCACCCATGTGGCGATTATATTCTCCAACAATATTTGGACGATCAATTGTGCTGCAATGTACTGCTTGGTCTTCTTGTCATACCTCCTCACCTGTGCTTTTGGCATTTCTCCGACAAAACTGGATGCTAAATTTACTACTTTGTTATCTTTCCAGGCTACGGTTGCTACATCCACACCGTTGACATCAGCAACATACTCAACAGAATAGCCTCTGTCTTTTTTGGACATTTCTTTGTCTGTAGGTAATTTGCAATCTGGAATCCTGTTTCGGCGTATTGTACCAAGACTCAGTATACCGTTTTGTGACAAGTATTCTAGCAGTGGCAAGCTTGTAAAGTAATTGTCAAAATATAATCTGTAATTTTGGTTGCGAGGTATTTCTCTTGATAGACGCACGATAACATTTGAGGAAGCACCAAGATCAGGTTCGTTGGGCAGTACCACATTTTCTGAGCCAGTTTCGGGTTCGATTTTATACGCAAATCCAGATACTCCACTGAGAACGTAAATCTTATAACCCCATTTGTGAGGCTTTTTCGGGTTATATCTTTTCAAGTTATTTCTAGCTTTCGTAGAGCATATTTGCTCATCGACGCAAAGATATTGTTCTAAAGGGATTTCAGAAAAAGATTGGTTTAATTTTTGTACAACTGGTCTAAGTTTGAACAGTCTGTCGAATTCCGGATGTTCGCGAGGCAAGTTTTGCAAATTGTCATTAAAATGTATAAATTGTCAAATCTTTTCAAACATCTTTACCGGCATTATTTCTTGAATCATAGGAGTTCCAATGGTGCTACTCCAATAATGGGTAACTCGAGGAAGCTGAACCAAAGATATGATGTACACTATGCCAATAAATAGCTGGATGTCTGTTGTGGAAACCCGAAAATTATTATTGGGATCCTTTTGCACAATATATAAATTAGTTTGAGTTGCTATAAAATCAATTAAATCTTTAGAAAACAAGGGCAAGAAAATCTGGATCGGCGTGTCAAGCTCTAGAACATTTGTTGGTAAGTTTTAGTTTCCAAGAAAACGTAACTGATGCTCATTCAAAAGCAGGCTTTTCATTTTCCATCGCAGGTTGAGTTTTAGTGGCTTTCTAGGTTGTACCACAGATTGGGTTTGTTGCGATCTAGTTGGCACAGCAGAAGTAGATGGAGACGGATCAGGTTGATTGTATTCTAAACTATGAATGATCTCTTCAAGGTTCAGTTCATCATCTTCATTTTTATCACCAGAAAACTGCTCTTGTTCCATCTCATCCTCAGCTCGATAATCATGATCTGCAACACTGTCATCGTCATCTTCCATACCATCTTCACTGTCTTCGTTTATTTCATTCAAATGAACCATGTAATGAGCCGCTTCATAAAAAAAAATTACCCACGTTAGGCAATGTGACATTTCTGGTACAAACAAGCCAGACAGTCAAACTCAACGGAGGCATTCAAATACATAAAAACCCACAATACACCACAAAGTATATTATGTACTCACCTTGTATATTTTCGAAATCTACACAGTATTTATCGCGTTTTTCTATTTTTTACAGATTTTTAATCATTTGTAAAAAGCAAGCAGGTAGTTTAGAACGCACGGTCGACAAACAAGTGCTGTCACGCGGCATGTACATTATTTGTATTAAACTAAGTCGATACATTGGTTTGTTACAGTCATGTTACAGTGTCGCGAAATGGACTCGAAATAATATTTTAATTTTAAATGACAATCGGTTTGTGACAGAAATGTCACACAGCGCTACAGAGGGTTAAGATACTTTCTTATTCAGAGAAACAATTTTGATGTAAAGATGTTACTGACATAAGACTAACAAATATTAGCTGATAATGTCTTAAAATTGTTTACTTAAATTTCAGAAAATTACAAAGCTGCTTTACTTTCTATAATACAAAGACTTAGGTGACACTTATAGTGCTTGTTGCTAAATAAATAATTTGACTATACTTAAAAACATTTTAAAACACTGCCTATTAATTTCAAACAGTTATTATTTTATCTTGTAGATTTTTTTGTTAATTTATTGTTATAAAGGACTTAGTCGCTAAGCTATCACATCATCCCATTCTGATTACAATTACTTAATCACTACAATCAAATACAAAATGTATTAAAGAACAATGGTTATGTGCAATAAACACAACTATAAATAATCACACCTGAGGAGTAAGTGGAACTATAAATAGTCACACCTATTCCCTACACAGAAACAAGTCTGCTAGCTTGACCAGCATTTTAGCCTCCTTCGACACTGGATAAGCCAAAATACTGTTCAAGGTGCCAAAGTGAAAAATCCTATCACTACCAAAACATTCTAATTGCTTCATTCAAGACACATTCCATCAAAATATATTGGAAATTTTCAACTATTCCGCATTTGGTGTTGGCACTTTTTTCATTAAAAAAGCAAACTTGTTTGATGTAATATGTAATCTAAGAATAGGTCTTATGTAGTTTTTTTTAGTGGATCTATTCACAAATTACAGGTTATTTGTGGCTGAATTGTTCAATACCAGACACTCTTCAACAGACTGACAGTTATATGTAATAACTTGGCAGATGGCAACTGTTGAATAATTAACAAACAAACAAAAATTTTGTTTTGAGATTGCAATTTTAAGATTGATTTTATTATATCATAGGCAATCTGTTCACCCCTCACTTGAGAGGCACATGCAAATCCTATAAAAAAACATCAATATATAATGGAATTTAGTTAGATAACAAAAATTTGAGAAAGAATTATTTCAGTGATATTGACAAATTATTTTGCAACAGCCTTACAATTGTGATGGAGAGTTATGCAGAATTACTAAACAATACAAGATCAAGCAAATGTCCCCAATAGAAAAATAAGTAGATTACCATAGTTGTCCATTTCCAGAGCAGGTATTCCAGTATTTATTTTGTCAGCCATAGATAAGGTGGTAAGGCAAAATGGTGAAGAAGCAAACCGTTAGGGTAACAAATCTCGCCCCGAAGTGCTTATGACACACAAAAAATTTATGTAGCTCTTCTGCATTAAGCTGCTTTAATTTTTCACAATTTATTTTTTCCACACACTTGAGTCTTAGCTCAGTCTTTGGAAAACAATGTATAAAAAATGAAAAATTTATAATTTAACATTATGACGCTTGCTTTCGCAATGCGAACCACAACTAGCATTCTTCATGATGAGTACACAATTTTTAACGTGAGAGGATAAGCATGGAGTTTAACACTTCAAAGTAATTTTATTCGGTCAAATCCAAATTTGCAAAACTCCACCGAACTGTAACGTAAATGAAATTGACATAATGAATACAGAGTACCTTCGCTTCGTATAAAGTAAACTGAAAATAATGAAAGGGTATCCTGTTCCTATATCCTCTTAATAGTCTCTGTTCTCTGTGAATAAAAGTTATGGAAATTTGAAACTCAATCTGTGGTAATAAGAAATGTCATATTCTAAACTACCGGTTTGAGTCTATGGTTGAAAATTAGGGCTAATTTTTTTTATCTAAAATTTCAGGCCGTGGTTCGAGCCAAAGTGACCCTGCCACCTGCTAGCCTGCTACGGCGACCGGCTTTCTGGGCTCAAAACCCCACCACCGCGGTGACGTAATCATTAGCCACGCCTCCTGTCTAGTCATCATCGCGTAACAATAGATTTTTAAATTATCTATCCATTAGTGTAATCCTCAAATGATTAGAGCGTTGCGTTTAGCAACAGATGCATTTTTATCAAGAATTTTAGTCATTTTTTTAAAAGTTGATTTTAAATGTATTTATAGCACATAAAAACAAATTAGAACGTGGAATGTGATGATAAGATATCGAACATTTGTAATGTGCTTTTAGATGTAGTTTATTTTTCATAACTAATCATATAATAGAGTCTGAAAAACGCGCTTTCGCAACATTTTGATCAGGGATACACCTTAACAAGCAATTTCCATTCAAGTTGCACCGCGCACCTTTAGTTATGTTTGTTAAATAAGTAGGTAGAGAACTAGTTAATATCAGTGAACATTGTTGTACTATAAGCAACAACGATACATACTCGTAATAACGAGCTTTGGTTGCAAGGGGAGAGAGCGTTCTTGCGTTTTATAGTAATAGATTAAAATGTACTCGCGACCCCTTTTTGCACTGCAGGTCTCGTATAAGCTAACTATGGGAAAGGCCTAGCACGTAGCTCACGATAGACGGTAGTAATACATAAAATAAACTCTTACGACTGTTACCTAGAGGGAAAGACACAAAACTTCGGACTTACATTTGGGGTGATTTTGACATATCTCTCTCACTTTTTTCAAATTCATCTACGAGTACATGCCGGTTAATGGTACTCTTATTTTTTTATAGATTATGGATGACAAACGGGCACAGAATTCACCTGATGATATGTGGACGCTGTGGATTTTATTTCTTAATGGAGAATAAATGTGTGTGTCTACATTTATTCTCCATTAAGAAATAAAAAGAGATGCGTTATAACCCCTGAGACTGAAATTGTTATATATATTGAGACAGCAACATTAAGCTGCTATTTTGCGCTGGTATTATATAAGAGCGTGGTCCTACCCAGGGCTAGCCGAACCTCATCCTTCCATCATAATATAGCTACAGCTTGGCTCTACTACGTTTAAACTTACACTTAACTTGGTCCGTTTTCAATATATCGCCAATTTGGTTGATAAAATTCCGTCTAGGGCATCCCTTACCGAGATTCCTTTTTAATCCTGATCACAACATATTGCAAACCCCAATTATCTCTTATCACATTTTTTACCCTATGCACTATGGCGTTCTTGCATTCTTGATGCGTTGGTGATGGTACCGCGGGTAGAGTGTAGTGATGAAAAGAGAAGTAAAGTACCCAGAACGACGATGGAAATCAGCTTCAATGGTACTAGATACATGGCACTGCGATCCCTAAAATAAGAGAGGCCTATGATGTACCTGTATTGAGCCGTAACGGCGTTTTACCTTCGCTAAGCTAAAGAACGCGCGTTCGAATCCTGCACAGAACAAGTATTTGAATGACCTCCATATAATTTTTCTGGATATTTTTCGTTGTAAAATTTATATTTATTAACAGCCCTCACGATAAAAGAGAAAATCCTTGTATGGAGGTACCTTTCTTTTTTCAATTAAATTAAACAAATTAAATGAACTAGCTGATAAGGAGAAAGACAATACCTAAGTAGAACTATATCACGAAGGGCTGATTTTTAGGGTTCCGTAGTCAACTAGGAACCCTTATAGTTTCGCCATGTCTGTCTGTCCGTCTGTCCGTCCTCGCTTAATCTAAGTGACCGTTGGCACTAGAAAGCTGAAATTTGGTACCAATATGTGTATCAATCACGCCAACAAAGTGGTAAAATAAAAATTGAAAAAAAAATGTATTATTAGGGTAGCCCCCTTATATGAAAGTGGGAAGTGATTTTTTTTAATTTCAACCCTAATGTGTGATATATTGTTGGAAAGGTATTTAAAAATGAATAGGGGTTTACTACAATCATTTTTTGATAATGTCAATAATTTCGGAAATAATCGCTCCAAAAGTAAAAAACAATGTGTCCCCCCCCCCTCTAACTTTTGAACCATAAGTTTAGAAAATATGAAAAAAATCTGAAAAGTAGAACATTATAAGGACTTTCTAGGAAAATTATTTTGAACTTGGATGGAACCACCGAAAACTTCTGGCACGTCTATGTATTAATTAGTAACCCGATTCCCCGAGAGATGGCGCTGTAGGTACTTATTACATTGGGTCGGGTATTATCGAATTGTTCGGTTAGTCTCTCCTTGACATCGCCTGCCGCGGAGCGAGCAATGTTACACGCTCCATGTTCGCGCACGTACCCACTACCGGGAGCAGTTGCAGGAGCGTGGAGCTCTGCTGGAGCGCGAACATAATGGATACCCACCTTTAAACTCATAAGTGGGACACTTATTGGGACGGACGGGAAACTACGAAACCCTACACTGAGCGTGGCCCGACACGCTCTTGGCCGGTTTTCAATCATCAGATAAACGTTACCCACCAAATAAATTATAGTCTAACTGAATACAAAGTAAAACAACTGAACTTTTTATTGTATAATAATTTAATTAAACAAATGAAAAAAAAAGAATGTTAATGAAAATTAAACAATTGAACTATTCTATTATAGAATAAATCAATTGTGGATATAAACATATTAAAAATTATAATTGTATGAATAGAATTTCTATTCAATTTTTAATTTGTTTATGTTTTAAATTATCCTATAACCTTAACCTGATGATTATAAATAAGTGCATACGTAACTTCGTGAGCCGTGGTAGCTCAGATGATCAACGCTCGCTGTAAATATAACAGAACGCGAGTAACCCGGGTTCAATCCTCGCCGGCACCAATGAAATTGTTAATTGCAATTTTAAGTGCTGATTTACCACAAGTTCGGCGGTGATGGAAAACATCGTGAGGAAACCTGCATGTCTGAGGAATAAGGAAAAAAGATTTCGAAGACATGTGAATTTCGCCAACACGCACTAGGACAACGCGGCGGACACTTCATTGCCCTAAAACCCTCTCAGAAATGAGGCCTGTGTCCAACGGTGAAACGTATATAGGCTGTAACTTTACTTTACTTTACTATACGTAACTCATTTCAAAACTTTTGTATTTAGCTCATACGTATATAAAACAGGGTTCACATAGTCACAATAACATTTCTTATTTTAAACATTATTAACTAATAGAATAGTACTAGATATATAATAGTAATAGAATAATACTAGACAGAGAGAAAAGGAATCGAACTCAGCATTTGCGTGGCGTGATTTACAGTGATTCTCGTTTCGCCTCTTCGAAGTAGTTCGAGCAGTTACTAGCTTAATAAATTAAATCTAAGATTTATCTTATTAAGTATAAGAACTGATAGTAGGTATTCTTTAAAAAAATCTATTGAATTCGCTCGTGGTAGCTCAGGAGCTCAGCCGTCGTCATTGGGTTCACAGTGCGCAAGCAATCGGGGTTCGATCGCCGCCAGTACCTAAGAAATTGTTGACTCCAATTTTAAGTGTTGATATAAAATATCCTCAGTGATATGGGAAAACAACCATAGGATAACTATACCTAAGGAGTGAAATGGATCAAGACGTGCAGTAGATTTTATACTCCATAACCCTTTCAAAGTTGGAAGGTGGCCTGAGCCCAAAATGTTCTGTACAGACGCCTCTATGCTCGAATGTAATTTTCAATGCAGTATTTCATATACTTCTTGAAATAAATCTGACCATTCGTTTTAGTACGAGGTTATTTACTCCGGAGGAATTTTTAATATGACTCAAACGCGTCATCCCGCAGCTTCTGGACACCCGGGAATTTTAATATTCTACATTAAATTTTTCTAATCGCGCAGCAACGTTCCTTCTTTCATGCTATACGTATTTCTCATATTTCACTTTTGGTACATGTAATGCTCAATGTTCGAGTTAATTCTTGTGGTAGAGCGACGCTGTAGCGAATTATGCCCCCAGCGCGAACGGTTCGACTGGAGAAAGAACACGCTCCCACTGATTATCAGTGTGAAATAGCAGCATAATGCTGTTTCGTATAGTGAGTGACGACATCGGAAGACATTTTAACTGGTAACGAGGCATTCCGTTCTAGAAGTAGGATGTGGTATCTAAATCTTTATTGTCGAGGATAGATATAGGTGTTTATAGGCCATAGCATGAATTCACCATCAGTGGACTGTGTTTTTCATAATTAATTCTTTTGGGGTCCGCTATTTGGACAGTTTTATACGTAGTAGAGCCATGCTGCAGCGATATTAGTGATATGGTTGTAGCATTAACGCGTCGGCTCGACCGGGGAAGGACCACGCTCTCACAGAATACCAGTGTTAAATAGCTGCTTAAAACTGCTGTGTTTGGCATTGTGAGTGCAGAGAACCGGAAATTCTTTTTACCTACAATTAAAGAAAACAAGAACACACCATCCGTCATTCACTGTTTGAAAGATTTGTCCATATTCACCATACTGGATTATGTGGTGGTTTAGTCAGCGCAGAGCCAATATATTCGCACGTGTAGTACTCCTCACCGTCTGTAGTGGATTAGTTGGATTTAACTTAGGTCTTTTTATCTGACTTCAAAAATAAGAAGGAGGTTCTCAATACGATATGTAAAGTAAAGTAAAGTAAAGTAACAGCCTATATACATCCCACTGCTGGGCACAGGCCTCCTCTCATTTCTGAGAGGGTTTTAGGCCAAGGAAGTGTCCGCCGCGCTGCCCCAATGCGTGTTGGCGAACTTCACACGTCCTCGAAATATTTTATTTTTATTTTTCAGACATGCAGGTTTCCTCACGATGTTTTCCTTCACCGCCGAGCACGTGGTAAATCAGCACTTAAAATTGTAATTAACAATTTCATTGGTGCCGGTGGGGATCGAACCCGGGTTGCTAGCGTACTGTGAAATTTACAGCGAGCGCTAACCATCTGAGCTACCAATAATCGATATGCATCTTACGCAATATCTTTGCCAATGAGGGCTAATACCTAATCTTACGCTCACTAGAATGTCTCTAGTTGGAGCTAAGGTGAACTTATTTGTTATTCAGGTCATACAGTATCATCGTCGTCGAAAAATTTCATTTTAAATAAAAGTACCCGGATGACCGAGCTTTGCTCGGTTTTTTCTTGAAATTACATTTATAAATTACATACTGGTGAAACATAAATAATATTTTTGATCTTATTGACAGCATAGAAAAAAATGAACTGGTTATTTGAATAAAAACTCATGAGTGCAATTAGTTTTATTAAAATTTTCGTATTTTTAAAAAATACTAAAAAATGCATACAAAGGGGGTCATTGTAGAAGCGTGCTCGTCGCGACCCCTGCCAGCCCTTTTCAGGGCTGCAATTCTACACAGCTGCGCACCCATGCAAACGAGGGTTAGGGCGTCCCCCCAAGGCGACGCACACCAGCTCGTCCCCGTTGGTGTGGAATGCAGCGCGCAAAGCGGCGATGGGGACCGTCACCCGTCACGCACAGCCCGACACGGCGGAAGGTGGAGGATGGAGTGCAGATTTGGCACGTGGAATGTTAGAGGGGGCATGACAGATAAGACGAATGAGTTGATCGAAATAATGAAAGAAAGAGAATTAGATATCGTGTGTATGTCGGAGACCAAACGGAAAGGCAGTGGTACTGAAGAGCTCCCTGGCGGGACGTTAGCTATATGGTCCGGAGTCCCGGAAAGCGAGAACGCCTGCCAGGGAGTGGGAGTGCTGTTGTCGTCCCGGTTGGTCGATCTTATGACTGAATACAAGGTTGTGAACTCAAGACTTCTCTGGGTTCGCTTCAAAATGGGACTGACGAAGTTATTCCTTTTGGCTGTTTATGCGCCGGTAGCTTGGTCGTCCAGGGCTGAGCTGGAGGAGTTTTGGGAGAATGTAAGAGAAGTTCTAGATTTGGTTAAGGGAAACGAAAGAACTGTTGTATGTGGTGATTTGAATGGATGGGTAGGTATCGCTCGACCAGGATACGAGTCGGTGCTTGGAAAGTTTGGCGATAAAAGGGTTAATGATGCTGGCAAGCTTATACTGGCTGTATGCAAGGAAAAGGGTCTTCTTGTGACAAACACTATGTTTAATCACAGGAAAATCCATATGTACACTAGAGAAAGAAAGAATGAGAGAAGTATGATTGATTTGTTCCTGGTGGATGACCGACTGCGAAAACAGGTGATGGATACACGAGTGTTCAGGGGTGCTGACCTGGGAACGGATCATTATCTAGTAATTACTAGATTTAGGGGTTTGTTCGCGGGTTGACTCTACCGGACGACAGTAACAGAACCACAGTCGGTCTGTCGCATCCGAAGCTGGAAGCTTCAGGAAGCGGATACTAGGGACAAATATCACACAAGGGTAGCCGAAAAGCTTGACACCATCGATGGCAGGAAAGAATGTGTGGAGAGAACATGGCAGAACCTTAGGGATGGAATGGTAAGTGCAGCGGAAGAAGTATGTGGAACGACAAAAAGAGGTAGTAGTAAAAGAAGAGATGCATGGTGGAATGATGAAGTGAGAGAAGCTGTAAAAAAGAAGAAAAAAGCATGATTAGACTACTTGGCCTCTAGTAACGATGAGCATATGAGAGAGAAGATGAAAGAAAGATATAAGCTGCAGAAAGTTCATGCGAAAACATTGATTGAGGAAGTACGTGAAAGGTGTAGAATAGAAGCGGACGAGAGGTTGTCGCACAACTTTAGGGAAAACTCCAAACTCTTCTGGAAAGAGGTTGGAAGGTCCCGGAGTGGTGCGACAGCCTTAAGAAGTGCAATGATGAAAGTGCAAAGTGCTTTCGAGAACCAATTTCGTCCTCTCAGAAAAATCGGACGTCATGCAGCGATGGAGTGAATTTTATAGAGAAATGTATGCGTGTCATGATCTTAGTGAAGGATCCGGGGGTGACGCCGTGACTGGCACGCCAGACACGGACCTCGATGACACTGAGGTCATCAGCATGAAAGAGATTGAACGTGCGATTCGAAGTTTGAAATGTGGTAAGGCTGCGGGACTAGACAGAGTTACTGCTGAAATTATCAAGTACGGTGGGCCTCGCGTCTGGGACAGCTTTCATCTGCTGTGCAATTTGTGCTGGCGGACGGGAGATGTCCCGGATGATTGGCGATCCGCGGTCGTTGTGCCTTTATATAAAGGTGAAGGTTCACATTTTGACTGCGGGTGCTATCGGGCGATCAGCTTGACCAGTTTAGCAAGTAAAGTTTACTCGAAGGTTTTTACACGTAGGATGCAAGAGAAATCGGAAAGATTCTTATGGGAGGCACAATGCGGATTTAGACCTGGAAGAGGATGCACGGATCAAATCTTTCTCTCCGCATGATCACGGAGAAGCTTCTGAGTGTTAAGCAGAGGATTTTCTGTGCTTTTGTGGATCTGGAGAAAGCATTTGATAAGGTTATAAGGAAGAAAATGTGGGAACTGTTGCCGGGATATGGTGTGGATGGTCGATTGTTAAGGGCTGTGCAGTCACTTTACTATGACTGTAAAGCCTGTGTGCGGGTAGGGCATGACCTGTCACCAATGTTTAGCGTCCAAGCGGGCATAAAACAGGGTTGTGTCACGTCTTCCTGGTTGTTCATACTGTATCTCGACAGCTGTTTACAGAAGCTGAAAAATAGCTGTTTGGGTGTGAAATTGGGTGACATAAAAGTTAATTGTCTGCTGTATGCTGATGATGCAGTGCTTATTGCACCATCAGAAGCAGAACTGCAGGCATTAGTCACGTGTATGAAAGAGAAATGTGAAATTAAAGGTCTCCGTTTGAATGCTAATAAAACTAAGGTTCTGGTATTTGAAAAGGACGAAGAGAGAACGAAATGTGAAATATGGGTAAATTAGGAATGTCTAGAACAGGTAAATGAAATTGTATACTTGGGGAGTGCTTTCAGCCGGGATGGAAGATGTGATTTAGATGTGGATAGGCGTGTCGCTGCCGGAAACAAAGTCAATGGTGCCCTGAATGCATTAGTAAAAAGGCAAGGCGTGGTGAAGAGTGCACGCCTTGCAATACATAACGCCGTGTTGGTACCGACTTTGTTATATGGCAGCGAAACGTGGGTATGCCAGAAGCATAAAAGCAAGTTGAATGCAGTGGAGGTGCGATCTCTTCGTAAAATGTGTGGCGTTAGCATAGCCGACCGAAAGCGAAACGAAGAGATTCGCAATATGGCAGGATTGAAAGATGACCTTATCACAAAAATTGATAGAGGCGTACTCCAATGGTTTGGGCACGTTGAACGAATGAGTGAAGACCGAATGGTGAAGAAAATATATAGAGCGAAAGTAAATATTAAAAGGTGTCGAGGTAGACCGAGACTAACTTTCGAAGAGCATGTGAGCAAATTGCTCGAAGAGGGGAGGGTCAAGAGTACTCGGATACCTAGACGTGCATGTATGAAGAAGTTAATGAACCTGAAAGAAGCGAAAGAGGTATGTAAGGATCGTGACACTTGGCGATCTGTTCTCTCTGGCTACCCCGTTAGGGATTGTGCGTGAAGATAAGTAAGTAAGTAAGTAAGTAAGTACTAAAAAAAGTGCATGAAATAATAGATTTTCTTACAAAAGAAGGGAACTTGATAAAAAAGGAAAAAAGCCGGACCAGAGACAGGACGCGAACCACGGAACTCCGATATCACGCCCGACCGATATTCCACCTGAGCTATTACGATCGTTAGTGACCTGTCAAAATTTACCTTCTTATATTGTAGCAGTTTTTTTATTGCCTGAAAACACGGACAAAAGGACATTTTCTAAAAATAAATCCTGTCCACGGAGTTTCGGGGGCAATAAATCGAACTCCGTGGACACTAAATTTTATGAAAATCGTTGGAGCCGTTTCCGAGATTCCGATTATATATATACACACACACACATATATATATATATATATATATATATATATATATATATATATATATATATATATATATATGTGTGTGTGTACAACAATTGCTCGTTTAAAGTTATAGGATAGGATATTTTCCATTTCTAGTGTACTTATATATACAATCTATGTTTCAGTGCTGAGTACTTTAATTTTTTACACATTTTTAACTTTTGTTAAAATTTTTTGTTTTACGAATATGAGTAGTTCGATTTATTCAGTTTTAGTCTAATTATAAAAAATATAACTAATACTTCACAAAAATTAACTTCCCCCGCTATGAAATCTGTCAAACATTTCACCACATTCCTAAGTAGCGCTGCTCTGGAGGCGGAACAAGTCGTGGATGCCCTCATTTTGAACCGATTTAATAAACTTCAGGGCTAGTATTTATTAATGAACTTGGAGGAAAAGCTCCATCCATCCTCCATGCTCCATATTAGGGATGTTGCGAATATTCGCATCCGCATCCGCAAATGCGGAGCTTCCGCATAAATTTGGACTTCTGCATCCGCATCCGCATCCGCAATAATCAATGCGGATTTTCATGCGGATGCGAATGTAATACAAGTTGTAAAAAGAAAGAAATGGACGGGGCCAGCAATGGAGCGAGCTATTTGCACGTGATAATGACCAATGGGAGCGAAAAAATTGGTGGACAAGATCCGACGCGTTTCTTGTGGTGAATCAATTGTTTATTGTAAATAAATCGTAACGTGTTTGTTTGCGCTGTGGATTACTTGTCGTATAAATAGATTTTAAATGTTATTGTAATACAGTGATCATTGTGGGTACTTAAATAATTGTTTATTGGAAAATCGTCAGGTAAGTGCCATTACGTTACACCGGTACGTATTAATTATGACTTTGACAGTAAAAAGTTTTGTTTTTCATAAATTTTATATTTGTGATTAATAATCATATAATGTTTAAATTGTAAAAGCAACCTCAAAAGAACTCTTCTTATAATTTGTTTACATTTAGATTTAAATTCGTCAAATGAAGATAAGATTCAAGAAGTACCAGAAAATGGTAGCACTGAAGCTGTACTCAAAAGGGCATTACTTTCTTACCGCGCTAAAAAAGTCAATGTGAATGAAAATCCTCTTAAGTGGTCGAGTGTTTATCGAGAGGAATTTAAGATATTATCACCGATAGCACGAATATTTTTATTCACTCCACCGGGCAGTGTTCTTAGCGAACAATTATTTCGTAGCGCGGGTTTAATTTACAAACCTCTGCGTAACCGCCCTGAATTAGAAAAGGCGGCAATATAACTCGTTATTAAGTATTTTTAACTTCACTTTCCAATATAAAAATTAGTAAGTGAAGTTAAAAAAATATAGGAGCATTATACTTAATACTGATTTACATTAATAAAAATTTTTATAATTACTTTTTCATTAGCTTCACTAACTAATGTGAACATTAGTAAATGAAATACTTAAATAAAAATTGGAGAATTATACTTAATACTAATCTTCATTAATAAAAATATTAATAATTACTTTATCATTGTTTTAATTCGTCATTCATTTACTATATTTATATAAGATCTTAAACATCCGCATCCGCATCCGCGGATGTGAACCTTCAAAAATCCGCATCCGCATTCACATCCGCGGATGTGAAAAAACCGGCATCCGCAACATCCCTGCTCCATATCGTCGGCCTAATTCTTTAACCTGCTTAGTCCATTTTTGGCAAAATTTACTTTTTATACCAGTCGAAAAGTTCAGTCTAATATCTACCGTAACGTTTGAGGAATAGCAGCGATTTTGGCTAAAATGGTGACAAATACTATGCCCGAAAAACTGCTTTCTGACCACCAGTCAATCTCTACAATGCTAGCTATACGCCTGCTAAATCCAATCATAAATTATAAATTGTGTATGTCATAAGTAAACAGTTAAGTTAAAATCTGTTTTAGGTCTGTATAAACGTTAAATTTCATTTATTTTGTCATTATTTTATTCCTCTTCTTCTTTAATTTTATTAAATTAAATAATCTTTTTTCGATATATTCAGTATGTATCGTGGAAAAGATTGTGGTTTTGGTTTCTGAGGCTTATAACTTTCAGAATAGACCTGAAAATGTAGCTCCGAAGTCATATCCACTTGATCAAGAAAGTTTATATCAGAACCTTCCAAATAATTGATAATAAAAGTTATTATGAGATAAATGACGACATCAATATAATATAACTCACTGATATAGATCTACTAAGTACTTTTACTATAGAAAAGATAAATCATACAATTTATTTTGACATTACATTTCCCATAATGATTTCTTATATTTACGCGAACACTGCACATGATTAAAACTACTTTTACGGATTTTATTGAGAAGGAGGCTGGGTACTACCACCTGATTGGGATCCTATAATCAATAAAATTAAAACTAAGCCCAAGCATACCACTGCAAGACCTCAGGACATAGTCAGTTCATTTTGCATAGATCGGACCATAAACAATAATTAAAAAAGCTGAAGGTACTCCGGGTTTAACAATGACATCGGGACGTCAGTCATCTCAGTCCCCCGTGACCATGGGTGCTGGAAAGCGCCCGAAACGTCGGGAATTAAAAAGAAAAAGTAAAAATAAACGCGATAAAATCCGTAAAAGTAGTTTACATTTCCCAATATTACATTCAATGGCGTGCCTTTAGATAATAAAAGTTGGCGACGCTTTATGATGTTTCCAATACTTACACCACAGATGAGAGTTTAATTATAGTACCATCACAATTTGAAATAGAATCACAAGGAACAAATATTTTAATCTCAGATGACATAAACATTTCCGATGCGCATACCGTCCGAACAGTAAGTAACATAATATCTCATGAACCAAGAACCAATCCTTTAGAAAAACTGTGTGTTTTCAACATGAGGTAAGAATACAAAAAAGATGTAAGAATTTTAAATCGATTTTGGAGTCTTACTTGGGGCGAAAAACCCTTGTAAACGAATGGGTAACAACTATTCCAATTGTTCAGCCACGAAATTCAAATAGGTACCTACCGAAGGGATAACCAAGAGGGCCTTTGTTTATCATTTAAATGTATATGAGGAGATGGTATGTCGTAAGATTTTTTGGACACTTTGGATTAGGAAGATGGGCGGTTCAAAATTGAAGGTAGGAGTTTTCAATGCATCCTCCGAGTATACTGAGACGTCAAACAAAATTATCTGAATCCGATTCGAAGCCGAAACAATTACTTATTCAGTTTCTGGTGTCCCTTCCCGTAATAGAATCATTATCATCAAGCAACGTTACAGAAGTTATATTTATAGCCAGAATGAAATTCCAAAGAAAGCCTCTAACAATTTTACTTTAACGAAAGAGCGAAATATAAAAGCCCTTTCCATGAGTTTGTTTTAGAATTTATTTGAAGACAAAAATTTGGTCCTATTTAAGCCGAAAAAAGATCAATGCGAGAAATGCGTCTGTTATAAAGTAGGAACAGTTACAGAAGAAGAATACAAAGAACATATTGAGAAAAGTAAAGAAATAAGAGAAGAAAAAAATGCTGATAAAAGGGAGATAATTACGTTTTTACAGTGGACTTACAGGCTGTACTAAGGGCACCGAAATCGAATGTCGGACTCTATACTATAAAACGAAGCTGCTGAAGTTCACAACCTTTTCTTTTTAATATAAAAAATAAAGATGGTTTTGTTTCATACGGAACGAAGTAGAAGTTGGACTTAATAATGAAGAATAAGCCTCCATTTGGGTTGACTTTTCAGAAAAATTTATAATACGACCTGAAGTTAATGACAAAGATGGGAAAAAATAATTATAATTTACGGTGACGGCTGCACTTACCGAAATATAAATTGTATTTTATCTAAAGTTCTTTTGAACATTGTCATGAAGCACAATTTTGATTACGGATTGAATTCGTTGATTACGCTGGTCTTCAATTTCTTGAGGATTTGAAGTACAATGAAACTCCGCGATAGGACATAGTACATTTAATGAATTAATTAAAATGAATTTATTTGACACTAGTCGGGTACAGAGCTCAGAGCGTAATGTCGCGCCCGGCCAGTTCGTGACGATGAGAGACGTCACTGTCGGACGCGTCAACTATGGAGATTAAACATCCTCCCCCCTCAAAGTCTTTAGGAATTTGAGGTGCTTCTGCTGTGGCTGAACTCGACAAAGGGCACAGGTTGTGGACGGCACGGCGCACAATGCCATTCGTCGTGTAGACATCTGCAACTCGTACAATTCCATCAGAACCATGATGTAATTTATGTATTCGCGCCATACGCCATTTCAAAGGTGGTACATTAGCCTCTTTTATAATTGCTAAATCCCCTTCCTGAAATCCTCGTTGATTGATCTGCCATTTGTACCTTTGTTGTAATTCGCTCAAGTATTCTTTTCGCCAGCGTTCCCAGAAGTGTTGACGCAGTTTTTCAAGGCATCGGTACCTATCAAGTCTATTTAAATTAATGTCTAATAAGCTTTCCGATGGTAGCGATGGAAGTGGCCTGCCGATCAAGAAGTGCGCTGGTGTTAAAGGATTGAGGTCATTGGGGTCTGAGGAAAGCGGAGTTAATGGGGCCTAGAATTAAGGATTGCCTCAATTTGCGCAAATAAAGTAGATAACTCCTCAAAGGTAAGATGTTTGTCGCCTAATATTCTAGTTGCGTGGTACTTTGCAGATTTGACACCTGCTTCCCAAAGTCCGCCAAAATGCGGAGAATACGCAGGTGAAAATTTAAATTGTATGCCTTCGTCAGCAGCAAAAGCAGATATGCTTTCACAGTTCAATTTAAAATTTTTGTAATTTTATTATTTGCACCGACAAAATTTTTACCATTGTCACAATATAATTTAAGAGGCTTTCCTCTTCGGGATATAAAACGTCTTAAACATAATATAAAAATATCGGTAGTTAGATCGCTTGCTACTTCAAGATGCAAGGCCTTTGTAGTGAAACAAATAAATAAACATAAGTAACATTTTGTTATTTTGCAACCGCGACCTTTACGGTCAGTAATAAAAAATGGCCCAGCAAAGGGGTGGACTTTGCTGGGCCATTTTTTTACTTATGCTTATGTGAAAAGGAGGATTTGGAATGACTCTAGTAGCAGGCAAATTACCCATTATAGGATTAAAACACTTCGCCTATATTATTTTACACAGCTGGCAGTTGTTGACAGTTGATCTTGCCAATACTCTACCTCTTAGAGGCCAAAATTTGTTTCTTATATCGGTAAGTAAAAATTGTGGTCCAAAATGTAAAAGTTTTTTATGATAATGAACAAATAGCAATTTACAAAAGGCATTTTTCGTTTCTAATAAAATTGGATATTTTCTTTCGTATGCTTCATTAGTTTTGAGTACGGCCACCAACGCGAATTATTTCCCGTGCATCTAGAAATGGACTTAACGCCAATAAGCGGGACTTAGGTGGTAAGTTTCCCTTAGTTTTTAAAACCTTAATTTCATCTGCAAAGCATTCGTTCTGATGTTGTTTTATTAAGATTTCTAAAGATGACTCTAATTCGCTGATTGTTAAGGGACCAGTGAATTTGTGTTGTTTATGTTGTAAATTGTTTATAAAACGTAGAACGTAAGCTAAACATCTTTGTAATGTTGTGAATCTTGAATATCTTTCAACATTTACTATCATAGACTTGCTAAGAGTTAAAGTAGTATTTGATGAACATTTAGATTGTCGTGCTGTTGTAGGTTGGAGTGTAGTTGCAGACTGTAGTGTAGTTGTGGACTGTAGTGTAGTTGCAGATTGTAGTGATTTACTATAAGCTTTCCTTTCAGGTAAACAAGAAATATTTTTTATATTAACATTTTTATGCCAATTACATGAATTCTCGGTTAAAAACGACGGTCCTTGCCACCAAAGCGTGGCAGAATTAATTAATTTAGGGTTTAAACCACGTGAGGCTAGATCTGCTGGGTTTTTATCTCCAGGGACGTGCCTCCAAACGTCTGAATTAGTAAGTTCATTTATTTCACCAACGCGGTTTGAAACAAACGGTTTCAAATCGCATGGTTGAGAAGATAACCAACCTAAAACGACTGTTGAATCCGTCCAATGATAGACTGAACGAATTTTATAACTAAGGGCCTTTAACACCTTAACACTTAATCGCGCCGAAAGCAGGGCACCACACAGTTCCAATCGAGGTATTGTCGTCGGTTTAACTGGAGCAACCTTAGTTTTCGCACAAAGTAATCTGACGAGAACATTACCTGAACTATCAACCGATCTAAGATAGATTGCAGATGCATATGCTGCTTGTGAAGCATCCGAGAATGTATGTAAGTCTATCACCACAGGTTTATTAATGAGAACGCATCTTGGTATTTCAATGAACGATACGCTGTTTAAATTATTTATAAAACTTTGCCATTTTGCCTTTAATACATTATCCACCGAATCATCCCAATCAAGTTTTGTCAACCATAATTTTTGTAGAATTATTTTAGGTATGATAGTACAAAGACTAAGCAAACCTAATGGGTCGAATAATTTAGCCGAATTGGACAAAATCGTCCTTTTGGTTATATTTTGATCTAACTGAATGTTAACTGGGAATCAAAGAATGTCCTTACTTGGATCCCATTTAAGACCTAAAACGCTGGGCTGCGAAGTCAAATCTAAATTTTTTGGCGGCGATGTATTTGACTCACCTTCAAAGTGAATATTTGCATTAGTTCTCCATTTTCTTAAGGGAAAGCAGGCTGTACTGAGAACTAGCTAAGCTAGGTGAAATTGTACTGCTTCTAAATTCTTCCCATTCCCTAGCAGTCGCACTGTCTAACCTTGTCGACGCCATATAAATAATAATTGTATCCCACTCGTCGGTGGGTTCACCTAAGGAATTTAAAGCACTTAGATTTTTCGATAACGTATCAACTAAATTGCGAATACCAGCCTCTGTCTCTTTATGTAACGGTTCGATTGAAAATAGCCCCTTTATATGCTCATTTATCAATAAACGTTTATTATTATATCGCTCGCAAATTAGTTGCCAAGCGGTCGCATAATTTTTAGAAGATACAGTAACGGAGTTAATCACAGAAGAAGCATTATCCTCTAAATATGATTTAAGGTAGTGAAATTTAGTAATGTCGTCAATATTTTCATTTATTGTGAATTAAGGATAAATATGTATCCCTAAAGGAAAGCCACTTATTTGGAGCGCCGTCAAAAGGTTGGATCTTTAAGGGTGGTAACTTTAAATTACTATAACTATTGCATATTTGGTTGGATGAGGATTCAACCTTATTTGAATCTTCAAAAAATTCTAATAACGATTGAGCTTGAGCAATTAAATTAAAAAATAAATTATCTGTTGTCTCGCGTTCTTCCATTTGTTTACTTGTATCTTCATCCAACATCTCAATTTTTGACTGGACTTCCTCGAAGGTACATGAAAGGTCCCGTAATTTATTTAATCGAAGGTTCAATTCATGTATCTTCAATGTATCAGTTTCTTTACAATGCATTAACGGTGTTAAATATTTTTCAAATAGTGTAAGCCGAGCTCGAATATGACCTCTCTGTTTAATAAGTTCTTTTAATTCACTCATTATGACGGTGCAAATAACTTTCTACTAGTAAATACAAACAGGTAAATTTTTTCGCACTGAACATGCAATATAAACAATATAAATAGTGAATACGTTACGTTAGTTCAATGCAGCGACGAGTTAATAAACCGGTTTTGCAGCTTGCATTGCACGGCGACAGATATTGTTCTTGTCGGAATTAAACATTGTCACAGATGCCGCCGACGACTGCAGCTGAAAAGCAGAAAAAATATCGCGATAAGTTGAAAAAAGAAAACCCTCAAAAGTATGAAGAAATACAAAAGAAGGCCAAAGAAAGATCTGCACGTTACTATGAGAAAAAAGAGTACCTATACTGAAAAGCACAAACAAGAATTACGGAATAAATGGAAGGAAGATCGGAAAAAAGCAAAAGATGCAAAAATGGCATCACAAAATGAACCGGGTACGGCACATACTTCAAATTCCAAGCAAGATAATAACCAATTAACTTGCCGTAATATGCAACGCCGAATTGAATACAGACTGAAACAAGAAACTGCACAACTGAGATTACAGTTAAACACATTGACTAAAGGTTTCAAAAGTCTTCAGAAAAAAACGAATAGACAACAAAAGAAAATAGACAAGATGCAGGCAGATTACGAAAATTTATTAACTAGATTAATCACGACAGATGAAACAAAGGACACATATACGCGAGAATTAGAAGAGAAAACACCGAGGAAAGAAGTAATAGAGTTCATAAATAATAACATACCTAACATTGAAACTCCCAAAAAATAAGAAGTTAAGAAGAAACTACTAGAACACGATGTACTAACGAAGTCACTAAAATTACAATTCCAAACTGCTAACAGTACCGAAAAGAATGTTTTGAGAAAAGTTTTGGATAACAACATTGTGAAAAAATATAAACTGAAAACAAGATTAAGAGCCTCCCTGTGATTTAAGAGTAATTTAAAAAACTACCGTCATCAGAAGACCAGAACCACTGCATTGCAAAAGAAAATTGAATGTTTTTTTTAACAGAGATGATGTTAGCCGCACCACTGCAGGCAAAAAAGAATACAGAACCTTCGAAAAAGTTACACGCCAAAAGAGGTATTTGCTAGACAAACTAATCGTACTTCATAGAAAGTTTATCGCAGAAGAGGTCCAAATAAGTTTCAGTACTTTCAAAAAGTACCGCCCGTTTTACGTACTTTCTCCAAAAATCAAGGATTGTGAGAGTTGCGCGTGCAAAAAACATTCTAATATGCAATTTCTGGTTGATGAACTGAAATCCCTTAACATACTTAAAACTGACAATCTGAATGAGGTAACAACAGATTTAGTATGTGATTTTTACTCAAAAGATTGCATGTATAACAATTGTAATACGTGTTCAATTAAAAGTTGATAACGAAGAACTGTCGGCTAAAGTAAGCTGGTTTACTTGGATTTTAAAAGACCACGAATATGAAAAGGAAGGAGAAAAGAAGAAAATTAAAAAGATAATAAAAATTAAGAAAGAGGGTACTTTACAAGACTTACTTGAGATATTTAGTGCGGAAATGAAACAATTTAAAACACATATTTTTAATTTTTATCACCAATATAAAAAATACAAAGATTGCATTAATAATTTAAAAAGTGATGAAGCATGTATCCATATAGATTTCTCTGAAAATTTCACCTGCAAATACCATAAAGAAATACAGGCAATGCATTTCATAAAAGAACAGATTACCCTTCATACGGGAGTTATTTACATTAAAGGAGAGAATAAACCTATTTCTTTCTGTTCTATATCCGCCGATAACCAACACAATCCAGAGGCAATATGGGCCCACCCCGATCCTGTTTTACAATACCTAAAGAGTAACTATCCAAACATCTTTAACATTCATTTTTTCTCTGATGGCCCAACGACCTAGTATAGACAGAAAAAAAACTTTTACTTATTCAGTGAAGAAGTCTATGAATATGGGTTTAGTTATTGTACTTGGTCGTTTTTTGAGGCAGCCCATGGAAAAGGTGCCCCTGATGGTATCGGAGGGGATGGTATCAAACGAAGTCTAGATGCCAAAATCGCTCAGGGGAAAGACATCCCAAATGCGGAAACAGCATTTGATATTTTGAAATCGGAGGATACAAGTATCAAATTATTTTATATTTCTTCTGTTAACATCAAGCCTTTACACACAAAGCTTATCCTTTGTCGCAAACAATGAAAATTCATCAGCTGATAACAATAGAAAAGCTGAAACTCAAATACAGAGATCTCAGCTGTTTCTGTGGGGATCCTAGAGGCAACTGTGAATGTCACTCACCTGTAGCTCATAGCTTTTTGCCCACTATTTGCGCAAACGAAAAACACACATCGAATAAACAAGAAAAATGTGAAAAGAAAAAGTAAGTTAAAAATTCAAAGAATAGCAATAAAACTAGGCGAAGGCGTTTCAGTTCATCAACCGAAGAAGACGAATATGATGATAGTATTGAGTATGCGGAAAGCGACGCCTCGGCGTTTTTTTTGATGAGTCAATAAGTCCAGATTTTAACGAGGATGAAAACAATCTAATCACAGAACTTGACGAAAAAACAGGTGTTCTGAGGCCAAAAATTAATCCAAACAAGAAAGTCACTCTGCTATCCACAATAATTTTAAAGAAACCTAATGCTGAAAATAATCCTAAACATGAAAGGAAAAGAAAAATAATTTGTGAAAATGAAGATTTAATCCATAAAATATTTTGCGAAACTACGAAACATGTTACTGGGAAAGATGATGTGACAATTTTGTCACAAATAAGAAAAAACCCGGAAAATACTGCGAGTTATGATTTAAGAGAGAGTTATTTATTTGGAAAAGAAAACCCGATAAAGGAAATAAGGAGTAACAAAATTGAGACTGATAAAAGACTGATAAAACAAAAATGATACCAAAGAAGAGATCAAAAAGAATTTGAAAGAAAAGTTTCTAATAGAAGAGAAGCACGAAATTGAGATTGAATGTACTAAGAAAGATGAAAGCAAGGAAATTCTAATCTAAAATTGTTATCGCAGAAGAAGAGAAGAAGCTGATGAAAATAAAGAAAATTATACAATTGAGACTGAATATAAAAACAACTTGAAAGCATGAGAGGACAAAATAATACTGGTGAAGTTTTACAAGACGCAGATAAATATAAACAAATGGAGAAAACAGATTTAGATAAAATAAACAAATCTGAGAATTTAAAAGAAGATGAAAGTGACAAGGAATCAAATACAAAGGAAGAAGGAAAAAAAAGCAATTAAGAGTGAAGAAAATACGCAGAACTTTATTTTAAATATAAATGATAGCATAATAGTTCGATATTTCCAAAGGAAAACGTGGAAATATTTTATAGGATTTGTTGAGAATATAGAAATTTAAGAAAATTTAAGAACGGAGAAAATTATTTTAAAGTAAAATTTTTGAAAACTGTGAAGGATTTATCTGATTCCGTGAAGTTTGTAGTCCAAAGAAAATCAGATATTGATATAGTGACCAATATTTCTATCGTCAAAAAGGTAAATTTGATTCAACGGGAGAAAGCCTCTAAAGAATAGCTAAACTAATAGCTAGCTCTAAAGCCAGGTAATAACCTGAGTACCGATATTGATTTGGTTTATTTTAATTGTTGAATATTTATTTATAAGGTGTAAGAAAGGTTTTGTATTGCAATGACCTCTTATGTCGCCAGACGCCAGCACATTAGCCCACTCCAATCTGTCAAATTTCTTTAATAGATTTTCAACTTTACCACAAAAGTGGACGGTTCATGTTCGATTGAGAAAATTTGACAGATTGGGGTAGGTTGATGTTCTGGCGTCTGTACCTAGGTTAAAGAGAATTATGTAGTTTTTGTTTTTACTTTTTTATGTTATTTCATTTGGCTACGAGATTTTTTTTTAATTTTAAATTTGTTGTAATAACCTACTCGTATTTCTAAAGTATTTTTTAACTGGATTCTAAGAAACATTTCGTGTCAATTTTATAAGAAAATAAATACCAACATTAGTAACTTTCCTAGAAATGTACCTACTATTTTATTTAAGAAGATAACCCGTGTGATAATTGTAAAAACTTTTAGAGAAAGATTATATTGTTCTAATTTTGTGATTTCACGAAACACTATTGATCTCATTGTGTAGCTTATTTTATAGGTTTAAATCGTATTATAATGAATGTTATTTCGTTTTCTTTTTTGTTTTCGTTAGAAGAGTTTTTGAGAAACTCTATCCATAGACATTAAATATTTTTGTTACTTCACTTATATCGTAGTATTATTTTCCTGATATTTGGTAAACTTGGTCAGATTTCATGGTTGTGTAATAACTCAAAGCTGTTGATAGTTTTAAACATTTTTCAACTTATTTTTTTTCTATCACTGAACTTCTCACAGTTGGCGAATTGTACAGTTAGCTTTGCGTCGAAACCTCCTCCTTTTTGAAGTCGGCTAAAAATAGCGCGTTATGCAATCGGCCTTACAAACATTACACGTTACTTTCGCGTTACTTCTATGTTACCGTAACATAATAGTGTCTATGTTACTCTATGTTACTAAGTGGCAAAATCTACGGCCTTACCCACATACTTGTGTACGTTTGTAACACAAACATTCATATTTATTATAATAGTAGGATAAAATTTAATATAAAGACTGCATTACCATGATATTTTTTAACGTTTCTTGTACACAAGTTTCAATCTTTTCAACTTTCTTGCATATTACCAAGTTTTTTTTCAAGTCTCATTAGAAACTGCTTAATTTCATCGATTTCTAAAGACATTTGATCCAATTCAACGTTAATTTTTTCCACTGGTGATTTAGAATCTTCAGTAAATGTACACATTTGACATTTCATTTCTGTCATGTCGTCGTTTAAATTATTTAGGCGTTTTATAATTTCTTCATGTCGTACTTTTGTCCTACCAGGTGCATTTTCTGTTTTATCCAACTGAGGTTTCTCCTTTTGTTGGTCATCTTTTTTTGTTATAATTTCATACATTTCATTTAATTTTCTATTGAACATTTTCATTCCTAATTCATCTTCTATTTGTTTTTGCTGCGCCTGAGCTATATTCATAATCGCATCTCGTATATGATTTGGCAGAACTTTGTTATTTTTCCATCGTGGTTTTCAAGGGTACAATACAATTATCCCGATAACTTTTCTTTTGTTTCTTATTTGCCTACTTACATTATCTGGTAAGATTTTACTAAAAAATTTATTATAAAAAAGGCTGTCTAATATGCTGAGAAATTCCACTTGTTTTGCTAGCCTCCTTACATTACCTAATATTTCCAAATCGTTGATATCATTGACTGCCACACCTACTAATAAATTCATAAGTACAATTCCAGCCAAAATAAGAAATATCAAAAAAATAACTCTTACTATTATAAGAGAAGTAGCGAAATCTTTTGAATGTTCTTCGTCAAATAGCGCTTCGTACTCAAATTCAGATGTCAACATAACCATAGTTTTGACAAATGCCGCCCACGGGTCTTCAAAAGGTATATGAGAATGAAATTGTATCATAAAGCTTAGAGTAAATCCAATTATTAAAAACGCAAATGTGAATAAAATCTGAAACAGGTGTGCAATATGCATTATGCTTTTTAAATATCTACATAAATTAATGATATTATTTTGTTTTGGTTTTATAAATTTGCTTACCCTAATAAAATTTGAGGCGACTTTTCCAAACATTAAGACATAGTAACCCCCGTTCGGGAATCTAGACAATAAAAACATCAGTTCCAACCACGATAATAACAAAGCTAATGTGGCAACATGTCGCAACCATTCCGCTGACGACCAAGGCGATATCAGTATTGTCGGGGGTAAAATTGTTGCAAGCCCTATTGAGCCAAATTTCACCCATGTTTCTACTTGTAGAAAGTATCTGTTACTTTTGACATTCATGTAAAGTAATTCCTGGAAAAAGAATAATTCAATAAATATAAAAATTTAAGTAGTTTTATGTTCCCACTACACAAAACAATTGCTAAAGCTATCTTATCTGCTTCAATTTCGTCACCAATATTTGTTATTTTACTCATCACACTTACAAATGTTATTGAACTACATATTTAATAAAAATATTAGGGGTAAAAGTAGGAAGTCGTCACATTATATTAAAAAAAATCTTTAATCGAAGTATTTACCCTTATTATCTAAATATTTCTGCTATGTCGAGAAAAGATCGTTCATGTTTTTGTGATAGAAATCTACAAATTCTATGAAAACATTTTATACTGCTACAACGGAATTTTTTTTCCATGCAGGACATTGTCCGAATTGTGGTAAAACGGCAATCGTTTGGGGCTAGGTTTAGCCATAATGGAGTTTGGTTTCTAACTGCAGGTCTCTTAATGTTTAAACTGTTTGTTCAGCAAGATGAGATCTTGCATTATCATGCAGAAATAAAGGCAAACTTTGACTAACGAGGTGGGGTTGTTTTTCTGTAAATTTCGACATCAATGTTCGAGATTCTTTACGATATTCGAAATCAACTGATAATGATGCACCAGATTGCGTGTTTTGCCTGCAATTATCGTTCGGAACTAACTTTTTGTTCTGTTAAAGTGTTGTTGCAAATCTGTCCAAAACCCCTTCATTTCTATATCTATATCAATAAAAATGTATTTTATCAATTTCGATAATTCGGTAGTTGTATCCTCTCCAGCACTGATATTGCAAGCTCTCTGTGCTGTGTTAGAACCACTGTGCGTCAGAACTCATATTCGAAAATTATAATTCCTGAGGTCTTCATTTTTAACTCAAATAATAAATGATAAAACGATAAACAATCATACAATGCTATGTCATAAAATTCTTGAATTTAGAATGTTATAGTTTTAATTACAAACCTTGGACTGTGCACTCAAATTTTAATTCGGAGTTGCCACTTCATTACAACGGCAACTTCATAGTTTAACCCCTATTATTTGTATGCAGTATCTGCACATCCGTGCACAAATTATGCCGGGAAAATGTTTGCGTTTTATTTAAGTTACTGTTTTAACACAACTTAGAAAAGTTTTATATCTTCTGTAAAGATGCATAAATAAATATCTATTATCTATATTTTACTATATCAAAATCTTTTTTATCTATTTGACGTGTGTTTTTTTTTCTTTTGAAATAAACATTGCCGTGGAGTGGCGATGTGAGAATATGGTATATAATATAATAAGGTGACACAGAGAAACAACAGCAACAGCAACATCTTCCTAATAACAACTCAAAAACAAAAATGAACTGTGAAAGCCAACCCACTTGCCAAGCAAAACAAGCAACTATGGCAAATATCTCCCCAATATAAGTCGATCAATGGGGGAGGCCTATGGTTAGCAGCGGACTTATAATAGACAGTAACGATAACTGTATTAAGTATTGGATACAGTTTGGTCTTACTGCTAAAGTTATTCCACACACTGGCCATGCACTAGTGCTGTCACTTCTCACTAGCTCATAATAATTCGCTTAAAACACTCACCTGACACAGAATCAAGAAAATCGTGGCATAAGCTATGTATCCCCAAATATTTGGATTTAACCAAAAAGGCACAATTCTTTCCGTATCCTTGTAAAAGAATACAGAAACAATAAAAAAGGTTAAAGATGAAACATATAAAGAATAGAAAGCGATAATTGTGTAAAAGAACGGCAAAAGGGCCTTCCATTTTAAGTAAAGAAAACTTTCAAGTAATGGATGAACAAGCAGCCTTTTTTGTCCATATCTATTCCCTGTTTTAAGGAGAGCTTCGATTACTTTCATTTGTTCTATTTCACAAGTGGTTGGTATTAGGATTCTGTAATCAATCTTGATCTCACAACTAGAGTCCTGGAAACTAAGACTGTTAGTTGAAATATAAGAATCAAATACGTCTTCCAAAAAATCTGTAGGTTTTGAAAGGGTATTTATTATCATGTCAATAGCCGTTCTTCTGGTTTTCTTAGGACCGTTAGTATATCCAGATAAATCTGCACCTTCTTGAAGTAAAAGGTTTATAACCTCACGATTGCCATGGTGACTAGCAGTATGAAGAGGAAAACACCCCATGCAGTTAACTTCATGAATAGTTGTTTTATCAAACCTTAGTATAACTTTAGCTACTTCTGCGTGGTTTTGTAAAGCAGCTATATGTAAAGGAGTGGAAGATTTTACAGGGGCGCTTGTGGTTCTCAGACGTACATCTGCATTCTTTGATAAAAGAAGTTTTACACATAGAACGTGATTATTGAAAACAGCGAAATGTATAGGCCCATATCCTAGTCTATCACTAGCAGTTAAAGAATTGATCATAACTCGAGTAATATCATCGTCGAACTCAAGAAGAATCCTTAATATTTCTAACAAGCCATTTTCTGCTGCAACATGAAATACATTGACATCGCCTGGCAATGTTATTTTTATAGAAGCTCCCTCTTGAAGCATAGTAGCGACACACTCATGGTGCCCATGAATAACAGATTTAATTAGAGGCGTTTCTCCTTCTTCATTTTGACAATCTATAAAGTCTTTTTGTTTGGCTACGCTGAGAATTTCTGTTAATACGTCTAAATTTCCAAGAGCAGCCGCTGAATGAATTGGCGTTTCTCCATCATTTGCCTGTAAGTGCGTTTAAAGGTTGATTATTCTTCATGTTATCATAAATATTTAGTACGTGGTACAATAAATAGAAGGTATCTGATTAATGTTTCTTCACAAATAACTTATAGAATAAAAACAAGTAAAATTTATTTTACTTGTTATTGTTCTATATTTCAGAGATTTACTGGAATGTTTACTGGAATTTACTGGAAAACTACCTTCATAGTTACATCAGCGCCAGCCTCCAGTGCTATGCAAACGCCAGGTACCCAGGCAGCTTCTACCGCTGCTTGAAGAACAGTGTGTCCTTCGTTGTCTTTTACATCTACCATAGCCATAAGCGGATCTGCATCTTTGTAACTATAATTAGCCAAAATCTAAAAGTATGATACAAGTATGATAAACAAGTATCATCAATAAACCAGCAAATTGCGATAACTTGGTGATTGCTGCAAATACTTCCAATACTGGAATAAAGAAGAACACATAATATTACGTATATAATTTATTTTTACATAATACATCTGAATTGACCGTGTAGTGGCGGTGTAATAATATCGAATACCCAAAATCGTCCCGTGGGTGTCGTAAGAGGTGATAGAACGAAACAAACATGAAAATCGACAGCATTATCTCCCTGATAACATTTAAAAATGAAATAAAAACTGCGGTTGCGAAACCACCTGCCAAAGGTAGCAACCATGGAGAATATAAGACAATTTATGGAGGAGGCCAATTTTCAGCAGAATTCTTTAAGTGTTCTTTCCATGTTAAACATAAGTAATAAGGACATCTACTTAATAAAAATCCTAGCTAAAATCGCTTGTTGAGTCGAAATAGAAATCGTTATAAATCAAACTGACAATTTTTTTTATTTTAAAATATGTCACGTAATTGCAAAGGCTCTTCCAATTCCTTCTTGACACATACATGTAAAGGTGTTTTTCCGGCTGAATTTAAGCATCTAACAGATGCAGCGTATTGCAATAGTACATTTATGCTTTCAATACTTTCTAGTTCAACAGCTGTATGTAAAGGTGTGTCTAAATTATTAAGACCATTAGGCTTCATTGTATTTGGAATAACACCAGCTTTAAGTAGCATCTGAAGTATTGTGGTAAAGCTAAAACATATGAAAATTGCTTGTATGTTTTATAACAGAAAATATAATCGTAAATATATTTTTATAAAATACAAAAACGTATCTGAATAATTTAAGCAGTTAATATTTTATTCTCGTTTTGCATACCGCACGAAACAAGACGAAGAAGCAGAAGTAACACAAAAATAATTCTTACTGCTTTGCATTTATTTGCTGACCGACATAATATCCTAATCCAGCAACGTCAAGTGCATTTCGTCCAGCTTCGTCACATATATTTGGGTCTGCACCGGCAGCTAGTAATAACCGTGTGCAATGTACATGAACGCAGGATGTTGCTACATGCAGTGGCGTCCAGCCCGGTTGCAGAAGTGGCAGCTGAGAAATTAACACATTTTACATTCATAATAGTAATTAACTACAGACCGAATTTCAGGCACGGCGACCGCTCAAACGACTAGCCATCCGCGCAGAACAGGATTATAGTATCCAAGTATATGCGCAAGCACAAAGTAATGCACTCTGCATTCCTTCACTCTCATAGTCCGATGAAACCGACATGACCGGAGAGAGATTGCAGGGGCGAGGCACTGGAGTGAAACACCGTCAACTACATGACTCCGGGCTGCTACTGATAGTTTCTTGACCGAATAACTTAATATCCGATTTTGGCCAGACCGGGATTCGAATCCGGGATCTCTGATCTGATGATATATTTACGTATATAGGTTAAATACTAAATTACATATTATACTAAAATCAAAACATATACATTTTATACTAAAATCTGCTCGCAAAGTATGTTTCTATAATTCCCAAATAGAAAAGGAAAAATGTATTAAAAGTAAGAAGTCATTTTAAAATCGGCAATAGCAGCATAAAAGGTCAAAGGGACACCTCGGCTACTGCGATCCTCAACTCGCATGACAAACGTGATTTTGCCGGGGAATATACTATAACGGGAGAGAGTCATGACCAGCACCGGAGCAGAAGTAGATGAAGATGTATGGTACGCGATATCTTTGCCACGTTCATTAAAATCTCAACTTCAAAAGATATTAAATTATAGTGGAAGTGGTTTTTCAGTTTTTTGAAATTCCTCAAAGTTTACCACATATCTTTCTTTGTTTGAAGTTGGCTGCTGATGTCTGTGGACTGAAGTAGTCACCATTAGCTGGACTGCAAGTTTGTTTGTCAGTACAGTTATTTAAAAAATGTTTTTAAAAAAACATTTTAAAAACATTTTTTAAAATTTTTTTAAAATTGGTTAAATGAATAAATAAGACCCAACCAGACGGAAGTTTTAGCATTTTAGACATGTTTCAATTATTCATTTCTCGTGACCGAATCATTCTCGTACATTTCGTCACGCGTACCGGTACATTCGGATCGATCATTCAAATGGATCATTTTGGGCTACAGTACTCTGTCTGTGAGATCCATTGGGAACCCAAAATTCTCTATTCGACTTTGTAATAGCGCCATTTACTACATGCTATAGGTAATAAAGACATTTTATCGATCATAACTTTATAGACTGCTAAGCAGGTCAAACAAAGAAAACTTATACATAGGAATGTTTAGGGTATAGTTACGGCAGCGTAAGAGAAACCCCCATTCGACCCGTAAATGTCGTGAGAGCAACAATGGGAAAACAGTGTACGCCTCCTTCTCTACCTTTCGTTGTCTACTCACCACGTATTTAAACCAAACGGTTCATCGTTGGTCATGCGTACAGCATGGTAGTGGAATAATTTGCCAATATCTGTATTTTCATTTAATTACATTGTGTGTGTGCCTTCAAGGCAAGAATTAATAGGCTTTTGTTAAGCTACGTCAGTGCGCTTTACCATCTTCGGCTGCATCAGCACTTACCATCAGGTGGGATAGTAGTCAAGTGCTGGCTTAAAATACTTAAAAAGTATCAGGAATATCTTATTACCTATAAAAATGGCGGTATACCCAATCCAAAAAATATTAATAGTTTTTCCCGGCGATTAAATAACTTTTTTTGCTCAATTATTATAAAGTATTGTAAAAACCCATGCTATAATGAATTCTATAATTGAGTTATATCTTGTATGCGCATATTTTTCAGAGGATAAACTATTACAAGAAGTATTTATTCTTGCGTGTTAAAGTCGTATCTATAAAATAGGATATCTATTTTGTGCAACAACAATCTATTAAGTGAAAAAAGACAAAATTTATTGATCAACCATTTCATATTATTATCAGGCTTCCCGGAAACGACTACGTTGGACAGTTTGACGGCAGCAACGTACTCCACTCATATGCGAAACATGTCACACCATGCCAACAGCGCCTTAAAGGAAATTGTAAGGTCCTCATTATTTTTTTTAAACGTTACCCCCCTACACTAGGTTTTTCTCCTGTATCGTGGGGGCAGTTCACAAACATAAATTGCACAAGGACAAACATCCAGACCCGGAACAATTATTTGTAGGCCATACAAATACTTGTTTCGTGCGGGATTCGAACCCGCGACACCCAGCGCAGCCACTCATTGCCAAGCCACTGCGCCACGGAGTCTTCAAATTCATTCATCAATTACAGCGGTAAAGTTCACCGCTGAACATAGACCTCCTAAGGGGAAATTTGCCGTAGTTGCCACGCTCTTCTGGTGCGTTGGCAGACCCAGTTTTTACTATTTCGATTTTTTTAATCAGGAAAATGCTGCTACACATCTCCTGTTTCAGGTCTGTGTTGATTTTTAAGACATTGACGGGTTGATAGTGGATAGTGAATTTTCTCACGCTGTCATCACACTTTAATAAGTAAACCTAATTGCTTAATAAATGAAGGTAGTTGATGACTGACGCCTTAATTATATTAATGATAAACATATAACTTGATGATGCGAGAAGGCCAAAGTTTCCTCCATGTTTAAAAGCTGGCTGCAATGTGTAACTTTGTTGGGAATCGTGGTTGGATACCTTTTGGCGTTTGAATTCCTTGTATTATATAATTGTATTGGTATTGGTTATAATCCTTTTATATTATTATCTAACATTTTTCTTTTTTGATGCCTTTTATCACAAGTCACTCAACTCAATCACTTAGTCACAAATTATGTAGTAACTAAAAACATATCAAAGTCTCAACTTTGATATGTTTTTAGCAATTACTACCAACAAACGATTCCAATCAGAGTTACACAATTGCACTGTTATGATGGCGTTTCGATCTTTTGTCAGCTAGTACCCCAGATTTGAAACACTACTTTTAGTTACTATGCATGTAAGCATGAATGTAATGAAGTTTCATGACTAATAATCTGAAATTTGAAAATTGGAATTAATTACGCATTAATGTATATATGTAAGCATGAATGTAATTAAAACCTGCATATCAAAAAAAAAATTAAGATATATTTTATAAGATAAGGTAAGATAAGATAAGATACGTATATAAGTTCGCCAACACGCTCCCACCCTCTTAGATATGAGATGAAGCCTGTGCCTAGCAGAGGGATATATAGGCTCTAACTCTTTTTTCTTTTTATGAATGTAATGGAATTTTATAATTAGGTGTTCAACCACTTCCAAATGTCTGAATAATCTGAAATTTTAAAATTTAAATTGTATACGCATTATGTATTTACGCATGTATGTATGTATTTCTTTATTTACTTATGTATGTAAGCATGAATGCAATGGAATTCTATAATTTTTAGAAATTTATATAGCATACGCATTAGGAACCAATGGAAAAACAATAATTTTATGACTAAGACCCAGTGTTTTTGATTCCCTTTAGATAAGGGTGACAAACGAGTATACAGTCCCCCTGACGGTAAGTGGATGCTTTATCCATAGTTCTATATCTGTTCTCGATTACGAATAAATATTCTGATGCGTTGTCACCCGTGAGGACTAAGTTGGAATGCCTCGTTTCCACTAAAAAGAGTTCTCGACACTCACTGATATGTAACACAGCGTCTTTAAGATATTTTACGATATTCTGTGAGATATTCTGTGAGATCGTGGTCCTACCCAGGTCGGACACATTCATGCTACAACCACAATCTAGCTGCAGCGCGATCCTGCCACGTAACCATTCATGCTACAACTATAATATAGCTGTAGCGTGGGTCTACCGTATAAGTAACATAGTAGTATGGACCATGCTTAATTAAATAGTTTTTGCAGTCCATAGACACTTGAAATTTCGAACAAACAATGTGTTAAACAATGTAAAACTTGTTCTGTGTCTATACTTTTTATTTCATTATTATTTATTATTACAACAGTTTAATTTATTTTAGGATGTGACAGAGCTCGTGGTCCTGAGGTTGGTATCGAAGAAAACTGAAGCAGTAGTGGTTCCTGACAGTGAATTCCATTTAATTGTCGTTATGAGACGTCACTAACTTTTCAACCTGACTGTAAAGCGTGGCAACTATGACAAATTTTTTTTTGCGCCCGAAGCAAATATGGGCAACCCTCCGGAATGCGGGGGAGGGAGGCGGTGAATGCTCATAGCATACCACGCAGCCGGCTGCGTGGTTATGTGGAGACTTTTACCCACTAAACACCGCCTTTATGGATTGGCTTAACGATCTGACGAGAGATCTCTAAGCCGTATACGAACGCGAACCTCCTTGGCAGTAAGGAGGGCGCAAACGGCGAAAAGCCGCTTAGACGAGTGCCTAACTAAGGCAGATTAAGGGATGTGTTATGTAGGCTCGGCCTGAGCCGCCAGGAGGCAGTTCAGGTCAGCCGAAAGCTTGTTGGGGGGGGTCCGAGAGAGAGTTTCTCGGTCTGCGCACACTATAGCGAGTATGGATAGGGGCTGCATAGGCAGCTGTCTCACGAATGAGATGATTTGGGTGGGACTCTGAGGCTTTGAAAAATCTCTCAGAGAGTGATTTAAGGAACTGCTGGATTGTTGGGAGCTCTAAGTCTCGGTGTAGGTCGGCATTACGGACATAATAGGGCGAGTTAGTGGCCCTACGACAGAATAGATTTTGAACTATTTGAAGTTCATTTATAACTTTGGGTTTGGCATGTGCGAAAATGGGGGACCACAAAATTTATGGGGGGCGCCTGCTTTTATAGGCTGTAATGGTGCGCTTACACGAGGGCAATAATTGCTCGGCGACACGAATGGACCGATCTGGAGCAATTAATGGTGCAATTTCAAAGCAATGGCGCAAATTGCGGCAATTATTTCGGCGATATTGCTTCTAATTGCTCCAGATATTTCATATCGCTCAATGTCGCAGATACGAATTGACGAATATCCAATGGGCTTGGAAATTCCTAGCAATTTTTGTATATATCTCATTCGCACTTGTTTGTTTTGCGGCTTGCCGTCTTGCTTCCGCGGGGAGAGCGAGAGGTCCGGTGGAAGTAGGATAGCCGCCGCAGCAAGAACAATGTCGTCCATAGCGACGAATACTAAAATGCTCGTGTAGGACAGTATTGCCTAGTTGTTGAAGTTGCGCCATATCGCTCAATATTGTATTGCGCAGTATTGATGCTTGTTGCCGTTGCCGTAAATTGCTTGAAGTAGTCGTGACGTCATAGTTGACGAGTATTGACTGGAATTGAGCAATTTTAGTTGCCCGTGTAAGCGCACCTTAATGGATGGAGAGATGAATCCATAATTGCTGATGCTGCTTTAAGCTTGTAACACAAACTTTACTGTTTTAATTCTTTTTTTTGTGATGACACGAATGTAAATAAAGGTGCAAGCAAATGATGAAACGCCTGTTGCAATTAATATTTACCTGTTTCATTTTTTATTTATAAAAGTTTGACAAACGAGCACATACCTAATAATAATAAATATTTATTTTCATAAAACATGGTACATATTTAGGTCTTTATAACATAGTGAGTACATGGCTGTTTTACCGGTTTATCGGTATGCAAATACTCGTATTACGTCAACGTGCAATTGAATAATTAAAATTAGAAAAATACAAATTTACAATATTATTTCATATTAATTTGAAAAAAAAAACAGTAAAAGAAAAAAATATACAGGCATGGTCATATCATACTATATATTTTCCAAATTCTGTATTTATTATTTTATTTACATATAAAATATATTTTAAAGGTTATTGTAAATGTTAACATGCCTGATATTTTTATAACCTGTTTAATTTTTTTTCGATTTTATAATGTTTTACAAACGAGTACAGAATCCATTATAACGGTACGTTTAATAGTGTGGCCCTAAGCAACTATGTCTCTCCTCGAATAAGAATTAAGAAAGCAAGATGCGCTTCTACCAAAAAAAAAATAAGATGGAATGCCTCGTTTCCAGCAAATGAGTCTCCACTTCCCTATACTTGCTATACCTACGAAATAGAAAGAACTGGGTGAATTGTGTGCTCGTTTGTCGCCTTTTATACTATAAAAACATACCTTCAGGTAAGTCCAGTAAAATCGCCACCTGTCTTGCATTGCCAGCGAACGCAGCAAGATGTAAAGGTGTCCGGCCGAGTCTGTCGAGCCGGTTCTTCTCGGCTCCGAACTTTAGTAGCAAGCTCAAGGCATCTCCGCCAGTCAATGCAGCTAGATGACATGCAGAAACTAGATCCAAGCGACATGTTGCGTTCGAGTTGGCACCATCTTTAAGCAATCTGAAAGTAAAAGATTTTTTTTAAAGATTAAGGTCCTTATACACCATACAAATTTCTTGTCTGTTTCATGGTTTCATACAATAAATTTCAACCAATAATTAACACGTTTGCTGTCCTGTGTACTACATAGAGTTCATTGCTATTGTCTTACTATTGTGTCTGAAAATTGGACAGTGAAAGTTCTAACATGTATCGTCTATACCAGGGGTCGGCAAAGCTGTGACCGCGGGCGCACGTGCCCCAGCGACGACTTTTTAATGCGCCCTCATAAAATTACGTAGTGTCTTTAAAGGCAAGCCCTTTGTAACGGCACGGCCTAATAAAGCGTACAAACTATATAATAACTATTATACCGAGCCTCCCCCCCGCCAAGCCCCCACCCCCATCCGCCACAGTGAGTCAGTGCTCAGAGTTAAGTAGCCGCATTTTTGTATTGTTCGTTTTAGCCTTCGATCAACAATACCAACTACATGTCGGGTCGGCGCAAGAAATCCATCTCAGTAAATAAAAGGGCACATGAGACAACTACATGTCGGGTCGGCGCAAGAAATCCATCTCAGTAAATAAAAGCGCACATGAGACGCGAGGTCTTGCACGTGAAAGTGTATCTCGCAAGGCAATAGCGGGAAAAAGAACTTTAATTGTTATAATTTAAGGTTGATTTCACACTAAATGTTATTTAATTTATGTCTTTTCATAGTTTATATTCATGCGGACAGTATTTAGCTATGATTTTGTACGTGACCCGTTATCTAGTTGGTATTGTTGATCGAAGGTTTTAGCAAAATAGTTGTAGACCAGCGGCTGCCGTCTAGACATAGATACCGACTCCATCTCAAACTCGCTAAATCGCTAATATATATATATATATATATATATATATATATATATATATATATATATATATATATATATATATATATATATATATATATATATATATATATATATATATATATATATATATATATATATATATATATATATATATATATATATATATATATATATATATATATATAGATCGCTAAATAATAACGACGAAAATTGCTTGCCGTAACGATGCTTACGATAAATGCAAGTCTCTACAGCCGAGATTCCGTGTAAGATCGTTAATTATCTTTACTTTACGATGTCGTTAAGCTAATGAAAAACGTATTCATAGTGCGGGTTTTCTTAAAAAAATGTTGGCTGTTAAAAAATAATAAGGAAAATAGGCAGACATAATTTTATAAAAATTATTGCCTTTCTTTGAAAATTGCACAGAAAAAGAAGAAACCGTTTCTTATAAAAATATTTTTTATGTAACTTACAAGTAGCTTTTACCGTTTCTAAGAATTGAACTAACTTGTTAAATATCAAACGACATAATAGTTTGCCTCCTTGCAACACTATTACATTCAAAACTGTATGTCTCGATTGGACAACGTAGACATTACATATCAACTAGTTAGTTTGTGTTACATATTTCATAAAACTTATTATCTATTTTAATAAAAATATAGTTTATATGATATTTTCTATGGTGGGGGACAGTGACGCAGGCGCAGGTCCGGTTTCGAGCTGTGTATATTTGACCTGATTTGAAACCGATAAGAGCGGAGTAACACCGTTTATATAGACAAATTAGACGACATGCCTTTGCGTTGCTGAGTCACTTATAAAAAAACAGTATTGTAGTTATTAAAATTTAAAGCTAAAAATTACAAAAATGCCAAACCCTCTTTACGAACTCTTAAATATTTAAATCTGATATTTAAATAGTGGGTAGGTAATCTACGCTACAATTTTTTTTATCATAGGAGTTTCATCATCAACATTTATCATCTTTAAAAAAAGCTAAAATAATATCCTTTCAGCTTAATTTGACCAAGCTTTCCAAATATTTTCGAAAAATATCAAATGAGCAAAAAATTACCTATCTTCACTCCATATTATAAAAAGTACACCGTACTATACGTAATAGCCGATTTACGTTTCGACAAGTAGCGAGTTTAGTTACAGGGCAGTTGACAGTAAACGGTTAAGTGGACAGTAGTGTTCAATTGTCTTCGTGGCGAGTTTAGTTAAAAAAAGAACAATTTTATATTTTAATAATACTATTGACAATATTTCAAAGTGGGCGACATATAATAATTTATGCATTAACGTAGAAAAGACATGTTATATTTAATTTAGTAATTATGGAATATTGAATAATAATCTTGATATATATTGCAATGGACAATCTGTTAATGAAATGACTGAAACAAAAATTCTGAGAATATTATTGGACAAACATGTGAACTGGAAAGCCCAAGTTGAAAAAGTCTGTTCTAAAATAAATAGTTACATTTTTCTTCTTAGCAGACTAAGAAGAATTACATCTCATGAAACCTTACTAACGGCGTACTATGCATACATGTATTCTGCACTCGATTATGGTCTTTTGCTTTGGGGTAACAATATAGATGCTGTTAAGGCCTTTACAGCCCAAAAGAAATGTATTCGAGCTATGAATGGTTTGACACCAGATTCCTCGTGTAAACCGTATTTTAAAAAAATTACACATTTTGAAGCTACCATGTATGTACATCTTAAATTTGGTATGTTTTAATAAAAATAATATTTTTTATATATTTTGAGGGTCGAACGTGAACACGTTTCGTCCTGTGAACTTGTGCATTGAACTAAACTCGCTCGTTCACTGGAGCCGCAAGTTTAATTGCGTGTCGGGAGAGGGCAACACTCAAACTTAACTCGCCGAAAAATAGACTGGCCAGCTATCCAGCTCAATTTGATTGTTAATTTGTGACATAACTCACTATATACCGATCAAACAAGATTTCCTACTTAACTCACCAGGTTCGCAAGCTGACTCCCTACTGTACTTGATGAAGTGTAAATCGGCCCCAGGTATCGGGCATGGGTAAGGAAAGGTTTTTATACGTGGTAGAGCCATGCTGCAGTTATATTAGTAGTATAGTTGTAGCACGAATGGGTCGGCTCGACCGGGGAAGGACCACGCTCTCACAGAATACCAACGTGAAATAGTAGCTTAATGCTGTTGTGTTTCGTATGTTGAGTGTAGAGAACCGGAGAACTTTTTTACTGGAAAAGAAGCATTCCATCTTAGTCCTCACGGGTGACAACGCATCTGCATTTTGATTTGTAATCGAGGATAGATGTAGATGTCTATGAGCCGCAGCAGCCACTTACCGCATCTACTTACTTATGGTAAGTAGATGCTGTAGCCCATAGACGTCCACGTTTATACATAACTAAGAACTCTCGGAACTTCTCGACTACAGACACAAGTTTGTCCCGGTAGTCGGCGACATTTTCACGAGAAATATTGGCACGGCCAGTGTATTTTTATTTTATTAATTTATTTATTTCAATCAACAGGGATCATAGGGTAAAATTACATTTATCTAAATCTAATCTAATACTAAAATTATAAATAATTACTAACATTATTTATATCAAATGCGCAAGAATTTATAATAATATAGAAAATAAAATAATAACTTAATAATAATAATAATAACCCCGCATCCATCATCCCCACCAGAAGGCTTGGTGATGGCTGGGTCTTCTCGGACTCAGCAAGCGGCACCCGCCGCTGGTGGAGCACGTCGCATGCGTTGGTCTAAATCGATGAATGAAAACGCACTGCGGGCGTATTTTAGGGCAAAAGGGGAAGAAACTGGATGTTTGGCGTATCGGGCTCGGATGCATCGCTTTTTTGCAGAGCTGGAGCCATCTCTATCCGTCACTGAGCAAAACCTGGCAGACCGAGTTAGGTACATCCTGCGCCCCAACATATTTGGTGACGCCGAACTCGAGCGACTACGACGTGAGGCTATTCCTTCATCGAATGGAAATGCTGCGGCTGGGAATGCGGCGCCACTAGATGCGCAACAAACTGCATATGTGGATGCTGCCGTCAACATTCCATTTGTGGCTAATTCAGACGATGATGGAATAGTCTCCCACGAACTAGAGAAAATGAGGAGCATACTGGAAGAGTCGATGCTGGAAACGCGCAGCATGCCTCTCGATAATCGACCGCGACTTCCCCGCATACCCCTTAGCAAGCGAAATCGGGCTGTCGTGCGGGCTCTTAACCCAATGCTGGTAACCTATTTGGAAGCCAGCCGGGACCTTTGCGAGACGGATTCAATTCTTTTTGGCGCCGCACTGGCAGTATGCCGTATTATTGGCGCCAAACTTCCCGTGGCTGGACGTGCTACTCAAAAAAGTAGCGCCATCCCAGCCTGGAGAAAAAGAATTGAGGACCGTATCGCAAAGGCAAGGGCCCTTATCGGCAGACTGACAAGCTTCAGGTCGGGTAATACTAGACCGAGGATTATGCGCACCGTTAGGATGGCGTTGGCTGGGACAAATATCAGTTTGTTCCAGCCGGATATCACGCAAAAACTAACGGAGCGCATAGATGACCTGAAGCAAAAAATCGCTGCTTGGGGGAAGCGGATTCGACGATTTAGCGAGAGGTCAAGGCGGTTCAACCAGAATCGTCTCTTCCAGAGTGATCAGAAGAGGCTCTATAAATCATTGGAGCGACCAGAGGTATGTGGAGCGGGCCCAGGACCGGATCAGGCTGCCACTGTCGCATTTTGGCGTGGCCTGTGGTCAGGGCTCGTAAACCACAGCGAGGGCCCTTGGATGGAGGTTGTGGCGAGCCAGAGTGCAAGTGTTACGCCTATGGACCCCGTCACCATAACGCCTGAAGACGTGGCTGAGGCGGTCCGTAGGGCCCCGAACTGGAAAAGTCCGGGGCTCGACGGGCTGCATCATTACTGGTTGAAGGGGTTCGTAGTGTGTCACGCTGTGCTCGCCCGACAGTTTCAAGAGGCTCTCGATCAGAAGTCGCTCCCGAGCCTCTTCACTACTGGGATCACTCATTTGGTTCCTAAAGATCAGGATACCACAGACCCGAGCAAATACCGCCCCATCACGTGTCTATCCACCATATATAAGACACTGACATCCATTTTGAGCGCGAGAATCACTCGTCACCTGGAGCTAAATCAGGTGATGTCACGCGCTCAAAATGGATGCCGGGGCGGTGGTCGTGGAACCAAGGAACCACTCCTCATTGACGCGGTCATTGGCAAAGTGGTGAAACGCAACCGTCGGAATTTCTCCGCCGCCTGGATAGACTACAGAAAAGCATTCGACTTCGTGCCCCATACATGGCTAAAGAGGGTCCTCGAGCTGTACAAGATTGACTGTACAGTTTGAGACTTCCTCGGGCAGTGTATGGGGCAGTGGAGTACGATCCTTTGCTATCTGGGCGAGCGGATGATGGCTGCGGAGAACCACATAAGGATAAGAAGGGGTATCTTCCAGGGCGATTGTCTGAGTCCAATCTGGTTTTGCCTCTCCCTGAACCCTCTCAGTACTTTACTGGAGGGCTCCGGGAGGGGATTTCAGCTTCGGAAAGGAGGTACAAAAGTGACCCACCTTTTCTATATGGATGACCTCAAATTACTCGCCTCCAGTCGCTCCCATCTTATGGAATTGCTAAACATCACGTGTGAATTTAGCAATTCTATTAGAATGGAGCTGGGGACGGATAAATGTGCGATCCTCCATGTTGAAGGGGGAAGGGTTGCTAACTCTGAGGGCATAGACTTATCTATGCCCGTCAACTTAAGAACCCTTTCCGAGGCTGAAACATACCGATACCTGGGTATGTCACAGAACATCGGTATCGATGAGGCTGGTATGAAACAGTCAGTTTGCGACGTGTTTTATGCACGCTTGACCAAAGTGCTTAACAGCCTTTTGTCCGGTGTGAATAGGACACACGCATATAACGGTTGGGTCATGCCTGTCCTCATGTATACCTTTGGCATACTCAGGTGGAGTCAGACTGAACTTAACGCCCTGGATAGAAAAGTCCGCACTACAATGACGTCCCATAGGATGCATCATCCGAGATCGTCGGTAATGAGGCTGTACTTGCCGCGAAAGCATGGTGGGCGTGGCTTCTTGAGCGCGCTCACCATGCATAATCGCGAAGTGTGCAGCCTCCGTGATTACTTCCTGATGAGATCGGATGATCCATTCTATAATGACGTCATTTCTTGTGATAAAGGACTTACCCCTCTATCCTTAGCCAACGAGCAATGGCAAAACCCGGCAGTGCAGAGCATTTCCGACCGGGAGACCGTATGGAAGGAGAAGGAGCTCCACGGGAGGTTCTACAAGGCTCTACATGAGCCTTTCGTAGACACAGCAGCCTCCCTCCACTGGCTACGCTTTGGTGATCTCTTCGGGGAAACCGAGGGTTTTGTCTGTGCAATACAGGATCAGGTTATTAAGACCAACAACTATCGGAGATACATCCTAAAGGATGGCACCGTCGACATCTGTCGAGCTTGTCGCCATCCCGGTGAGTCACTTAGGCATGTCATCTCCGGTTGTTCGGCGCTTTCTAACTCTGAGTACTTGCACAGGCACAACCTAGTAGCCAGAATTCTTCACCAGGAGCTCGCTCTGAAATACGGTCTCGTGGATCGGAAATTGCCGTATTACAAGTACTTGCCGGAAGCCGTGCTCGAAAATGATCGCGCCAGGCTCTATTGGGACCGGGCCATCATCACAGACAGGACTATTCTTGCGAATAAGCCTGATATTGTGCTGATGGACCGGGCACAGTCAAGGATATTTTTGGTCGACATTACCATTCCGTATGACGAGAACCTCGTGAAAGCCGAAACAGACAAGCAAACAAAATATCTGGACCTGGCTCACGAGGTGACCGACATGTGGGGTGGTCTGCCGACCGAAATTATTCCTGTAGTCGTCTCTGCAAACGGGCTAATCCCAGCCAGCCTCTCGGGTCATCTGAGGCGACTGGGACTACGTGGCGGACCGCTCCAGGCTCAAATGCAGAAGGCGGTGCTCCTCGATACCGCCCGCATCGTCCGCCGGTTTCTTTCCCTTTCCCCCTAACCCTCGGCCGTTTGGTCTCCCCTGCCGAGGGCGTCCATCTGGTTGGGCTTTTATTTATTTATGTATTTTTATATTTATTTTATGTTATTGATATTTATGTATATTTATCTTTTCATTTTCATTTATAATTATATATTTATGGGACCCAACCAGATGAGAAAACTATATAGATACCCCAATAATAATAAAATAAAATAAATCGATTTCACCGTTACATACACCATATTCGATTTAATTATATATTAACAAAACTTACCATAATGATATAATATAATAATTTTTGTTAAAATAAAAAAAAAAGTCTTAAATATAAAGGGTGGGCCATATAAGTGTTAGCAATTTAATTCGTCAATTTCTCGGAAACGCGTGGCGTGGGGTTCGGGGGGATTATTGTTAACTGCGCCGCTTCCTGGAAATTTAGTCGCCATGGAGCCGTACACGGGAGTGCAGCGTGCATTTTGTGTCCGAGCGTATTACGAAAACAATTAATCAGTGATTACTGCACGACGTTTGTATCGACATGAACACGGTTTACGTTCCAAGCGCCAATGTGATACGAAAATGGATCAGAATGTTCGAAACAACCGGCTCGACAGTACCAATTACGGCTCGTGGTCGCCCGGTTTCTGCAACATCAGCCGACATTGTGGAGCGTGTTCGTGTTTTAGTTCAGCGAAATCCGCAACAGTCAACACGTAAGAGAAGTCAGTCTTCGGACATCAAAAGAACGACTTTGCGACGAATTTTGAAGCGTAATTTGCATTTGAAGGCTTATAAGATTCAGATAATCTAAGAATTAAAACCAGATGATGCCAATAACCGACTTAGCATTGTCAATTTTATGCTCGAGCGGTTCAAAAATTTTAACAACGTGATGTTTAGTGATAGAGCCAATTTTCACTTTAATGGCCATGTGAATAAGCAAAATTGTCGGTTCTGGTCCGAGACTAATCCCCGACGCTTGCATGAACGTCCACTTCACAGCCCTAAGCTTGTCGTGTGGGCTGGGATAACGTCATCCGGTATTATTGGGCCATACTTTTTTGAGAACGAAAGAGGGCAATCGATGACGGTTAGAGCTAATATTATTACAATATGATAACAGACTTTTTGGTGCCAGCTTTGCAAGACCTTCAAAGCAATACCTCGAGGATGTGGTTTCAACAGGATGGAGCCACATGTCACACGGCTAGAGTATCCATAGAGCTGCTGAAAAATGTTTTTCCCGGAACTCATTTCGAAAAGGGAGGATATTGAATGGCCACCACATAGCCCCGATCTCTTTCCATGCGATTATTTTCTATGGGTCTACCTCAAATCGGTGGTCTACGAGAATAATCCGACCAATTTAGAGCAGCTGAAGAGGAATATTATTCAGGAAAGTAACAAAATACCGAGAACAATTTTTCGACGAGTTTTCCAAAATTTGCAAATAAGGTTCCAAGAGTGCCAAGCAGCTGAGAGAAGTCATTTGGACAACATTATTTTTAGATCTTAAAAATTCCTAAGTTTCTACTTTTTAAAAATACAAATATATTTTTTTTATGTTTTGTAGTTCTTTTTTAATTGAATATTGAAACCGCCAACATCCTTATGGCCCACCCGTTATGTAAGTAAAAAATTGAGTAATAAATTAAATAACATTAGTTCATATTATACCTGGGGTGCCTGTCCGAGGCAATGGGCTGTATGAGGCAATAAGTTAATAATATAAAGCTACACAAATGCTGTCGTCCGCATAGCAGTGAACGTTACCGATTTGCTACATATTACTGACATGCAGAACGAACAGCGTCGGTGATAGCACGCAGCCTTTGTGAAACACCAGAGTTAGTTACTACGACCTTGATGCTTCGATCCACGAAAAACTGGTGATCCAATTGCACAATTTCTCGGGAAGCCCATGGGAAGGAAGCTTCGTAAGAAGCGCTTTGTGCCAAACGCGATCAAGGGCCTTCGCTGTGTCCAAACTAACGGCCAACACCTCCCACTTGGACTCTACTGCCTCCACCCATTTATCTATGTGTTAGGTCATTAGCCTAAAGACGGAAACCGTACTAGCGGTCATTAATCAGCTGGTGATCCTCAAGGTACCGCATGAGCTGGCTGTTAATTGACTGATTCTGACTCCATTATTTTAGAGAACAAACGGGAATGATGGCAACAGGCCCATAGTTGGACGGATCAGAGCTCCTACCTTTTTTAGTGCACGAAAGTGTAGTGTCTTCCATGAATTCGGGATTACGCCTACTATGTAGGAGTACCAGAAAAGAGGCGTTGAAACCTATACCAACTCCGGAGTACACGTTTTCAGCACAATAAGGATGGGACGCCATCAGGCCCACTTGACTTGTTGACGTCCAGGGAGATAATTGCTCTGCGCACAGAGCGTTCGGTAAACAGCACATCCTGCATGGAGCACTCACACGGTGTGTTCTTCCCGTCATCAAGAGTCGAGTTATACGCGTAGACGGTGTAGTCACTGTCTTTATAACGACATCTTGACAATTACGGATTTTACCGCTTTCCATTCAAAAATGGAACGCGGTAATTTTAATAACAACTTTAAAAGAGTCTTCTATTAAATTTACAAACATTTACCTCTCTACTTCTTCTATTTCATGGTTTTCGATCGCTTCTAGAAGTTCAGTGTTAAGTCTGTTTAGACGGCGGTCGCTGCGTCTCCACTTTTTTGGCCATAAGTCCTCATTATCAGCAGCTGGTGTCACGTCTGGTGTAGACGCTACCGAAGGTGATTGATCATAAAAATTTAACTCCGGTATGTCTGAACTAGACGAACGCTCCCTATAAAGATTAAAATGTGTTTTATTTGTACGTTTATTTAATTGTGTGTCAATTTTATATGCATACAAACTATTGATGAAATTGATGAGAAAAAGATGTAAAGTTAACTATTGACATCTATACAAACCACGCTCTCACTAACAATATCAGCGTAAAACAGCAGCTAAAATACTTGGTGAGTGTAAAAAACCGGAAATCCTATTCACTGGTTACGAGGCATTCCATTTTAGTCCTCATGTTTAACAATACATTTAAATTTTGATTCTTTATTGTAAATATATTATGTATGACTCTATGCTTGCTTGTTATCCTTGTTCTATAATAAAAACAAAGCTTAAAATAAGTACCCCTATCAAAACTTTTAAAACAAAACAGTCCATCCTATCAGTATTATTTTGAATTGATTGCTAATCTGTCTGCCAATGATATATCAAAACATGTTAAAGGATTACAATTCACGAATTCCTTAAATCGTGAAAATAACAAGTGTATACAGTTAGTGCGTATTGTTAGTGAAACATGGACTTCACTACTGGTTGTATGAGGAAGCTTAAAATGGCTCAGCGAGTTATGCAACAGGTTCAGAGGACATCCGTAGTAGAACCAGAGTAATGAACATAGTCCAACGGATAGCCAAACGGTTCAGCTAGCTGAAACAGTGATGAGCTTTGTGGCATTCCTTGGAGAAAGCCTATGTTTAGCAGAAGAATTGTGAAGGACTGTAATGATGATGATAATTTTAAAGGTAGGTGGTTTTGATTATTTATAAGACTGAAGTGACGACTAATGAACTTACAGTCAACCTTATGGTAAGTAGCTATAGTAGTTCATGACTGCCTTGTTGGTCTAGTGGAGATAAACGTTACTGTTGATCATGAGAGTTTATATTTAGGGTCGGTTTGGGCCAAAAACAGTTATTGAGTTGCTCCGTCAAGAAATTCTCAGTAGCCGCCAGGAGTCAGGAGCCATTGATCTCTCCAGTTGCATCGATTTACCATACCATCGGATTATAAAAGTGAGGGAATCCTGAGTGCACCCGTGCTTGCGCATACACTTAGATAGGCTCCTGTCCTACGCCGATGGCTAGTCTCTGTTGAAACTGGCTGCCGTGACCGAAAAGGAAATTCTGGAGGATGATATTATTAGTCCATAGACACCTGTGGCCAACTTCAAATAAAGGCGCTACAGATGCGTTGTCACCGTTCTTGACTCAATTGGAATACCTCACAGACTGTAATTGCGCAGGTTCTCTATACACGTCAGATCGGAACATAGTAGTGCAAGTTCTGCTATTTGGTGGTAGAAGTAAGTAATAGTGTGGTAGCTACCCAGAGTGACTCCTAGAAAGAAAAGGATTCCTTACACCTAGTATATTATGTGGTTAAATTAATTCCTGAAAGGAGAGTCTTACATTATATTTGGGACACCTAACTGCTGAGGTCTGTTCAGCTGCGGTTGGTTGCTGTAGCCATGAAAATTGTTAATGCTTAACAATGGCTGCAGATTATCCCTTTCTTCGGGATAACCTTCCTCTACATCTGAAAAATATTGACAAGTATAGATTAGGATAATTTTTATTCAATATACTTTTTTAAAACGTTATCACTACGGTAAACGTCTAGGATTTGTTCCTGTATTGTGGGGACAGTAAAAAAAAAATATATATATATATATATATATATATATATATATCTGAGGGCTATGCTCAGAGTTTCTCTGCGTGATAGACTCAGAAATGAGGATATCCGCAGTAAAACCACAGTGACCGACATAGCCCAACGGAATAGTAAGCTGAAGTGGCAATGGGCCGGCCATATAGCTTGAAGAACCGATAACCGATGGGGAAGAAAGGTTCTCGAGTGGCAGCCTCGTACCGGTAGGCGTAGTGTTGGGCGACCCCCCACTAGATGGAGTGACGACCTGGTAAGACATGCAGGAAGTCGATGGATGCAGGTGGCTCAGGACCGTGCTTTGTGGCGTTACTTGGGGGAGGCCTATGTTCAGCAGTGGACTTGTGAAGGGCTGTCATGATTATATATAGTATACATATATATATGTATACATTACATATACATACGCAAGCATACATTTCACAAGGATAAAATCCAGACCCAAAACAATTATTATTTGTAGGCCATACAAATACACGTTCCGTGCGGGATTCAAACCCGCGGCCCTTAGCACTGCAATGCATTGCTAGGCGACAGCGCCACAGAGCTATCAAAGTTACTGAAAGTTATTTATACTTTTATCATAGGTCCAAAAACGAAATTATTGTGATTTCATTGCTTTTATGCAATTATGTATAATAACATTTAGAAACAGCACGGTAGCGATCACCTCATTATCAGGTATTATTATCAATCATGTACTCTTAAGAAGTACAATAACCCCAAACAATTTTGTCTTAATAAAATGATAACACAGTATGAAATATAAATATGTTCTCACAAATTTCTTAACAATATGTTGAGGACTCATCAACTTTATATATATATATATATATATATATATATATATATATATATATATACCTATCCCATCTCTTAAGTTGGACCAAATTGCTTACGGTGTGAAAATTTGATTAAAATCAGTTAAGTAGTTTAGGAGTCCATCGCGGACAAACAACGTGACACGTAATTTATATATATTAAGATATATATTACATGGCAATATTTTTGGAGGAAGGACTAAAGAGCTGTTGTAGCATAGGGGCTAAGCACTATTTTTGAAAATCGATAAAAACAAAAAAATAGGTTTAAAATAGGGTAGGTACACGCCTTTTTTTTTCAAATTTATTTTTATATTTTCTGTCAAAGGCATCTAAATTAGTATATATTATTATAATCATTAATTAGTAATACTAGTTACTAATAGTATACATGGCGAGGGCACGCCAGTACAATACGGCGTCAATTGATGACGTCATTTGTATTCGGCAGTATACTGGAAACGTTTTGGAACATACCCCCCTAAGAAAGTCTCGTAACCCGTAATTATGGATAGCTGGCTCTCGTGTCTCCTTCAGACGAAACATGCGCTGCCATTCGGCGAGAGTACCCATACGAAATCCTAGTAAAATTTTATATAAAATATAAGGTAAAAAGTAGAAATAAATCTTTTTTAAAAAAATTATACTTTTTTTGTTCTACTGTTAAGACTTTTGTTTTAACGTGTTAGAGTCATCTTGCAGCAGGATCACGTTCGCACAAAGTACCAGCGTTAAGTAGCAGCATAATGCTTCTGTGTTTGGTATGGTGAGTGTAGAGTTCGGGAGACTCTTTATACTGATAACAGGGCATTCTATCTTAGTCCTTATGTATACCAACTCATCTAAATTTTGATTTTTAATCGAGAATAGATGGTAGGTGTATATGTGCCACACTATCAACTTACCATCAGATGGACTGTACTCTCGTGTGTCACTCTCATTGTTCTATATGAAATATAATTTTAATTTTGTAATACTACATTGTTACTAAAAACTAGGTGCAAGTGGTACAAGCAACTTGCCTTTACTGAACAACACAGAAAGACCTTTCATGCACATTTTAAAGTCTTTATATATTAGGTATCAATTCACCACACTTAACTTTCAACTTCTCTTAGAAATAATTCACACTATATTATAAACTTTAACACTTAATCAATATTTTATCCATAAGCGATGCGGTAAATGCACATTTTATGAGACAGAGACTTAATTTTATTAAACCAATTAATCATAATTGGAAGCACACTTCAATCAGACTGAAACTTAAACAAAAACCCAAAACAACTGAATTGTTTTCAGTTCAAAAATTAAAAATAAATATGTCCCTCGCTACACTACATGCTTGATATAATAGACACTCTCTTGTATCATGACTAAAAAAAAAACTAATCACTCATGTTTGCTCTAACAGCGCCCATTCAAGGCCTTATCTAAATATACGTCCATATGGTATTACAAACTGCTTTTGCCACTCATGTGTTCCTGAGATAAAATTGACCCACATTACAAAAAAATTTTACATAAAGTTGTTTCCTTGTTTTTAATATAGATATAACATTTTATTTAATAAAGATTTAATAACTTGATCTTTAAAAAAGTATTATAGATTAATAATAAAAGAAATTATTCCTAAGACGCCATCTCTTGTCATAGAATATAGATTATGAAATTAATTTGTTCAGATGCGACATTTCTGTGGGTACTTAAGTATAGGATGAATATATTATTATACGCATTTTTTTTGTAGAAACATATATAAGTTATTATAATTAGGCTAAATTCTTCATGTTTAAATCTGCAAATTATTCTTTTATTTTATTTTTAGGTTTCCACATCAAAGTCAAAGTGGAATAAATTCGTCCATTGTTAACTCACGCATGTCCAGCATTTATGAAAGACTCTTAGACAGAGCAGCGCACATGTTTTGTTTGAGATAGCTGTTCTAGTTCTAGTACGTAAGCACATAGGGGAGAGGCGTACAAAATGACATACTATGCTTTTTTTTTCGTGGGTAGGTGTGTAACATGTAACAGCTGACTTATTAGCTCCTATATTTTATATACTTTAAAATTATTTTAAACCAGTGTTGTGTTGTGTTGGACTATATTTACATGTCAATTACATCTTTATTACCTTTTCTTTTGAAGTCCTATTGAAATATATGTCCAGATAAAATATTTGTGACATTCACATACCACCCATTAGTGTCACTTTGTTTTTGCAAACTATATCACTCATTAGCACTTCACTTTGTGTTCACTAATATCACAGCAAATATTGGAAGAAATGGCAAGAGTAACTGATGTGGAGGTCATGCAAAGAGAACTTGAAGGAAGCTGGAGTTGCAAAATGGCTGAATTTGTAAAACAGATTAAAGGCTGCCTCCACACCTACTAATCCCTCTCTTAATCAACTCCGCGAGGAGTTTTATGAATTTAAGGAAGTCGTTTGCTCCATGCTCAATCTCCTTCGGCAACAAATTCAAGCCTGCACTAAGTCAATTGATGCTATTGATATGCAGCACAGACAGAATATTCTTCTATTTAATGGGATCTCTGACTCCCCAGAAGTTAATATTGAACAAGAAATACTGGGTATCATACATAAGAAAATGGGTATCCCACATGTTACAAATGTGGCCTTAGTACATTGCCATCGAATTGGTGTTCAAAAGGATGGTTGTTCACATCCAATTCTTGTACAATTCCATGAGCATAACACAAAATCTGAAGTGTGGAAAACTAAAACTAAGTTAAAGGGATCTCAAATATCTGTGTGTGCGTTTTTAACTAAAATGAGGCAATCTGTTCTTAAAAAAGCCCGCAAGCATTTTGAAATGAAGAATGTGTGGACCTTCCCAATAATGAACGGGCAAAAATCTTCACTGAAGAGGAGATTGATACTCTCATTAAACAGTTTCCTGTTGATTTTTCATCAGCAAGTCTTAGCATGGCCCCTAACAGCAGTATCACTAATAGCGTGAAGAAACCCATACAAGCACTGCAAAGTTCCTCAAGCACAAAAATTCTGTGTGAGACTTCTCCTCGCAATCAAGATGATGTGGTGGTGCAGAAAGAGGATTCTAAAAGGTCCCGCCGTTTAATTGCTAAAAAATAGCTTGCTTTATTTACATATAATGGTATTGCTATGTATCCTTTATTTTTGTAATCCATTGTTTTATATTATTGATTTAGATATATTTAGTTAAGTGTTTATAGTCCCGCATCTTCTTGGTTGTAATGACTGTAGCACAGAACAATATTGCCTGTACTGTAGTCATAAGTTGTTCACTTTTTTACAGCACTATAATTGCAATTTTTTTTAATTTGTTTTCTTCTAATAGTATAGTCTGCATAGGAATTTTTATTTCTCTAAATATAAACTTAATGAGATTTTATCTTGTAATACACAACTTGCTTGGGTTTAGTTTCCTTTTGTTTCTTGGTTGAGGTTTCTTACTTAGTAGGTTTGTTTATACTATGCTTGATATTGGTAACAATACTTATCTTTTTATAAATGTACCTACCACATATTTTTAATTTCATTTTTTTTTGTTGTTTTTTTGTTAAATTTTGGGTTTTGATTTGTTTGATTTGACAATGACAACTATGGGTATGTTCCGAAATACAACACAGTGTACTGTCCAATGCAAATGACGTCATAAAACGACACTATACTGGTGATTCGTTCCAAAACATTGGACAGTATATGACGTCATACTTTTGCGCCATTTAGAAAAGTGTTGGCGATTATTTTGTCATTTTGTGATCCAAAAATCATTATATCCTCCTAATGGATATACCAGCAATTATTATATAATTTTTTGTATTTGAATAAATAGAAACAAATTCTGGCATGCTTCATTCAGCGCACACACAATTAAAAATTGTTTTATTGTGGCCGGATATTCGACGCAATATGGCGGCGGCACGCCAGTACAATATAGTGTCAATTGATGACGTCATTAGCGTTTAACAGTGTACTGTGTTGTATTTCGGAACATACCCTATGTATCACTTTTTTTTAGCCTTTTATAGACAAAGGACACATGAGTCATACAGCCAGCGTCGATCTTATACTTTGCTTTAATCGATTTTCACTTGGTAAACATTCTCCTGTAATATTTTGTGTGACATCTACTTAGGAACTTTATTATTAGTCAAGATTATTTTTGCCACTTTAGTTATTTTAGATCATAAGTTTGCATATAAAATTTTATTTATATTAAGTTTACTCTGTAAACAGTGAACTGATGGGTTGGTGATGTTTATTATGTTTAGTAATTGTTACTTAATAGTTATAGTTTACATAACTTACTTTTTTTATTATTATTTTTCTATATATTTATTTATTATTTTAGTATATGTAATATGACTGATGTTGAGTCGTTTAGCTCTGCATATGATTCTTCTACTTTGCCATTTCACTTTTGTAATGATTCTCTCAACGATAGCGTGCTTAATTTACACGAACTACTCAAAGGAGTTTTTACGTCTTTTAACAACTCTGTGAACATATGTCATATTAACGCTCAAAGTATCCCGAGCCACTTTTCCGAACTTGAAGCTTCATTTTTCCCCGAGTATATTCTATATTAGTGTCGGAAAGTTGGCTGAAACCTTCTTTACCATCAACTTTATATCCCTTACCCGGCTTTGTACTTGTTAGGAATGATGGTGTTGGAAAAGGTGGAGGTGGTGTAGCAATCTACCTACACGCATCAATTCCTTATAAAATTGTCTTAACATCTCCCTCTATTGCTATTCCGCTTCTTCTGAGTTTTTATTTGTGGAACTCGATGTCAAGGGCATCAGGATGCTTCTAGGGGTAGTGTATTGCCCCCATCTACCGACTACTTCGCCACTTTAGATATGGCTCTTGTTGATATTTGTTCTGAGTACGCTCACTGTATAATCATGGGTGATTTCAATACTGATCTGTTGAAAAACTGCCCTCGTTCCAAAAGGTTTCTTTCAATTATTGAGTCGGTTAATCTTTCTATTCTCCCTTTAAAGGCTACTCATCATAATATCGGAACCGATGACTCATTGATTGATCTAATCCTTGCTGCTTCTCCTGAACATGTGATGACGCATGGACAGTTACCCGCTTTGGGTTTCTCACGCCACGACTTAATTTTTGCATCGTATAAGCTTAAAGCTCCTAAATATTCCCCTACTGTAATGCGTCTTCGCAGTTTTTCTAAAATAGACTTTGACAAGCTTAGGAATGACGCTCTAAATCTCGATCTAGCCTCTTTAATAGCAGCATCTACTGTTGACGATAAAGTCACTATCCTTAACCACAATATTCTTAGCCTTTATGATGCTCATGCTCCCGTTCACAAGGTTAGATTGAAGCGTCCCTCTGCCCCTTGGATGACAGAGGGCGTAAGGATGGCAATGGCTAGACGAAACCGTGCTTTTCTTCGTTTCAAGAGAGATCGAACCGAAGAAATTTGGTTATCTTTTAAAGCAGCCAGGAATAGGTGTAATCATATGGTACGTGCAGCTAAACGCCGATATTTCCATAACTCTTCTCCAGTTTTAGTGTGGAAATTCCTAAAATCTTTCGGTCTTTGTAGACCAGCTACGTTGGATTGTGGTCCTTCTCTGTCACTTGATAAAATCAACCAACATTTCGCTTCTGTAAAAGCATTGGACCCTACAATTCGTTCCCAAACTATGGCTTCCATTGCTTCTATGCAAATTCCTAACATTACTACCTTTAATTTTTCTCCTGTTTCTCAGGATGATGTCAAAAAGTCAATTTTAGCAATCCAGTCCAAGGCCGTGGGTTACGATGATATTCGTAGACATATGGTAGTATTTATACTAGAGCACCTTCTCCCGGCAATTTCCCATATAATCAATTTTTCCCTTGGTTCAGGTCAGTATCCTAATCTTTGGAAGAGGGCTTTTGTAAAGCCTCTCCCAAAAGTTCCTACTCCCATTCTTCCCAATCATTTTCGTCCAATATCCATTCTACCCTTTCTTTCCAAAATTTTAGAATCCTGTGTTTACAAGCAAATTTCTACTTTTGTTTCGAAACATAACCTACTGAGTATATATCAGTCTGGGTTTCGTCCTGGTCATAGTACCACTACTGCATTAATTAATGTTATTAAACAAGGCATGGAAGAAAAAAAAATAACAGTTCTGGTACTAGTTAATTTCTCAAATGCTTTCAACACAGTTGATCACGAAATCCTTCTTTCCATACTGTCTCACCTGAATTTTGGCCCTACTGAATTGGATTGGTTTACATCTTATCTTCGCGGTCGACAGCAGTCAGTCAGTGTGGGGCAACTGTCCTCAGCGTGGGCTGATGTGGATGCTGGTGAGCCGCAAGGTGGTATTCTTTCTCCTATAGTGTTTTCAATTTTTATAAACTTTAGTACCTCCATCATTGACTGCTCGTACCATTTGTATGCCGATGACCTTCAGCTTTATGTGCAAACTGAGATTGGGGATATCCATAATGGGATCAAAAACCTTAACGGCAACTTAGCAGCTATCAGGAATTGGTCAACTCGTTATGGGGTTTTGGTCAATCCTTTGAAATGCCAAGCTATACTGGTGGGTAGCTCAAGGATGCTGGCTAAGATTAATCTGACAGACTTACCTCCTATTTACTATGATAATACTACAATTCCATTCAGTAATTCTGTTAGAAATCTTGGCCTTCACATCGACAGCACGCTGAATTGGAGAACTCAGGTTTCAGATGTGAGTCGTAAAGTCACTGCCACGTTATGCTCTCTGTATCGTTTAAAGCATTTTCTCCCCACAAAATCTAAGATCATACTTGTCCATTCACTTATATTACCCATAATTGATTATGCAGATGTGTGTTACCCAGACCTGTCCCAAGATCTTCTGAACAAGCTGGAACGCCTCCTCAATAACTGTATAAGATTTATCTTTGGGCTTCGTAAGTATGATCATATTTCGTAATACAGATCTAAGCTAAATTGGCTTACAATCCGGCAGAGGCGCAACTCCAGAATATTACTTGTACTTTTTTCCATATTAAATGATCCATTTTCCCCTTCTTATCTTAAGAGTAAATTTCATTATCTTTCCTCATCTCATGATAGGGTCCTACGCTCTTTTTCTAACAACAAAATCTGTACTCCAGTTCACTTCACCGAGTTTTATCACAGTTCACAGTTCAGGCTACACGCCTTTGGAACTCCTTGCCCGATGACATCAGAAAAGCTCCCAATAAGTACGCTTTTAAAAAGTTGGTCCGTGATCATTTATTAAAAAGACAACGCATTCTACATGACTCATCTATTTAATATGTATTGCCAAACAGACGTATATATTCAGAGTCATTTGTATATACTAATTATTGTTACGAGCTTGAGGTTCGTGACAATAAAAATTGCCGATAAAATTACCTAAATTAACACTTTAATTTACTTTACACAAATTAAAACTAAAAACACTAATAATTAAACACACTAATTAACTTAATTCCGCTCCGAAGCTTCGCTTGTGTCGCTGAGTTCAACTCTGTGCCGATCGCATCTTGCGCCACCTATTTATTTAAATTAGCAAAATATCCGGAATTTTCAAGTAAACACGCGCAAGGTACCGAGAGCTCGAGTATAGATTCTCTAGAAACTTAGTTCTTCGGGTGGCGCTGTCGGTCAAAAGATCTGTGATGTCATAAACTGCAACGCTCCCCTCGCTCTCCTTCCTGACACTAGATGGCGCTAGTTGTGTCGACTGGAGCGCGTAGCACTGCCCCCTCCTAAGACATGCTCGTCCCGAGCATTATCGGTCCCATGATAACGCGCCAAGCGATCTACTTGGACGATCTTAGGAGTCCCTCTTACGCCTTTCTGTAACGGCTCCGCAATGTCAAGGGATGTCCTATCCCGTGGTGCACCAACATTGTACAATTTCGACGCTCCTCTACTCCGTGCCTGAGGTCCCCTCACAGCCGCACAACTTGTACATGTACGACACCAATCCTCGACATCGTCACGATAATGGACCCAGTAAAACTGTTCTCGGACCTTCAGTAGAGTTCGTTTACCTCCCAGATGGACTCTTGAACGACCATTATGGCACAGCTGTAGAACATTCGGCACTTTAGCTTTAGGGACAACCATTTGTAAACGACAGCTGTCTCCTCGACCATTGTCCCATTTACGGCACAGGACTCCATCCTGAAGCAGCAAGCTGTCCCATTGGGCCCAATAGCTTTTCGTAGTTGAACTCATTGCTGAGACGTCCCTCCACTTAGGCTTGGTAGCACGGGCCTTCATCCATCCCAGAATCGGCTTGATGTCCGGATCTTCCTGCTGTGCATGTCGTAGGCTGTCCCTCCACCCGTTGCTGAGGTAGTCTGTCCTGAGCATCCTCACGGATACCACTTCCTTACTCTCTTGCCTACCACAATGGTTGCAATCTTCAGGAAAAGGTCTTCTTGACAATGCATCTGCGTTGCCGTGAGATTTCCCGCTGCAGTGTCTGATAGAAAAGTCGTATTCCTGCTGCTGCTGGGCGGTGCTGTTAGCTGCACTTCCTTTCTGAGACCGTTCACCTTCCCTTCCTAGGGTGTGCTTAGGGCAGCTGGACCGAAGATGGCCCCTATCCCCACAGCCATAGCACCTAGGGCTGTATCCTTTGTTGCGGTCGCGAACTGTAGCTGCTGCAACTTCTCTGACGCGATGGGAACGATGATCCTGCCGCACGGCTTCCACTTCCAGTGCATGGGCCAAGGCGTCCTTAAGCGTCTCGTGGTGCCCGAGCCTCACAGCAGCTCTGACTTCCAGGTCGCGGATGCCGTCGATGAATGTCTGCACCAGGTTCCCTTCAATGAGCGCAGGTAAAGACCGGTATGCTTTTCGAACCATCTTCTCCACCTCAAGGGCCCACTGCTGCAGGTTTTCATTGCTGCGTTGCACGCGATCTTTAAGCTGCGCGCGAAAGACGTGTTCCAGGTGAGCGTCACCATATCTCGCCTCCAAGGACTCAAGAAGCTGCTCATAGGTCACTTCCTCACCAAGAGCTTTCAGAACTGTTAAGGCCTGGTCGCGCAGGCCTAGTGTGAGAGCAGTCATGGCCTGACTTTTATTCCAGCCGTTCGCCTTCATAACAGCCTCGAACTGGATCTTGTAGGCTGACCAGGAAGAGGTACCATCGAACGGCGGCACTTTGAATCCACGTAGCGAAGGTGTTGTAACTACTACGGGAGCTGTTGTTCCATCCCCAAGTTTGAGGTCGTCCAGCGTTTTCTTCACGTCAGCCATTACGTTGTCAACCCGATTGTTTACTTGGTCGATTCGGGTTTCGGCCTCCGACAGGCGGTTGTCATGTTGAGCAACCTTATCCTTCACCTCCCGTATCTCTTTTCCGAAAATAGCGTGAAGGTCCTTCATGAGGAGCATCTGCTCTTCCTTATCGCGTTGGAGTTGCTCTTCTAAACGACGGGCCTGTTCCTCCTGCCGGCGGGCCTGTTCCTCCTGTCCGCCCCGCAGCTGCTCTTCCAATCGACCACTGTTGGACCCATATACTGCCACAATATAGGTACGATCCTGAGCAACCCGCATCCATCAATTTTGTTCCGACTCCCAATAGGTATGCTCCCGAGTCTACTTGTTGTGTTCATTATTCAATTTATATTTTTATATTGGTTCATTACATTTAATTAACGATGGCACCGTCACGTAACTGAGTTATTTGTTCGCTTGTTAAAATTTTCCGATAAAATGTCTGCCATAATTACGGCCAACAACAAACTTTAAAATAAGAATCGTGGTGTGTATATATATATATATATATATATATATATATATATATATATATATATATATATATATATATATATATATATATATATATATATACAGATATATGTATATGTATATGTATCTAGTTTCAGTTCATTTTTATTACCTCGGTACATACTAATATTCACTTGTATATTCTGTGGTATATTTTTTCTTGGATTAAAATTATCTAGATTGAAATCGGACGGAAAAACCTCGGAATATTATTTGACTCCTTGTTGAACGCACGAACGATGAAGGAGACTGTTTGGTTCGCATGTACGGAATATCGACCGTATGCTTGTCTAAAGTAGGTATTAAATTGTGTAGTACATTAAATGGTGGGTCATTTTCTCCCTTGGAGTCCGTCTGGGTGGGTTCCAAATTTATATTTGCCGCCAAATAGCCGTTCTTGCACTGGTGTGTTCCTGTCGGAAGGGTATAATTACAGACTGGGAGGCATTTCATCTAAGTTCGCAGAGCTAACAACGGATATGTAGCTTACGTTTTTTTTTAATTTGGCTGCAGGTTCGAATGGAATGAAGTAGTTACTTACAATTGTGTGAACAGTGAGTTCGTTTGTCAAGTTCATATGCATATTTCATACGTTCTCGTCATTGACATAATATTCTGACTTAACACAAGAGTGAAGAGTCCTATTTATTCAGTGTCTTATGTACACAAATACACACATAATCTAAATACCCAACCTCCTTCATTTGCTCTACCAACTCCCCTTCTATTCTTTTTTCACATGTCGTTCAACGGTCTTCTCTTTGAAAATCTATCAATTCGTCTTACATGCGTTTAAAACTTCTCTTGAACTAACTACCACGGTTTTAATGCCAAGTGAAGTTAAACAACTGTAAGATATGAATTAGAATTAATACAAGCAAATCGACAATAACATCAGTTATTAAGTCTACGAAACTAAAAATTTTACCATTGTCATACTAATACTACTTGTTTTCTTTGTTGGAAAAATCCTATACTATTAAACGAGCAATTCTTGTATATAAATATATATATAATCGGGATCTCGGAAACGGCTCCAACGATTTTCATAAAATTTAGTGTCCAGGGAGTTTCGGGGATAATAAATCGATCTAGCTAGGATTTATTTTTAGAAAATGTCTTTTTGTCCGTGTTTTTAGGCAATGAAAAACTGCTACAATATCGTTAGAATAAGAAGGTAAATTTTGACGGATTGTTGGTGATTATAAATAGCTTAATTGGTATAATGGTCGGTCACACAATCTTAAAACCCCGGTTCGAGCCCAGACCGACCGACCGACTTTTTTAATTTTTTTTTCATGTTCTTTTCTTTTTTGAGAAAATCTATTTTTTCGAGCCCTTTTTTTAGTATTTTTTAAAAAACACGAAAATTTCAATTAAAATAATTGCACTCATGATTTTTTATTCAAATAACCAGTTCCGTTTTTTCTGCTATGTCGCTAAGATCAAAAAACATTATTTATATTTCATCAGTATGTAATTTGTATCTAAATATAATTTCCAAAACACATGAATTAAAAAAAATCGAGCGAAAAATACCGAGCAAAGCTCGGTCAACCAGGTACTACTCATTGAACTGATCGATAAAGTCATTTTTATGTTTAGTTTTAGATATCAAATTAGGCGATTTGAAAGAATGAAAACACGTTTTATCCAACATACGAGTATATTACAAGTCGGTGACGGCGTGATGTAATGACTGCGTGATGTAATGACGACTTCCTGGCGCAGTGTCTTAGCATTGAGTTGCGGCGCTGAGAGCCGCGGGTTTGAATTCGTCTTGTTGTTGATGTTTGTCTTTGTAAAATTTATGTATGTAAACTGCCTCCAAGATTACACATTCAAATGGCAAGATAGAGATCACCTCATTCATGCGGGTCATTTATTCTTTTTATTTCGTAGTACTTTTATAGCTTGGCTCTATATATTTTCTGGGACTGTGTTCTAAAAGCAAATACATTGTACCATAAAGGAATTGTGTCTTAGGATTAGCTGGTAATACTAGCTTGTGCTTGTTTCTAGTATCTAGATTTAGTAAATAGATGAAAAAAGTATCACATAAAATAAATGATAAAAATATGCCGTGCATGTTTTGCTCATGTTTGTACCCACAGATTGTTGAATAAACGAAAACAGGCTATTATGAATTGTGTTGCTTTACATAACGTTTCACAAATAAGTGATATGTCAGAAATATTCGGTTTTTAAATCCTTGCTCACTTTTTTAGGTTAGACAAGGCAATTTATTTCCAGTCAACTTTTTTTATACTTGATGCAAATGTATCGTTCCTGCACAAAGCTATTTGAATGAAACGGAAGTTATTTTTTCGGCGCAAAACCATTTTGAGATTCATTTCAATTATGTTGCTATATGACAGCTTTGTAAATTAGATATTACTTCATAAAGTGTATTTCAAAAGAGATGTCCAATAAAAGTTAAGTACTTATGTCACATGTAATGTATGTATTCCAAATTTATACATATATTCCAAAAAATCTAGTAAGGGAGTAACCTTAATAAAAGAATGAACAGAAAACTTTAGGTTTATATAAGTTGATTTATCTTCTTCTTTAGCAGCCCGTTAAGGCCTTCTTGTACTACGGTGGCTATGAAGTTTACCTCGATCCCCGCAATTATAGAGCAAATTAGCTTTAAAGCACTAACATTTTAGAAAAAACCTTAAATTGGATATTACTTCATAAATAAACTTCAAAAGAGAATAAAAGATAAGTACTTATGTCACATGTAATATATATATTCCAAATGTATATTTATAGAGCAAACTAGCACTAAAGTTTAAATAGTAGAGAGTACATGTGCCTTGTGGAAGCGTCTTAAAATAATTCATCACCTTATTTCATTACTGGTGTCAGATGCGCTCTTTGCGGAAGCTTAGTTCCGTTTGCCTTCCGATAACTCAACTCGCTTCGAAGCTGCACGCGGGCTTTAATACGAAATGTTTGATAAGATAATAAGATAAAATTAGATTAAAATCATTATGGTCGCAGAGCCTAGTACCGTAGTAAAAAAAAACTAAAGTTACTAAAACTTTAGTTTTAAACTTTGAATTTTAAATATTGAAGAATACAAATGTCCAAAATACAATGATTTGGTAAATGTCATAAATTTAAACAAACGTTATGTGTGTAATAATCATATATTTGCAAAAAATAATCACAAAATTTTACATTGTTCTTGTGACGAAGTGTGGGTTTTTTACAAGTGGTTATTACTTGAAAATAAAATTTTAAATTAATCATAAATTTTGTTTAATAAGTAAGTAATAATTCTAATCTAAAGAATTTCTACAGTGGAATTGATAATAACTTTATGCGTCAACAAGCTTATCTAACATTCTGTTGTTTATCTCAGCATTACTTCGTGTCGTCTTGTTCAGTGTATCGATGACTCAAATACGTTTTGTATAACACAAAATAATGCAATTTAATATTTAGAAATCACTATAATTGATCATTCCTATGTTAGTCATTGAGTAGATTGTACTGTAATAATCTACTAATAGCAGTAATATCATGGATACACAAGATGTACAACAACATCTGAAAAAGATTCACCCCAGTCTGGAAAATAATGTTTATGCTGCTAATAGACTGCCTATACACCCACGTACCAACGTATATACCTAGTCAGGTCATAAGTATTGTCACACAGTAAAAACTTTTCTTTTAGAATGCTGGCCACAAAAAAGTTTATTGAATTCGAATTTCGAATTGTTCATGAAAATAAAACTGTATACTTTTTAGAATTTTACTCATCTTTAAATATGGAGTGGACGCTTAAAAAAGGCCGTGTTGCAGTTATTGCATTGCATCGTTGCGGTTCCGCGCCAATTCAAATTTTTGACATACTGAAATAATTGAATATAACCCAAAGATTCGTTTATCGTACCATCAAACGATACAATGAAGACTCTAGTATAGATGACAGATCAAGAAGTGGTCGCCCTCGGTCTGTTAGGACTCCAGCAGTGATAAAAGCTGTGAAGGCGCGAATTCAAAGAAATCCCAAACGTAAGCAGAAACTGTTGGCCCTTCAGATGGGGTTAAGCCGAACCACGGTGAAAAGGGTATTAAATGAAGACTTAGGGCTTCGGGCATATCGAAGAAAAACAGGACATCGTTTGAATGCTCGTCTAATGGACCTGAGACTGAAGAGATGCCGCGCTTTGTTGAAGCGGTACGTAAGGAAAAAAATATCGGGAAATTCTTTTTTCGGATGAAAATTTTTTTACCGCACAAGAGAGCTACAACAAACAAAATGATAAGGTGTACGCACACAGTAGTGAAGAAGCGAGCAACCGTATTCCGCGTGTCCAACGAGGTCATTTTCCATCCTCGCTCATGGTATGGTTGGGAGTTTCTTATTGGGGCTTAACAGAGGTACATTTTTGTGAGAAAGGTGTAAAAACGAATGCAGTTGTGTATCAAAATACAGTCCTGACGAACCTTGTGTAACCTGTTTCTCATACCATGTTCAATAACAGGCACTGGGTATTCCAACAAGATTTGGCGTCAGCTCATAGAGCGAAGAGCACACAAGACTGGCTGGCGGCGCGTGAAATCGACTTCATCCGGCACGAAGACTGCCCCTCCTCCAGTCCAGATTTGAATCCGTTAGATTACAAGATATGGCAACACTTGGAGGAAAAGGCGTGCTCAAAGCCTCATCCCAATTTGGAGTCACTCAAGACATCCTTGATTAAGGCAGCCGCCGATATTGACATGGACCTCGTTCGTGCTGCGAGAGACGACTGGCCGCGCAGATTGAAGGCCTGTATTCAAAATCACGGAGGTCATTTTGAATAAACTATAGTGTCATAAGAATCTATGTTTTGTTAAATTCATTTTGGTATATAAATGGTTACATAAAGAATAAACTTGTTTCAATTATTTTATATTAAACATGTAATAGAATTTATGACCTGACTAGGTAATATGCAATTTGGGTACAGATGATAAACCAGGGTCACATTGGGTAGCTTTATATATCGATACAAATGACGTCGGTCAATATTTTGATTCATATGAACGAGCACCTGTACGATATCATCTAGAGTTTTTAAAAAGGAATTGTAATAGATGGAACTGGAATGTTGATAGGATTCAGAATGAGTGGACTTCAGTTTGTGGCGAATATTGCTTAATATATTTGCTATATAAGTTTCAGGGACGTTCAATGCATAGTTTTACGAGTATATTTACAGGGAACACATTCATTGTACAACGATATTTTAGTGGATGAGATGTTTCGCTCCTATTTTATAGATAATAAGTAATAAGATTTGGATTTCGTGAATAAAATTTGTAACAAAATTAGGTAATGTATTTTATTGATGATTCAGATTACCGTTGCAGTTAGGAACAAAGGAGTATAATATAATAGCACTGATAATCCGACGCACACGCTGACGAATAATAGATAATGATGGTATTCAATGAACAATAGATAAGAATAATAGAGCACTAATGACGGTGGAGGCCAGCACCGGATATCAATTAGATAAGAGTTAATTGATCTGCACATCTCCGGAACCGTGCATCAAGAGCATGCCAAAACCTTTTTTTTTGTAGATGTCTTTGTCACACACTTCTATCTACCGTCAGATGGAATGAATGTAAGCTTGTTTTTACCTATTATTACCCTTACTCTATAAACTATGACTGAAACTACACATAGTTCCTCATACTGAAATTTCACTCACGAAGAGAGCCGTGGTAGAATGAGGCTTTGCTTTTTGTGAGGCACTCGCCGTGAATTTAATAGGTAAACCAGATTCAATTCTTGTTGACACCAATAAAATAATTTATTGCAATTTGCTAATCAATTAATAACTAATCAATTAGGCGCTGATTTATCCCGTGCGCGACGGGGAAGGACAAAATCATGCGGAAAGCTGCGTGTTTGAAGAAAGTAATACAACCTGAAGATATTTAAAGGTCGCCGACACGCACAGGGGTAGCGTACCGGAATAATCACTCCATAACTTTCTCAGAAATGAATGAGGTATGTGCCTGAAATTATCGTGATATGTGTGAGTACGTGTCAAGCAATCTAGCATTATTTTGTAGTTGTTGTTGAAATGTAGGTACGTAGAGTTTCTGTCTGTTTGTCTTACTTCTTAGTCTTCGAATGGATAAATCTATTGTAACGAAACATGACGAAGAGATAGAAGGCAATGCCGTGATATAAGCTTTATTTTTCAAAAATACTTAAGGATTTATAAAGAAATCGAAAAATTTATACAATATATGGTGTTTGAAGATTATCTTCAATCTAAATAACGAGCTAATAAATACCACCAAGATGGAGCCGGGTGGGTTGCTAGTATAATATAAAGTACAGCTAAACACTGCAATAGTTCACACTTTTGAATTAGAACCCTGAAAAATAGTGTATTTTGGAACAAGTTTCTTATTATTAAACCGATACCTTAGCCAGTTTAAAAAACACTAATTCAATAAAAAATTGAATCTTAACATAAAGTAAATGAAGAACCGTATCGAAATTTGGAAGTTTTCAATCCCTACTACCAAGGTTATTTATGAAGATGTTTTATAAGATATATCTGGAACGTAGTAATCTTGGGTTAGTGAGAACGTTGAAAGTATTGTTGAATATTTGTAACAATACCCTTTTCCCATGTGTAAGGATTAAGCCTAAATAACAAATGACTTTCTGTAGCTTTTATCTTCTTTACAGTTCACTGCAACACTTTTTCTTGCTTTTTGTAAGGTAAATAAATTGAAAATATAAAGTAAATTGACGTGGTACAGCCATGTTGAAGGAATATGGCCGCAGCACGAATTAATATGTGATAATCTAATATGTAATATGTGATAAGATGTATATTATGTAGTACCCACTATCACAGAATACCAGCGTAAAATAGTAGCTTAATGCTGGTGCGGAACACAACAGAATTAAGCTGCTATTTTGTTGATAGTATTTTTACGTGGTAGAGCCATGCTGCAGTTATATTAGTAGTATAGTTGTAGCACGAATGGGTCGGCTCGACCGGGGAGGGACCACGCTCTCACAGAATACCAACGTCAAATAGTAGCTTTATGCTGCTGTGTTTCGTATGGTGAGTGTAGAGAACCGGAGACCCTTTTTACTGGAAACGAGGCATTCCATCTTAGTCCTCACGGGTGACTACGCATCTGCATCTTGATTCGTAATCGAGGACAGATGTCTAGGGGCCACAGCAACCATTTACCATCAGGTGGACTGTGTGCTCGTTTGTCACCGTATCCTATAAAAAAAAATTATTAATAGATCAATTTCATAATACGTTAATGTAAAAAAATATAAAATATCCGTGATATAGGTTTAAAACAAAGGCAAAATTATTTAACAACCACAGTTTCATTCATAAACTTACAACGAAACAACATACAACGAAAACGGAGAGAACTTGCTCCTTGTATAAAACAAGTTGAAACATAAAAATTAAATCATATTATTATATTTTACACCAGCAGCTTATGGTGTTAGTACTCTAAAAAAAGCTTACAATACTTTCCGTGTACAGTACAACAATGCATTTAAAACATTGTTGGGTCTTTCCCGTTCTTTTAGCGCATCTCTGATATTTGTGCAAGATGCACTAATGACTTCCACGTCATAAGGCTAAAATGCATAACTTCACTGGCAGTTAACTGCGGGCCATCTCCAACAATGTCCAAGCGGCCATGTTTGATAATTTTTACTTTCTATTAATATAGGTTAAGTTTTACTAAAAATCAATAGATTTTATTTGTCTATAACGACGAAAAATAAAATTTGAAATGCCTTCAGTTACTCTAGATGAAAAACCATGAAACCCAAAATTCGATCAAAACTTCGTCTCCTTCATTGAAACTTATCTGATTTTATGCTTCTTAATATAATCTTTTTTTAAACTTCAAGAAAGTTTTGACACCGAAGTGTTCAGATCTTTTAATGGGATTCAGCGTAATCAACTCAGAAAGATATGATGAATGCAAATATGTATATGTAATATCGCTCAGGATGTCGCTTAAATCGCTTTGCCTCCTTCCCGTCTATATCTAAATTTCTACATATTATAAATAAAATTTAATTGTCCGTCTGTTAATCGAAATTACTTCTTTTAAGCTCAGTGGGTAATTTCCATGTTATTAAAACATAAATAACAATTAAAAATATGGCTAAATCAATTGTGATGAAACAACAAAATTATTTTAGTTATACACAGGCGATATCTTTCTCATGTATAGAATAGGGTGACAAACGAGCACACAGTCCACCTGATGGTAAGTGGTTGCTGCGGCCCATAAACATCTACATCTATCCTCGATTACGAATCAAAACGCAGATACGTTGCCACCCGTGAGGACCAAGTTGGAATGCCTCATTTCCAGTAAAGAGGGTCTCCGGTTCTCTACACTTACCGTACGAAATAATAGCATTAAGGTACTATTTTACGCTGGTATTCTGTGAGAGCGTGGTCCTTCCCCGGCCAAGCCGATGCATTCGTGCTACAACTATATCGCAGGTAAAAACTAATATGTTTAATTATTGTACGTTTTCGGTTTAAGGATCTTTATTTCTCAATAAGACAATAGTCACTTACATGAGAACAATAACTATATAAACTTAGTAATAACAATTTTTAGTGCTAGTATAAATAACTTTGTTGGATATCGCGAAGCGAATATCTTTGTTGTTTATTCAAACTATTAGTCCAAGTTTAATAATGTTTTTTATTTTTATTTAATAATGATTAAGGTTAGGTATTTAGCTGTTGTGAATATAGGTAGGCAAGTAACTTCTGTTTGAAAACATTCAAAGATTTCGCCTCCTTTACAAACAGCATTGCCCATTTTCGGCCATGGAACGCCCAACAATGTGCATTTGTTAAAAATATATATCTTTATTTATGGTTATTAATCGCGGTATTCATTTATCCCAAAACAATGGGAATATTTTTGCACAAATTAAAAGAACCGAAAAGATAAAAATAAAATTAGGTAAATACGTAATTCATTAGTTTGTGAATAAAATAAAAAATGTTGCCAATCACAAAAATCATTAAAAAAATCGATTCCCCTTTTCGATCGATTACTTATAGTGTCATTATTACAATGCTTATATAATTTTTCGATAATTATTACGATGTTATGATATAGGTTTAAAATAACCGTTGACAATGGATATTTATCCAAAGCAGTCGATACGCAACCGTTATTAACCAGTTGTTTATCCGACTACAGACGAAAAAGGATGGTTATGTTTTTACTGTGTGTGCGGGTTAGGCTATGTTGAATCATTTTTTGCTATGGTGCTTAAAAACGTAGGATGCATTTTATTATTGAGGGCGCTACTATCAAAGAAATTTTTTTTCGCTAAATTCGTAAAGTACTTGACCAACTTTGAGAATTCTTTCACAACTAGATTGTTATGTATAATTTTAGATATCTAATATAGGGTTAATTTTATTATAGAGGGCGCTACTTTCAATGAATACGTTTTTTGGCTAATCTCAAAAATTACTAGACCGATTTTGAAAATTCTTTCACCATTACATTACTAATGAGGGCGTTAGCTGTGTGATAAATTATATTATTACAATAAATGAATAAATTATATTATTACAATAAATAATTATGAGATTAATATTTTCTAAATAAATAAAACTAAATACCTACCTAAGATGTTCAAATCCAATTATTATTTTTACAATTTAAGAATCGTATTTACACACTTTACTTACTCAGATTGATTATTATAGATAAAGAGATATTAAATCTAAAGTAAAAGAGCTCCGCTTAAACGAAAAAACTATTTATTAGAATAATACTAAAAGTTGAAAAAAGTGGTTCATTGCGAGTCGGACTCGCAGGCCCATGAAGAGTTCAGTAGTAACAAGCATATATTTTAAATCGAGTCAAAATATCACTATCATTATCGCCAGCAACAAATTATTTTGTTTTTCATATTGTTTGTATAAATAACAAAGTTGTTTTTGCGTCACCAAAAGCGAGAGTCCATTTCAAGTCATCAAAAGCGGTAGTCAACCGTTAAAGACTGAAACAACCGTTGTTATAGGCTCGATTGAATTCATTGACAACTTTCACATTTATAGTTATGATAATTAAACAAGTGAATTACTAGCTGATTTACCAAGAATTCTTTAGAGTATAACAAAACGCTACTGCACAAGTTAACTGTTATTCTTATCTGTTCTTAACATAACATTTAAAATGGAATCATGTTATGATAATTCAAGAAGTTAATTTCTAGCTGATTTACCACGAATTCTCTAAAGCATAACAAAACAATACCGCACATGCTAACTGTTCTTAAAAATACATTTGAAATAGAATTTCAATAAATAAAGGAAATTATATTTTAAAAAGCGTGCAGAACTTAAAACGCGTCAAAGATTATTCTTTTTATGATATTATTAATCGAATAAAAATCGATATCGTTTCATAGATTTTTTTATAGAATAGGGTGACAAACGAGCACACAGTCCACCTGATGGTAAGTGGTTGCTGCGGCCCATAGACATCTACATCTATCTTCCATTACAAATCAAAATGCAGATGAGTTGTCACCCGTGAGGACTAAGATGGAATGCCTCATTTCCAGTAAAAAGGGTCTCCGGTTCTCTACACTCACCATACGAAATACAGCAGCATTAAGCTACTATTTCACGCTGGTATTCTGTGAGAGCGTGGTCCTTCCCCGGTCGAGCCGACCCATTCGTGCTACAACTATACTACTAATATAACTGCAGCATGGCTCTACCACGTAAAATTTTTATGACAGTTAAGTGGCAACATCGAATCTGACAGGTAGGCCCCTGTCACTGTTATGTCACAAGAATTAAATTGCGTGTTATCGTGTTATTGCTTTGTTGGAAAATGCAATTGTTGATCTCTCAACAATTGGTTCGAACACAGCAGGTAAATAGTTGGTACATATCACGATGTGGCATGTCTTCCTCTAAGAAATGGTTTATAACTGAATTTACTTGAATAATATCAATATAATAATTGTAGCTTCTTTATTAGGTACAAGTTTCGAGTACAGTGAACGTGTAGTGTGCCACTCGCAAAATGCACCAATAGTTCGTCTTGAACATGTATACATCAGCTGTGGCACTGACACTTATGAGAATAAGATCACACACATCGTTTGGGTTCGATTCTCCACGTGAGGAACTATATGCGCTACGTGAGGTAAGTGTTTAACATTTTTCAATTTATTAAATGTGATCCTCATATCTGATAATTATACATGTTTTTACACTGATTGTACATCAACTCAAGAACTTGTTCTATTTTTTCACATCTGCACTAGCCATATCTGACAAACATACTAGCTTATTTATGAGATTGACCATTTTTTTTTTTTATAGAAGAGGGGGCAAACGAGCATGCGGCTCACCTGATGTTAAGTGACTACCGCCGCCCATGATCAACCGCAACACCAGGAGAATTGCGGGTGCGTTGCCGGCCCTTTAGAAAGGAGTAAGCTCTTTTCTTGAAGGTCCCCAGGTCGTATCGATCCGGAAAAATCGCCGGTGGTAAACTATTCCACAGAGAGGTTGTACGTGGAAGAAAACTCCTTGTGAAACGTACAGTGGTGGACCGCCAAGCATCCAGATGGTGTGGATGGTATCGGGACGTTTGCCTTGTAGTGCGTTCACGAAATTTGGCGGCTGGGATTAATCCAAACAATTCCTCAGAGCACTCCCCGTGATAGATGCGATAAAATACGCAAAGAGATGCAACATCTCTTCGCAGCGCCAGTGAATCGAGCCGATCGGAAAGCACTCGGTCGTCGACGATTCGAGCCGCTCTGCGCTGGATGCGGTCAAGTGGAAGGAGCTGGTACTGGGGAGCCCCAGCCCAGAGATGGGAACAGTATTCCATGTGCGGCCGAACCTGCGCCTTTTAAAGTTGCAGGCAGTGTGCCGGCATGAAATACTGTCCCGCTCTGCTGAGCACGCCAAGCTTTTTAGAGGCCAATTTGGCCTTCCCTTCCAAGTGACCACGAAACTGCACGTCACTCGATATGTCGACGCCGAGGATTCCGATACTGGCTGAGGCAACAAGGGGAGTGCCTTGAAACTGAGGGGATACGACAAAGGGGTTCTTTTTAGCGGTTAACGGGCAAACTTGTGTCTTCTGGGGGTTAAACTGGACTAGATTTAGTCGTCCCCAATTCGAGACTCTGTTCAGCAAAGACTCGACTTCAGACACAAATTTGTCCCGGCACTCGGAGACGTTTTCCCGAGAAATATTGGCTCGGCCGGTGTAAAGAGCATCACCAGTGCTGTCGTCCGCATAGCAATGAATGTTACGGGTATGCAACATATCATTGATATGCAGAAGAAACAGCGTTGGCGATAGCACGCAGCATTAATAGGCTTGCAATCGGAGCTTGCACCGTCTACAACGACCTTGATGCTCCGATCTGCAAGAAAGCTGGTGATCCAATCGCACAATTTCTCGGGAAGCCCATAGGAAGGGAGCTTCGAAAAAAGCGCTTTGTGCCAAACCCGATCAAAGGCCTTCGCAATGTCCAAACTAACGGCCAATGCCTCCCCCTTGAACTCTACTGCCTCCGCCCATCTGTGAGTGAGGTAGACCAGAAGATCACCAGCTGACCGACCACGGCGAAAACCGTATTGGCGGTCACTAATCAGCTGGTGATCCTCAAGGTACCTCATGAGCTGGCAGTTTACAATGGACTCCATTGTTTTGGAGAACAAGGAGGTGATGGCGATTGGCCGGTAGTTGGACGGGTCTGAGCGGTCGCCTTTTTTAGGGATCGGGTGGACGAAAGCCGTCTTCCATGATTTTGGGACTACGCCTAGGGAGTAGGAGTACCGGAAAAGACGCGTTAAAACCGGTGCCAACTCTGGAGCACACGTCCTCAGCACAATTGGGGGGATTCCGTCAGGCCCACTCGACTTGTGGATGTCCAGGGAGAGGAGTGCTTTGCGAACCGAGCGCTGTGTGAACTGCACTTCCGGCATGGAGCACTCACACCGCGGGATGGTCGGCGGCGTACTCCCCCCGTCATCGAGAGTCGAGTTAGACGCAAAGAAAGAGCCTAGAAGATCGGCTTTCTCCTTTGCAGTATGGGCCAGTGAGTCGTCCTCCCTGTGCAGAGATGGAAGAGATGGCTGACAGAAATTCCCCTGGACAGCCTTGGCGAGAGACCAGAATGCACGGGTTCCAGAAGGAAGGCGAACTAGTTTCTCGCCAATTCTGCCTATGTGCTCTGACTTTGCCTTGGCAATGACTATTTTGAAGGACCTAGAGGCGGAATTATACTTCTTTTTTAGAGCGCTGGTGTTTACATCCCGGGACGCTGATGCATCAACCCAGGCTTGGTGGCACTCCTGCTTATAGCATGATGCTATTTCACAGGAGCGACCAAACCATGGCTGAGATTTGCCTCCAATGGGCACCACAGAGGAAGGAATAAAAAGTTCCATACCGCGAATCCGCAACAGAATCCGCAACAACGTTGGGATCATCCGGCGAGAAGCAAACCCGCCCCCAAGGGTAGGATGCAAAGAAAGACCGCATCCCATCCCAATCGGCTGACCTATAGTGCCAAGCACGGCGGCAGCCTGCAGAATGCAACCGCGATTTCAGCGTGAGTGGCACAACACTCCGGACCAGACAATGGTCCGAGGAGCCTAAAGGGGCGTCGACGGAAATCTGATATCCGTCCGGGTGAGAGGTCAGCAGAAGGTCCAACAGGGAAGGTGCATGATCCTCCACATCTGGAATCCGCGTAGGCGAAGTAACCAGTTGTGTCAGACCATATGCCAAGGCAAAATCATGAACAGATCTCCCCGCATGATCGGTTAAACGTGAACCAAGCCATTCGGCGTGATGGGCGTTAAAGTCGCCGAGGATCACGATCTCTGCGGAGGGGATCTGCTGTAGCAACGAATCTGCAGCCATTTGGACGTGGTCGAAGAGTCGGTCTGTTTCGGCATTACCGCTATGGGACCTATAGAGGCACCCGTAGACGCGCGGATGGTCGTCGCTGTCTACGCGTAGCCAAAGGATGGACAGGTCCGAACCTTCAAGTCTGCCGAGGCGTCGAGAACAGATGTCCTCTCTGACGTAAACGCAAACTCCAGCCCGAGGCACAAAGGAGTGTTCCAGTTTGTACCCCGGGTAGGAGAGATACGAGACATTAGCCGGAGAGGACACCTGCGTCTCGGTCAGAAAGAGCAGAGCCAGCCTCGCCGTCTCGAGATGGTAGTGGACGGCGTTTAGGTTTGAGTGAAAATTTTATTAAACTACCAAGAAAGGAGACAGTTGATTTTTTATTGTTTTTGGACTGCTGGTAGTCTGTCAGGCCTTAATTATTAAATAATATAGAGCATTAAATCCGTCCTTGTGCAGTAACATTTAACTTGATAAATATTTTATTTATATTTGAGTTTGAAATAAACAAATCTATTTTATTTTATTTTTTCACTTTGACTTCATTTTTTGTATTTTACATTATTTCAATTGCCGTTGTCATGCCGTGTATATCATAATTGCTGGCAATGAACTGATAGAACAGCATCACGTTCAACTGCAGAACGGGAACCATCTGAATCATCTAGTCCGTCCTCGTTGCAATCTGAAGTGAGTAATGTATTGCACCCAGAACAACAAAGCTTAGATCATACATCACACAGTGCACTGCTTACAAATTATTTAAAAGCACAATGTTTTTTACCTGGTTGTAACAGTTCCATCAGCATTGCAAGTTTGTCTCTTTTGTGATTAACTACATTTTGCGATAACAAACATACATAGTGACAATTACTATACATGTGTGTTATACATGGTAGAGTCATGCTGCAGTTATATCGATATGGGTAGTAGAGGTGGTGGTGGTGTGAATGACATTTTTAAAACTGAATTTAAAATATTTCATCAAAATTACTTTAACAGGGCTTCTACACATTTGATGATAGACTGTTGTGGCTGCTGCTATAATTAATAAATTCCAAACAAAAATAAGGGACAGGGATGATGCGGCTCAAATACTTGAAATAGTTCATCAAAATATGGAGACAAATAATGATTTTTCTGAGTATGCTAGGGAAAACAATCTAAATAGAGCTAGGGCAGGCAGACTTTAGAAATATAAATGTAGACTTTAAAATGTTAGGGAATTTCCTGTTTTAATTTACAGCGACTTAATATTAATTGCTTGTGTCACATACCAATTAAAGCAAGCTCGCTACTATTATGATGAGCATATAAGATTTAATGGTTGCTACCGGATAGAACTCTGTAATAACCAGAGGAGCAGCATTATGGAAGGAATAAAGTTAAGCCCTAGCTGATCTTTACTTAGGGCTAGAATTGCAAGTCATCACTATTAGTCGTAAAGTGTATTTTATATATATTTTAATTAGTGGCAATGGTTCTGGTAGAGGATGACCTGGTCAATTTCACGGGTGTGACTTGGAGCCGGGTTGCCAAGGATAGAAACGAGTGGAAAAGGTTGGAGGACGCCTTTGCCGATTGGCAATCAGCATAAGACAATCTAGATTTTATATGACTTAGATATTAAGAAATTGTATTACGTACTGTTGAATAAATGGCTTTATTATTATTATTATTATTGGTTCTGGTAGAAGTGCAATTAAAAAGTACTGTCGGCCGTCGAACTGTTGGATGCTGCGCCCACGTTATGACAGTAATATGGTATTTGGGTTGGGCACGGCATCAGACTAATATTTTGCTTCCTACTCAGTTCCTGAATGATGTATTGATGTGTAAATTAGAGGCAAATAATTCCTTAGCTTTCCTAGATGCGTTAGTCATCCAAAATTCTAACAACACCATAGGTCACATTGTGTATAGAAAACAATGAATCTCACCATCATCCTTCACAGTCAGTTACCGTGAGCAAATCTTTGTTACAGAGAGCACAAGGGATCTGTGGCAGCAAACATCTGGCCTTCTAGCTTCAGCACGTCAAGCAGGTTCTGCACGTCAACAAGCTTCAGGCCCGCGCTTACATCACAGTGACCGAGTGAAGCCGGCCACAGTCAAGTATGTGCAGTACTAGCATTTGTCAGGGGTGTCACAGACAAGATTGACTACATCTTGAAGCGAGCTGACGTGAAGCATCAAAGTTCAGGGAAGTTTGCAGTTTGTGATCATATCTTGGACGACCCCAACCAGATAGACATCAAAAAATGGTTTGATAGACCACAAATCCTCTAAAAGGACGATACATGAGACTATTGAAATAAAAAAAATCTTTTTTCAATAGAGAAGGAGGCTTTGTACTACCACCTGCTTAGGACCCTGTAATTAATGAAATTAAAATTAAACCCAAGCATACCACTGCAAGACTTTAAGACACAGTAAGTTTATTCTGTAGATCGGACCATAAATAAAAATTAAAAATCTGAAGGTACTCCGGAATAACACCGACATTGGTACATCGGTCACCTCAGTCTGCCGTAACCATGGGTGCTGGAAGCACCCGAAACGTCTGCAATTAAAAATCAAAGAAATAAAACGCGATAAAATCGATAAAAATAGTTGTTAAAAAAACTGCATTTGTGAAAATAAAAACTTCTATATTTTCAAAACCCCGACTTTTTTTAAAGCAATTCCTTTACCATTTCATTGTTTTAATTGCATATTATCATATCTATATGCTTTTATATGTGGGCACTCATGGCCGAAGTGTCTATGAAGAGTGGGCATTCCCCTTTAGGTAGTTTGTTGTATAACTGTGCTCCTTTATACGTTATATTATTATTTTTACCATAGTTTGTTCTTATAGGCGGCAATACAAGGTGACTAGCTCGGCGTGTTATGTATTTGTTTGTTTGCTTCTTTGTTAAAAACGTGAGTTGTGTGTGGATTAATATATGTTTTATTTTATATATTAGTATGCATGTGCTATATGTATAAAGTTGAGTAACGTTCAACAGTTTGGTTTCCTTATATATTGTATTAGTTGGTGTTAAAATGTCATAGTTATACAAAATGTTTTAAACAATTTATCAACAAGTTATATCAATGGAAACTTAAAACCCGCTGAATGTACTTTAAATAATTAAAGATCGTTGGAAAACTTAAAGGATTTTACCGTTCTTACTACAGCTCTCAGTTATTTGATTTGTAAATTAAGAAAGAGATTCTGTTTCGATAATCTTATGTAAAATTTAAATTTAACATAAGATTATCGAAACAGAATTCCTAGAAACATTCAATTATTTCTTCTATAGAGAATAGAATCGTTTTATAAAGATTACAAAAGAACTTTTGAAGAAGATATGATATATAGACGTTGTAATACTTATATAAATATAACAAGGATAAGCTGAAGTGGTAATGAAAATATAAATGCCAAAATAAAAGCCAATGGGCCGGTCATATACCTCGAAGAACCGACGACCTATAGGGAAGAAAGATTCTCCAGTGTGAGCCTAGTAGGTACCGGTAAGTGAAATGTAGGGAAGCCCTCCCCCCCTCCCGCTATATTGAGTGGTGACCTGGTAAGGCAGTAAGTAGATAAACGCAGGTTGCTCGGGACCGTGCTTTGTGCTATTCCTTGTGGTAGGCCTGTGGACTTATGAAGCTGGACTTGATAAAGCTGTAATGATTGTGATGATGATAAATATAACATAGACGATCAATAGCAGATGATAATAGCATACGAGAATCCATCATCCGATCTCGTTACATGTATAAGTACACAGTCCACGATACATGATCTCAAACCAAGAAATAAAGATAGATGGCGCGCTGAGTATTATTAAAGTGACAACGGAACCAAGATTAAATTCTTAAACGTACTCACGAACACATGTTTCTTCTTTGTTTATCAGCCCGTATAATTCCACTGCTCGACGCGCACGCGTTGGCTGCAAATAATTTAATGCACAGTTGTAAGTAAGTGCGTGTTCAACAATAAGTTAAGTTTGGTTTTTGCCTCACTAGAAGTGTGCTTCGTCTTTCCAAGTCTGAGGACAGGTTAGATAGAAATAAGATTAGTATCCAGTGATTTCCATATGTTTAACACTTGCTTTTTGTATTAATCATGTATATATGTGGTAGAGACACGCTGCAGCTATATTATGGTTGTAGCATGATTGCGTCGACTCGACCAGGGACGGACCATGCTCTCACAGAATACTAGCAGCTAGCAGTAAAATAGCAACTTCATGCTGCTGTGTTTTGTATGGTGAGTGTAGAGAATCGGAGACCACTTTTATTGGAATCAGAGTATTCCATCTTACTCCTCAGGGGCAACGCATCCGCGTTTTGATTCTTTATTGAAATTAAGTGTAGATGTCTATAGGCATTTCCCTTTACCATCAGGTGGACTGCGTGCTCGTTTGTCACCTTTATGCTATAAGAATATACGTATCCTATTGAATTCTAAATCGTCGTTCTAAAGTGTGCATGAGATTGTCAACGTTAGTAAAGGTGTGGAAACGGAACTGAGCTTCGGTAATACTAGCGAAGCTGATGATAGCTTTTGGAGGATATAGAATGTTCCGTTTATTATGATACAAAAATAAAAATGTCACGATTAATATGTTTTAACTCGTATGTAAGGCATCTTCTTTGTATAATATTTAATACCATATATGTCATGGTGAATGTATGTCTAAAAATATTTCTTTCAATCAGGTATGAAGTTTCAGAACGAGTATATGTTTGAGGGTTCAGTATGTTGTAGGATTAGGTATTACAGTATCTTTGTTTATTTTTTATCGACCCGTGTAAATCCAGTACTAGACAAGGCCCTCTTACGTTGTAGAAAGGATTTATTTGGCACACGCATGGATTGACGATCGCAGAGACAACCGTCTCGCACTATTAACACTGCCGAAAGTCGCTGTTACCTGTCTAGGTATTTTACGTCTGCCGTAAACGAGACGGTTACATCGCCATCTATCGGTAAGCATAAGACTTTCCCAACATTTCCCATAAATTGTGTTTATGTAACCAATGTAATACCATGTGGTGACGGCGTAAGAAACTCCACTCCCTCATATTATAATTCTGTCGAAGTTGTAAGACGTGAAAATGACACAGGAAATGAGTAGCAGCATCTTCAGGTTTTTTGTTTGTTAAAACATAAGGTAATAATAACCACCAGCCTGATTTAAAAAATTCTTTTTGTACTCGTATATGGCAGCCAGATTCATGTAGAATAGTATAGACTATCGAGTATTAGTCTACACTTTTCAGCTAGCCTTAAGAATAAGCGCTCCCGAACTGTTTTATCAGCGAGCGCTAGCGTAATATTTACTAATACGTAAATACAATGTTGTACAAAAATATTAATATTTACTACGCCTAAATAAACTCGCGATGCTAGATGCCTTTTTCTTATACATAAGCCACAATTAGTTATTTTGTGACATAAATTATTGAAAATTCAAAATTATTTACGAGCGTTATTATTAGACCTTGCATGATTTTGTAAATATAAGAAATCATTATGTAGACCTTGCATTTTAATCCTTACGAACACAAGGTACTTCATCATTAGGACAATTTTATAGAGATATACTTTACTCTTTATATATTATATCTTTATTTGGACGCAGTTTAAGAATAATGAAAACTTAAAATAACTCATTTATTCGCAAATGATGCCCTAACCCTAGCCGCCCGATGAGATCCGAGAAAAACCCACAGTGATCGCCTGTATTAAGCGAGTTGTCACGATTCATGTCGCACGACACAGACGCGGCATAGACACGGATGAAACCGCGGAGCACATCTATGATTAAGTAATTGCGTTTACAACCCGCCTACGAACGTTACCATGGTAAATATCCCCCACTATGAGGCGGTCTAAGGGGCGGCCTATGTTTAGTTGCAGCCGTTGATAGGCTCTAATACTCCCCCCTCGGACAGCGGTTAGATAGCTCAACAAAAAAAAAAACACCTAAAAAGGCGACATGATGATTGCTAACAATATGAAATCATCAACCATTCATCATCATCATCCTCACCTCATTGCCTTTCCCTTTTTTAATTAGCTCGCGGCCTTGCAGGCCTCGAGCCCTGAGTCAGATGAAGCTGTAAGAGTCGCATAGACTAACAGCGCTAACATCCAGAAAATAGAGAATAGAGATAGGCTCTAATAGCAGAGCGGTTGCCAACTCGTCTGCCAACGTGGCAACAATCGCAAATATCGCTCTATGAGACAAACTATAGGAACGTCTTTATTCAGCTTTATGAACTGTAATGATGTATGATTATGTAGAGTGCACGGATATCAACGATAAAATAGAGATGAAAAAAAATGTATTTAGAATTCCATTTTATCCATAAATGAATCAACGTACAGATTTCTTGTATTAGACAGATCATAGGGGAATACAAAACATTTTCTTTGTTCAATTCTATATGTACGTAAAGCAAAGGAAATTATTTACAAACGTCTAGACTGAGACAAGACTGAAATAGGATTTTCTAGGTTAACGTGTTTACCGTTCAGGTCTTCAGCATCGTTTTGTATTTCGAGAAAATTATATTATCATTTTAAGAATGTTACAAAGAATACGTTTTTAAAATCGTTTATTTTTATTTTAAGAGGCGTAAAAATATATTATCATTTAAAATATTTCACTTGGAAAAGTAAACAAAGTTATATGAGTGCTCGTACTACTCTGTGTAAAAAGTATCGGGAATATGTCAATAAAAAGACCCGCGTAAAAGTGGTCGTTCTAATTTTTTTACTGCATATTGGTAGCACTGCACTGATTTAGCGCGCAAAGTTTGAGCGGGATCTGTCATTTAATTTGTTATAAACTACACTTTTTGTTGGTCATAGTTTTGAGTTCACGGCGATTTTTACAATGGAAAATATTGTTGAACAAAGAGTGTGCCTTAAATTTTGTGTTTCGAATGATATTTCATGTGGTGAATCACTAAAAATGTTGCGAAATACCTACGGCGAATCGTGTATATCGAAAACAAGGGCTTATGAAAGGTATAAGGCTTTTAAAGAAGGCCGAGAAGTAGTAGTAGAATAGCCTCGTTCTGGTAGACCTTCACCCGCTACGACCAAAGAAAACATCGACAAAATCAAGAAGCTAGTGCTCGAAAATCGACGTATGAGTCGAGAGAGTTGGCTAGTGAGGTGAACATATCTTTTAAGTCCGTCCACAACATTCTCATTGACATTTTAGGCATGAAACGCGTCGCCGCTCGACTAGTTCCAAAAGAGCTCAAATTTGTTCAAAGAGCGCAGCGAAAGCATGTCGCTGAAGACATGGTTTCCCGAACTTCTACGGATTCGACCTTTATGAAACGTATAATAACTGGCGACGAGACATGGGTTTATGAGTACGACATGCAAACAAGCCAACAGTCTTCAGAATGGCGTCTCGAAAACGAGCCGAAACCCAAAAAACCGCGGCAAAGTCGCTCCAAAATCAAGGTGATTCTGACAGTTTTTTTGACTACCGTGGTGTGGTTCACTCCGAATTCCTTCCAAAGGGAGAAACAGTGAATAAAGAATATTATTTAGGCGTCATGAAGCGTTTGCGTGAGAGTATCCGCTGAAAACGTCTAGATTTGTGGCAACACAACTCATGGATGCTGCACCATGATAATGCACCATCACACACAGCCATTATAGTGAAAGAGTTTTTAGCGAAAAATTCAACAGAAGTTCTCGACCAAGCACCGTATTCATCTGATATGGCTCCGTCTGACTTTTTTTTATTTCCCAAGTTAAAATTACCACTTCGAGGAAAACGTTTTGAGTCGATAGAAGCCATAACAAAAAATCGCTGAATGAGCTAAAGGCCATACCGCAAATAGCCTATGAAAAATGTATGGAAGACTGGGTGAAGCGTTGGAGATGTTGTATTGCAAGCGATGGGGCCTACTTTGAAGGCGATAAAATAAATTTAGATGAATAATTTGTATTTTTTGTTTTATTGACAAATTCCCGATATTTAGTACACAGAAGTATATCTTGATGAAAAATAATTTTGTTAATTTTATCATCCTCAATACTTATACAACGCAATAAAATCTATCCATCCATTACAACATACAAAAGCCCACTGCTGGACACAGACCTCCCGCACAGTTGGCCTCACAGAGGGATTTTGCCACAGTTGCCACGCTTGACGAGCAGACTGTCACCGCAGTTTTTACTATTGTGAGTCGTTATTAAGAAAATGCTGCTGCCTGTTACCTGTTTATATTTCTCTCTGTGGCCTCTTACGATGCCGGTGGGACGATACGGGATAGTGGATGTTCTAACACTGCCACTATGAACGCTCCTAATTGCAATGGATCGTTGTAATCGTTAACTATATTCATTGCTAATTCTTAAAGCAAAATTTATGTGCAGAGCCTAAAAGCATATTAATTTATTTTTAATTAAGATCATTTATGGAGCAAGCGAAAAGAGAATGCGTTACAAAACATGAGTGCTTGATACATGCAAAAATAAAAATGAAAAAATATACAAAATAATTTGTTCACATAAATAAAATTTTACTCTCTCGAAACAATTGCTTTTTATTTAGTTGAGGGGTTATTTGAATTCCATTAAGATATGAATAAAATAACTACTACCTATGTAATTATGCGGTTGTCGTAAGAAGTGAAAGTGAAAAACAAATCGGAACATGAACAGCAGTGTCTAATAACGACCAAAATTATAAAACTACGGTTGCCAACCTGTTTGCCAAGTGTGGTAACAATTACAAATGTTCCCCTTATAAGGCAATTTAAGAGAGGGGCCTTTGTTCAGTAGTGAACTTCAATAGACTGTAACGACTGTAACACATGAACAACCATTTTAAATTTTTTGTCTTTCTCTTTGTATATGTAATAGCCAATATTCGGGCTTATCTTTGGAATGGCTGAACCGATTGTACCCTATGCCAGGTGTAAACTAAGTTATATTCTATGTGATAAATTTTGAAGTTTTTATTTCGAGAAATCAGTAAATTCATAAAATAAAATATTTTCTTTGATTTATGTTAAATTAAAATAACGCCGCAATAATAAATTATGCCGAGTCGTCTCTCTAGTACGTATGTAGTACGATAATAGTTTGTGCTTAAAAATTAGTTGTTTTTGGTTTTAATGTTAAGTTCTGTAAACTGGTTTAAGTTTTGTTATTGTTTTATCACTTTTCCATTCTTTTGTTTCAATATATTATATTTTCTTATTGACATTTATTTTCGGCCAGTTACATCAGCGCTTGCACTGTTGTGGATCCGAGGAGTATAGAGAGCCACCGTAATTAAAGGCTGTAAGGCCTTTTTTGTTTGTGATTGGTTGCAGGTGGATACAGTGCAGTAGCCACTATCATCAGGGGGACTGTAAGTTCGTTGGTCAATTCCGTTTTTTTTTTAAAGAGAGAAAACTTATTTTTGTCATCAGTTCTAGGCAAAGGCACCCGCAGAATACCTGTGGGGGGTTATTCCATATTATTGATTCAGTTGCCTATTTGTTGCTATAACTGTGATGACATAAATATACGTTTAATACATTCAAGTGACATGTACTTTGTAGCTTCTAATAAATAACTTATTCTTTGAATGCCGATAAACTTCCTTTTCTCCACCTTTTAACACATACCTTTAGCGACTGATTAATGAATGAAAAACTACAATATGTATTTGTAATAGGTTTCTCGAAAATTCGTATTTCGATAATGTTTTACTTTCCAAGTTTATTTAAAATAGGCTTTATCCCTGAGATAATATTTTTTTTTCTAACATTGAGTAAGTAAAGCTTAGTCGCCCAGGTACTTCAAATATTTTATGATGAAAATGATGTCGCGGCTATGAAAAAATTCCTCCCCTGAAGCAACGTATGGGGGGTAGGCCTATATACGGCAGTGGTCATTTGTAAAGTCTGTAATGGATAGATAACAAAGGGACAAGCTTTTAAAGAAGTAATGAGGTCACAATAAAGGTTTATATTTTCTTGTTGATTATACATTTATGAATTGCGTAATTTTTTTTGTAATAAAATAATAAGATAAAACCCATTAACAATACTCGCGAGTTAATTAAGTATAATGAAATAAAAATTTTCCTTTACAATCAAACATTGCAATGCGCAAAAACATTCTCGTTGGTAATTCTCAAACCAAAATTTATGCATAGGGACTAAAAGCAAATTAATTTCGTTCTTTACGACATGCACGTATTAATGTTTGGTGCAAGTGAAAGGTGTTAAGGTGGAAAGTTGCACAGGGTCGGTGACTGAATATTTTAATGCGACAACCGGGTTGTTGCAGCATATTTTTAGTATTGTTCTTTGAAAAATGTTATTTTGTAAGTTTTTCGTATTTTTAAAGTGCTATTTTTTATGAATTTACTCATTTCTAAAATGCACCTACATTTTATACCATAGATGAAAATTATATCTTAGGTCCTCCCCGGTAACATCAATTAAATTTCAACAATCGCGATTGCTTGTGAATTTTAAGCGTGAAAGTTTACTACGAAAAATAGGTCACATAATTTGTTTAAAACAAATACATTTTCAATTAGAAAATTTCGATAATTTTGTATGTTACTATAATTTAAGAGCAATTTCAGAAAAAAGTCTTTGTATTAATAATAATAAATAAATTGCTTCATAAATAATGGCAAATTCTATTTTATAGAATTTATGGTAAAATAAGCAGAGACTATAGTTTTTAAGATGAATATTAGTAATATCAACTGTATCACTTTAGTAATATCAACAGTATTCTTAAAAACGAAATACTTGAGCCGTGGTTTTTTGTTTTAAATTTTCCCCAGCCCCAAGAATAAATTACTGATTCTGTGTAGTTGAGAAACTGGTATCACCAGCTTGTGTTTACACCGTGTATATCCCTTTTTTAACTTCCCTCTATGAAAAACAATGATTTTCAAAAAATCGGAAAATTAATGGTTTCACCGGGTTTTCAAAAATAGAGTTCTCATCAGATCTTCACGTTTCGAGGTTTTAGGAAGAATATCCGACACATATTCCTTCAAGTAGGAAACCATATAAATTGAAAAAATACTATCGGAACCGGAGAACGTTTTTACTGGAAACGAGGAATTCAATCTTAGTCACAGCGGTGACACTCCCTGTACGTGAGAGCTTAAGCGCCGGTGACCTTGAGTCGAAGCGTGTAACGCTAGGGTTGATATCGAAGCGAAATGGAATATTATAGACTTGTACCAAAGAAGATACATAGTAGGTATATGTTATATATTATGTAAACTTATGTATTTGGGTAGTGAAAGATGCGTTCAATTTTAAATCAACTTTTATTAAATGAGGGATATTAAAACTTCGGACAAAACAGTTAATAGTAATCTTAAATAATTAACCAACACTTAGTATTTCAGTACGCAATAATCAGTATTACATACTATCCTTTAAAAATAATTTACTCTTATATATTTTTGAATTTTTCGATTAATTTTTTAATTTCCATTATTATTTCTAACAATTGCAAAAATTCGTAGCATGTATATTTTTTTTTAGAAAATCCAAAGGTACGCAGGTTTCCTGGGACATGGCGGCCAGCAAATTGTTCCCTATGTGTTGAGGAGATAAGTCATTTTTATTTCTAATGAAATAATCCATAAATACAACAATGAACAAATACAAAAACTTTTTAAAGATATCTAAAATATCTTGACTCTCTAGTGGTATTTTTAATAGTGTATGTTTCAGTTAATGTAATATTATAAAATTATTGGCGTTAATATATTAGTTTTATTGTCATGGTATTTCCCCATAATTCCTGGCAAGATCATATCGACTTTCATTAAATTAAGTTCACATATTTTTAGGTATCATAAAACATTATTAAAAATTAAACTAACAAAACAAGGCCCTTGTTTTGTGCAATGGAATTTATTTTAATTCTAATCACTTAAAATCACTTTCAGTAATACTTATACATATATTATCATTTATTTAATAACAACATTAATATTTATCAAAGCATATAAACCGGCTATAAAAACTAATAACGTTACTTGGTAACATAAATTTAATACCTACATGAATAGAATAGTAATATGTACATTAAGATATCTGTAATATTCATATATTAATTGAAATATTATAATATCACTTCACGAATATATTCATATTTTCTAATACTGACAAATATCGGTATTACTACTAGCCCTCGGCCAGGGCAGTCGGCGACTGCCCGTTCCACGTCCCGCACGCCTCTCAAGGCCCCCGCACACATCCAGACACCCACACATAGCCGCAAGCGATTTTACGTGCACACATGCTTAAGTGTCGTTTCTTTTCGCGTAGTGTATATATTCTTTGTCTTAGTCCCCACGGATGACAGCACATCTGTATTTTGATTCGTAATTGAAGATAGATGTACCAGGCGGTCCCATAATGAACTGGCCTGATATAGTTCAACGTGACATGTCGCTACATGTTGTGTTGCATTAAATAGTACGTTTATCGTGCACTTAATATAAGAAACATGCATCGACATGAAATGCTTAGTCTTAGTTTAACAGGCATTTGAATAACGAGAGTCGCGTATTTTTTCAAAATGTCGAAAACTGAGTATCGAAATGTCATAAAGTTTCTGTTTAAAGAAGGTTTATCCCTGCCCAAATAAAAGAACGATTGGATGGCGTGTATAAGGAGTATGCCCCCTCCTATAGCACAGTGAAAAATTGGGTGAAAGAGTTTCGCCTCGGGAGAGAAACCGTCGAAGACTTTGGCCACGACGGTCGACCTGTGGAAGTGCTCACTCCCGAAACGATTGCTTTTATCGAAGAGGAGGTTCTGAGTGACCGCCGTTTGAAGATTCGAAATTGCAGCAAGGCTTGGGCTCTCTAAGAGTACCGTTCATCGCGCGATCCATGAACATCTTCACATGAAAAAAGTGAGTGCAAGATGGGTACCGAAACTTCTTTCAGCGGTACAGAGACAGGAAAGAGTGCGCTGCGCTTCGGAGTTTTTGGATCTTTGTGGCGAAAATCCAAAGACTGTGATCGAGCGGCTAGTGACTGGTGATGAAACTATGATCTTGTATTATGATTCACAAAGCAAGCGCGAGTCAATGGAATGGCGTTATAAGGGTCAAAAGCCCCCTAGAAAGGCAAAGGTGCAACAATCGACTAAAAAACTGATGTGCACAATATTTTGGGATTTTCAAGGCATTTTGATGGTGGATTTTAAAGAACGTAATACAGTCGTGAATGGCGAATATTATGCTTCTTTAAATATATAAATTACGAGACAAGATAAAGGAAAAACGAAGAGGCAAGCTGTCTAAAGGTGTCCTGTTGCTCCATGACAACGCCCCTGTTCATACCGCTGGTGTTTCGAAGGATGCAGTTCGTCAATGCGGGTTCACAGAAGTTCAACATCCACCTTACAGTCCAGACATGGCCCCATCCGACTATTATTTATTTCCAAATTTAAAGCGGGACTTAAGAGGAAGAAAATTTTCAAGCGATGAAGAGTTGCAGGCGGCCGTCTTCAGTCATTTTGAGGATAAAAAATGTGATTATTTTTATAAAGGTTTAGAGATGTTGATTCACAGATGTCAGAAGTGTGTTAGTATTCATGGTGATTATATTGAAAAATAAAATTGGTTTCGTTTCATTTCCTTCATTGGTTCATAGTTAGGCCAATTCATTATGGGACCGCCTACGTAGATGTCTATGGGCCACAGCAACCACTTACCATCAGGTGGACTGTGTGCTCGTTATATTTTAAAACATTTAACATTAAATTATTATAATGTAACCAATTACTAATTTTATTAAAAAACATCAGATATGCACATGTACTACTTTCAATGTAACATTGCTGAATATTATTATTATATATTAATATTATTATATTTGAAAAGGTGATGATGAAAAGACTTTACGATTATGCCACAGATCAAAATATTATTAAACATGAGCAGTTTGGATTTAGAAAAAATAGTAACACGACCCTAGCGTGCTTTAATTTAATAAAATATATTACAAAGGCTATTAATGAAAGGGCACCGGTAAGTACGATCTCCCTTGATATGACTAAAGCTTTCGATTTCGTAGACCATACATTATTACTATATAAGCTTGTAAAATACGGAATTAGGGGAAAAACACATGACTGGCTGAAGAGTTATCTGACTGGTCGTGAACAATGCGTAGAGGTTTCTAAAATTCAAAAGGGCAATAAAATTACAAGCTGATCTCGGTTACAAAATGATAAATACGGTGTCCCACAGGGAAGTGTGTTAGGACCCTTTTTGTTTCTTATATACATCAATGATTTTCCAAACGTCACTGACCACGAAACTGTTCTGTTTGTGGGTGATACTACTGTAATTATTAAGTTTAAGGATAGAAAATTCTATGAAAGTGAAATATCTATTACACTCGACAAAATCTTTAGATGGCTCAAAAGTAACAGTCTAAAAATAAACTGAAATAAAACCAAAATAATACAATCTAGAGATTATAGAACTCCACCTATTGGACTGATTATTTGTTATAATAATACAAAAGTTGAAGAAGTCCACTCTAATAAATTTTTAGGATTAATGGTTGACATGCACTGTGACTGGAAAACTCATATAAAGTACGTATGCGATAAACTTGAGAGATTTTTTTATGCTATAAAACAGCTACAGTTGACAGTATCTACTGAAGCGGCACTGAGCGCTTATTTCGGCTATGTCTCTTCAGTGCTTTCATACGGCCTCTTGTTGTGGGGCAACTCGGTTGAGGTTGGCAAGGCCTTTCGTATTCAAAAGAAGTGTGTAAGGGCCATTTGTGGAGCTTGATCTTTAGATAGTTGCAAGCCTTTATTTCACAAATTTCACATACTGCCTCTAGCTTGTATGTACATACCCCTCGTCTGTCCAAACGCCATATTCTGGCAACTCAAATAATATGCGCATCTGTCAAACGCCATAATATGGCGTCGAGTGATAGCAGACTATTTGTTACATATATATGATATATATATATATATATATATATATATATGTATATATATATATATATATGTATATATACTTAATGTACTTGTTATATACTTAGTACTTCGAAAAGTGCTCGACAGTTGCGCCATATTGGCCGAAATGACCCCGACATTCGAGTGGATACGGGAACTTTGTGTTTTTGTCAAAAAACATCCACAATATTTCATCATTCATTAGGTAACTCAAGTTTAGTCAGTAGAAGTGCCATGCCAAAAAATAAATTTAAGCTATATCTGCCTTAATGCAGACTTGATATATATAAAAGAAATGTATTTATAAATGCCATTAGAGTTTACAATAAATTGCCTAACACATTCTAAGACCTACCTTTCATTATTTTTAGAAGGAAACTCACAGAATGGCTGGAAACAAAATGTTTTTATAGTGTTGACGAATATATGACTTATAAATAAATCTACAATAATGGTAATAATGGAAAAACTGATTAATTTTTTTTCTTTTTTTTTTTTGTCATTTAATATTTATTTTATTTTTTGACATATTTTTTTAGATACTTGACATTTGTACGTAATCATTTGCATAATTAATTAAATTTTGACATGTATTTATTGTAATTTAAAAATTTGGTGCTGAAATATTTTTAAAAGATTACATCATTGTTTTTCTTCAATAATTTAACCTCATAAAATTTCAATAATATTTTTTGTATATTGTAAAGATATTGCACGCCAATATAATGGTAGAATGTAAGATCTCATTAATAAATAAAATCATCGTAATATTATGTACTATATTCTGGCAGTGAATAAATGAATTTGAATTTGAATTTATTGCCATAATTGCTTGCTGGTCGGATAAGCGATTCCATCATCAGATGCTTTACACATTTTGACACTGCACTATATAGCCGGTCTAATAGATAATGAGGTTACTCGTGTATCAACATCGGTAATCATAAGATCTTTCAGGAATTCCCAAAAATTGCCATTTAACCCCACTGGGTAAATAAGGGTGGTTGATTCTAAAATTCCCCACTACACGGCCGGTTTAAATTACAAACTTTTTATCGAATTAAAAGCTACAATACATTTCTTACAATATTTGTTAAGTTTCAAATTCATTATTTCGTGCAGGTTCAAGACTGTAACATGAAAGACGTGACTAGAAAACATTAGTGTCTAAATTCGTAACAATAGCGTGCAAATTGAAAACCCATTCTCCACTTTATATTGAGTTCAATTGTTGTTGCGCGAAGAGGGATATATTGAATGCTTGTTGGATTTACTTTTGATGTAATTGTGATCCTGAAAAATGAACTATAACATTCTATTCTTCAACATTCTTAGCTCTTATGTACACTGATGTATATATACGTTACCCCAAAGTAGAAAAAAATCCTGTAATAGTCACATTTGTGACTCTGTAATTTGTTTTTCAACTACGTCAAACATTACATATCTAATTATTTGTCAAAATCAATATATCTAATTTTCATCAATCTCGAAGGTCTATTACAAAAATAATATATTGCGGAAACGGAAATTAGGCACTTTCGTTTTCATTTTTGATGCATTACGTTTTTAATTTTTACTTAATATGAAATTTGTTATGATTATTTAGAAAAATCTATAAACGATCCACAGACTGACTTGTAACACTGGTAACGATCTGTACATGTTTTAGTAATTACGTTAAGTTTATAAAAACACTAATATTAATATTTATACATAATATTAATAAAAGTTATTTTATATATATTATAAGATATCGGTGTTTTTGTTAAAGTTTGTAGTTCCATTTTTAATTACAATAAGTACCTATCTTATTCACGTAAAGGATTTTTGCTAACAAGTAGGTATGTCAACCAAATATGAATGTTCCACTTTAAGTGTTTCTCTTCTTTATTTTTATTTTTTGTGTCGGCATGGTTATTTTTTTAATGATTAGCGAAATTAGAAAATAAAATTTAATGAATATAATAAAAATAAGAGTATGGTAATACAACTACCTGTGTAACTACCTGTATTAAAAAAAATGACAAACACGGGTCTTAGAACATTATTAGTATGTTTAAATTGTCAAATTATTTAAGTTTCTTGAAATTTCAGTAAAATAAACAATAGATAGATATTAAATCACATAAACTATACAAATAAGAAGTTTTAGTGTATTTAAAAAAAATGATATCATTAGGAAGGTGTATATGTCACGTAAATGTTAGTCATTTAGAGGTTTAAAACCGCCATAGATGTTTTTTAATAGAATAAAGGTGACTAACGAGCACACAGTCCGCCTGATGGTAAATGAATACTGTGGCCCATATCCATCTACGTTTATCTCTGAGGACTATGATGGAATGCCTCCTTTCCAGTAAAAGAGGGTCTCCGGATCTCTACACTCATTATAGGAAACACAGCAATATTAGCTGCTATTTTACGCTGTTATTCTGTGACAGCGTGATCCCTCCCCGGTCGAGTCGAATGGGTCGGCCATTCGTGCTACAACATTACATAATATTACAGCAGCGTGACTATACCACGTATAGAATATAGGTGGCTGCCAATGTTATTTTTTGGTAACTTTAATTGAATTTTGGTAATTTTAACAGTGGTAGAGCCACGCGGCAGCTTTGCTGTTGCACGTATGGGCCGGCTCAAACCGGGGTGGTACCACGACCTCACAGAATACCGGCGTGAAGTGGAAGTTTTGCTTCCGCGTTTCGTCTGGTGAGTGCAGGTGGCCGGAGGCCCAAATCCCCCCCCCCATCAACATGGTAGCGGAATTAAATAAAGATAGACTACCCCAGGAGGGTACCAGCACCCCTGGAGAATCCCTCGCTGAGCATCCACGACCATGTTTCTCCACTTCTGAGCGTGGGTGCTCAGGCTGCCCCGCGTATTCTGGGGGGGGCGAAATTCCGCTCAAGACTACAACTGCTCGGGGCAAACGGAGCAACAAGACCAAGGCGACCCCTGGCACGCTGTCCGTGAATTTCTGCAATATCAGAGGACTTCACTCTAACCTAAACGCCGTCCACTACCATCTCGAGACGGCGAGGCCGGCTTTGCTCTTTCTGACCGAGACGCAGGTGTCCTCTCCGGCTGATGTTTCGTATCTCTCCTACCCGGGGTACAAACTGGAACACTCCTTTGTGCCTCGGGCTGGAGTTTGCGTTTACGTCAGAGAGGACATCTGTTCTCGACGCCTCGGCAGACTTGAAGGTTCGGACCTATCCCTCCTTTGGCTACGCGTAGACAGCGACGACCATCCGCGCGTCTACGGGTGCCTCTATAGGTCCCACAGCGGTAATGCCGAAACAGACCGACTCTTCGACCACGTTCAAATGGCTGCGGATTCGTTGCTACAGCAGATCCCCTCCGCAGAGATCGTGATCCTCGGCGACTTTAACGCCCATCACGCCGAATGGCTCGGTTCACGTTTAACCGATCATGCGGGGAGATCTGTTCATGATTTTGCCTTGGCATATGGTCTGACACAACTGGTTACTTCGCCTACGCGGATTCCAGATGTGGAGGATCATGCACCTTCCCTGTTGGACCTTCTGCTGACCTCTCACCCGGACGGATATCAGATTTCCGTCGACGCCCCTTTAGGCTCCTCGGACCATTGTCTGATCCGGAGTGTTGTGCCACTCACGCTGAAATTGCGGTTGCATTCTGCAGGCTGCCGCCGTGTTTGGCACTATAGGTCAGCCGATTGGGATGGGATGCGGTCTTTCTTTGCATCCTACCCTTGGGGGCGGGTTTGCTTCTCGCCGGATGATCCCAACGTTGTTGCGGATTCTGTTGCGGATTCGCGGTATGGAACTTTTTATTCCTTCCTCTGTGGTGCCCATTGGAGGCAAATCTCAGCCATGGTTTGGTCGCTCCTGTAAAATAGCATCATGCTATAAGCAGGAGTGCTACCAAGCCTGGGTTGATGCATCAGCGTCCCGGGATGTAAACACCAGCACTCTAAAAAAGAAGTATAATTCCGCCTCTAGGTCCTTCAAAAGAGTCATTGCCAAGGCAAAGTCAGAGCACATAGGCAGAATTGGCGAGAGACTAGTTCGCCTTCCTTCTGGAACCCGTGCATTCTGGTCTCTCGCCAAGGCTGTCCAGGGGAATTTCTGTCAGCCATCTCTTCCATCTCTGCACAGGGAGGACGACTCACTGGCCCATACTGCAAAGGAGAAAGCCGATCTTCTAGGCTCCTTCTTTGCGTCTAACTCGACTCTCGATGACGGGGGGAGTATGCCGCCGACCATCCCGCGGTGTGAGTGCTCCATGCCGGAAGTGCAGTTCACACAGCGCTCGGTTCGCAAAGCACTCCTCTCCCTGGACATCCACAAGTCGAGTGGGCCTGACGGAATCCCCCCAATTGTGCTGAGGACGTGTGCTCCAGAGTTGGCACCGGTTTTAACGCGTCTTTTCCGGTACTCCTACTCCCTAGGCGTAGTCCCAAAATCATGGAAGACGGCTTTCGTCCACCCGATCCCTAAAAAAGGCGACCGCTCAGACCCGTCCAACTACCGGCCAATCGCCATCACCTCCTTGTTCTCCAAAACAATGGAGTCCATTGTAAACTGCCAGCTCATGAGGTACCTTGAGGATCACCAGCTGATTAGTGACCGCCAATACGGTTTTCGCCGTGGTCGGTCAGCTGGTGATCTTCTGGTCTACCTCACTCACAGATGGGCGGAGGCAGTAGAGTTCAAGGGGGAGGCATTGGCCGTTAGTTTGGACATTGCGAAGGCCTTCGATCGGGTTTGGCACAAAGCGCTTCTTTCGAAGCTCCCTTCCTATGGGCTTCCCGAGAAATTGTGCGATTGGATCACCAGCTTTCTTGCAGATCGGAGCATCAAGGTCGTTGTAGACGGTGCAAGCTCCGATTGCAAGCCTATTAATGCTGGTGTTCCACAGGGCTGCGTGCTATCGCCAACGCTGTTTCTTCTGCATATCAATGATATGTTGCATACCCGTAACATTCATTGCTATGCAGATGACAGCACTGGTGATGCTCTTTACACCGGCCGAGCCAATATTTCTCGGGAAAACGTCTCCGAGTGCCGGGACAAACTTGTGTCTGAAGTCGAGTCTTTGCTGAACAGAGTCTCGAATTGGGGACGACTAAATCTAGTCCAGTTTAACCCCCAGAAGACACAAGTTTGCGCGTTAACCGCTAAAAAGAACCCCTTTGTCGTATCCCCTCAGTTTCAAGGCACTCCCCTTGTTGCCTCAGCCAGTATCGGAATCCTCGGCGTCGACATATCGAGTGACGTGCAGTTTCGTGGTCACTTGGAAGGGAAGGCCAAATTGGCCTCTAAAAAGCTTGGCGTGCTCAGCAGAGCGGGACAGTATTTCATGCCGGCACACCGCCTGCAACTTTACAAGGCGCAGGTTCGGCCGCACATGGAATACTGTTCCCATCTCTGGGCTGGGGCTCCCCAGTACCAGCTCCTTCCACTTGACCGCATCCAGCGCAGAGCGGCTCGAATCGTCGACGACCGAGTGCTTTCCGATCGGCTCGATTCACTGGCGTTGCGAAGAGATGTTGCATCGCTTTGCGTATTTTATCGCATCTATCACGGGGAGTGCTCTGAGGAATTGTTCGGATTAATCCCAGCCGCCAAATTTCGTGAACGCACGACACGACAAACGTCCCGATACCATCCACACCATCTGGATGCTTGGCGGTCCACCACTGTACGTTTCACAAGGAGTTTTCTTCCACGTACAACCTCTCTGTGGAATAGTTTATCACCGGCGATTTTTCCGGACCGATACGACCTGGGGACCTTCAAGAAAAGAGCTTACTCCTTTCTAAAGGGCCGGCAACGCACCCGCAATTCTCCTGGTGTTGCGGTTGATCATGGGCGGCGGTAGTCACTTAACATCAGGTGAGCCGCATGCTCGTTTGCCCCCTCTTCTATAAAAAAAAAAAAAAAAATATTTTAAGATGTCAAAGTGGCAGACTTACTGCATTTACATTATTTTTGTCATTTTTTTACACCTCTCATTATAGGTAGCGTATTGAAATACCGTAGTCTGCCGCTCACTGGCTCATAGACCACTATTAAAGTCCACTGCTGAACTGGGTAATAGGCATTCCCAATAGATTGCTTCATAGACGGGGATAGTTACCACAGCTTTGTTATCAGAAAGACACTGCTGGCCAATGTCAGTTGCCCTCTGTCTCCTCTTGCGACACCCATGGTATGATATTGGGCTCGTGGATACATACACCGCCATTATACGGTATATGAATTCATTAAAAAAAATTAAAATTAAATTATACTTTATCATTACCATTATAGCATGTCAAAGGTCCACTGCTAAAAATAGTCTTTCTCCATAAACCTCATAAGAGGGATTATGCTGTTGTTGCTTCCCTTGGCGAACAGGTCGACAAGCACATTTCTTTTTATCATTTTGTTTTGTTGTCAGCGAGATGCTGTTACTTTTCTCCTACTTCATTTTCCTGCGTCCACTCACGGGATGGTATGAGTTAGAGGATATTCTTATACCATCACAACACGGTAGCCTAGAATCTTTAAATAAAGATGATTATTGTTATTTACTTAAAACAAATAGCAATACAGTAACCTATTGCATGTGAACGCTATATGCGTGGTCATTTTGGCGAGGTGTACCTTGTTCAGGATGGATGACCTCCGTGGTGGCTGAACTGAGATATTGGCGCAAATAAAATGCAAATATAGGTACGGTCCTGAGCAACTCGCGTTCATCAATTTTGTTCCGAGTCCCTTTGTACGTTGATTATCTATATACATAGGTGCTCTCGAGTCTACATGTTGTGTTCATTATTCAATTTATATTTTTATATTGGTTCGTTAAATTTAATTAACGATGGCACTGTCACGTAACTGGGTTACTTGTTCGCTTGTTAAAATTTTCCAATAAAATGGCTGCCATAATTACGACCAACAACAAACTTTTAAAATAAGAATTGTAGTATATATATAATTCTAAGAACATTTAAGAGGGTTGATGTGGACGTCTATGGGCCACAATATCCACTAATCATCTATTGGACTGTGTGTTCGTTGGTCACCCTAATTTTATAAACAAAAATAACTAAAAAATTCAATAAAAAAAGTGGAATGGATTAGACCCAGAGATTATTAAGTTGCATGTTATTTCCTAGAAGATAACATATAGTACATATAGCTCCCAATAAAAGCATCTTTTCACAAGTCTGACAGCCACCCTAAAAACAAATCTATTCAGTTCTCACCGGGGATCAAACTAACTCTGTTACTTCTTGAACTCTGCCACTGAGCCTACGAAGACGACATGTAACGCTATGTTTAATCTACGTATATAAAAGATGATGTCCTGAGTGACTAATTCATCTATCAATGCACAGTCTAAACCGCTTGACGTAGAACCCTTAAATTTGGATAGTAAGTGTCTTTTATGACGTAGAAAATATATATTGCATATTATGAAGTTATATTTTCTTATAACTTCTTAAAAGGCTTTATAAAAATACTTTGGAAAATTTGTTCAAAGTGAATTCATCTTTGCAGTTTTCTTAACACTAACAAATTTATAAAATCTACTGAGGGATATTCTCACTATTACAGCAACATGCAAATCATCATCATCATCATTACAGCCCTTCACAAGTCCACTGCTGAACATAGGCCTCCCCTAAGTAATTCCACAAAGCACGGTCCTGAGCCACCTGCATCCATCGACTTCCTGCATATCTTACCAGGTCATCACTCCATCTAGTGGGGGATTGCCCTACACTACGCCTACCGGTACGAGGCTGCCACTCGAGGACCTTTCTTCTCTATCGGTTATCGGTTCTTCGAGGTATATGGCCGGCCTATTGCCACTTCAGGCAAATAACTGCAAATAAAAAACAGGCAAATATAAAACACAAAATCACGTCACGCGAGTATTCCTTGTTCTTGTTTTTTAGCAGAATTACAACGCCGAAGATATCTACGGGCGAATATAAATTACTTTATTACTTATATTAAATCGGTGCTCGACAACATTCTTACTTTGGGATAAGCTGTGATTACCTTATGCAACTAAAGCTTTTTTTATATAACCTCGGTATATACTAATATTCAATAGTTTATTCTACGGCATATTAATTCTTGGCTTAAATACATCTTGATTGAAATTGAACAGAAAAACGCCGGAATATTAATTGGCTCCTTTGTTGATCGCTTACCGAATGATGAAGGAAACTGAAAGCAAAAAAAAAGAAAGTAAAAATGATAAAATATTGGACATCAAAAATAAGATAACAACTGATTATCTATTACCATTATTGCCATCACAAATGTAGGTTCCATTTTAATCTGCATTTTATTTCATAATTAAGGATAGATGTAGATGTCTATGGGCCACAGTAACCATTTACCATCGTGTGGACTGTGTGACTATTTGTCACCGTTATCATATAAAAAATTATAATCGATAAATTCCACAGAAGAAAATAGATGACCTCTACAGATTGCCAAAAAGCACTGTTCCGAGCAGCTGACCACGATATTGCATGTTTTCAGATCTACATCACATTGGTAGGACCCAACGCTGTGTATGCAGGTAAGAAACTATAAATAAGTCTTAAATTGAAAGTAAAAAATTGCTTACCATAAAAATTAAAAGCCCGCTTCAAAGAACTAAAAAGAGAAAAATAAATTCAGATTCACAAGTCGCTGCTAAGACGTTGCGAATAAAACAATCAAAGCCCCGACCTCAGAATGTGAGATTCTATTTAGAATGTAAAATTATTATTTTTAAAGAATAGAAGTCTTTTTTTGTCCTTTTGGCTGGACTATAACATTTTTAACGCCTTCTAAATAGTTACTTTAAAAACTTCATCACTTAACTTGCTACGCCTCTCTGTTATTTTTAAATATTTTAAATTAAAGTACTGTTGGAATTAATTGCATAGCTTGTTTAAATAAAATTATTATTAATATTTAATTTAAAAGAAATCATATAAATCGGTTTGCAATTGATAAAATATTGCGTAACATACATACAAAAACATACAGTCGAATTATAAGCCTTTTCTTATAATAAAATGGCTCAAAACAGAAAATAGAAAGCATACCGTCTTTATTGACACGCATTTTTAGCTTCGTGTATATTTATCTATCCATATATCTAGAAACCGGTTTGTTTGGGAGGCTGGAAGTCGTCGTGTCTGCGTGCAAGACGATTCGTAATGACTCTCGAAAACAGCACGTAGAAGCGGCTCAGAAAGGAAATCGGTCTGTAGTTCTTCAAGAGAGCATTGTCGCCTTTCTTAAAGAACAAGACCACCGCACTTCTGTTCCACCCCTCCGGAGTAGTGCCACCATGGAGGACGGAATTGAAGAGCTTCTGCAGGAATTCAAGTACCGGTGTTCCATCCACTTTCAGGAGCTCCGCTGTAATTCCATCCTCGCCCGAGGCCCTGCCGTTTTTAAGGTGCTGGAGAGACATTCTAATGTCGCTCAGACTGACGTCCGGGATATCATCAGAATAGTGTCAGATAAGACTTGCTCTTGGATTGTTACTCATACTTGCGTGTGGCTCCAACGATGACGTGTACAGCTGCCCATAGAACCTCTCAATCTCACTCAAAATCTCAGGTGTCCCGGCAACGATGCTGCCATACTTAGTCTTCAGCTTTGACAGTTGGCTCTTTCTGGCAGACAGATCTCTGGCAAATACATTGGAGCCCTGTTTCCGCTCGATCGCTTCTTTAATACGAGCAGTATTAAAGTTGCGTAAGTCTCGCCGCAAGTCTCTGTCTGTTCAGTTGCCTTATGCTGTCAAATCTGTTGACGACAGCAGCCTCATCTCCCTTTTTAACACATAATTTATGTAATATTCAGTAATTTGATAGCTTGGCTCTATGTCTTTCCTGGGACTGTATTGTGAAAGCGTATATATTGTACCATAAAGAAAATGTATCTTTGGAGTCGAGTAACTTGTAACTGGCTTATGCTTGTTTTTAGTATAAAGAGAATTAACACATTCACATACAGTTTTTCAAGCCAGCACACCGCTTGCAACTTTACAAGACGCAGATTCGGCTGCACATGAAATACTGTTCCCATCTCTGGGCTGGGGCTCCTCAGTGCCATCTCCTTCCACTTGACTGCATCCAGCGTAGAGCGGCTCGAATCGTCGATGACCGTGTTGCTTTCCGATCGGCTCGATTCACTGGCGCTGCGAAGAGATGTTCCATCTCTTTGCGTATTTTATCGCATCTATCACGGTGAGTGTTCTGTGGAATTGTTCGGAGTAATCCCAGTCGCCAAATTTCATGAACGCACTACGCGGCAAACGTCCCGACACCATCCACGCCATTTGGATGCTTGGCGGTCCACTACTGTACTTTTCACAAGGATTTTTCTTCCGCGTACGACCTCTCTGTGAAATAGTTTACCATCGGCAATTTTTCCGGACTGATACGAACTGGGGTCCTTCAAGAAAAGAGCTTACTCCTTTCCAAAGGGCCGGCAACACACCTGCAATTCCCCTGGTGTTGCAGATATTCATGAGCGGCGGTAGTCACTTAACATCAGGTGAAACGTATACTCGTTTGCCCCCTCTTCTATAAAAAAACAAATCACGTCAAAAAGCTAGCTGTAAAAGTAAAATATTTTTGCCGCTTCATAATAAATAAAATGTAAGGAAAATTATGTATGGTGAATAAAGAGTAACAAACAAATAAAAATATGCAGTCTATATTTTGCTCGTTTGTCTCCAAAGATTGTTGAATAAACGAAAACATGGCTATTATCATTATTTTGCTTCAGATAACATTTCACAAATAAACGATCTGTCAGAAATATTCGGTTTTTAAATCCTTGCTCACTTTTTAAAGGTTAGACAAGGCAATTTATTTCCAGTCAATTTTTTACACTTGATGCAATATAACGTGCATGCACAAAATATATTTGAATGAAAAGGAAATTATTTTTCCGGCGCAAAACCATTTTCGTATTCATTTCAATTGTGTTGCTGACATGATATGACAGCTTTGTAAATTGGATATTACTTCATAAAGTGAATTTCAAAAGAGATGTGCAATAAAAGATAAGTACTTATGTCACATGTAATGTATATATTCCAAATTTATACATATATTCCAAAAAATCTAGTAAGGGAGTAACTTTAATAAAAGAATGAACAGAAAACTTTAGATTTATATAAGTTGATTTATCTTCTTAGTTAGCAGCCCGTTAAGGCCTTCTTGTACTACGGTGGCTGTGAAATTTACCTCGATCCCCGCAGCTGGGACGGTCCTAAACTGTCGGTCGCCCTTATGTTGAATTTTGGTAAATTGATATTTTGGCGCTATAATTACATTTAAGGGAATTGCAGCTGTTCAGAGAAATAAAAAGTATTGCAATTTTAAAGTCGAGTGTGAAATAATCCGTCACCCCATTTCGTCCTGTTGGTGTCGTAAGATGCAAGAACAAAAGAAATTAAAAGAAAGTAGTTTCACTTCTGAGTGAGGCATATTAAGACTAATACTCGGCGATAGATATCTGCTACATAAATAGTTTGTACATCATGTAAAATATGCTTTAAAAAAGTCCGGCTGAGTTTCTTGCTGGTTCTTCCCAGGACAGCGGTTTTTCCGAACTAGTGGTAAAATTAATAAGTGTCTTTCAATAAGAATTACTTTTAATCTATATTGAATAAAAAATATTCTATTATATATTGTAAGAATAAAAAAGCGTCCTTGACTAACAGACAGACTGGCAGACACTGAATTGATTTCTGGTCTGTGAACATAGACCACCCCAATTGCCACAAAACGTGATCCCGAACCATCTGCTTCCTTCCATTTCATGCATGTCTTACCAGGTTATCGGATTCTAGTAGGGGTTGCTCTATACTACGGGACTAGGCGCCGCTACCTTATTGTTTTAATCTAATTTATCTTATAATCATATCAAACATTTCGTATTAAAGTGCGCGTGCAGCTTAGAAGCGAGATGAGTTATCGGAAGGCAAAAGGAACTAAGCTTCCGCAACGAGCGCATCTGACACCAGTAATACATAATCTATAGTATGATATAATGTGATTTTAACGATAGTTGAATAGAATATCAACGTAAAATATTAGCTTCATACTGCTATGTTTCATATGGTGTAGAAAACCGGCGACAATTTTTACTGGAAACAAGGCATTTAATATTTGTCCTCAGTGCTGGATGTCTTTGTCACACACTTCTACCTACCATCAGATGTATATACTTACTCTAGAAAAAATGACTGAAACTGCACATAGTACCTCATACTGAAATTTCACTCACAGAGCCATGGTAGGAGCATGGTTTTACACTCAGCTTAAATTTTGTAGGCAAACCGGATTCAATATTTTCGTCGCTACCATTTAAATTATTTATTGCAATTTAGTAATCAATTAATAATTAACCAATTAAGCGTTGATTTATCACGTGCCTGACGGTAAAGGACAAACGTCAATCATACGGAAACCTGCGTGTCTGAAGAAAATAATATATCCCGAAGATATTTAAAGATCGCCGACACGCACAGGGGTAGCGTGCCAGAATAATCGTTCCGTAACTTTCTCAGAAATGAATGAGGTGTGTGTGATTACTTGTCAAGTAATCTAGCATCGTTTTGGGGTCACTTGAAATGTAGGTACGTAGTGTTTATGTCTGTGTTTTTTACTTCTTAGTCTTCGTAATGAATGAATCAATTGTAATGAAACATGACGAACAGATAGAAGGCAATGCCATGATATAGGCTTTATTTTTCAGAAATAGTTAAGGATATATTAAGAAATCGAAAAAATTATAGAATGTATGATGTTTGAAGACTATCTGTAATCTAAATAACGAATTGATAGATTCCATCCAGGTGGAGCCGAGGCGGGTCCCTGGTGTAATAAAAAGTACAGCTGAACACTTCAATAGTTTCCACTTTTGAATTGGAACCCTAAAAATTGTGTATTTTGGAACAAGTTTCTTATTACTAAACCGATACCTTATCCAGTTTCAAAACACAAACCCAATAAAAAATGGAACCTTAATATAAAATAAATAAAGAACCGTATCGAAATTTCGAAGTTTTCAATCCCTATAGTCTAAGATCCCGATATAAAACGACCTTCACCGAGATGCTTATTTAATGAAACGTATTTTATATTTAATTTAATATGTCAATAAATATAATCCATATGGGTTGCCTAGCAAATTTCAGTCCAGAGTATGTTTAATTAATAATTAAAAAAAATATTTTTTTAAACATTTCACCGGTATGATTATATTAGATAAATTCTATACCGATCGAAAGTATGCCAACGTTAGGTTGCCTATTCTTTTCCGGTCACAACTGTCGGGTTGCCAGGTATAAACAGGTAAATCTGTACTAGCATTTTGCAACGGTCTGTTTATTGAATGAAATTTAAATGAAATTAAAGATTATTTTATTCTGAACACGGTGGTATAGGGTTGCCTGCGAAAAATCAGTCCATAATTGCGGTTGTCGAATTTTAAAAAGTAAAATATTGCTCCAAGTGAATGTGTGTGACTGAGAGGTCCCAACCGACCATCCTATGCGATAGAAGAGGACACAGCATAGCAGCTGTTTAAAGTCCGCCCACTTAAAGAAAGAGAGTGCGCATGCTATTTGCGCTTGGAAAAGAAAAGGATAGCGATAGACTCGTATATACTATGCATCATTTTGGAGTAGTTTATTATTTAAATAGAGAAATAGTTATTTAATTTTTTTAATCAATTAATTATTTATGTGTATATTTTTATGCGACACTAAAGTATTTATACATCTTTAGTAAAAAAGAAGGTTATAGTGATACATATATAATACTACCCTGATTAAAAATATTGATTGAAAAAATTTAAAAAATTTACTACATGCAAATTATAAATCTATAAATGTAAACAGAGAAATTGAAATTAATTGAAACTATTGGAAAAAATTCAAAACCCATAAAAGTGAATTTTTTTAATCAGGGTAATCTTGCAAATTTTATTTTTATTATAAGACAAAATAAAAAAACAACATTTAAAAAAATTACTTCTATTTATTGTAAAAAATTAAAAATATAATTTTTTTTAAATTATGCAGAATCCGAGTCATCGGACATAAAACTACGATCTTCAACTTCAGAATCTTCTTCGTCATCAATCTCTGTTCCACTTTTTTCGACAATGTCTTCTATTCTTAAAGGTATATGATCCCCAATGAATCCTACTGGTTTTAAATATTCATCTAAGAACCATCCGCAGTTCTCAGGCTCAAGTTTCACGCATATTGGATCCGTTGCATTAAGCCACATGGAATTTACGAAAATAGTTCGTAAAATTTTCTGAGTTAATGATATCTAGCATGGTGGTATGCAGTTGGAGTCGAAGCCTTTTATTTTTTTTAAAAAGTGCTCGCTGTCTTCTTTTGCAGAGTAATTTTTCATAAAAATACGATGTCTCGCATCATTCACACTGGTGCAGTTCCTGATACCGTACATACTAGCCGTAAATTCTTGAACGGTCTTCATTTTTTCATCAATGAAAATATCAGCAGCATCTGTTAATGATGCAAAAACTGTTTGATATTTTTCATTTTTCGAAAATTGCTGAAAAGGTTTTACTTTCCCTTGTTGTAAAAGGCTGCCGTGTAATCGCAACCTGCAAATGCATGGAAGGCGGGAAGTCTTTGGCATAATTTAATTCCCAACTTCAACGCTAAATCGGTGCAATTAATGCAATCAACAGTTTGATTATTAGTCTTTCTAGTTGCTGAACAGGCAAGCCAAATTTCTGATTCGATAAGTTTGTGCATATTTCCTAACAAAATTATCAAAACGTCAGTATCAGAGGCTTTAATTAAAATCCTTGAGCCTGGTTCCGCTTTAGATGCATGAAAAATAATCCTTGTATCTGCCTCTTCGTGACGAATTTCATAATTAGTTTCTTCAGTTTTTTTTTTACGGAATTTTCCTGAACTTGATAAGAGTAGCAGTGATGGTCGGCGGTTAAAAAGATTTTTTTGTTTTGGATTTTATTTTACTTTTTAAAATTCGACAACCGCAATTCTGGACTGATTTTTCGCAGGCAACCCTATACCCCGTGTTCAGAATAAAATAATCTTTAATTTCATTTAAATTTCATTCAATAAACAGACCGTTGCAAAATGCTAGTACAGATTTACCTGTTTATACCTGGCAACCCGATAGTTGTGACCGGAAAAGAATAGGCAACCTAACGTTTGCATATTCTATGGGCTTCATACTTTCGATCGGTATAGAATTTATCTAATAATCATACCGGTGAAATGTTTAAAAAAATATTTTTTTTTAATTATTAATTAAACATACTCTGGACTGAAATTTCCTAGGCAACCCATATGGATTATATTTATTGACATATTAAATTAAATATAAAATACGTTTCATTAAATAAGCATCTCGGTGAAGGTCATTTTATATCGGGATCTTATACTACTACTACCAAGGTTATTTATGACGGTGTTTTATAAGATATATCTAGAACGTAGTAATCTTGAGTCAGCGAGAACGTTGAAAGTATTGTTGAATATTTATAAAAATGCCCTTTTCCCATGTGTAAGGAATAAGCTTAAATAACAAATGACTTTCTGTAGCTTTTATCCTCTTTACAGTTCACTGCGACACTTTTTCTTGCTTTTTGTAAGGTATTCGTAAATAAATCGAAAATATAAAGTAAATTGATGTGGTACAGCCATGTTGAAGAAATATGTCCGCAGCATGAATTAATATGTGACAACCCCTGAAGTATTATTTTTCTTTTTTTTTCTTTATTGCATCCTTAACAAAATAATACAAAGGGCGGACTTAATGCCTTGAGGCATTCTCTACCAGTCAACCCATGGAGTGGTGAGAGTTTGACGTAGGTGTGGCAATATAGAATAAGATAACACAATACAAATGATAATTAACTACATAATATATACAAACTACTAATAAATAAACTATACATAATATATGATCTATCCTTACATATATACAAATATATAAATAAATGGATATACATACAAGTAAACATATTTAAATACATACATAATTAGTATATACAAATGACTATGAATATATACGTCTGTTCGGTTATACATATTAAATAGATGAGTCATGTAGAATGCGTTGTCTTTAATAAATGATCACGGACCAACTTTTAAAATGCGTACTTATTGGGAGCTTTTCTGATGTCATCGGGCAAGGAGTTCCAAAGGCGTGTAGCCTGAACTGTGAAGGAGTTACCATAGAACTCGGTGAAGTGAACTGGAGTACAGATTTTGTTGTTAGAAGAAGAGCGTAGGACCCTATCATTTTTTTTAAATGATAGGGTAAAAAGAAATTTACTCTTAAGATAAGAAGGCGAAGATGGATCATTTAATATGGAAAAAAGTACAAGTAATATTCTGGAGTTGCGCCTCTGCCGGATTGTAAGCCAATTTAGCTTAAATCTGTATTGCGAAATATGATCATACTTACGAAGCCCAAAGATAATTCTTATACAGTTATTGAGGAGGCGTTCCAGCTTGTTAAGAAGATCTTGGGACAGGTCTGGGTAACACACATCTGCATAATCAATTATGGGTAATATAAGTGGATGGACAAGCAAGATCTTAGATTTTGTGGGGAGAAAATGCTTTAAACGATACAGAGAGCATAACGTGGCAGTGACTTTACGACTCACATCTGAAACCTGAGTTCTCCGATTCAGCGTGCTGTCGTTGCGAAGGCCAAGATTTCTAACAGAATTACTGAAAGGATTTTTTTTATAGGATAGAGTGACAAACGAGCACACAGTCCACCTGATGGTAAGTGGTTGCTGCGGCCCATAGACATCTACATCTATCCTCGATTACGAATCAAAATGCAGATGCGTTGTCACCCGTGAGGACTAGGATGAAAAGCCTCGTTTCCAGTAAAAAGAGTCTCCGGTTCTCTACACTCACCATACGAAATACAGCAGCATTAAGCTACTATTTCACGCTGGTATTCTGTGAGAGCGTGGTCCTTCCCCGGTCGAGCCGACCCATTCGTGCTACAACTATACTACTAATATAACTGCAGCATGGCTCTACCACGTATTAATGAATGTAGTATTATCATAGTAAATAGGAGGTAAGTCTGTCAGATTAATCTTAGCCAGCATCCTTGAGCTACCTTCTTCTTCCTTGAGCTAGTATAGCTTGGCATTTCAAAGGATTGACTAAAACCCCATAACGAGTTGACCAATCCCTGATAGCTGCTAAGTTGCCGTTAAGGTTTTTGATCCCATTATGGATATCCCCAATCTCAGTTTGCACATAAAGCTGAAGGTCATCGGCATACAAATGGTACGAGCAGTCGATGATGGAGGTAAGTATATTATGGCTGCAGCACGAATGGGTCGACTCAACAAGGGCAGGACCTCACTCTCACGAAACACCAGCGTAAAATAGCAGCTTAGTGCTGATGCGGAACACACCAGAATTAAGCTGCAATTTCGTTGATAATAGTATTTATTATTAGATCAATTTCGTAATACGTTAATGAGAAATAAAAAAAAGTAAAATATCCGTGTAACTAGGCTTCTATTCCCTATACTTGTTACACCCTACTTTTTTCAAGACGGTAAAAAATCATCTAGTATATTTGTGCGCTACTCATTAATAATTGGAAAATGATGTCTCGCTTGAAGAAAAATAAAAATTTGATATTTGGTAATATAAATGTCGCTCGATACCAAGTGAAACTTATTTTATAGTAAGGCAAAATTATTCAACAACCACAGTTTCAGTCACAGACTTGGAATATACAGCGAGAACGGAGAGCACTTGCTTTTTGTATAAAACAAGTTGAAATATAAAAATTAAATCATATTATTATATTTTATACAAGCAGCTTGTGGTGTTATTACTACAAAAAAGCTTGCAATGATTTTCGTGTACAGTACAACAATGCATTTAGACTACGATTTAGACACTGTTGGGGCTGCCCCGTTATTTTAGCACGTCTGTGATATTTGTGTACATGCACTAATGACTTCTGTGTCATAAGGCTAAAACGCATAACTTAACTGGCAGCTTAGTGCGGGCCATCTCGAACAGCGTCCAAGCGGCCATTGTTGATAAAGTTGACAGACTACTAACATAGGTTAAGTTTTACTAAAAATCAATGGATTTTATTTGTCTGATGGAATAAATAAAAATTATTATAATAAATTATTGTAACGCTCTTTCAAAGCTCCACTGCCGGACATAGCCCTCCCCCCCTCAATATTGTCTCAATTTGCCATAGTTGACACGCTTGACATGCGTGTTGTAACTTTAGGTTCTATTAAACTGTGTAGTGTGGGTGTAGGAGGATTCATTACCTTACATCATAGCGTAAGAGGCGGCAAAGGGAAATGACACAAGGGTTGGTAGCAGTTAACAGCAGTATCTTCCTAAGGTATAAAGATAATTAACATTAAATTGAAGTAAACAATAGTCAAAAAACACGGACATAAAGATGTTTTCTAAAAATAAATCCTAGCTAGATCGATTTATGGCCCCCGAAACTCCCTGCACACAAAATTTTACGAAAATCGTTGGAGCCGTTTCCGAGTTTCCGATTATATATATATATATATATATATATATATATATATATATATATATATATATATATATATATATATAAGAATTGCTTGTTTAAAGGTTAAATACGTAAATACAAAGTTGTACAAAAATAGTAATCTTTACTACACTCACACTTTTGTGGCATTGCTTGGGAGAGCCCTACGTTCAGCAATAGACTTCTGAAGGGCTGTAATGATGATGATGATTACACCTAAAAACCTGCGATACCATACGCCTTCTTCTTATACATAAACTAGAATTAGGTATTTGGTGACAAAAATCATTGAAAATTAAAAGTGATATATAAGCTTTATTATTAGAACTTGCATTTTAATCCTTACGAACACAAGGTACTTCATCATTAGGACAATTTTATAGAGATATACTTTACTCTTATATATAATAGAGCGGTTGCCAACGTGGCAGACGGGTTCGTGCTACAACCATAATATAGCTGCAGCGTGGCTCTAGCACGTAGAAGCAGCTTCGTATACACAGCAATTACAGCTGATAAAGTTAATTTACAGTCTAGCTTTAAGACCAAGTATACAATAGTGTGGGTATTATGTAGACTGAGTCCTAGTGCCCAGCACTTAGTTAACTTATATTAACGATTTTTCTGGACCAATGCGACCTAGGGATCTTCAACAAAAGAGCTTACTCCTTTCTAAAGGGCCGGCAACGCACCTGCAATTCTCCTGGTGTTGCGGTTGATCATGGGCGGCGGTAGTCACTTAACATCAGGTGAGCCGCATGCTCGTTTGCCTCCACTTCTATATATATATATATATATATATATATATATATATATATATATATATATATATATATATATAATAAAATTCAATGCATCCTGTAGGAACGCCTATAGCTTTATGGACTGTATTGATGTAGATGAAGACCATGACTACACCGTAGAATGCATGAATATAAACGATAAGATAGAGATGCAAAATGTATTTTCAACTCCATTTTATCCTTAAATGAACCAACGTACAGATTTCTTGTATTAGACAGATTATAGGGGAATACAGTACATTTTCTTTGTTCAACTCTATACGTAAAGCAAAGGAAATTATTTACAAACGTCTAGACTGAGTTAGACAAGAGTGAAATGGGATTCTCAAGGTTAACGTGTTTACCGTTCAAGTCTTTATCATCGTTTTGTATCTCGAGAAAATTATTATTCTAAAGAAGTTACAAAAAATACATTTTTAAAACAGTTTATTTTTATTTTACGAGGCATAAAAATATATTATACTTACTTACTTACTTACTTACTTATCGTCACGCACAATCCCTAACGGGGTAGCCAGAGAGAACAGATCGCCAAGGGTCACGATTCTTACATACCTCTTTCGCTTCTTTCAGGTTCATTAACTTCTTCTTACATGCACGTCTAGGTATCCGAGTACTCTTGACCCTCCCCTCTTCGAGCAATTTGCTCACATGGTCTTCGAAAGTTAGTCTCGGTCTACCTCGACACCTTTTAATATTTACTTTCGCTCTATATATTTTCTTCACCATTCGGTCTTCACTCATTCGTTCAACGTGCCCAAACCATTGGAGTACGCCCCTATCAATTTTTGTGATAAGGTCATCTTTCAATCCTGCCATATTGCGAATCTCTTCGTTTCGCTTTCGGTCGGCTATGGTAACGCCACACATTTTACGAAGAGATCGCATCTCTACTGCACTCAACTTGCTTTTATGCTTCTTCTGGCATACCCAGGTTTCGCTGCCATATAACAAATATATTATCATTAAAAATATTTCACTTGGAAAAGTAAACAAAGCTATACGAGTGCTCGTATATCTTGACGAAAAATATTTTTGTTAATTTTATCGTCCTCAATACTTACATAATGTATATAAATAAGTTAAAAATACATGCGATATATTTTATTTTATTAGTTTTATTCAATGTGTAGTACTCGAAATGTATTTTCAACTCCATTTTATCCTTAAATGAACCAACGTACAGATTTCTTGTATTAGACAGATTATAGGGGAATACAGTACATTTTCTTTGTTCAACTCTATACGTAAAGCAAAGGAAATTATTTACAAACGTCTAGACTGAGTTAGACAAGAGTGAAATGGGATTCTCAAGGTTAACGTGTTTACCGTTCAAGTCTTTATCATCGTTTTGTATCTCGAGAAAATTATTATTCTAAAGAAGTTACAAAAAATACATTTTTAAAACAGTTTATTTTTATTTTACGAGGCATAAAAATATATTATACTTACTTACTTACTTACTTACTTATCGTCACGCACAATCCCTAACGGGGTAGCCAGAGAGAACAGATCGCCAAGGGTCACGATTCTTACATACCTCTTTCGCTTCTTTCAGGTTCATTAACTTCTTCTTACATGCACGTCTAGGTATCCGAGTACTCTTGACCCTCCCCTCTTCGAGCAATTTGCTCACATGGTCTTCGAAAGTTAGTCTCGGTCTACCTCGACACCTTTTAATATTTACTTTCGCTCTATATATTTTCTTCACCATTCGGTCTTCACTCATTCGTTCAACGTGCCCAAACCATTGGAGTACGCCCCTATCAATTTTTGTGATAAGGTCATCTTTCAATCCTGCCATATTGCGAATCTCTTCGTTTCGCTTTCGGTCGGCTATGGTAACGCCACACATTTTACGAAGAGATCGCATCTCTACTGCACTCAACTTGCTTTTATGCTTCTTCTGGCATACCCAGGTTTCGCTGCCATATAACAAATATATTATCATTAAAAATATTTCACTTGGAAAAGTAAACAAAGCTATACGAGTGCTCGTATATCTTGACGAAAAATATTTTTGTTAATTTTATCGTCCTCAATACTTACATAATGTATATAAATAAGTTAAAAATACATGCGATATATTTTATTTTATTAGTTTTATTCAATGTGTAGTACTCGAAATCATTGTGAATACCATAGATTATCACAACGTATTTGAAGTCGATTGAGTCGGTTGCCCTTTCAACAGCCAATCGTTGGGGACTAACCTCTTATAGCAGCATTAAACCATGACTTCATGCTGGCAGGATGTCTGCTGTATTTCATATCGTGAGGGTAAGCCTGAGACCCTTTTTAATGGTATTCAGGCACTCTATCTTAGTCCTCAGGGGTGACAACTCATCTACAACAATTCTTAATTGACAGCAGATGTAAGTTTATTTGCCTCAACGCCCACTTATTATCAGGTAGTTTATGTGCTTGTTTTAATTACATTTTTCAAATCATAGAGAGAACACAAAAATAATAACTTGCTCGAATATAATTATGGCAGCACATGTCAGCGGCTACAAATAGATTATTTACTTCAGCGCAATTTAAAAATTATTTACATAAACATAGATTTAGTTCTGGAATATGTTCAAGAATTCATTAAAATTATGGTATATAATATATATATATATATATATATATATATATATATATATATATATATATATATATATATTATAATACGATCTATTGAAAACTACAATTTTTCGAACACTCTCCTAAATCACTTTTGCGGCACTCACGAGATGCGATTGCCTGATAGGTTACATTATGCTACCTCATAAATAGTGCCCTAATAATATTTGATTGCAAGTTCACGTAGCTGTGATGTCAGGGAGACAAGAGTTTTATTTTTCATTTTCATAGCATTCCACTTCATCATCATCATCACAACCAGTCGCAAGCCATGAAACACGATCACAAGCCACCTACATCCAGCGACTTCCATCTTACCAGGTCGTCACTCCATCTTTCAAAGCATTCGCATAACTAACAATAAATATTTTTTACTTTAAATTTGAAATAAAAATTGAGTTAACTGTAAGCACCTAATTCTTAATGGCTGAATAAACATATTATGTAAGACAGTAAAACAAAAAGTCTTGACAAAATAAAATAAAATTGTGGACATGTGAAATCTGCCAACATGTTTTGAGGTAGTATAGCCGATTCTACCTTCTTCAAAATAATCCTGGCACTCCCATAGTACAGTACAAGTATAACTACTACAACTACAGTACTACAAATGTAGCTTACCATATTCATTTATTAATTGCATTTCATCATAGTTCACCCAAAAATGGTTCTCGAGTTCCAGCCGTGTAGGGTGACCCCCAATTAGATGGAGTGACAGGACGTGCTGAAAGCCGATGGATGCAGGTGACTCATGACCGTGCTTTGTGTAATTTTTTGAGGGAGGCCAAGGGTCGGTAGTGTATTTGTAAAGGTCTGTAATGATGATGATGATGAAAGTCTACTGCTGAACAAAGGCCTCCCCATAGACTTCATCATAAGAGGAATGTTTGCTTTTGCCACGTGTGGTAACCGGGTTGCCAACCAAAGTGTTTCTTGTTATCGTTAGGAAGACGTTGACCCAGTTTGTTTCACTACGTGGTCAACATATGTAACTACTAATTAAAATTGAATGTGGTATTATATGCAACTACTATATAAGTGTACTATATACAAGTAATAATAAGTGCAGTATCACCGGCATAATGCGCGCCTTGATTTAGTCGTAAACGGTATTACGGGTATAGTTAGATACAAAACTTAATTTATACTGCTGAATTATGAAACGGGTCTAAAATGAATAATATTATACTCACATAATTGCGCTAATACAATTGAGCTTTAGTTTCACGAGCCGGTATGGTAATTTGCGAGAAGTCATTACAAAATCAGTTTTCATATTTTCTACTAGAGCTCAAAACTGTTTTAATAACGCGTAAGCAGAATGCAACGGCGAGTGCTCGCTTTAAATTTAAAATACTAAAAGTATGATTTAAAATTCAAACTTCGTAAGTGTTCCCCTGAATCATGTTTGTTGGCTGGAACTTATAGTTCCCATGTTTATGTGGAACTTTTAACACTCCATTAGTCGCGCGTTCTACTATTGTAGAACAGGCTTGCATTTCGTGGGATTTTAACATTAATTGTGGGTGTCCAACGCACACACTCATAGTATTCCTCTATTACCAGCTGGTGATCACAATTAGTACCCTTTCGGAAAACTGCGCGATCGCACTTATTAGAAATTTCGCACCAAAACTAAAATTCTACAATAGTAGAGCGCGCGAGCACTCGCGTGTTAAGTTTACTAGATGTGGTTAAAAGGAATAGGATAATGTTAAGAAGATTGCTGGTATTTATTTTAAAAAGGCGACTAATCGGACTTCGGGTACGTCATTTCGTAGGCAATGGACTATCCATCTGTCTTCTTCCATAATCTCCATCTAAATCCATATATTTTGGCCAAGCATTGTCCGAGTAACTTGCTGCTCTTTGGACTCTGCCGGGGTATTTAGACTGTTGTTCTTGCAGACTTGACGCCTTGTATGTTCTCCTGTCTGCGAGAGTAATTTTTTTGGTTTCAGGTACTAAGATCGGTGAAACTTATTCATATAAATTGTGTGTTACTTGCAGTAATACCAGATAATATATTATATGATATCTAGCAAGATTTACGAGCTGTTGAATTGGGCTGTTATTGAGAGACCGGTCTTTCACTTGAGTCTTGGTTTCACGGTGTAAAAACGTAAACTTCAATATATTATAAACTTAAATTTCGAAATTACAAAAATCTCAAAACGAGCTTCGTTTAAGCCATTAATTTCAAGGTCTTAATTCCAACATCTTTTAACCTAAGGCTAACACTTAACTTAAACCCTAACGCATCCTACCATGAAAATGTAATATGCTCTGTTGATCACCCGATAAATAAATTTGAAATCTACGATTAAAAAAATTAAACTCAACCAAAATATTTTTTATATATATTAATGTTGGTTTTGTATCAATAAACCAAGGTGGTCTGAAAAGTTTTCGACCTCAATGTGAAATTGGAAGCACTCGTCAATAAAATCTGGTGAATGCAGTTGTGCATCTTTTGACAGTTACGCACCAATTGTCATTAAATCATCGTATCATTTCAATTAAGTGAATTATAAGCGCGTTCAAACTTGATGGTGCAACCTAAAATAAAGAAGGCAACAGAAGCGTTGTCACTTCTGAGGACGGAAATGGAATGCCTTACTACCCGTAATTGTACTGGCTCTCGTTACCTTTTAAATTGAAACACATCAGCCCTCGCATTGGTCTTTGGTTGCAGAAATCATACCATCACCTAGACAAAGGTAGCCTATCACCTACCTTACCTCTTGATAGGTTCCACCGCGGTTAATTAAAAATGTTATTTAAATGTCCTATAAAGGTATAAACAAAACAGTTCAACTTTTGACTTAGACCAACATCCCGAAGCCAAGCTTCAACCACTGTAACACCACATTACGTTCCATTGTTCGAATAATATGATAATGTTATAATGTTCTACTGTTTAAAGCAGTAAATCGGACTAGATTTAAATACTAGTACCTTTTTGTTATCTTGTACTTCTCTAAGCCGTGAGCCGCGGTAGTTCAGGGGCTAGGCCCTCGCTGTAAATTTCACAGTACACGAGCAACCAAGATCATATTTTAATTTCACGTGCTGATTTATCACATGCTCGGTGGTGAAGAAAAACCTCGTGAGGAAACCCGCATATTCACAAAATAAAACAAAAATATATATATTCTGAAGACGTCCACTAACACGCATTGGGGCAGCGAGGTGGACATTTTCTTGCCCTGAATCCCTCTCGCTCATTAAGATTGAAGTCTACCTACTTACTTATTTGATGCAGATGTTATAAGAAAAGTGTGACAGATGAGGGAAGATTTCCCACTTAGAAAGGTGGGAGCGCCAAAACTGCAATACATACTTTTCTATACAAACAGGTGTACTTCGGAAACTTCCATAGCGTGATTTAGGCTTCGGTTCGTCTTAATTATTGCACGACAGCAGCGCCGCTACAAATATTTTTTTTAAATTTATATATATATATATATATATATATATATATATATATAAATACGATTTAACTGTCCGTCTCTAATATTGAAATAACTGCCTTCTGCAAGTATTATGACGACATAAGCTACCATTTTTAATTTTTTTCATTTCTGTCTTATTCAGTCTAATTATGGAGTGTAGAGGCAAGGAATGCAGATTCTGTATAAAAAAGTGTCCGTAAGAAAGCGCTAAATATGTGCGCTATATAAGGGTGGCGCCACTATAGCTACATTCTAAATTTTAAAGAAATTTTTATAATTTTTTTTATTCCACAGACACCATAATTCTTTTTACAACAATTATTTATTTTATATATTTTATTGATTTCAAAACATTTATTTTCAAAATCACTCAACGAATTTTACGGCGATTTATCATACGCTGTAGCTACTCGAGCGCCGTTGTGAAAAGTTTTTGAACTGTTATTTACTACTTACGGATGAACACATTTTCAACTGTTATCCTATGGGTGATTGTCCTCCTTACTTCTATTCTCCATGGGTCTAATATTCAGAATGACGGAACCGATAGTAATGAAACTTTACGAACCGATAGAAAACAATGACCGAAGGGATCTTTTATTCGAAAATGTCTATTACATAATTACATTAGAGAAAAAAAAAACACTGAAAATTAAATTTATTTTTTTGGATTGTTAGTATTTGGATTTTTAGTTAAGTATATAGTTATTATAATACTATCTTGGATTATCTTACATCTAAATAACGCTAAATTAATAGATCCTATTTAGGCGAAACCGGGACAGGTGGATAATATTAAATATATTCTACAAATTCTCAAGGACTACCTTCGTTTAAAAATAACTTTAAGATTAAAATAAGGGTAACTTTTTACGTAAAACAGTTGAACTTTTATTTATATATGCAAAAGTCGAAGGATAAATAAGTTCATGAAATTTGTCATATTTGTTGTAATAAATGGGACTATTTTGTTACAAATTTGAACCTACAAATACAACTAAACTAAACAACAAAACTAGTAGATTCCAGGGGTTATCTGTTAACACCACTGTTTAGTATGAGAGAAATAACAAGATACAGATCCAGAAGCGTAATAGTATTGACAATCAACAACTGAATAATAATTGTTGAAACTGTTACATATTTCACCGTCCGTATAAATTACTACGGAAAGTCGCGAATTATTTATATGCTCGGGCGAAACTATCATTCCTGTGTTTTGTTATGATATTCCATTTGTTTTGAAAATGCTGTTAGTTATTTAAAAATAAACGCGATTTTAGCACGATGAAGTGTTCAAGTGCTAAAAATAAAAATAATATGCTAAAGTTACAACAGTTTAGTTTTCAACTTTGTATTTTACTATTGGTAAAACGATGCAGCGGCTGTACTATGTATCGGTGACCCTCTTTACGGGTAACAACGGAGTGACCACGCCTTATAATTCTTGTTACCACTTAAGACTGACAGGGCGGGAATAAAATAAATAAAAAATAAAAAACAAACAAAAGAACTAGTGAAGGCTATCGATAGATACTTAATATTTTAGTATTATTTTTAAATAACACAAACCCAACCGTAAAATTTAAAAAAAATCGCTGCAATAAAGAGATTCTAAATTTATATTCGATTTTTATTTATAATATTTTGTAGTTAAATTATATCACAATTCCATTGAGTTAAAATAACCTATACCTTTAAAGGAGCAACTCTTGTATATATATAATCGGAATCTCGGAAACGGCTTAAACGATTTTCATAAAATTTAGCGTCTAGGGAGTTTCGGGGGCAATAAATCAATGTAGCTAGGACTTATTTTTAGAAAATGTCTTTTTGTCCGTGTTTTCAGGCAATGAAAAATTGCTACAATATAAGAAGGTAAATTTTGATGCCGTGTTAATGATCGTAATAGCTCAAGTGGATATCGAGCGGTCGCGAAATCGTAATTCGGTCCGACTTTTTTCCTTTTTTTTTTCAAGTTCCCTTCTTATGTGAGAAAATCTATTATTTGGAGCCCTTTTTTAGTATTTTTTAAAAATACGAAAATTTTAATTACCTAATTGCACTCATGATTTTTTTATTCAAATAACCAGTTCAGTTTTTTTCTATTATGTCAATAAGATCAAAAAATATTATTCATGTTTCATCAGTATGTAATTTGTATCTAACAGTAATTTCAAAAAAAAAAATTCATCCAGGTATTGTTACTGAAGTTCTAAAAGTTACTTATCAATTAAACTTATCTTCTATCTTATCTTTTTCTTCTCATTTATTTAAATCAAAAACAATTCTCTAGCTTAAACTCAAAAACCGCTCCAACGATTGTGATGATTTTTCGTATTTATTTGAGTGGGTACCAGTTTAAAAATTTGATTAGCCCCGGTAGGTGGCGGTGTGGTCGATATCGATTCGCCGATTTAAAAAATCTGGTTATATATATATATATATATATATATATATATATATATATATATATATATATATATATATATATATATATTAGTTAATAGCTTTAGAATTCACGGTACAAAATTAAAAAATTATTCCTGGCGTGTCTCTCCAAGCTCCATTTGGCGTGTAATTATCACTTGCCGAGAAATTTTCTTCTCATTAAACTAAATCCCTTTCGGCTTATTAAGCTTTGGGTCATTATTTTTTTTTACATTAGGTAGTCTAGCACTAAAATAGACTGTCTATGTGATAGTATAATAATAGATATCTAGGTGATAGTAATTTATTTTTATAAGTAAAAGAAAATTAAAAATTTGCTAAGAGGTCGCTACGTCCTCAACAGGATAGCGACCCGTAGAAGTAGAAGTAAATTTCACAGTACGCGAGCAAACCGGGTTCGATGGCCGCCGGCATCAATGAAATTGTTAATTGCAATTTTAAGTGCTGATTTACCACGTGCTCGGTGGTGAAGGAAAACATCGGTAGGAAACCTGCATGTCTGAGAAATAAGAAAAAAATATTTCGGAGACATGTGAAGATCGCCAACACGCATTGGGGCAGCGCTGTGGACAATTCCTTGCCCTAAAACCCACTTAGAAATGGGCAGAGGCCTGTGCCCAGCAGTGGGACGTATATACATGTAGGCTGTAACTTTAAGAGGACGCAAATGGTTAAAATTCAAAATATATGATACAGTAACTGCTTGCCGCGAATGTTAGGGCATATAAACACTCTGCGCGGGACCGAGGTTGCGGTCCTGCAGTGCCGCAGACAAACGATTATCCACTGCGCCACCGAGTAGTCATTTATTTTATTACGGATTATAAAGTGGTACGATCTCAATTTATTAATAGAGAGTTTTACCATAAAATAAAACTTACCTATTATTTTTTAATCAATATCCGGAATCCATCTTGAGTCAAGCACTAGTCTTTCCGCCTAAAGTCAGCACTTCCGGCTACCTTACCTGCCTGGAGGGGGCACCCTACCACTGTTTTTGCTTTGTTATTTAAGCAGTGATGAGCACCAGGTCTCGTCATTATGGCACTCATGATGCACCAGGTAGCCCTTACCTGGATTCCGGATATTGATTAAAAAATAATAGGTAAGTTTTATTTTATGGTAAAACTCTCTATTATTTGTTATGTATCAATATCCGGAATCCATCTTGAGTGACGTGTTTGTTATCACCTGGTGCTAATAACTTGTGATAGTTATTAACGCTATAATGTGTAAGGTAAACAATAAAAGAATGATTGCAAGAGATATACAGCAACAAAAATTATATATTATACCACAATTATATTATTTGATTATAACTGGCCTTAATGACAATAATTTTTGCTTTTATCGTTTACAATAATAAATCAAACTAATATATTTGCTCTATCAATCAATTGATGGCATCAAAATAATTTGATAAAGATACAGAATTATTTATTTCAATTTCCTTTAGTTCTTTTTTATAGTAATTTTGAAAAGTATGTACAGTTTTCCAATTACCAGTCTCAAGGATTTTATCTAGAGAAAAATTTTCTAACCAATTTAAGGAAGATACTGCTGATCTTACTGAACCAGGAGTAGCTTCAATACCCGCCTCTCTCAGAAGCGATTTTACCCACCCAGCAATTACAGTACGGGATGCTGGCTTAGCGTCACCTCTAGCTGTAATAAATAAATGATTTATAGCCTTTCTGCGATTTTTAGATATCTTTAGTAATTGTCGTATCCAGAAAATAATATTCAAATTTTTGTCAGGATGTTCTTTAAGCCTCCAACCAGACTGTCTATGATTAATGCTGTCCGTTTTGGAACCAAAAGCTGGCCATAAGATTATGCTACTTTGGTCGTCTATTAAACTATTATTGTCAATATGTAACAAAGTGAGGTCGTGAACTCTCCGACTAGAAGCCAAAAGTAATAATGTAGCAGTATGCCTAGATACTTCATACAGATTGTTTTCATTTAGATTATATTTACTTATATACTGCATAAGAAATTTAGGATTCCAAATTGGTGGCTTTACTGGTTTGGTACGGGCCATAGATATTGCTTTTAACATATGTTTTATAAAGAAATTTGAAGATAAATCTACTTTTGAAGTTAAGTGAGTGAATGTTGAAATCACAGATTTATGTACTAAAATTGTTCTGTAAGCAAGACCTATATCACAATGTAAATGTGCCAGATAACGGGCTACTTGTTCTGGGTGAGGATATTTATAATTAACCGAATTAGACTCGCACCATTTTTTCCATCTATTCCATGCTGGTTTATATGTGTTGATCGTAGAGCCTCGCCAACTTGATATTAACAATTTCTGTTCTTTATCCGTCCATTCTGTTAACATATCTTGCCACCCAAAATCAACCATGCTTCCAAGAGCAAGTCTTGAATCTGTGGTGGGTGTATGCCTGTTCTCGTGTCTACTAGAGTGTGGACTAGATCTGGAATCCGATAAGGGGGGTGTAGAGCTCGGCGTTGAACATCTGCTTGCCAAAACACCTTGTTCCATTTCGGGGCAATTAATATATATAGTCCGCTGGCTTGATTCAAATGGTGTAGGACTCTGGGAATAAGATTGGGTGGTGGGAATAACCACGCTAGTTTGTAGTGCCACTGGTGACAAAACGCGTTGTGGTGTTGTGCTTGCTTGTCCTGAATGTCCACTGAAACATACTTCGGAGTCACGTGAGCAGTACTCGACGCAAATAGGTCTATCTCCGGCGTGCCCCACATTCGAAATATTTTGGATGTCGCCGCTGTTGTTAGGTGCCACTCGGGGCAAGTCCTTTGGCGTGATAAGGCGTCCACTTCGACATTGAATCTGCCTGGAAAGTACTGGGCCTGAAGGTGTATATTGAATTTGTCTAGAAGTGCAAGTAGTTTTTGAGTTTGCTCGAGAAGCTTTTTGGACTTGCTTCCGCCTTCCTTGTTTATGTAAGACACCACTGTTCGATTGTCCGTCTGAAGAAGTACTTGTGAGTTCTGTAGCAGTTTTTGTTTGTGTGATATCGCTGCATGAACTGCGAACATTTCTTTTCTGTTTGCGTGCCAGGTTAGTTGTCGTTTCATCCAGGTCCCCCCGATACTTATATCGCCGAGTTGAGCGCCCCAGCCGATGTCTGAAGCATCGGTTGTTAGAAGGTGAGTTAGTACTACATTCGTGTGTATCGGTACAGATTGACCTACAGCTTGTAGCCACCATTCCATCTCTGATTGAACTGGCAGTGGAATACTCACTTGGCGGTATGGGTGGTCCTTTGACAACTGTCGACTGAAGTATTGCAGTGTTCGACAGTGAAGCCGACCTCTCCGGGTTACGTAAGTGGCAAAATTGAGTCTCCCCATTAAGATCTGATACTGTTTGAGGGACCACTTGCCTTTTAAGAGCTGTTGCTGAAGTGCGTTGCGTAGCGTTAAGCACTTTTTCTCCGATAAGGACTTTGCATTGAGTTTTGTGTCCCATGTTATGCCGAGAAACTCGAGGCACTGTGTCGGAGTCAGCACGGACTTTTCGAAATTTATTGTCCAACCCAATAACTGCATGATCTTTATCGTTAAAGATATATCTTCTTGTAGTTGTTGCATCGACTGGCTTGCCAATAGAAAATCGTCCAAATAAACTACACATCTGATGCCCCGATTCCTGAGAAACTCTGCTACCCAGTTTGTTATTGAGGCAAACGTTCTCGGTGCAGAGGAAAGGCCAAACGGTAAGCAGGTCATCTGAAGCAGTTGGTGCTGGTTTGAATTGATGTGATAATTTAGCCTCAAATATCTTCGATGACGCCGAGCAATCGGAACGTGAAAGTAGGCTTGGCTTAGGTCTAATTTTGCCATCCAATCCTGATGCTGCAGGAAGGTGGGTACTCGAAAGTGACTGAACAGTCTGAAGGGTTTCGTTTTGACAAACCTGTTCAGTGGTTTCAAATTTAATATTGGACGGTAGCTGCCGTCTGGTTTTGGCACCAAAAAGAATGTGGAAAGGAAGCTGGCACTCGGCTCCACCTGTTCGAGTACTCCGGACTTTAACATACTTTGAATTTGGCGAGTCATATTTAAGGAAGTTTTGGTCCTGTAGCTCTGAATCACAATTGGATTTGGAAGTATTAGAGGCGGCTTGACTTTGAATGGGATGTATGAGCCGTTTAATAGTCTGCATATTTGTTCCGGCGCGCCTAAATTGCTCCAGACACATTGAAATTGTTTTAGACAGCCGCCATGAAATTTTTGAGAGTCATTTACGACGATCATCTTTAAAGAAAAAATGCGATTGGGATTTCTTTCCTCTTTGTCTATTTTTGCCCGATTTATCTCGATTCGTTTGGTTGGATGGGCGGGGTGCTCGTTTTCCTCTTTTCGAGGGATTGTTTCGATGAAAAAATGTATCATCCGCTTGTTTACTCGTCGATGGCTTTTGATTTTGATAAAATTCTTTTTGAGTACGATGCATTGTTTGGGATGAAGTGATCAATTTATCTGCCCCTCCAATTTTCTGAAGGTAGGTCTGAATGGAATCGTCGTTAAACAGAGTTTCTACGTTAGGAGGGATTTTTTGCAAAACCTCGCGATGATATTCTTCAGGAATTTGTCGAAGTAATGAACCACGGCGTAAGCTAATTAGATCCGCTCGTCTACCACAAACTATTTGAAACAAATCTTCAGTTACTTTACTATATGATGATTCCTTAGAAAATAACTCTTCTATTTTATCAAATAATGAATTTGGAGTCAATGTTTGTCGAGAATCACTGGCCCAATCTACTAGTGCTTGTAATGCTCTTTGTAATTCCTCTTTTTGGCAAAGTAAGGAGTTGGTTAATCCGGCGAAGGAACGTTCTAGCAAATAAGAGCGAGGATCATCACGTAACATTGCAGTTTCAAATCGTTTTAAGGAATCATTTACAGCAAGTTCGACAAAACCGGGGGTAGACAAATATTTCTTCTGGGCATCGATAAACCGTACAGCATACCAATCATCACAATTAAAACGCTGTAATTCTACCAATTTCTTTAAATGTATTTCACTTGCACGTGGATAAATAGGATCTTTTACGGTGGTACTTAAATCTGATAGCCTGAGCTGGTTTATTTTGTCCCCGCCTTCTGTTGTAGGTCGGTGCAAGTTAAGATTAAGTGAAGGGACTATTTTTTGGTTTTGGCATGTAACTTCACTAGATTTTGTAATAATATTAGTTAAAAAGGCCACTTGCTGGGATAAAAATTCTAAATGTTCATTACTCACGGTTTGATCCATTTTCCTTTTCTTGTGTCTCCTTGTTTGACTGTAAACACTGTTTTTTGACGAATCACTGCTATCCGAACTCGATGATGAAGTACGCACACGTTTTTGAGAATTTAATAATGTAACTTCGTCGACACTTTGTTCCTCCATAATCTTTTCAGTAGGGTAGCTATTTTAATTTTTAGAAAATTTTAAACTTTTTTGTGCGTACAAAAGGCTGACTTGTGAACGGCGCAAAAAACAACGCTATAATGACGAGACCTGGTGCTCATCACTGCTTAAATAACAAAGCAAAAACAGTGGTAGGGTGCCCCCTCCAGGCAGGTAAGGTAGCCGGAAGTGCTGACTTTAGGCGGAAAGACTAGTGCTTGACTCAAGATGGATTCCGGATATTGATACATAACAAATAATAATATAATAGTGCATTGTTTTTTATTTCTTATTCGTATTTTTGTATCAAATAATTGTAAATTTGTAACAAATTGGTGTATTTCAAATACATTATTATCTTGATTGGTATTTTTACTCAATACTCACGCAAAAATCATTTATTACGGAGAACTTATTTATATAAAATATAGATAAATGTTATATCGATGAGATTATTCGACGTTTATATAAATGCTGTCCGAATTGTTTGTCAAAAGATAATAATGTTAATAATGTTGGAAAGATAGCTTGGTACGTTTTATGTATCAATTTTTAATAAGGAAGTCCTCCTAAAATATAGTGTCCCGAGACATCAATAAATTTCTTTTTTGAAATAAAACTAAGCAGTCAAATTATAAAGAATAACACAGTAAAGAATCGTTCACTCAAGACATACATACTGGTATTTATTGAATATTACGATTTGTAATATCACATTAAACGCCAACGTAGAACAATATCTTACATAAAATTCAAAAATGAATCATAACTTTTGATATAATTAACAGATTTTAATAAAACAAAGTATATAAAATACTCGACATATCGAGTGACGTGCAGTTTCATGGTCACTTGGAAGAGAAGGCCAAACTGGTCTCTAAAAGCTTGGCGTGCTCAGCAGAGCGGGACAGTATTCATGCCGGCACACCGCCTGCAACCTTACAAGGCGCAGGTTCGGCTGCACATGGAATACTGTTCCCATCTCTGGGCTGGGGCTCCCAAGTATCAGCTCCTTCCACTTGACCGCATCCAGCGCAGAACGGCTCGAATCGTCGACGACCGAGTGCTTTCCGGTCGGCTCGATTCACTGGCGCTGCGAAGAGATGTTGCATTTCTTTGCATTTTCTTTCGCATATATCATGGGGAGTGCTCTGAGGAATTATTCGGATTAATCCCAGCCGCCAAATTTCGTGAACGCACTACGCGGCAAACGTTCCGATACCATCCACACTATCTGGATGCTTGGCGGTCCACCACTAAAAGTTTCAAAAGGAGTTTTCTTCCGCGTACAACCTCTCTATAGAATAGTTTACCACCGGCGATTTTTCCGGACCGATACGACCTGGGGACCTTCAAGAAAAGAGCTTACTCCTTACTAAAACGCACCTGCGATTCCCCTGGTGTTGCGGTTGATCATGGGCGGCGGTGGTCTCTTACCATCAGGTAAGCCGCATGCTCGTATGACCCCTCTTCTATAAAAAAAAAATAAATATGAATAGGCCTAAGTTCAGCAGTTGACTTTTGTAGTCTGTAATGGATGGATGACATAAAGACAACCTTTCAAAAAAACTAACAAGTTCACAATAAAGTTTCATATTGTCTTGTTAATTATACATTCATTAGATGTTTTTTTTTAAATAAGATATTTCAAATAAAACCATTAACAATACCCGGGAGTTAATTGAGCGTAATCAAATAGGAATTCCCCTTTAAAACGTTACGTTGCGATGTGCAAAAACATTTTCGTTGGTAATTCTTAAACCAAAATTTATGTATAGCGACCAAAATCAAATTAATTTCGTCCTTTATGACAAGCACGTGTTAACGTTTGGTTCAAGTGAAAGGTGAAAGCGCTGCATGGTGGTGAAAGATAGCATCGTAAGGAAACTTGCATTCATTTATTCATTACAGTCCTTTCCTACAAGGCCACTGCTGCACTTAGGCCTCCCCCAAGGAATGCACGGTTCTGAGCTACCTGCGTCCATCGACTTCCTGCATATCTTTACGAGGTCGTCACCAAGGAACATACTACTCTCTAACGAGAGGTCGTCACACCATCTGATGGGGGCCTTTCTACACTTCACCTAATATAATTGAGCATAAAGTTAAAGTTGCATAGACTGTAACTTTAACTTTGACTTTATTCATATAGAAACAGGTAAGTTTTTAATACATCTTACGAATAAACTTTATTATTGCTAGAGGTTTATCCATAATATTAATAAATAAAATATAAAGTTAATTTGGTTTTCTTGCAAAATTCGATAGCATAAAAATGCATTTTATGCTATCGAATTTGCAAGAAAAATGGAATACAATCAATTTAAAAGACTGATCTGAAAGTCTATACAAGAATTTCTTGTATGACAGATCAGCAGCCCGCACTTACGGACCACACTATAATCTGAGTGATATTAGGTATATGATAGCAGGAAATATACACAAAGCGAACTAACGAACGTAAGTGTGTGCGTGATTGCATTCTTGTGTGTGTGTGTGTTTGGAGATTAGACTCCTTAGTAATTTTATAATATCGACTTAGTAGCTGAAGGTTACCTGTCTTGAATTAAGTTTTTTGAATGATGTAAATAGATAAAGTTAAGATAATTTTGTTATATAGATTAAAAAAATAGAAAGCTGAAGTGGTGCAAAAAGCTAGTTTTGTATAATGATTTCTTATATTTACGCGAACACTACACATTTAAATAATACTAGTTTTTACGGATTTTATTCATACAATAAATTAATACATAGTTTATAAAATAAATGAAAATATATAAAGGAGTCACGCGGCTTCACACAGGCCAACGGCGTGTGCAGTGAGTCACCCAAATAACGCGCTGCTGTTTTCTGCTGCGGATTTCGCGAGACTTTTTAAAAGTAAATTATACGGTATGATAGTTTGCACAAATTATTTACAAATTTTATTTAAGAAACAGCTTGGAAGCGATCACTTCACCTTTTTTATTATCAACTATATATTCATTTATTTTAAAACAAAACTTTTTATACATTTTTTGTTTTATCAAATTTTTAAACTTCGTAATTGAGAAACCTTGTATATTTAAAGCCCCAAGAATAAGTTACTGATTATGTATAGTCGAAAAACTGGTATCACCAGCTTGTATTTACACCGTGTATACTTATATCACTTTTTTAACTTCCCACTATGAAAAACAATGATTTTCAAATAATCTGGAAGTTAATAATTGCACCGGGTGTTCAAAAATAGAATTCTCATCAGATCTTCACGTTTTGGGGTTTTAGGAAGAATATCTGACACATATTCCTTCAAGTAGGTAAGCATACATTGAAAAATACTATCGGAACCGGAGAACGTTTTCACTGGAAACGAGGCATTCCATCTTAGTCCTCACAGGTGAAAATGCATCTGTATTTTGGTTCGTAATCGAGGATAGATGTAGATGTCTATGGGCCACAGCAACCACTTACCATCAGGTGGACTGTGTGCTCGTTATATTTTAAAACATTTTACATTAAATTATTATAATGTAACCGTATACTCAATGATATTATAAAAGGAAGATACGCTACGTTCATACTGAGCGGTGTCTAGAAATTGTTGCGTTGTTATTACAAATGTACTTACATGTAGGTGTATAGTCATTTTCAACTACGACTGCGATAGATTATACGGAATCGGAACGTATGGTACAGAAAGAGATAGATATCTGTAGTGTATTGCGCTTAAAGTACACTAGTGAATCATAGAATATGCGGATTTGCCACAGATGGGACATTGGATATAAGCGTAGGTACATTACATTGGTAATGATGTATTAAGTAAAACAAAAAACAGAATTGTTAATTATTTATTCACAAACTTAGACTAAGATAGAAAAGAAGAAAAGTTGAGTTGGCAGTTAAGATTTTCATTATTATTTATTTACCCTCAAATAAGTTTAATTTATTTCTTTTTTGTCTTTTTGACATGCTTTTAATGAATGGGCTATTTTTGTGCTCATGATGCAAACGGACATTCAGATACCTTTGTATTATAGCTCGAATTAATTGCAGTCTATAATTGAGTATAGGGGTTTGATTCATAGAGTGTTCAAACAAAATATTAAATACATTGGACAGCAAAAAATGTTATTACTAATTTAATTCTATATCATCTTATATAGTATGATTATTAGAAAGATGCTAACAAACTAAACAAACTAACTGAAGCGGTCAACGAACGCTGTGTATTCTGCCTACGATTTCGCTTCTGGGTGATTAATCTATGACGCATGGCTATTTGTCCTTATCGCGCTGCAGTTGTCATCATATTCACTGTCCTTTTCGAACCACCATATTAATAATTCGAAATGTATTTTGTAAATGAAAAATAAAATCGGGAAAAAATATAAATATGACATTATTTTAGTATACTTACGTATGGTATGAAACTCCTACACTCTTATTTTTCTTGGAACCATAGTTTTTACACTTTCGTAACACACAACTTGGCATTTTAGGTAAATATAGGCACGACACAGACACGCTTCGTTTCGCTCGCTGCTATTAGCCGACTAAAACAAATTACGACCAGTGTTGCCAACAGCGCTGGCCCTAATGTCGCCGTTTCTCATGCACCAAGTAGCCTAATATCGCCGAATTTCAGTTGTAGTAGCCTAAAGTAGTAGTAAGTTTTTAACAATTTATTTATAATATGTTAATAACACACTGATAAATAGGCATAAGCCATCTTTAAAACACGTTAATGAAATGAAATGAAATTTGTTTATGTAGTTTTTGAAATGTTAACTTTAAACATTTCAAAAACTACATAAACAAATAAACAAAAATTAGGATTATTCTGATTCGTCCTCTGCTAGCAATAATAAGGCATCACCAAAACTTTCGCTGTCTTCAGTAGTAGTTGATGTGCTAGTACTGACGCAAGATCCACCGGAGAAATACATTTTTCTGCCAGCGTGCAAACTCACCATGTGATTGCTTGGTTGAAAGTTGTTACAACACAAACCTCTTATATTCATATGGGTACGAATCCTAAGAATTGCGATCGGCATGGGTAGTTGCATGCGATTCCTTAATTTTGTTTTGATTGTCCCCATTACGCTGAAAATTCTTTCAACGACGGCATTCATCAAAGGTAATGAAAGGCATTGTATCGAAAACTCTGCTAGTTCTTTAAACATCAGGCTTCCACCAGCATTCTTCATTTTTAGCACTTGTATCCAAAAATTTACAATGTTATTAGGAGAAGCAGCTGTTCCGATTATCTCCTCAATGCGCATAGTGCTTAATACGCGCCATTGGTTCATAACAGCTTCTGGAACAATATTGGGATCACCTAACTGCCAGGGAAAATCTTTAATGTTGGGTTTGCCGGTTGAGAGGCATACGCGGCTTGGTACAAAATGTTAAATTTTTTTCACCACCGACACATTAAGCGGTAACCTGTCAACTAATTCTCTCACTAAGCGTACAAGAAAAGCAGAACATCGTCGCTACACTTCTTTGGCTTTGTCGGCAGAAACAGTCTTTTTTGCAAGTAAATCATTGAACTTTTCTCCAAAGTCGATTGAGTCCAGTGGAAGCAGTGAATTTTCAAATGGAGCTCCGGCTTTTTCTAAAGCTCGCCTAACAGCTGCAATATCTGCTTCATGAAGCATTGATACAGAGGCATTTTCAGACAGACTTTGACTTCTCAGAAATATTGGTTTGAAAACACGTCTTGCAATGGAAAGTAAAAGAATCCGAAGATCGCTATATATTTTTGTGATATTTGCATCACTTGCTTGAAATGTAATATTGGAGACAAAAACAACAAATATAATAAATTTGTATCATAATTATACATGGCAGCAAGCTCCTTTGCTGTATAACATCTGTCTGATGATTTCACCACATTAAAGTGAGTTTTTAGCTCAAGCCACTGATTGATGTTTGTTTTAACAGCTGAATGAAACGCCAGCCATCTAGTTGCGAATAGCTGAGTTAGTTTCAAGGGATTTTTACTATCATTAATGGTTTCAAATAAGGTCTGATATATTTTCATTCGCAGTGGACTGTGGGCAAACCAATTTCTGGTTTCCCTAAGTAAATATTCCAGACAAGACGGTAATTCCGTGCACGCTTTGGAGGCACATAAACTAAGGGAGTGACACACACAATAGCTGTAAATGGGGTATATCTGCTTGTAAGAGAGTGAAAAGGGAGTTATGTTTGCCACAAAGATTACTTCCTCCATCAGTTCCTATTGCAATTAGATTTTGAAGATTCAAACCCATTTTAGACATAAAACTCTTAAATGATGTATATAGGCCGCTAGCTGTTGCTTCAAATACTTCTTGAAAGCCTAAAAAATCAACAACTATTGAATAAAACTATTATTTACGGATTTTATCGCGTTTAATTACATTAATTTATTGTTATTATTATCCCGACGTTTCGGGTGCTTCACAGCGCCCATGGTCACGGGGGGACTGAGATGTTTGACGTCCCAATGTCATAGTTAGTCCGGCTACCTTCAGTTTTTTAATATTAATTTTTGGTCCGATTTACGCAAAACGAGCTTATAGTATCATGAAGTCTTGCAGTGGTATGCTTGGGTTTGGGTTTAATTTTGTTAATTATAGGATCCCAAGCAGATGGTAGCACCCAACCATCTTCTCTATTGAAATTTGGATGTTTTTTAATTTCAATAGCCTCGCGTATCATCCTTGGTAGGAATCGGTGTTCTTTTGCGAGAATTTGTGGTTTATCAAATCTAATGTAATGGTGGGGACGATCTTGAACATGTTCGCAGACTGCAGACTTCCCGGAGCGTCGGTGCTTCACATCAGCTATATGTTCCTTCACGCGGGTTTTTATAGATCTCTTTGTTTGACCTATGTAAGAGAGACCACATTCACAATCTAGCTTGTACACACCTGCATCTTGTAGAGGAATATTACATTTGATGGATGGTAAAAATTGACTAATCTTCTTCAGCGGCTTGTAGTATGTCTTAATGGACGCTCGCTTCAAGATGTAGCCAATCTTGTCCGTGACTCCTCTAACATATGGTAGTAGAGCAGGCGCGCGCTCGACTGTGGCCGGCTTCACTCGTTCACTGTGACGTAGGCGCGGGACCCGAAGCTTGTTGTCTTGCAATACTTGCTTGACATGCTGAAACTCCGCAGCCAGATGTTTTCTGTCACAGATCCCTCGTGCTCTCTGAAACAAAGATTTACCCACGGTAGCTAACTGTGAAGGATGATGGTGAGATTCACCATTTAGATATCGGTTGGTATGGGTCTTTTTCCTATACACAGTGTGACCAATAGTGTTATCAGGATTTCGGATGACTAAAACATCTAGGAAAGCTAAAGAATTATTTGCCTCTAACTCCATTGTGAATTGTATTTTAGAGTTTATGGAGTTAAGGTGGTCTAAAAATGCAGTTACTTTGTCAGATGGTAAAATTGTGAAAGTGTCGTCTACGTACCGCTTGTAGAACCTTGAATTTACAGGAGCAGTAAGAAGGGCTTTCTCCTCAAAGTCCTCCATGAATATGTCGGCGACTATGGGAGACACAGGTGAGCCCATCGCCACACCATCTACTTGCTTGTAGAACTCCTCCTTCCACAATAGATAGCCAGATGTGAGGCAATGTTCAAGTAGTATTGCATATTCTTGAGGCATGTTATTTTCTTCTAGCTTCCTAGTTACAATTGAGATGCAGTCCACAATAGGTAGGCATGTAAATAGTGACTGAACATCAAAACTGACCATAGTTTCATTGTTAGCGAGATGTAGGTCTTTTATCTCACTCACAAAATGGTATGAATCCTTTGTGTGTGCTCTGGTATGTCCTCTCAGTGGTGATAGTATTTTTGCTAAGTATTGTGCCAGCTTATAAGTTGGTGAATCGATCTGGCTCACTATGGGACGTAGTGGAGCGTTTGGTTTGTGTATCTTCGGTAACCCATACAACCTCGGTGGTTTGGCACATGATGGTATTAGCGAATTCACGTCGAGATTTAATTTTTCGGAGTATTTCTTTATTAAATCGCTAGTTGTTTTAAGCGTGTTAGTTGTAGGGTCTGTTTTGACCTTTTTATATGTACTTTCGTCCGATAAAAGTTGTTGTATTTTAAAATTATATTCCGACGCGTCCATTACCACCGTAGCATTTCCTTTATCCGCGCGGAGAATCATGAGTTCTGGTCTGTTCCGTAAGTTATTTAGCGCTATAAATTCGTCTTTGGGAAGGTTTGGTTTCGGCACTGAACTACGACGTAACAAGGACGAAATATCTTGACGTATGGCCTCCAAATCTTCCTTACCGATATTATTCTTAAACAGACAATCCTCAACACTGCAGATAATTTCTTCGTACGGGATTTTTCGCGGAGTTAATGCGAAGTTCATTCCCTTCGCTAATACTTTCATTGTCGGTTCGTCCAGTGTATGTTTTGACAAATTATAGACAGTGCGTTGTTTATAGTTTGTGTCTATGGTCAACGGTTGTTTATGTTCTGGCGTTGACTTGGATGTTTGGCATTTGATTTGATCGTTAATTTTTGGTATTTTTCTATTTGTTTATTTTTGCATTCATTGTATTTTGATGTTTCTCGTTTGTTTAAAGTTTCGATGCAATTATTAAAATCAAATGTCGTTAAAATTGTCTTTAGTTCACTGGACAAATTGTCTATGGTGTTGTTTATGAAATGTAAATCGAACCGTTTCTGCTGAATCACCGTCTGTAACAACTTTTTACTTGCCTGATTTAAGATCTTAGCGCTTCCTCGAATGTCCTTCTTTGTTGATATTTTGACACACGTAGGAATGAGATTATGGTCTCTGCATCTCTTCAAGAAATTTAAAGATGTTATATATCTTGCGCGCTTGGTTTTAAGATCTTCTAATCGGCGAATTTTATTTGCTATTACCAGTCCGTACTGGTTCACATAATGATTTCTTAAATTTACGCGAACACTACACATTGAATAAAACTACTATTTACGGATTTTATCGCGTTTAATTACATTAATTTATTGTTATTATTATCCCGACGTTTCGGGTGCTTTACAGCGCCCATGGTCACGGGGGGACTGAGATGTTTGACGTCCCAATGTCATAGTTAGTCCGGCTACCTTCAGTTTTTTAATATTAATTTTTGGTCCGATTTACGCAAAATGAGCTTATAGTATCATGAAGTCTTGCAGTGGTATGCTTGGGTTTGGGTTTAATTTTGTTAATTATAGGATCCCAAGCAGATGGTAGCACCCAACCATCTTCTCTATTGAAATTTGGATGTTTTTTAATTTCAATAGCCTCGCGTATCATCCTTGGTAGGAATCGGTGTTCTTTTCCGAGAATTTGTGGTTTATCAAATCTAATGTAATGGTGGGGACGATCTTGAACATGTTCGCAGACTGCAGACTTCCCGGAGCGTCGGTGCTTCACATCAGCTATATGTTCCTTCACGCGGGTTTTTATAGATCTCTTTGTTTGACCTATGTAAGAGAGACCACATTCACAATCTAGCTTGTACACACCTGCATCTTGTAGAGGAATATTACATTTGATGGATGGTAAAAATTGACTAATCTTCTTCAGCGGCTTGTAGTATGTCTTAATGGACGCTCGCTTCAAGATGTAGCCAATCTTGTCCGTGACTCCTCTAACATATGGTAGTAGAGCAGGCGCGCGCTCGACTGTGGCCGGCTTCACTCGTTCACTGTGACGTAGGCGCGGGACCCGAAGCTTGTTGTCTTGCAATACTTGCTTGACATGCTGAAACTCCGCAGCCAGATGTTTTCTGTCACAGATCCCTCGTGCTCTCTGAAACAAAGATTTACCCACGGTAGCTAACTGTGAAGGATGTAAATAATAGTTTTATTCAATGTGTAGTGTTCGCGTAAATTTAAGAAATCATTAAATCAACAACTATTTTTTCTATTTTTGAATTATAGTATCGGATGCAATATGCCATGTACTTTTCTGTTGTTACGTCAGTGGATTCATCCAGTATAATAGATATGTATATTTAAAAATTTTTGAGAAAAAAAAAAGTATTATTATTATTATAATAGAGTAGCTCTGGTTACCAACTTCTTCTAAAAGTTCCTTGAGCATGGCTGGTTCTAGAACACTTTTTATAATGGCCCAACACTTTGATCTATGTAATTGAATGTTTTCAAGAGGACTCCCTGTCCCACAGGTTTTTAACACATCTGTCAGATGATCAATGCTGCGTACGGAGCTGTGAGCAGTGACATAGGCAGATATTTGTATGTCTCTTATTTTTTCTTTTGATGAACTGTTACTAATTGAGGAGTAGCCAAATGATGCAAACTTGGGTTGCTTTTTTGAAAAACTTAATTCTTGGTCTTTATGTGTTTTAGTTTTCATGTGCTTTTCTAAATCCGTTTTGTGCGCACGGAGTGGTGTGATACATAATTTACAAAATGCCTCACCTTTACCACTATCCGTCAGTACAACAGGTGCTCGACTAAGCCAATCTGTAAAAGAAATTGAACTCAATAATACACTAGGCAGTAGGTATGCATATATTGTATGTACCAGATAGGTACGGTACTAGTGGTTGATAACCAGATCATATTTCTTGCTATTTGTGCAGTTTCAGTCTACCTAATACATCTTAACTAGACTGGGTAAATATTAAAAAAAATGATTGTGAAACTAAAAACTACGACTTCTAATTTAGTTAATCACACAAAACATTAATATAAAACGGTACTTTAGTTTTACTTACTTTTAAATGCTGGCAGTTTTTCCCATTCATCACGATAATGCTTGATATACTTACCATGTTTACCCATTTTACAAAACAAGCACAGGAGAAGTTGTACAAAGGGAAAGTGACCAAGGAATAACCGGAATTTATCTGAACCATTTAGTCAGTACAACACAGATAATTGCGGTAGTCATTATTCATAATAGAATACATGTAAACCTATTGCATTCTAAATTTGGTTACATAATAGCTAAGACAAATTCAGGGTATTCCCCGAAAATAACCAATCACAAACAAATAGGGTGATCAGCTCATTATCAAATTGTACCAACATTACACACACGCACGGCCGTATGCCTGTTTACATACTAGGTAGTATAAAAAAAAACTTGTCCCTAGAGTAGCCTAATTGACGACCAGTCGCCTTTTAGATTTTTTCGTCGCCGATTCTCGTTCTGAGTAGCCAAAATGGCGATATATCGCCTACGTTGGCAACACTGATTACGACAGCGTTGCGACTGTAAAAAATTGAGTTGCCGTATCTAAAAACGAAAATTGCCATATTTATGAAAAAAATCCACGAAATTGCCGTAAAGTATTTATTTCTACGAATAATTGAATAAATCACATAAAATCTGAAATTTCTTCACCATATAGGTTTCTGATTGATTGAAAACATCACTCGTTTGTCTATGTAATTAATATTTTTCTTTGCTTTTCAATTTCTTACACATATCATTTGACATTTGAAATTTTATACAACCTCCTTGATTTTTAACCGCTTGTCTTTCTAATAGAGATCCGTTGACAGTGGATGTTATCAAATTATTTCTGGATTTTGTTTTCATATTGATTACTTCACTGAAAACTCTTTCGCAACCTGCATTGTTATGTTGTAGATAGACATAATACGTCAAAAGCAAAATTTTCTAATATTTTGTAGTCTGTAGTATCTTGGACATGTGCACAAAATTCATGTTTTCAGTTCTAATTCAGAAATTTTGTTTACATTTGGTAGCAACCTCCATTCGTCATCAATTCGTTGCTTATCTGATTCTCTCACAATTCGTGGCAATTGCTGGGCCAGTGGCGACAATGACGGAAAACAACTATGACGTCTTTGTCCTTTTCGCGTGTTTTGAAGTAAGAGTTTAAGCTTTTTGTAGAAAGTGCAGCCATTCCAACAAAGCCAAATTGGATCCAAGTTTAATTTACTTACTGCCAGAGTAAATAGTACAAAAGTACCGTACACATCTTATAGTTCATAATGTTGTACATTCATTCAATAATATAAACAAAGTAAATATGTGTATCTCTTACATTCATTACTTCTATCAATGTCTACCATGTGCCTTGTTAGTCTCATAAAATAAAAGATGGAACGGTAATTTCCCGTCATAGACAACCATACTCTTTATTATCACTTAGTAAAGAGTGTGGTTGTCTATGACGGGATGACGAAAGTGAAAAAAATATGGATATCAATACAGGTATTTATATTTTTTGTTCATAATTTGCCATCGTGGTTTATCGCAAAGCTGAATTGCCGTAATACTTGATACGGCAATGAAATGCCTGCCGTATGCCGTATAATCTTTAAAAAAATCGTGGAATGCCGTATATTACGGCAATTGCCGTATCGATCGCAACGCTGAATTACGACAATTGTCTGAATTCGTTCACAACAGTTTTTGCGCGCCAGTGCGATATCTACCTCTTTTTATTTATAATATCATTGCCGTATACTTCTTTCCATGTAGCATTGCTGAATATTATTGCCATAATTGCTTGGTGGATGGATTAGCGATTTCAGCACCAGATGCTTTACACATTTTGACACTGCACTCTAGCCGGTATAGATAATGAAGTTACTCGTTAAGTTAAAATTCCCCACTACACGATCGGTTTGAATTACAAAGTTTTTATCGACTTAATAGCTACAATACATTTCTTACAATAATTGTAAAGTTTCAACTTCATTATTTCGTGCACGTTCAAGACTGTAACATGAAAGACGTGCCTAGAAAACATTAGTGTCTAAATTTGTAACAAGAGCGTGCAAATTGAAAACCCATTCTCCACTTTATATTGAGTTCAATTGTTGTTGCGCGAAGAGGGATATATTGAATGCTTGTTGGATTTACTTTTGATGTGATTGTGATTCCGAAAAATGAACTTTAACATTCTATTCTCCAACATTCTTAGCTCTTATGTAAACTGTATATGCGTCTCCCCAGAGTAGAAAAAAATTGCTGTAATCGTAACGTTTGTGACTCTGTAATTTGTTTTTCAAACACGTCAAACATTACATATCTTTATACTATCAAATTATTTTGTAAAACGCGAAATGTTTTTATATACTTGTGATTTCTTATACATTTGTTTGTTTTTGATAAATAATCCATCATTAATGAAACATATTGTTTTGATGTAAAGCAAATCTTAAATCGCAAATAAACACGTATATTATAATATATTGTATATAAATTATTTAATCAAAAGAAAACTTATTACGTGCTGTTATCTTATTTTCAATATAATCTCTGAAATAAGTTTTATTTGTTATTTAATATTTGTGTAAATAGGAAATCATTCATTATTGAATCAATATAACATCATTTATGTATTTAATCAAGTTAAAATATCATAATTTATTTTCAATTCCTGTAAAGCGAACTCGGAAATTAATAAGATAAACTTTTAATAAAATGTACAATTCGGTACTGTGCTAAGAAGACAAAGCCCAAACTTCAAGAGATGTATAAATTAATGTATGAAATATACTTTATTGTACACCAAAAATATGAGAATACAAAATAGCAACAAATTATTTAAAGGTACAATTGGCTGCCAAAGTTACAATAAGCGATAACGCTTAGAAGCGGTCTCTATCACGTAACGACATAGCAGATTATAATGAACTATGAAGAAGGATAAGAGTAAATGCAAGTTCTTAGACAATACAACTTAACGACAGAACAAGTATTTGTATAGCCCACAAACAATGTTTCGTGTCTGGATGTTTGTCCTTGTAAAATCCATGTATGTAAACTGCCTCCCAGATTACACATTAAAGTGGCATGCTAGCGATCACCTCCATTTATACGGGTAATTATCAGTCCCATGTTCTTTTTATTTCGTAGTAATTTGATAGCTTGGCTCTATATATTTTCTGGTACTTTGTTATAAATGCAAATACATTGTACCGTAAAGAAATTGTCGGTTTGAAAATACTGCTATTGGATGTGTATGCTCATATTTAATAAAATACCCCTAAATATAAAAGACCCCTTAATAGATTTAAAGGCGTCCTTTACAGGTGGCTAAATGAACATTGCTTTTATAATGTGAATGACTACCTAAATTTGACATGATGTGACACAACAGTAGTTCTATATTTTTATTGCATTTTCAATTTTAATTATTTTTAAATTTGTATGTATTGGTATTAGTATTGGTAATTTGTAAATGATGATCATTTTATGATGAATATTTTAATTGAATTCGATATTTTAATATAGTAAACTTAATTATAAAAAATGTATTTGCATGCTATCTATCCATAGATGGCTGAAAAGCTGAACTAAAATTTAAAACAACCACCTAAATGTACTCTTTTTCAAAGCAAATAAATGTTCATTTCATATTATTTCATATCTTTGGAGTAGCTGGTAATAAATAATAGCTTGTGTTTGTTCTTAGCATTTACATTTAGTATATAGAGATGCTAGAGTTAATATATTACATATTCACCTAAAAAGTTAGCTTTAGAAACATAATATTCTTAGCACTTCATAAGAAATAAAATATATGATAAATTATGAACGACAAAAAAGTAACAAATAAAAATATGCCGTACGTTTTACTCGTATTTGTACCCAGAGATTGTTGAATAAACGAAAACAGGTTATTATGCATTGTGTTGCTTCACATAACGTTTCACAAATAAGCGATCTGTCAGAAATATTTGGTTTTTAAATTCTTGCTCATTTTTTTGTTTGTTATCTTTGCAATTTATTTCAATCAACATTTTTTATACTTGATGAAAATGTAACGTGCATGCACAAAAGATAATTGAATGAAACGGAAATTATTTTTCCCGCGCAAAACCACTTTAAGATTCATTCAAATTGTGTTGCCATATGACAGCATTGTAAATTTCATATCACGTTATAGAGTAAATTTCAAAAGAGATATGCAATAAAAGATAAGCACTTATGTCACATGTAATGTATATATTCCAAGTACATAAATATATTCCTCGATACAAAACTCTAGTATGGGAGTAACTTTAAAAAATGAATGAACAGAATACTTTAGGTTTATATAAGTCGAATTATATTCCTCTTTAGTAGCCCGTTAAGGCCCTCTCGTGTTACGGTGGATATGAAACATTAACTTGCTCCCCGCAATTATAGAGCAAAGCAAAATTATAGAGCACTAAAGCATTAAAATTTTACAAAAAAGGAACGTACGTTCAATCTTGAAAAGTTCCCGGTTGGCTGGGATGGCCCTTAACTGTTGTCCTTATATTTAGTTTTGTTAAATTTATATTTTAGCGCTATAATTACATTTAAGAGAATTGCAGCTGTTCAGAGAAACAAAAAGTATTGCATGCAACGTTAAAGACTAAATAGTAAAAAACATGTGCCTTGTAGAGGCGGCTTAAAATAATCCATCACTCTATTTCGTCCCATAGGTGTCGTAAGATGCAAGTACAAAAAGAAAATAAATGAAAAGTGTTTCACTTCTGAATGAGGTATATTAAGACTAATAATCGGCGGTAAAATAGTTTAGGCCACCCTGAAGATTGCCACAAAACACGGTTCTGAACCATCTGCTTCCTTCGACTGCATGCATGTCCTACCAGGTTATCAAGTTCTAGTAGGGGTTGCTCTATACTACGGGACTAGGTGCCGCTACCTTATTGTTTTAATCTAATTTATCTTATAATCATATCAAACATTTGCGCGTGCAGCTTCGAAGCGAGATGAGTTATCGTAAGGCAAACGGAACTAAGCTTCCGCAACGAGCGCATCTGACACCGGTAATAGATAATCGATACTATGATATAATGTTGTTTTAACGTTATTTGAATAGAATAACACCTTACAATAGTAGCTTCATACTGTTATATTTCATTTGGTGTAGAAAACTAGCGACCATTTTTACTGGAAACCAGGCATTTAATATTCCTACCATCCGATGGAATGAATGTGTGCTTGCTTTTAACTGTTATTAACTTTTCTCAATAAAAAGTGACTGAAAATACACATAGCACCTATCTGATAGTGTAATTTCACTCACTAAGAGAGCCGTGGTAGACTGGGGCTTTTGCACTTGCTGTGAATTTAGTAAACAAACCAGATTCGATTCTCGTCGATACCAATTAAATTTTTCATTGCAATGTATTAATCAACTGACAATTAATCAATTAAGCCCTGACTCATTTCTTGTCTGACGGTTAAGGACAAAATCGTACGAAAACCTGCGTGTCTGAAGAAAAAAATGTATCCAGAAGATATTTAAAGACGGCAGACTCGCACAGGGGTAGCGTTCCAGAATAATCACTCCTTAACTTTCTCAGAATTGAATGAGGTATGTGCCTGAAATGAAAGAGATGTGTGTGATTACGTGTCAAGTAAACCAGCATCGTTTTGGGGTCACTTGAAAAGTAGGTACGTAGTGTTTCTGTCTGTTTGTCTTACTTCTTTGTCCACTGAATGGATGAATGAATTGTAACGAAACTTGACGAACATATGGAGGGCAATGCCGTGATATCGGTTTTATTTTTCATAAATACTTAAGGATTTACTAAGAAATTGAAAAATTTATATAATATATGGTGTTTGAAGATTGTCTGCAATCTAAATAACGAACTAATAAATACCACCCAGGTGGAGCCGGGCATGTCGTTAGTATAATATGAAGTACAGCTGAACGCTGCAATAGTTTCCACTTTTGAATTGGAACCCTGAACAACAGTGTATTTTGGAACATAGTTTCTTATTATTAAACCGATACCTTAATCAGTTTAAAACACAAATTCAATAAAAAATTTAACCTTAACATAAAGTAAATGAAGAACCGTTTCGAAATTTGGAAGTTTTCAATCCCTACTACCAAGGCTATTTATGACGGTGTTATATAAGATATATCTGAAACGTAGAAATCTTGGGTTAGTGAGAACGTTGAAAGTATTGTTGACTATTTGTAACAATACCCTTTTCCCATGTGTAAGGAATAAGCCTAAATAACAAATGACTTTCTGTAGCTTTTATCTTCTTTACAGTTCACTGCGACACTTTTTCTTGCTTTTCGTAAGGTAAATAAATTGAAAATATAAAGTAAATTGACGTGGTACAGCCATGTTGAAGGAATATGGCTGCAGCATTAATAAATATGTGACAATATCTGAAGTATACCATGGCTGCAGCACGAGTGAGTCGACTCAACCGGGGAAGGACCCCACTCTCATAGAATACTAGCGTGAAATAGCAGCTTAATGCTGGTACGGAACACACCAGAATTAAGCTGCTATTTTGTTGAAAAAATCGACACCGCGGTCGATTCACTCTCCACCCTTATTAAATCCTCCCTTAAGGAGAACGAAAGGGTCGTCCCGGTTGCTAACAATAGTCGGCTTCCCCTACATATTAGCAACCTATTAAAATCCAAAAAAGCTGCTTTCCGGAGAGCAGCAATATATCCCACCCCCGAATATAGGCGCGCGGCCAATCGTCTTCAACGAGAACTCCGTTTCCGCCTCTCTGAAGACTTTCGAGACCTCGAAAAGAGTGAACTCATGGAGAATATCTCTCCATCTCATACAGCGTACTATCAGATGGCCAGAGCCCTCCGCATAGACGCTATCACCCACACTCCCCCTCTCTCCCGTCCCGACGGCACGGTTGCCTTCGAGGACGAGGAAAAGGCTGAGTGCTTTGCAGATAGCATTACCGCTCTATGCTCGCCTAGCTCTCAACCCGTCGACCCCTCACACGTCCAGGCAGTGGAGGATGAGGTCTGCCGCCGGAACTCACCCCCCACGACCTCCGAACCTATCTCTGTGTCCAATGATGAGATTTCATCCCTAATCAAAGGACTTAAGCCTAAAAAGGCCCCGGGCGTGGATGGCATCTCCAACCAAGCCCTAAAACACTTTCCTGAGCAGGTGTTAACCTTTTTATCTATTATCTTCATCGCCTGCTTCAACCTTAGTTACTTTCCCACTACGTGGAAAGAGGCAACTGTGATTGGAATTCCCAAGCCAGGCAAGCCTCTCAACCTCCCCTCCAGTCATTGCCCCATTAGCCTCCTCAAGGCAATGAGCAAGCTCTTCGAAAGAGTCATCCAAACACGTATGAGGCGCTATCTGTTTCCCACAGACGGTGACCCTCTTATCATTCCCCATCAATTCGGCTTCCGAACCCAACACTCATGTCCCCAACAAGTTCACCGCATTGTGGAATACATCCTCAGCGGTTTCTATCCTCGTCGTCATAAGACCATCGCGGTCTTTTTCGACATAGCTAAAGCTTTCGATAGAGTCTGGCGTACAGGCCTTATCTACAAGCTCTACAAAATAGGTCTCCCCGATCGTCTAGTACGTCTCGTGGCCTCCTACTTAAAGCATCGTACCTTTCGTTTTAGACACGAAGGCACGCTATCTTCACAGCGAACTATCAAGGCTGGTGTCCCTCAGGGCTCAGTACTTGCTCCTCTGCTGTACATCCTGTTCACCAACGACATTCCCATCCCGTCAAAAGGTGTTCAGCTCTCCCTCTTCGCAGATGACACTGCTATATACTGTAAAGGCATCTCACTACCCTTCATACGGAACAAGATCCAACAGTCAGTCGATGACCTAGGAGCTTGGTTCAAAAAATGGCGCATCGATGTGAACCCGGAGAAGAGCTCCGCCGTTCACTTCGACTATAAACGACGCCGTCTTAAAAGCACCCCACCAATACGTATGCTGGCGTCTCCTGTCCCCTGGCATACGACCGCCAAATATTTAGGTGTCACTCTAGACACAGGGCTCACTTTTAGGCCCCACGTCAAAAGAGTAACCCGTCACGCACGGTTCTATCTGAGTAGGCTCAACAGTATGTTGGGCCGACACAGTAAAATGTCCCTTAGAAATAAGCGTACCCTTTATAAGGTCTGTATACGACCAGTCATGTCATACGCGGGCCCCGTTTTTGCCCACGCCAACCCTAAAACCATTAATAAACTCCAAATAGTTCAAAACCTCTTCTGTCGTCGAGCTGCGAACTGTTAGGAGGGCCGCTCTGAAGGTGTTTTTAAAAAAAACTTTTACACCCAATCCCAGAAGTTCTTTTGGTTTATTTCCCCAATATTAAATTAATACAAGAAATGTACAAAAACCGCGAACGGCGTGTGCGATATGCACTTAATATGGGTTGGAACTGCACTGCCTCGATTACCTCAAACTCTAGGCTTTTATAGTAAATATAATAATCGAGTCAGCGCTTTTATCTAACTAGGGTTGGACATAACATCTCCCCCCTTTTGACGGAGCTTATCCTTCTTTTTAATAAGGGATGAGCAGAGTCTTACAAACGATACAGTGAGAAAAAAAATGATTTGAATACAAAAATAATTAAAAAATAGTAAAATAGAATTGTTTCAATTATTTGTTATTATTATAAAATCAAATTGAGTTGATACAAAAGCATAGTAAAATTAAACTATTCTTAAACAATATCTTCACAAAATTATAAGAAATTATTTATTAACATTATGAATTAGTAATATAGTATTTTTTATAAGATTCGGTGAATAATGAAATAGTAGAAGATTCAGTGTATTAATGCTAGGATTTAATTTTTATTTCAAATACAAACATTTAGTAATATTAATATTTAAGACACCGTGTATAAAACAAAATATAAACTTATATTCTAATGTAACATGAAGCCTTATGAAATAAGTATAGTAAAGTAATATAGTTTTTAGTTATTACATAAGTTTCGATTTGATAAGTGAAATTTACCAAATGTTCTTTTCATTTGGTTTTTCACTGGCATATTGGGTAAGGATATAGAATCTTTTCTATCATCGTCTGATGATGAAACTTCAGTTAACTCAATAGAATTACTAACCTTCGATTCGTGTTTAACAATCCGTCGTGTATTGCACTGATTAAATATTTGTATGCAACGGCAAGAATCATTATTTCTCTTAATAGAGCAACAAAATATTTTATAGGAAATGTATAAAATTATGCAAATAATCAAAAAGTATGTAAATGATGAATAGTATTTACCATATTTTATTATGTGAGATTGTTCTTGAACTCTATTGATCTCATTTTCTAAGTTATTTAAGGAATGGTAAGAATATTTCAGAGTTTCCATATCTAGGCTAGTTAAAGATATAGTATATAAGTATGGAATTGATTTATTTAAAATTTCTTTATTACAACAATCGTCTTCTGTAATATTAAAGTTTAAATTCATTTTATTTTCGATTTTAATAGATTTAGTTGTAGATGGCATTAATTGAATTGTCTTAGAGAAACCAATACAGCTTTCGTTTAAACTTAGGATACCTGTTCCTAAAATAGTGAAATCTTGTATTATATTATTACATTTTATAGTTAATTTACATTTCTCAGACTGTACATAGATAAACTTATTATTATTTATTTTATACCATACATCAATTTGTCCATATAAAAGTTTGGAGTTACATTGAGGTGGTAAAGATAACGTTACTTCGGTTAACAATTTTGTTTCACAACATGGATTCTTTATTGTAGAAAATATAGAAATTAAAGGACATATAGAATAATCATTATTAATAATATTACAATCGTTTAAATTATCTAGCAAACTATAACTAAGTCTATCTTCTGTTATTCCAAGATAAGGCTTGGTAGGTTGGATTAGAGCAAAAGAGTTAGGATTATTAGGATTATGAGGGGTTGGTAAAGGTATGCATTTGTATAAGGTGAACTTTAAAGAAGAAATCAGTGGTATGCGTAATATGAAAATTATTCTTCTATTATAATAAAAAGATGTGAGTTTTGAAATATCTATCAAAGTGTGTATATTTTCAATCGTTAATGGTACTGGAAACTCTAATCGCTTATTTATATAATTACTCTGTTTTAAAAGTTGGCGAAATAAGTTCGTAGGAGCTATTACACTAGGATGTAGAATGTTTGCCTTAGAAAATAAGATAGAGTTTAGTACATTATCCAAGAAATTAGAAATAGTGGCTAAAGAGCTTTCTATTATATTAAGTAAAGCATATATTTTAGAAATATGTGATAATTGATTATTATTTCTGACAATTTGGGATAATACAATATTTAAAGAATTTATTTGAGAATTTAATTTATTTTCATTCATATTTAATTTGTATATCGTTGAGTTAAATACATTAATAGAAGATTTAATTATGTGAATATTATCCTTCATTAATTTTAAAAGTTCGGATTCGCTATTTTGACAAGCGCTAATGGCTGCATCGTATTTTCGTGCATCAGCATCTAAAGTTCCAAAAAAGAATTTCAAAATTTCTCCACCGAATTCTAAAGCTCGTTTATGCCTTGTTTGTTCCTCGGTAGGGACTATATGCGAAAGAGATTCGAACTTAGCAAAATTAGAATTTAATAATACTTCAATAGGACTTATGATATCATTACATTCAACGAAACCACGAAGTTAAGGAAGTTAAACTTATTACCATAAATATAGGGTCGGAATGTTTTTACGGCGAAGAGTATAGCTAAACATTCTTTTTCTGTTGTTGAGTAATTGCCTTCCTGTTTATTTAATGTTCTTGAGGCATATGCGATCGGTTTGTCTTTTCCGATAGGGCCTTGCGATAATACTGCGCCGACAGCATAATTACTGGCGTCTGTGGTGACAACGAATGGTTGAGAAAAATCGGGGTATTGAAGTAACGGGGCTGAAGTTAGTTTTTCCTTTAACAAATTAAAAGCTTGGGTTTGTTCTTGTGTCCAATTAAAATTAACATTTTTTTTAACAATAACGTAAGGGGTTTTGTAATTTTTGAGAAGTTATCTATGAATCGGCGGTAGTAACCTACTAGACCTAGAAATGATTTAATTTCCTTGGGATTTTTGGGAATAGGGTAGTCGGATACTGCCTTCACCTTGTCAGGGTTAGGTGTGACACCTTTGTCGGTTACTACATGACCTAAATAAGTGACTTCGTGTCGAAGGAATTCGCATTTGTCTGGTTGTAGCTTTAAATTGAAGTCTCGAAACCTATCAAAAACAAGACGTAATTTTTCCATATGACTTTGAAGATCGTGGCTGTAAATGATGCAGTCATCTAGGTAGACGAAACAGTGGAGACCTTGGAGACCAGAAAGGACGGTATTCATGAGACGTTGGAACGAATTTGCAGCACTTTTTAATCCAAAAGGCATGCGAGTGAATTCAAAATGACCGGAAATGCCATTTATATTGGTTACAGTAAAACCAGTCTTTTCAGCATCCTTAGGATTGAGAGGAATTTGATGGAAGCCAGAAACTAAATCGAGTGTCGAAAAATATTTGGAATGCCCTAATTGATCTAATATATCGCTAATTAAAGGAATAGGGTAAACTTCGTTTATGGTCGCATCATTAAGTCGCCTGTAATCTATAACAATGCGCCATTTCTTTTTGCCCGATGCGTCCATTTTCTTAGGCACGACCCACACTGGGGCGCTCCACGGAGATATTGACGGCTTAATTATATTTTGTTTTAACATCTTTTTTAATTGTGCGTCTACTTCGTCTTTATGACATTCGGGAAAACGATATGACTTAACATGAATAGGAGGGGTGTTTCCTGTATTGATTGAGTGTTGGATCGCGTTTGTACATGTGAGGTCATCTCCTTCAAGATAAAATATGTCTGAGTATTGTGAGCAACAGTCTAATAAGAGTTTTTTCTCCTCTGAGTTTAAATGAGAATGACGAATTTGTTCGCAGACGCGTTGGACACGATTAGAATAAGTTGTAGAAATAGTATTTATATTATTACAAGATTTAAAAGATTTGGAATATTCTTTAAAGTCAATTGGTATTAAGTTAACTTTGAAATTTTTTATTTTAATTTGCGATTCAGTTGTGTTTAAAACCGAAACATTAACTCTTTTATTCGCTTTTAAAGTTACTAGGCAGTTCGCTAAATAAACACCATTACAAACGGTTTGATCTAGTATGAGTGCATCCTTAAGGTGACGCAACTCGGACGGGTCATTTGACACGGAGCATTCGATAACAGTTTCGCTACGCGCTGGTATAATGTATGTAGGTTCCGAAAAGTGGATAGGCACAGATATAGAATTTTTGAAACAAAGTGAATAAGTATGATAATCAATGTTTACTTTAAAATAACTGAGAAAGTCGCTTCCTAATATTCCGTCATAATCAATATTAATATCGTCGGATGTGACATGAAATTTATATTTTATGGAAAAATTATCTAAAATAAAATCTAACAGTAATGTTCCTAATGTTTCGTTGCAAGATTGAGTGCTGTTTATACCCTTGAGTTTTACGATTTCATCAGAAAGCTTAAAGTTTCCATTTAAACTCGATTTTTTTATAATAGAGACACTTGCGCCTGTGTCGAGTAACAATCGTAGGGGTTGAACCGAAAAATTCGACCTAAAATAAACATGAGGTAGTGATGTTTTCTTGTTCGATGTGTTCATGCTATATGTTGGTATTTCACCTTTATTATTAATTAAATTATCATTGGGATTAGCATGACTCGAAATTCCTTTTTGAGATGTATATTTTGGATAAGAGATGGTATCATTATGAGAGACAGAATTAGTATAAGAATTAGTACAAGAATTAGCATTAAAATTATTTCTAAGACTCTGATGTTGATTCAGAGGTGTCCTGGGATAATTTTCCCGAGGTAATAAATAATTGGTACTATGACTTTGACTTTGTGTCAAAGATGGACTCGGATGTTGTTCCCGAGGTGTAGAATTAGAATAAGAAATAGTATTTTTTAAATTACATGATTTAGTAGGACTCGGCGGCATTTGACGTCGCTGAGATGTATTGTAAGAATATTTTGTACGATAATTATAACTAAATTCGTTATCATTATATATAGGCTTAGTATAAGAATTAGTAGAATAGTAATAATTATTTGTGCCTTTAAATGCTTTCGATTTCGGTAGGCACTTTTCTGAAATCAGATTTAGTTTAAATTTTCGTTATTAATATCGGCATTAGAGGTAGAAGGTTGTGCGTCACATAAATGCATATTATTTCTATTAGGTGCATGCGCACTGGGACTTGGTAACGTATTCGTCGTGCGAGTGTCTGGTTGCATATTATGACGAAGGCTATTGTTATATTGTCGCTTTCGACATTCGTTTATCATATGTCCCGGACTTTTACAATAACTGCATATTTTAATAGGATTTTTCCTCGAAATATTATGAAAATTAGAATGAGGGTTATTATTTTGTGGATTAACGTAATAAGCTCGATGAGATTGTTTTTTCTTATGATTATAGCAGTTAGAAGAATCATGACCAAATTTTTGACATATAGGTCACTGTTTATAAGATTTGGAAGATATTTTGCTCAGAATAAATAGTTTTTCTTCTTCTATGGCATGCGTAATTGCCTCGCTTAAATTTTTCGGGTTTCGACATCTAACAATATATCCGTAATTAGAATTTAGACCTAATATAAATGTGTTGAGGGCTAAATCCTCCATAGCGGCAATTCTTCCTATTAGCTCGGACTTATTCTCGCAACTGTAATGTATGTCGGATTGTAATCGCGTTAAACAAGATTCGATTCTAAGTGAATATTGCATTACTGTTTTCGAATTTCCTTGCCTACAATTTTGGAGTTCAATTAAAAGGTGTGTGGAGTGCTTCTTCTCGCCAAAGGTAGTTTTTAGAAATAGTTTTAATTCATCCCAATTATTAAACGTTTTTAGAGAGCACGCGATTTGAGCTTTTCCTTCTAACTGGGATATGATATAACGATATAAAACTACTTGCTGTTCCGAGTTCGCGAGTGCTATGGCGTTATCACAATTTGTGAGAAAAGCCGGAAGTGATTCTCTATCACCATTGTAAGGTTTGATGAATTTTACAAGGACGGATAAGGGAATTTTGTCGGACATTTCTATTTATTCTGGTTTGTCCTTTAAAGTTTTAACCTTATGCATATGGAATTAGAAAGATTTAGGAGTTAGTAAATACAAAATTGGTAAAATGAGAATATTATTGTACACGACAAATGACAAAAGAATGTAAGGAAATAGAAGAGAAATAGTATAAATTTATAGCTAAATTAAAGTTACCTAACTTACAATATCACGATCACTACGGTGTACATTGGTTGCTATGCCGGTGTCGTGTTGCGATGACGTGCAGCGGAGTCGCGTTGCCGTGAGACCCAGGGAGTCGTTTGACGGCGGCGTCCACGTGGTTGTGCGATGGGAGTGCAGCAGCTCAGGGCAGGCTTACACGCTGGTGGTGTAGACTAACAGCCTTGATGAACTTCGGGTTGACGATGGTGTCCCAAGCTCGTGGGGCTGAGACCTCGTTGGTGCTTTGATGATGCAGGCTCACACTCGTGGGGTGGAGACTTACTGTCGATCTTTCACTTCAGAGTTTCCCAGGATTCGGATGCCACGCTACTGATGTACCGGTAGACCTTGCGACATCCCACTTCTGACACCAAATTTGTTAGGAGGGCCGCTCTGAAGGTGTTTTTAAAAAAAACTTTTACACCCAATCCCAGAAGTTCTTTTGGTTTATTTCCCCAATATTAAATTAATACAAGAAATGTACAAAAACCGCGAACGGCGTGTGCGATATGCACTTAATATGGGTTGGAACTGCACTGCCTCGATTACCTCAAACTCTAGGCTTTTATAGTAAATATAATAATCGAGTCAGCGCTTTTATCTAACTAGGGTTGGACATAACAGAACGCACCTTGGTACGTCCGTAATGCTGACCTTCATCGGGACCTAGAGCTCCCCACAATCCAACAATTTCTCCAAAAAACTCTCTGAGAACTTCTTCAAAGCCTCAGAGTCGCACCCAAATCATTTAATTCGTGAGGCAGCTACTTATGCAGCCCCACCCCCCTCTCGCTATCGAGTCCGCAGGCCGAGAAACTCTCTCTCGGACCCGCCTAATAAACTAACAAACCACCTGAACTGCCTCCTGGCGGCTACGGCCAATTCTAATTAAATTAAATTATAATATTAACTAATATTAATTGCTTTCGTAGGCACTCCCTCAGCGGCTCGTAGCCGCCTGCGTCCTCTTTTCCCAAAAGAGGGTCGCTCACGATAAGGCACAATACAGCTTAATCAGCCGGCTGCCTGTCCCCAAAGGCGGTTTTTAGAGGGTATCACTTAGGGTCCCCGGTAGGACAGTGAGTTCCGCATAACCACGATAGACTGGCTATCGTGGTATGCGTAATGCATTTTCCGCCTCCCTACGTATAGGGTAGCCCTTTAATTGCTTCGGGCGCAAAAAATATAGATAAATAAATTAATATTCAATTCAAGTAAGCGATAGTCAACGATTAAGTAAGGCCGTTTTGTTGTTTAAATGTTTTATATGACATACAGAATGGGTCCCACATATATGCAATAAATGAAACCATATACTTGTTATCGCCTTTGCTGACGATATACAAAAAATGAACGTTATCGGTCCAGTAATTAGGTCAAAAAGTAGAGTTTTAATTTTAAGCAAATTTGAACACTCTATAGAATTGGGTCACTAAGTCAATGATTCAATGAACTTGAATGAATCCTTGAACATTAAAAAGCGACGTTGCCACGCAGTGCAAACTATTGGTATTGCGACATATCGACAGCGGTGTCTTTTGTCGGCGTGCCACCCGCGTGCAACGTTGTCACTCTTCCAAGGGGTCAAGGTACGTTGTCTAAACAGAGTGTTCACTTTTACTGAATTTATTTTAATATTTATTTTGTTTGAAAATTTCACTTTTTTATTTTACGGGTTTTAATTTAATATTTAATTTTTCTACACTTCTACGGACTAGTATTACTTGTGGTTTCATTTATTGCATATATGTGGGACCCATTCTGTATATATATATATATATATATATATATATATATATATATATATATATATATATATATAACGATGAAAAAGAATTTGAAATTCCTTCAGTTACTATAGACGAAATACTATGAAACCCAAAATTCGATCAAAACTTCGTCTCCTTCACTGAAACTTTTAGATTTTATGCCTCTTAATACATTCATTTTTAAAACTTTCCAGAAGTTTGACTGATTCAAACGCCAAAATGTTCAGATCTTTAATGGGATCCGGCGCAATCGACGCAGAAAGATATGGTGAAAACAAATATGTATATGTCATATCACTCAGGATGTCGCTTCAATCACTTTGCCTCCTTCCTGTATATATCTACATTTCTACATATTATAAATAAATTTATATGTCTTTCTGTTAATCGAAACAACTTATTTTAAGCTCAGTGGATAATTTCAATGTTATTAAGACATGAATAACAATTAAAAAAATATGTCGGACTGTCTGTCTGTCCGTGATAAGTTTTGGAATGGCCAAATCAATCGTGATGAAACAACAAAATTATTTTTAGTTATACACAGACGATATCTTTTTTTATGTATAGGATAGGGTGACAAACGAGCCCACAGCCCACCTGATGGTAACTGGTTGCTGCGGCCCATAGACATCTACATCTATCCTCGATTACGAATCAAAATGCAGATTCGTTGCCACCCGTGTGGACTAATATTTAATGCCTCGTTTCCAGTAAAAAGCATCTCCGCTTCTCTACACTCAACATATGAAATAAAACAGCATTAAGCTACTAATTTACGCTGGTATTCTGTGAGAGCGTGGTCCTTCTACGGTCAAGCCGACCCATTCGCGCTACAACGGTATCGCAGATAAAAACTAGTATTTTTAATTATTGTACGTTTTAAACAATTTATCAAGGAGTTTTATCAATGGAAACTTAAAGCTCGCTAAATTTACTTTAAATAATTAAAGATCGTTGGAAAACTTAAAGGATTTTACCGTTCGTACTACTTACTGCTCTTAGTTATTTAATTTGAAAATTAAGAAAGAGATTTTAAATTTAACATAAGATTATCGAAACAGAATTCCTAGAAACATTCAATTATTCCTTCGTTAGAAAATAGAATCATTTTATGAAGATTAAAAAATAACTTTTGAAGAAGATATGATACATAAAAGTTATAATACTAATATAAATATAACACGAATAAGCTGAAGTGGTAATGAAAATATAAATGTAAAAATGAAAGGCAATGGGCCGGCCATATAGTGGGCCTCCAGTGTGAGCCTCGTACCGGTAAGTGAAATGTAGGGTAACCTTACCTTTTTGTAAAAATCGTTTTACATGTATTCAATACCGTCGTAAAATGTGCACAAGATTGTCAACGTTAGTAAATATAAGGAAATGGAACTGAGCTTCCGTAATACTAGCGAAGCTGATAATAGCTTTTCGAGGGTATGACATGTTCCGTTTATTATGAAACAAATATAAAAATTCTAAACCTAATATGGGTTAACTCGTATGTAAGGCATATACTTTGTTTACCATATAATAATGGTATTATGTACGAACATCATATGGTGAATGTATATCTGAAAATATTTCTCTCATTCATGTATGAAGTTTCAGTACGAGTATATGTTTGAGGGTTCAGTATTTTGTAAGTTTTACTGTAACACTCTCTTTGAGCTTATTACCACTGAGTATAACACTATGTTTTCTTTTTTATCGGCCCGTGGAAGTCCACTGCCGGACACTTACGTTGTAGGCAGGATTTACTTGGCGCACGCATGGATTGAATCGCAGTGAAAACCGTCTCGCACTATTACCACTGCCGAAAGTCGCCGTTAACTGTCTAGGTATTTAACGTCTGTCGTAAACGAGATAGATAAACCGCCATCTATTGGAAGTCATAAGAATTTCGCGACATTTCCTACTAATTGTGTTTATTTAACCAATGTAATACCATGTGGTGAAGGCGTAAGCAATTCCGCTCCCTCATATTATCATTCTGTCGGAGTTGTAAGAGGTGAAAATGACACAGGAAATGAGTAGCAGCATCTTCAGGTTTTTTGTTTGTTCAAACATAATGTAATGATAACCGGCAGCCTGATTTGAAAAATTCTTTTTGTATATGGCAGCCAGATTCATGTAGAATAGTATAGACTATCGAGTATTAGTCTACACTTTTCAGCTAGCCTTAAGAATAAGCGCTCCCGAACTGTTTTATCAGCGAGCGCTAGCGTAATATTTACTAATACGTAAATACAATGTTGTACAAAAATATTAATATTTACTACGCCTAAATAAACTCGCGATGCTAGATGCCTTTTTCTTATACATAAGCCACAATTAGTTATTTTGTGACATAAATTATTGAAAATTCAAAATTATTTACGAGCGTTATTATTAGACCTTGCATGATTTTGTAAATATAAGAAATCATTATGTAGACCTTGCATTTTAATCCTTACGAACACAAGGTACTTCATCATTAGGACAATTTTATAGAGATATACTTTACTCTTTATATATTATATCTTTATTTGGACGCAGTTTAAGAATAATGAAAACTTAAAATAACTCATTTATTCGCAAATGATGCCCTAACCCTAGCCGCCCGATGAGATCCGAGAAAAACCCACAGTGATCGCCTGTATTAAGCGAGTTGTCACGATTCATGTCGCACGACACAGACGCGGCATAGACACGGATGAAACCGCGGAGCACATCTATGATTAAGTAATTGCGTTTACAACCCGCCTACGAACGTTACCATGGTAAATATCCCCCACTATGAGGCGGTCTAAGGGGCGGCCTATGTTTAGTTGCAGCCGTTGATAGGCTCTAATACTCCCCCCTCGGACTGCGGTTAGATAGCTCAACAAAAAAAAAACACCTAAAAAGGCGACATGATGATTGCTAACAATATGAAATCATCAACCATTCATCATCATCATCCTCGTAATCATCGTCTACACTTTTCAGCTAGCCTTAAGAAAAAGCGCTCCCGAACTATTCACCGAGCGCTAGCGTAATATTTACTAATACGTAAATACAATGTAGTACAAAAATATACCCGAGATGCTAGATGCCTTTTTCTTATACATAAGCCACAATTAGTTATTTTGTGACAAAAATTATTGAAAATTAAAAATCATTTATGAGCGTTATTATTAGAACTGCATTTTTATCCTTACGAACACAAGGTACTTACTTCATCATTAGGACAATTTTATAGAGATATACTTTACTCTTTATAGCATGATATTTGGACGCACAGTTTAAGGATAATGAAAACTTAAAATAATTCATTTATTCGCAAATGATGCCCCAGCCCTAGCCGCCCGATGAGATCCGAGAAAAACCCACAGTGAACGCCTGTACAAGCGAGGTGTCACGATTCATGTCGCGCGACACAGACGCGTGATATACTCGGATGAAACCGCGAAGCACATCTGTTACTGAATAATTGCGTTTACATCCCGCCTGCGAACGTTGGTTACCATGGCAAAAATCCCCACTACGAGGCAGTCTAAGGGCCTCCCATTAGACTATGTTCAGTAGTGGCCGTTGATAGGCTCTAATAATGGAGCGGTTGCCAACCCGTCTGCCAGCGTGGCAACAATGGCAAATATACCTCTATGAGGCAATCTATAGGAACGTCTATTTTCAGCTTTATGGACTGTAATGATGTAGATGAAGACAATGACTACACCGTAGAGTGCATAAACAACAACGATAAAATAGAGATGAAAATATATTTTCAATTCCATTTTATCCTTAAATTAATCAACGTACAGATTTCTGGTATTAGACAGATCGTAGCGGAATACAAAACATTTTCCTTGTTCAATTTTATACGTAAAGCAAAGGAAATTATTTACAAACGTCTGGGCTGAGTTAGACAAGAGTGAAATGGGATTCTCTAGGTTAACGTGTTTACCGTTCAGGTCTTTATCATCGTTTTGTATCTCGAGAAAATTATATTATCATTTTAAGAAAGTTACAAAGAATACATTTTTAAAACCGTTTATTTGTATTTCACGAGGCATTAAAATATATTATCATTTAAAATATTTCACTTGGAAAAGTAAACAAAGCCGTGCGCGTGCTCGTATATCTTGATGAAAAATTAATTTGTTAATTTTATCGTCCTCAATACTTACATAATGTATATAAATAAGTTAAAAGTACATGCGATACATTTTATTATATTAGTTTTATTCAATGTGTAGTATTCGATAATTGTGAATACCATAGATTATCACAACGTATTTGAAGTCGATTGAGTCGGTTGCCCTTTCAACCACCAATCGTTGGGAACTAACCTCTTACAGGATGCCAGCATTAAGTAGTAGTTTAATGCTGCTGTATTTCATATCGTGAGGGTGAACCTGAGACCCTTTTTAATGGTATTCTTTTTTTTTTTTTTATAGAAGAGGGGGCAAACGAGCATGCGGCTCACCTGATGTTAAGTGACTACCGCCGCCCATGATCAACCGCAACACCAGGAGAATTGCGGGTGCGTTGCCGGCCCTTTAGAAAGGAGTAAGCTCTTTTCTTGAAGGTCCCCAGGTCGTATCGGTCCGGAAAAATCGCCGGTGATAAACTATTCCACAGAGAGGTTGTACGTGGAAGAAAACTCCTTGTGAAACGTACAGTGGTGGACCGCCAAGCATCCAGATGGTGTGGATGGTATCGGGACGTTTGCCGTGTCGTGCGTTCACGAAATTTGGCGGCTGGGATTAATCCGAACAATTCCTCAGAGCACTCCCCGTGATAGATGCGATAAAATACGCAAAGAGATGCAACATCTCTTCGCAACGCCAGTGAATCGAGCCGATCGGAAAGCACTCGGTCGTCGACGATTCGAGCCGCTCTACGCTGGATGCGGTCAAGTGGAAGGAGCTGGTACTGGGGAGCCCCAGCCCAGAGATGGGAACAGTATTCCATGTGCGGCCGAACCTGCGCCTTGTAAAGTTGCAGGCGGTGTGCCGGCATGAAATACTGTCCCGCTCTGCTGAGCACACCAAGCTTTTTAGAGGCCAATTTGGCCTTCCCTTCCAAGTGACCACGAAACTGCACGTCACTCGATATGTCGACGCCGAGGATTCCGATACTGGCTGAGGCAACAAGGGGAGTGCCTTGAAACTGGGGGGATACGACAAAGGGGTTCTTTTTAGCGGTTAACGCGCAAACTTGTGTCTTCTGGGGGTTAAACTGGACTAGATTTAGTCGTCCCCAATCCGAGACTCTGTTCAGCAAAGACTCGACTTCAGACACAAGTTTGTCCCGGCACTCGGAGACGTTTTCCCGAGAAATATTGGCTCGGCCGGTGTAAAAAGCATCACCAGTGCTGTCATCCGCATAGCAATGAATGTTACGGGTATGCAACATATCATTGATATGCAGAAGAAACAGCGTTGGCGATAGCACGCAGCCCTGTGGAACACCAGCATTAATAGGCTTACAATCGGAGCTTGCACCGTCTACAACGACCTTGATGCTCCGATCTGCAAGAAAGCTGGTGATCCAATCGCACAATTTCTCGGGAAGCCCATAGGAAGGGAGCTTCGAAAGAAGCGCTTTGTGCCAAACCCGATCGAAGGCCTTCGCAATGTCCAAACTAACGGCCAATGCCTACCCCTTGAACTCTACTGCCTCCGCCCATCTGTGGGTGAGGTAGACCAGAAGATCACCAGCTGACCGACCACGGCGAAAACCGTATTGGCGGTCACTAATCAGCTGGTGATCCTCAAGGTACCTCATGAGCTGGCAGTTTACAATGGACTCCATTGTTTTGGAGAACAAGGAGGTGATGGCGATTGGCCGGTAGTTGGACGGGTCTGAGCGGTCGCCTTTTTTAGGGATCGGGTGGACGAAAGCCGTCTTCCATGATTTTGGGACTACGCCTAGGGAGTAGGAGTACCGGAAAAGACGCGTTAAAACCGGTGCGAACTCTGGAGCACACGTCCTCAGCACAATTGGGGGGATTCCGTCAGGCCCACTCGACTTGTGGATGTCCAGGGAGAGGAGTGCTTTGCGAACCGAGCGCTGTGTGAACTGCACTTCCGGCATGGAGCACTCACACCGCGGGATGGTCGGCGGCGTACTCCCCTCGTCATCGAGAGTCGAGTTAGACGCAAAGAAGCAGCCTAGAAGATCGGCTTTCTCCTTTGCAGTATGGGCCAGTGAGTCGTCCTCCCTGTGCAGAGATGGAAGAGATAAAAATAAAATATTCAGGCATTCTATCATATTCCTCAGGGAAGACAACTAATCACCACTCCAACGATTTCGATAATTGTTATGTATATTTATGTGGGTCCCTGGATGGTTTTAAAATTCAGTTAGGCCCGGTAGATGGCGCTGTTGTCGAGATCCAGAAATCATCCTTGCGAAGCCGAGGTGGATCGTTAGTAATTAATAAAGCCTTCTATAAATAATCTTATTTTTTAATTTATTTCAGTTAATAGCTATAAAATTCACAGGATGAAATTAAAATTAAAAATTCAAGCTCCAATGTAATTATCACTTCCTGGCTTATTAAGCCTGTGTCACTATTATTATTTACATTAGGTAGTCTAGCACTAAAATAGACCGTCGATGTGATACTATAATAATAGATATCTAGGTGGTAGTAATTTATTTTTATAAGTAAAAAAATAAAGATAGCTAAGAGGACGCAAATGGTTAGGATGCAAAATATCTGATACAGTAATTGCTTGCTGTGAAAACTTAAACAAAATTTCTTTCAAATTTACAAAACCAAAAACATGTGTGCAGTGCACACGCGGTACAAGTAAACCTTCAGAAGACTATGTGTAAAATAGCATTAAAACGTAAAATAGCAGCTCCATGTTGCTATGTTTCGTATGATGAGTGTAGAGAACCGGAAACCCTATTTTACTGGAAATTAGACACTCCATCTTAGAACGACGAGGTGAAAACGAAACTGCATTTTAATTCTTAATCGAGGATTGATGTACGTAGGCGTGGGACCGCCTGAATTGGCCTAACTATGAACCAATGAAGGAAATGAACCGAAACCAATTTTATTTTTCAATATAATCACCATGAATACTAACACACTTCTGACATTTCTGTGAATCAACATCTCTAAACCTTTATAAAAATAATCACTTTTTTATCCTCAAAATGACTGAAGACGGCCGCCTGCAACTCTTCATCGCTTGAAAATTTTCTTCCTCTTAAGTCCCGCTTTAAATTTGGAAATAAATAATAGTCGGACGGGGCCATGTCTGGACTGTAAGGTGGATGTTGAACTTCTGTGAACCCGCATTGACGAACTGCATCCTTCGAAACACCAGCGGTATGAACAGGGGCGTTGTCATGGAGCAACAGGACACCTTTAGACAGCTTGCCTCTTCGTTTTTCTTTTATCTTGTCTCGTAATTTATATATTAAAGAAGCATAATATTCGCCGTTCACGACTGTATTACATTCTTTAAAATCCACCATCAAAATGCCTTGAAAATCCCAAAATATTGTGCACATCAGTTTTTTTGTCGATTGTTGCACCTTTGCCTTTCTAGGGGGCTTTTCACCCTTATAATGCCATTCCATTGACTCGCGCTTGCTTTGTGGATCATAATACAAGATCATAGTTTCATCACCAGTCACTAGCCGCTCGATCACAGTCTTTGGATTTTCGCCACAAAGACCCAAAAACTCCGAAGCGCAGCGCACTCTTTCCTGTCTCTGTACCGCTGAAAGAAGTTTCGGTACCCATCTTGCACTCACTTTTTTCATGTGAAGATGTTCTCGTATCGCGCGATGAACGGTACTCTTAGAGAGCCCAAGCCTTGCTGCAATTTCTCTAATCTTCAAACGGCGGTCACTCAGAACCTCCTCTTTGATAAGAGCAATCGTTTCGGGAATGAGCACTTCCACAGGTCGACTGTCGTGGCCAAAGTCTTCGACGGTTTCTCTCCCGAGGCGAAACTCTTTCACCCAATTTTTCACTGTGCTATAGGAGGGGGCAGACTCCTTATACACGCCATCCAATCGTTCTTTTATTTGGGCAGGGGATAAACCTTCTTTAAACAGAAACTTTATGACACTTCGATACTCAGTTTTCGACATTTTGAAAAAATACACGACTCTCGTTATTCAAATGCCTGTTAAACTAAGACTAAGCATTTCATGTCGATGCATGTTTCTTATATTAAGTGCACGATAAACGTACTATTTAATGTAACAAACACAACATGTAAGCGACATGTCGCGTTGAACTATATCTGGCCAGTTCATTATGGGACCGCCTGGTAGATGTCTATGGGCCATAGCATCCATTTACCAATATTTACCATCAGGTGGAGCGTGTGGTCGTTTCTTATTCTATTAAAAAAAGGCTTTAATTGAAATGGTCTACATTTATAAACAACACAAGGACAAACATCCAGACCCATAACATTTATTTTAGGGCATATAAACACTCTGGGACTGAGCTCGCAGTACTCTAGTGCTGCAGACAAACTATTATCCACTGCACCATCGAGTGGTCACTTATTTTATTACGGATTACAAAGTGATTTGATCTTAATTTATTAATAACATAATTGTGTATTGTTTATTTTTTTTCTTATTCGTATTTTTGTATCAAATAATTGTAAATTTGTAATAAATTGGTGTCTTTCAAGTACATTGATTTAATATTCTGATTGGTATGCTGTTAGAATTGTTTGTCAAAAGATTAATATAGTGTTATTATGTTGGAAAGATAGCTTGGTACCTTTTAATGTATCAATTTTTAACAAGGAAGTTCTCCTAAAACATAGTGTCACGAGACTATCAATAAATTTATTTTTGAAATAAAACTAAGGAGTCAAATTATAAAGAGTAACACAGTGAAAAATCGTTCACCCACGTAACTTAGTGCGAAGGTATGGATCGCACTAATATGCTTACTTATTTGTTTGCACAAGAAAGATTTGGATTGTTTCCAACTCATTTACGTAATGATAAATCCGAAGCTGGAAATTTGTTACAAAGTTCGATATTTCACTGGTTGATAGCACCGTGCTGTATTGGCTGTGACGCTACGAAGTGTGGGTTCTCGATTCCTGCGGGGTTCAGGGACCAGCCCGTTACATACATACTCGTATTTATTGAATATTACGATTTCTAAGATCACATTAAATGTCAAAGTAGAACAATATCTTACATATACTTTTCCGAAAATGAATCATAACTTTTGATATAATTAACAGATTTTAGTAAAAGTACTTTACTTAATAAAAGTTACTTCGTAAAAGATAAAATGTTACTAGAAGAGACGCATTATGATTTTCTTTACAATTTTTGAAAAATATTATTACTTAAGAATAAGCAAACAGACATACAGACAGACAATTCTAAAAATTATGTAAATGTATTTAGTTACTTATTTTTAGTCACAAAAATATGAAATGTGCAGACACTTGCAAAATACGAATACATTTTTATTATAATATATGTATGGATAGTATTTGCGTCACGCTAGTAAGCAGGCAGATTCCAAAGACCACGTTTATATAGGTAATTGTTATGGATTTTTAAAGAACGCTTACAGAGCTTTCTTCGATTTTATGTTTCGATATTTTAATTTCGAACTACTTTTATAAGATTTGAGCTTACATATATTTGTTTTATTTTTGTTTACGTGTCACCTAGTATCTTTTATATAAAAAAGGTGACAAACGAGTACATAGTTCACTTGATGGTAAGTGGATGCTATGTTCCATAGACATCTACGTTTATTTTCGATTAAGAATCAAAATGCAAAATGCGTTGTCTAGGGACTAAGATGAAAAACTTCGTTTCCAGTAAAAAGGGTATCCACTTAAGTTAACGTATCATACCGCAGTCTTACTTCACGCTCCGTTGCTAAAGTCAGAGACGCCTGTGAAGTTTTACTGCTTATATGAACACAAAACACTCTGACAGTGAATCACGTGCGGTCTATGTACAACGAGTATTACCAAGTTTAAAGTATCTGTTCGCAAGGGAAATATATTTTACTTGTGGCGTGGTGACAATTGTGTTTCGTTTTATAAAGTTTAAAGTATAAATGAAAATAACTTATATCTAAATTTTATCGTTTATTTCATTAATTTCAGTATTGATTACAAGTATGAAACAGCCAAAGACTATATAACCACTTGACTGCGCATACAATGCCCCGACGCTCGAAAACTATTAGTATTTTGTCGCCTATGCATCGCCTATGGTACTATTAACCATTTTAGTATTGTCCAAGTGTTAGACCTGTGTGTACGCTAAATTAATGCAAATTTTTATAACTTTTATGCAATTATAATGCATCAAAATGCCTTCATGCGCGGTGAAGTGGTGTGGGAAACATTCCAGGACAGATTTCGAAAAAGAATGGAGTAACTTTTAATTGCTAAGTTTACTTATATATTTTTTAAAATATGAAAATTATTGTTGATTGATTCAGATTATGAGCCACCGCAGGGGTCTATCTAAAACGGTGGATGGGTAAATAACGACATGGTTGAGTCGCGCGTTGATGTCTTTGGAAAAGTCTCGTTCTATTATTAGACAATTCTAATGCTTCTATCCCTTTCTTTCCCTTTGTACGTTTATCGTAAACATTAGTACGTACCGTTACCTTTAATAGCTGAAAGTCGATATCGAAAATAATAAAATTAAAATTAATAAAAAGATTATTCAATTCACTCACTGTGAAAAAATACTTATCTACTTTTAACCGTCTTCAGAAAAAAGAGGAGGTTATCAGTTTGTCGGTATTTTTTCCTAGTTAAAGTTTATAGTTACCTAGTTAAATTACTGTTAATATATTACTGTACACTCCTCGACATTTTATGATAAATCTTTTGCTGTTCTAGGAGTAAGACTCTGGAACTCCTTACCCCAGTCCATTAAAAGTGCTCAATCTTTAAATGTGTTCAAGAAACAAATTAAGGAACACTATTTGTCTCTTTAACTCCTCTCTCTTCATCTTCTTAGTTATGGTCACTAATATACCTTAAGTATGTTGTCACTTTATAGTATATAAGTTGTATTTTTTTGTCTAATTTAGTGCACCCTACCCGTTAATCTTATTTTTATTAATTTCCTCTTCTGGGTTGTCTGGAAGAGATTGCTATGTAGCAATAAGACTAAACGTACTCAGTACACAAACAATAAAGATTGCTGGTGAATCTCAGACAATTCGGATCATGAAAAGATGCCCGCAGGGTGGGGTTTTTTCACCTCTCCTGTGGAACATGGTCATTAATGAACTCATCAGCAAACGCCTTTTGTTTTTCCCTCATTGTTTGTTCATTATTTGTTATATTTATGTTTTGTTGGTGTACAATAAAGAGTATTGTATTGTTAAATTAGTTAGATTGGTGTACCAAATCAGAACGGCTTACAATTGCAAAAGGACACTAAAGACAAGTTATTGTACGGATCTACTACAATAATAGATATTTGTCGTCTTTGTAAAATTTTTAACAAGAGGGCGATCAATGAGAGTCGTTCAAAAGTGCTGTCTCCAAAATATAATACTAATTATTTTATGAGAACGGTTTTAAAATCTCTGATTAGGTATTATTGATTCCCGTATATGCATTTTCATCAATTTGAAATAGAATCAACAAATCATTTAATTGAATTAGCAAGATGCAAAATTTACAAATATGTAGACGCTTGTTTATATTTTTTTACAAAGAACAATCAGGACCCTTAAACTTTAATTCGAAATAAATATAACAAATTAATTCATTTCAAAAATCAATAATAATAAAATAAATACATATTTTCGTTGTAACTGATTGATTTTGATTAAATATTATTTCTATGATTTTAATTGAGTATTTTTCATAATGATAAAATCCATTTTATCGATAACGAATATTTTCCTTTATTAAGAAGAGCAACCCTAAAGATAGCCATAACAACGCAACTTGACCATTCGCAGCCACGCGTTCTTCCTCGCCCCCCGGCCCGCAGTAGTGAGTCGTGTGTTTAGAAGAAATCTGCCTATACGCTCTCTAGTGGTTATATTCTCTATGGAAACAGCCTACCAAAAGTCCACTGCCCATATACCACATTGACACAAAGCACAGTCTTGAGTCTCTGGTCAGGTCATCACTCCATCTAGTGGGGGTCACTAAGCATTGCGCTGAGCCAATACAAGGCTCTCTCTTGAGAACCTTTGTCCCCATCGTTTGTCGGTTTTTCGATCAATATGGCCAGCGCATTATCAGCACATTGATCAGCTGGACTTTGTCCGTTACGTTTGTTATTTTGAAGATATCCTTATTTTGGATTGTATCATGCAGTGAAGTTTCGCAAATGGTTCTCTATACTCGTTGAGTAAGAGCAGTTACGCACATATACATGCATATATATGCAGATATACGCTTCTTCTGCCCGTTGCAGTCCACATCTTCCTTTGGCGTTGTGAAGAAGATTTTCTATTCTCGATTCGCTTGGCATGAGGTTCGGAAGCAGTATCAGAAGTATCGTTGACCATCGTTGACCCTATCTCCGCGACCAGTCCGTATTTTACGACAGTCGTTAAAACTTAAAAAGATTAAAAACTGCGAAACAAAAGATGATGATAATCTTCAGACGGCTGAAAAGATTTCTTTGTAATATAGCTAAATTTTCGATTAAGACACTTTTCAAAAGAAAAAAAAAACTTAATCAAAATCAGTTCATCCGTTCCGGAGCTATTATAATACTAGACACACGGATACACACTACACACTTATAGTACCTTTGTTTTCGTCGGGGGTTGAAATGAGAAAGGATGATTCGCTATTAAATATCTCGCTATCGAAGGAGATATGCGATCTCTCTCATGTTTTTGTTGATCGCATCTTACATCATCCGCGGTACGGAATGGAGTTGTACGGATCGTACCATAATTTATGTTGCCTATTCAGCAATCTACTTTTGGTGTGTGTCGCCGCCGCACATATTTTATTACTTAATCAGTGTGTAGTTAAACTTTTTATGAACAACACGCGTGTCGACCTCAGTATAATAACTCGGTGCATTCACAAAACATTTTTCTACGGGTTAATGAACTATACAACTAATTAAAGCAATAGAAACTGAAAACCGTGGCTCCTACAGGCGGAATAGATTATACCGTCAACTCAAGGTGCAAAATTTTATACTCGGGAAAGCCACGCTACAGCTATGTTATGATTATAGCACGAATAGGTCAACCTGACCGGGGTAGGTCCATGCTATCATAGTATACTATACCGTCATAAATTACTTGAAAGGAAGCGTTCCATCTTAGTCCTAAGGGGTGACAACTCATCCGCATTTTGATTATAAATTGAGTAATATATATATATATATATATATATATATATATATATATATATATATATATATATATATATATATATATATATATATAAAATATATCTTTTTTAGTTCAGGACACGTAACTTATATATCTAGTTCCAACTACATAGTTCACGAAATTTGGTAGTAATTTTTTCAAACAAATCATCAACGATTCGCAAATTTAATCATTGCTTTGAGCTTCACCGAAAAATGTAATTATTTAGTATTTTCATTAATAACAGGTGTAGCAGCACATCACGTGTTTCTCCAATTCGTTCATCAAGGCTCATTCATCACTGCCACTACTGCCCATCACTAGCCCACTGCTGAATATAGCCTCCCCCATGTTTCAATTGTTGTCCGAATTGAACTCAATATTATTTTATGGTTAAGTTAAGAATTTTTAAGATTACGTTTTTACCCAAGAATAACTAGTAATAACTACTATTCGTAATTTGAAGTAGCGAATTAATGATTTTAATAATATTTTTACCCTTATTTTATATTATTATTTTTTTATATCTAAACCACAACAGTGTATAAGTTAAGTTCAAAAACTAAAAGGCCATCGTACTGGCAGTGTGTTTTAACATCATCACCATCATCATAATTACATCCCTTTACAAGTTCACTGCTGAGCATAGACCTCCCCCAAAGAATACCACAAAGCACGGTCCTGAGCCACCTGCATCTATTGTGTTTTTAACAATTGCTAACTAACAACGTTTTACGTAACGATATTAATGAAATATTTTCATTTTTTATACTACAACTTTTTGTTAGAGATAAAACTTGCCGAATAACGAATACAATAACAAAGACCGATTTGTTTTTTCATTTAAACAATTAAAAAAATTTAAACATTGCTATAACTTTAATTTAAGAATCAGCTTTGGCAAACGTTCAGATTTTTAACTCTTTTTCTGGCTTTGACAATCTCGCATTTAGCTTGTTTTCAATTTGGAACCCATTTCACATTTATATTTTATCTAAAATAATGGTCTTTAAATTTTTTACTTAAACTGCTTTTGTATAAAACTTAAAATAATAAATATGCAATATGTATTTAAAGATCATTAGTCGAAATTTATTAAAATTTTCTATTCGTAAATCAGTAAAAAACCTAAATATTTAAAAATTAGAGGGCATTTCTAATGTGCAAGGGGGCGACCTAATTATACCCTAAGCATTCCTAAGGATGATCTTGAAAGCAGTCAGGTATGTTACACAAGTAACCTAGCTTTTAACCCTCTCAAATCCCTCTACTCTTTACGTGGTAGAGTCATGCTGCAGCTATAGTATGGTTGTAGCACAAATGGATCGGCTCGTCCGGGGTAGGACCACGCTTTCACAGAATACCTGCGTAAAATAGCAGCTTAACGCTGCTGTGTTTCGTATGGTGAGTGTAGAGAACCGGAGACCGCTTTTTACTAGAAACGAGGCAATTCATCTTAGTCCTCAGGAGTGGCAACGCATTTACATTTTAATTCTAAATCGAGGATAGATGTAGCTGCCTACGGGCCACAGCATCCACTAATCATTAGGTGGACTGTGTGCTCGTTTGTCACTCTTATGCTATTAAAATTAAAAAATTAAAAAACTTACCCTTGCCTTTTTTTGTTTGCTTAGGAAAGGCTATGTACTCGATATGGTTGGTAGTTTATTGTCAATTATTGTCTTTTATTGGGAAAAAAGGGTAGCTTAGGGGCTTGCCATAAACTTCAAAGCACGCGAGCGATGCGTGTTCGATCCCTGCCTGCACCAATGTAGTTAATAATTGCTATTGTAAGTGCTGCAGTGTCCGGCGGTGAACGAAAACATCGTGAGTAAACCTGCATGTCTGAGGAATAAAAATAATTCTAAGACATTTATTATTAAGAAATGTGAAATTCGCCAATACGCACTGGAGCATCGTGTTCGAGTTTTGGGGTACTTGCCTTTAATAAAGTAAAGGAGAGTGACGGTTGGGTCACGCGTGCTTTACTTATGCACCGGTGTTGCTTAAAGTGCCAGTTTTGCTTGGCTCTGAGATATTCTCACAAGATATGATTTTGTGTTTTATGGGTAATTATAAATTCCATGCCTTTTTTCCTAGATCTGTGACGTTTAAATACGAACGTCGATTCTATTCACCTTTTTAAAAGCTTTCATTTAAATTGCAATGTCTATCTGCTTCTTAGGGCAAAATCTTGCAACAGTTTACGTGATAAAGCCACGCTACTGCTATATTATGTTTGTAGCAGGAACGGGTCGGCTCGACCGGGGTAAGACCACGCTCTCACAGAATACCAGCTTAAAATAGTAGCTTAATGCCGCTGTGTTTCGTATCGTGAGCGTGACCGGAGAATTTTTTTTACTAGAAACGAGGCATTTCATCTTAGTCCTCAGTGGTGACAAAGCATCTGCATTTTCATTCTTAATCGAGGATACATGAGGATGTCTATGAGTCACAGCATCGACTTATCTTAAATTTATGGGTCGGATTTAATTTAATGTTTATTTTCTTCTTTTCGGATCATTTAAATAAAAGCTTGTTATCAAAATGTTTTTTGCAATTTATTTACGTATGTATGTAATTACTCCAAGTTAATTAATTTATTATTATTCTTATTTCTACGCGGTCACAGATGCGGGTGCAATTAGTCTACTTAATACATTTAACCTTACACGACTTCAATATCATCATCATCATCATCATCTTCATAACAGCCTCTCACAGTCCAATGCTAACGAGAAGCTGCTTGCTAACCTTGGCAAGAGGTTTGGCAACCGCAGGTTTTTGTTATTTCTCATTGTTATCAGAAAGAAACTGCTTCTTAACTATTGTTTCTTTTCCATCTGTCCTCTCTCATGACAACCAAGATATGATATGATGTAGAGGATTTCCTCACGCTGCTACTACTTTTACCATTAATTTTACTAATTGTTAATATTATATTTATTAATTGTTAATATTCCTGTAGTAATTATTTAATTTTAATATTTATTTTAAAAATCTTACATTGTTTATATTAGAAAAGCTTTTTCGTAATTTTTTGTAATAACCGAGAACTTCCGGGTAAAATGTTTAATTTATTTATGACTTCTTGTATGTTTCCAATTTACGGCGAAAATTTCCGGGAAATGGGAACGACGGCTGACGCAATCAAATAACAGAGGTCAAATTTCTCGTGTTTAGTATATTTTGCAATATTCGCCAGTAGATTTTTGTAATGTTAATTATCAAATAATATGACTTACCTTAAGGCACAAACTAATAAGATTTCTAGCGTATGCTTTAAGGTGTAGGTATGCCAATCCCTTATGCTTCGATTTATTTTTGGTAAAAATTTCTTAATATGCTATAAATGTGTTTAGTTTTGTTTAATAAACTGTTTTGAGTGTATTTCATCACCTTTCGAGAGAATGATAATGTGCTGACATCACACCTTGAACATATCATTTAATAGACCTTTTTACAGGTGCTAGAGCCACGCTGCAGATAAATTATGGTTGCAGCACGAATGGGTTTGCTCAACCGGGGAAAGACAACGCTTTCCCAAATCTCACAGATTAGCGTAAAATAGCAGCTTAATATTGCTGATTTTCGTATATGAAAGAAGTAAGTAGAAAATAAAATAATTTGGTACCATGGAGTTGATCAGGACAAAGATGCTGGCCGTAGCAACGCCTCCGTCAATCAACCGTTTTTCTCTTACTTATAAACTACGTGATCGAGCTTTTCACCAAATCATAGCAAAATACACGAAGAGGAAAGGTTTATTTCGATTTACATATTAATAATAATAATGTTACGAGCTTGAGGTTCGTGACAATAAAAATTGCCGATAAAATTACCTAAATTAACCTTTAATTTACTTTATACAAATTAAAGTTAAAAAACACTAATAATTAAACACACTAAATCACTTAATTTCGCTCCGAAGCTTCGCTTGTGTCGCCGAGTTAAACTCTGTCTCGATCGCATCTTACGCCACCTATTTATTCAAATCAGCAAAACATCCGGAATGTTCAAGTAAACACGCGTAAGGTACCGAGAGCTCGAGTATAGATTTTCTAGAAACTTAGTTCCTCGGGTGGCGCTGTTGGTCGAGAGATCGGCGATGTCATTCTCTGCAAAGCCCCCCCCCGCTCTCGCTCCTGACACTAGATGGCGCTAGTTGACTTATTCACATAACACTGCCCCCTCCTAAGACATGCTCGTCCCGAGCATTATCGGTCCCATAATAACGCGCCAAGCGATCCACATGGACGATCTTAGGAGTCCCTCTTGCGCCTTTCTGTATCCGGTAGGTCACATCGTTGATCCTGGTTACAATCCGGTACGGGCCGTCCCATTTAGCTTGAAGCTTAGGAGATTTCCCTTTGCTGCGGACTGGATTGTGCAACCACACTAATGAACCTTCGTTGAACCCTTTATTGTTCATTTTGCGGTCATACCGGGTTTTCATTTTCTCAGACTCAGTCTGACGTGCTCATAAATGTCATTCATTTTGTTCCGCAAGTCATATGCATAATCGGTTATACTGCGTGGGGCATCAGGTGGTATCCCAGTGATCAGGTCTGCAGGCAGCCGTAATTCTCTTCCAAAGTTTGCGAAAGCTGGTGTCACTGCCGTACTTTCGTGAACAGAACTTCGATATGACAACAAAAACGGTTGTATGTGCTTGTCCCAATCTCGTTGCCGATTGTCCACAACTTTTGCTAGGTACCTCTCCAATGTCTGATTAAATCGTTCCACCATTCCATCAGATTGCGGGTGATAAGAAGTCGTTCTTGTTTTATGAGTACCCATAACTCGGCAAGTTTCCTGGAATATTTGAGACTCAAAATTCCTTCCTTGATCGCTGTGAATCTCTAAAGGTACTCCAAAACGACAGAAGACTTCATGAACTAGTTTATCTGCAACTGTTGAAGCTTCTTGATTTGGAATGGCGAAAACTTCTGGCCACTTAGTGAAGTAATCCATTACAACCATGAAATACTTGTTACCGCTTTCACTCTCCGGAAACGGCCCCGCCACGTCAATGGCTATTCTCTCCCATGGTGCACCAACATTGTACAACTCCAATGCACCTCTACTACGAGTCTGAGGTCCCTTTACAGCCGCACAACTTGTACATTTGCGACACCAGTCCTCGACATCGTTTCGACAGTGGACCCAGTAAAACCGTTCTCGGATCTTCAGTAGAGTTCGTTTAACTCCCAGATGGCCTCCTGAATAATCATTATGGTACAGCTGTAGAACATCCGGTACTTTAGCTTTAGGGACAACCATTTGTAAATGACAGCTGTCTCCCCGAACATTTTCCCATTTACGGCACAGAACTCCATCCTGAAGCAGCAAGCTATCCCACTGGGCCCAATAGCTTTTAGTGATCGAACTCATCGCTGAGACGTCGCTCCACTTGGGCTTGGGAGCACTGGCCTTCATCCATTCCAGGATCGGCTTGATGTCCGGATCTTCCTGCTGTGCACGTTGTAAGCTGTCCTTCCACTCGTTGCTGAGGTGGTCTGCCCTGAGCATCCTCACGGATACCACTCCCTTACTCTCTTGCCTAGTACAATGTTTGCAATCTTCAGGACAAGGTCTTCGTGATAATGCATCTGCGTTGCCATGAGATTTCCCGCTGCGATGTTCGATCTCAAAGTCGTATTCCTGCAGTAGTTCAATCCACCTCGCAACTTGTCCTTCTGGATTTTTAAACTGCAATAGCCATTTTAGTGCAGCATGGTCAGTTCGTAAGTGAAATTTTCGCCCCAGAAGATATTTGCTAAAATGCTGCAACGACTTTACCACAGCTAGCAATTCGCGTCTTGTGACACAATAGTTCCTTTCCGGTTTTGACAACGACTTGCTGAAGTACGCTATCACGACCTCTTGGTCACCATTCCGTTGAGACAACACACCGCCAAGTCCTATATCACTTGCGTCTGTGTCAACTACAAATTCTTTGCTTGCATCAGGGTATCCCAAAATAGGTGTTTTGCACAGACGGTCCTTGAGCTCCTGGAATGCGATATTACAACTTTCATCCCAGCAGAAATGTCGCTTCTCCTCGGTTAGCTTATGCAGAGGTTTGGCTATATCTGCAAAGTTCTTCACAAATCGCCGGTAATAGGAGCACAAACCCAAAAATGCTCTAACCTGCGTCTTGTCTTTTGGAACCGGCCAATCCTTTACAGCTGCAATTTTCTCTGGATCCGTGCGAATACCTTCTTCCGACACTACATACCCCAAAAATTTGACTTGCCGTTTGAACAGTGAACATTTCTTCGGACTCAGCTTGAGATTGGCACTCTGAATCTTCATGAGCACGCGTCCCAGGTTTTCAAGGTGTTCCTCAAACGTACGGCCCACGATGATGATGTCATCCAAGTAGACCAGACAGGCATCGCCAATTAGCCCGGTAAGTACAAGTTCCATCAGTCTTTCAAACGTTGCTGGAGCATTGCACAACCCAAACGGCATTACTTTGAATTGCCACAGACCCTTTCCCGTCGAGAACGCAGTTTTCTCCTTGTCCTTGGGGTCAATTTCAACTTGCCAGTAGCCACTTTTTAGATCCAGCGTGCTAAACCATTTTACTCCTGTAAGCATGTCCAGCGTGTCATCAATTCTTGGCAAGGGATAGCTGTCCTTCTTTGTAACGTCGTTCAGACGGCGGTAATCAACACAGAACCGCATGCTGCCATCCTTCTTTTTCACCAGCACCACTGGCGAACACCATGGACTAGAGGAAGGTTCAATAACACCATCCTTCACCATTCCTTCAATCATGGTTTCCACTTCCTTTTCACGTGCTACCGGCAATCGTCTTGGCCGCTGACGGATAGGCAACTCTTCACCTGTGTTTATTTTGTGTTGAACTAAACCAGTCTTTCCTATGTCAGCATCGTTTGACGAGAATACATCGGCGTACTCGAGTAACAACTTCTTCGCCTTGACCAATTCGTTCGGGGACAGAACACTGCGACAGTCTTCCAAAAGTGTGGTCACTCTCGTTTCTGCATCCTTGCTGGGGGTCCCACTCGATATATATTGGCACCGACGTAACCAATCCACTTCCTCACAAGTACCAACTAATGTGCCTTTTTCTATAATCTGGTCCCGGTCGCAAAGGTTCAGCACACGTACTCCTGAGATGTCCGTGGTCCTGACCAAGGTTCGAGCTACTTTCCATGGAAGGTCATTGTTTACCCTTTCCACAAGTACACAACGGTGAGCTTGCCCAGCGTTTCGGGGAAGACTAATCGGAACAATCGTTTCCGATCTCGGCGGAAGAACAATCTTCTTAATGCTGTACACGTTCCCTGGTAACGCACCTTCCATAAAAAGTTCCTCCTGTCCACATTTCAAAACACCTTGCTTAACGTCGATCTCACAACAATTATTCCTCATAAAGTCTAGGCCTAGGATGCAGTCGTCCATTATATCAGCCACGATGACATTATGCAGGTAGATCACGTTGCCAAGCTTCAACTCCATCTCCTTCTCTCCACGGACGGGTATACGCTGACCGGTGGCTGTTACCAAATTAATGCGTTCTCGGTTGTATGTGGAGTCCCCAAGGAACTGACTTATAAGTTGGGAACTAACAACCGTACGAGAGGCTCCAGTGTCTATGGTCAGTTTACACGGCATTCCGTTGACCTCGCCCTTGATGATTAGACTGTTCCCATCATGGGTTTGTGAGATCGAGATCCTTGGGGCTCTTTTAACATCAGCCAGCACTCGCCCCGCGGTTCTGGCTTTTACTCGTTTCCCTGCTGCTGCTGGGCGGTGCTGTTGGCCGCACTACCCTCCTGGGATCGTTCACCTTCCCTTTCTAGGGTTCGCTTAGGGCAGCTGGATCGAAGATGGCCCTTTTCACCACAGCCATAGCACCTAGGGCTGTATCCTTTGTTGCGGTCGCGAACTGTAGCTGCTGCAACCTCCCTGACGCGATGGGAACGATGATCCTGCCGCACGGCTTCTACCTCCAGTGCATGGGCCAAGGCGTCCTTAAGCGTCTCGTGGTGCCCGAGCCTCACAGCAGCTCTGACTTCCAGGTCGCGGATGCCGTCGATGAATGTTTGCACCAGGTTCCCTCCAATGAGCGCAGGTACAGACTGGTATGCTTTACGAACCATCTTCTCCACCTCAAGGGCCCACTGCTGCAGGTTTTCGTTGCTGCGTTGCACGCGATCTTTAAGCTGCGCGCGAAAGACGTGTTCCAGGTGAGCGTCACCATATCTCGCCTCCAATGCCTCAAGGAGTTGCTCATAAGTCACTTCCTCACCGAGAGCTTCCAGAACTGTTAAGGCCTGGTCGCGCAGGCCTAGTGTGAGAACAGTCATGGCCTGACTTTTATTCCAGCCGTTCGCTTTCATAACAGCCTCGAACTGGATTTTGTAGGCTGACCAGGAAGAGGTACCGTCGAACGGCGGCACTTTGAATCCACGTAGCGCAGGTGTTGTAACTACTACGGGAGCTGTTGTTCCATCACCCAGTTTGAGGTCATCCAGTGTTTTCTTCACATCAGCCACCACGTAATCAACCCGATTGTTCACTTGGTCGATTTGGGTTTTAGCTTCCTTGATTTGGGTTTCAGCTTCCGACAGGCGGTTGTCATGTTGAGCAACCCTATCCTTCACCTCCTTTATCTCTTTCCCAAAGGTAGCATGAAGGTCCTTAATGAGGAGCATCTGCTCTTCCGACCGGCGGGCCTGTTCCTCCTGTCCGCTCTGCAGCTGCTCTTTCAACTGACGGACCTGTTCCTCCTGTCGGCGGCTCTGTTCGTCCTGTCCGCCCCGCAGCTGTTCTTCCAACCGACGGACCTGTTCCTCCTGTCGGCGAGCCTGCTCCTGCAGCATCACCATCAGAGCACCTAAGTCAGGTGCCACAGACGTAGAAGCTGCTGACGGACCGGCTTCCGTGGCCGGCGGCTGGCCCTCAGACATCTGCGGCATTGCACCACCAAATCTCCTCTGGTCCGTGTCCCGCTGGCGTTGACTTCGAGTACGGACACCCTCCGTTTCCTCCTTAGGTAAAATCGGCATTATTTTATCCCACTTCTGACACCAATTGTTACGAGCTTGAGGTTCGTGACAATAAAAATTGCCGATAAAATTACCTAAATTAACCTTTAATTTACTTTATACAAATTAAAGTTAAAAAACACTAATAATTAAACACACTAAATCACTTAATTTCGCTCCGAAGCTTCGCTTGTGTCGCCGAGTTAAACTCTGTCTCGATCGCATCTTACGCCACCTATTTATTCAAATCAGCAAAACATCCGGAATGTTCAAGTAAACACGCGTAAGGTACCGAGAGCTCGAGTATAGATTTTCTAGAAACTTAGTTCCTCGGGTGGCGCTGTTGGTCGAGAGATCGGCGATGTCATTCTCTGCAAAGCCCCCCCCGCTCTCGCTCCTGACACTAGATGGCGCTAGTTGACTTATTCACATAACAATAATAATAATAATAATATTCCACAACCATCACACAACGCCATCTAGTCCCAAGCTAAGCAGAGCTTGTGTTATGGGTACTAGACAACTGATAAACATACTTATATATTTCTAAACACATAAATATTATAGATAAATTACACCCAGACACAGAACAACTGATTGTGCTCATCACACAAACATTTGTCCTGAGTGGGAATCGAACCCACGACCTCCGGCATAGCAGTCAGGGTCACTAACCACTAGACTAACAGGCCTGTCATAATCATAAATAATACACATATCATCTTTGTTAATTTTGAAATATTAATTTTCGAGTTTATTATTACTTTTTATGCTTGACAAAAGTATCGAGATCTTCAGACATACGAGATGAAATCTTCATTAGTAAAAGTTTAAAAATGTTTCTAATAACCAGTCGTCATCATCATCATCATTACAGCCCATCACAAGTCCACTGCTGAACGTAGGCCTCCCCCAAGAAATTCCACAAACCAAATATGGGGCACATATGTTATTTACATATGTAATGATTTAAACAAATTGTTTTGAAGGAGCAGGAAGTTAAGTTGAATGAATAACAGTCTAATATCTCATTTATTATTTTAAATTCGCCGATGATCAAGTTATTCTTGCGTCGTCGGCGGCTGAGTTGCAAATGATGGTTACATTAATGAACAGATCATTAAAAGAAAGGGGTATGAAAGTGAACGCAAGTAAGACGAAAATTATGGTTTTTGAAAGAGATGAAAGTAAAACGATATGTGAAATAAGAATAGAAGGGGAGTTGATCGAGAAAGTAGATGAGTTTGTGTATTTAGGGTGCGTATTTAGCAGGGATGGGAGATATGATAAGGATATAGAACGACGAGTGAACGCAGGAAACAGAGTAAATGGGGCCCTGCACTCTATTGTGAAGAGTCAAAATGTGTCAAAAAAGGCACGTATGGCAATTCACAATGCTGTGTTGGTCCCTACTTTAACGTATGGTAGTGAAAGTTGGGTATGGCAGAAGAAGCACGAGAGTAGAATAAATGCAGTAGAAATGCGGCCGTTAAGGAGTATGTTAGGGCTGAATCTGAATGACAGGGTGAAAAATTGTGTGATAAGAGAAGAGTGTGGTTTGCAAGATGATGTTGTGACCAGGATTAAGAAAGGAATGCTTCGGTGGTTTGGTCATGTGGAAAGAATGGATGAGGAAAGAGTGACAAAGAAAATTTATGTTGTAGAAGTGAATGGCAGAGTCGGAAAGGGACGTCCTAGGCGAAAATTTATCGACCAAATTGGCGATTTATTGAAAACGGGCCAAATTAGGAGTACCCTTAACCGACGAGCATGCATGCGTAGGTGTATGGATGTGAAGGAGGCGAGAGAGGTGTGTCAGGATCGTGCCAAATGGAAGTCTGTAGTCTCTGCCTACCCCTCTGGGTGACAGGCGTGAGTGTTTATGTTTATGTAATAAAGCTTTCATTGTATGTATGATATCCTCGAAACAGTAAAATTTGTAAAATATACCCCTGAGCTGTTTGTAACTGCTGGAGATATAATCAAATCAAAACTTTTACGAAATCCAGGCAAATCAATCATTTATAAAATATCGAAAACTTGCTATACAATATGCATAAAAATATTGAACCCAATACCCAGTAACCTAAAATTGCAACCAAGGAAGCTTTTCGGAAACAAGTCGAGAAAGTGGCTCGTTAATAGATCGAAATCTGGTTGGTTTAAATTTACAATTTCACTCGGTAGATGGCGCTGTTGTCGAGATCTAGAAATCACCCATGCAGAGCCGAGTCGAATCGCTTGTAACAAATATAAATTGCTCATGGACAAACATCCAGACATAGATATGGGTGTCCATGATCCACTAAACATCAGGTTAACTGTGTACAAAGTCAAGGTCAAAGTCAAACTTTTTTTTCATTGAGCTTTATAGAAAGCTCTTGTGAAGTTCACAATTAACACAGTTTTGCAATAAAAGACCTAAGAAAATAACTGAAATACGAAGTTTTTAATACTATAAAAAAGGTGAAAAGCGAGCCCATTGTCCACATGATAGTAGGTGAACACTGCGGCCCATAGACATCTACATCTATCTCCGATACAGAATCAAATGCAGACGCGTTGCAAATGCGTATAATCGTTTGTCATTCTTATTTTTATTAAAAAATAATAAGATTATACACGTATTTTGTAAGCCTCGCTTGGTGTTTAATCTTACAATACTCATGCAGTAGTTGCACTTAAATACCGTTACTAATTTATAAGAACAGATGTTACCTTCACGTCATAACTCTTTGTCACGTCATAAATCTCTACGTGCTCGGCCCGCAAATTGCATCATTTGACCGAAACATAAACTAGAACTTTCCAACTGTCAGTATTTCAACTTCCTAACTTGTCTGACAAATTTGACCCAGAACCTTCAGTTATACCATAAATTTCGAAGTACGTGCTTGAAGTGGGGAATTAACTTATAATAATTGCCTGGACTTCGAAATTGAGCACACCAATTGATATTTTAAAAGATTTATTTATGTAATCTTTATTGTAAGACCCTAATCTAAGGGTTACAATGGGCGGACTTAATGTTTGTTTAGCGATTTGACAGCACAAGTGAATCTATTACTCTATTTATTTCAATGTCGAAGATCAACACTTACCTATACTTACACATTTACATAATTTTAAACCTAAATAGAGATGTACATATATGCCTAAACGTGAATGGTTTGAGCACTTTTTTTTCTAATTATAAAGTATTTTTCTTTTGTTCGAATTAAAGAATTTCTCTAGGAACGCCCCAGTATAAGTTTTGAAGCATCATGCAAATTCGTCGTTAAACAAATCCCCAACCAACAGTTGGTTCCAAGAGTTAGTAAGTGCACTGTCACTTTATTGTCAAATTAGTCAAATAACTTGCGGCCAATGCTGGATAAAATTATTGAACAAACGTGTTTCACATTTGTTTCATTTCACATTTGAATATTTGTAGACCATATCCACTAATGATTGGTTTTTGTTATTATTTATAGGCCTTCAGCCGTCAATTCATTAGCTAATAATAACAACATAAAAAGGTAAGTAAGTGATGACTGTGGTACATTCGATGGGAGCCTTTACTATCTTCAAAACAGTATTTGGGAAACTAGAGCAGAATTTTAGATTATTAACCATTTAAAAGGGTTTTTTTTACCAAGGGTGTAAGAATACAATAGTACGCAAGTAAGCATTCTCACTTCACATATTTTGATTAGGATCAGTAAACAAGCACTCGCCTTACGATTCGATTCTTTCAGACGTGAGAAAATCGGGTTTGATACCAAATACTAAAATTGTTAATTTAAATTATCTTTACTGCTAGTTCGGCAGTGAAATTATATTTGTTTCGATGACATGTGAAGTCGGACAACACGCATTGAGATGGACAGCAGCCCTTTCTGTGATTCAAAATATTGGCAGAATTAAGAGAAGCCTGTTATGTATGGCCGCTACCACTGCTGAGATTGTTCCTTATTAAATTACTGACAAACAACAACAAATCGAGCTAAAGCATTTTTCATACATCGGCACAGAAACGAGAAAGACGAAAAGAGAGAAACATTCAACTTCATTGAGGCAATGAATAAAACTTTAAAAAATCTTCAATTTCTGTCATTGAGCATTGCATTCAGCTACTCTGTTCCACTCAACTGCGGTGAATACACCGCACTTTAATAAATCACTCGCTAGGCGCTTGTAAAGTTGTCACATGTGTTGATTTAAAAAAAATCTCTTGAAAAAAATATGCCGTCGTGTGTACTTAGATATTGCACAAATAATTCAAGAAATGTCAGTAAAAACATAAGAATTACTTTTCATCGGTTAATAAGATACTTAATCAATAAAAAAAGTATTATAGATTAATAATAAAACAAATTATTCCTAAGACGCCATCTCGTGTCATGGAATATATATTATGAAATTAATATATTCAGATGCGACATTTCTGTGGGTACTTAAGTATAGGACGAATATATTATTATATATATTTAAGTATATATATTTTTGTAGAAACATATATAAGTTATTATAATTAGGCTAAATTTTTATGTTTAAATCTGCTTATTATTCTTTATTTTTAGGTTTCCACTTCAAAGTTAACGTGGAATGAATTCGTCCATTTTTAACTCTCACGTGCCCGGCATTTATGAACGACTCTTATTCTAATTTAAATAAATATATTTGTAATTTAAATGTTATGTTAATAAGTTTTGTGAAATATACATTTAGTGTGTTTTTTTATATTTGACAGTTACCTTTTAAAATATTCAGATAAAAATATCATTAAAATGTAATTGTGATACCGGGTGGCCCATAAGTCCCTTGAAATGTAAAAAATAATTAAAAAAACTAATGACATTATGAAAAAGGTTTTTATTTTGTCATAATCCTTATAAAATGGGAATTATTTTTTGAAAATTACATCATCTAAATGTAATCCATTACGATCACGGCACTCCTGTAAGCGACGTTTAAAATTATCCGTCACTGCGCGGCAAGTAAGCTCTGTAATGTTTGCCATTGCTCTTTGGATATTTTCTTTCAGGACGTCAATTGTTCGCGGGTTGGTTTAGTACACTATAGTCTTAAGATAACCCCATAAGAAAAAGTCCATTGGGGTCAGATCTGGACTACGTGGTGGCCAAGGAATATCTCCTCTTCGAGAGATCACTTTATTAGGGAAAAGTTGACGGACGACCGGCATAGCGACGTTAGAGGTATGGGCAGTTGCTCCATCTTGTTGAAACCAGGTCGGCGTATTGAAGCCTGGAAAATTCTGCAACTCTGGTGTAAAAAAAGTCCTGGATCATAGCTACATACCGTTGTGAAGTAACAGTAAGCGCGCGGCCTCTGCCGTCCTCAAAAAAGTAAGGGCCTATAATGCCATGCGCTGACACAGCCGCCCAAACTGTCACTTTAGGGCTATGTAAGGGCTTTTGTGATGTTTGCGATTGGGATTTTCGCAACTCCAGTAGCGACAATTTTGCTTATTGACATGGCCGTTAATGTGAAAGTGAGCCTCATCAGAGAATAACACGTTATTAAACGAAGTAAAGCGGTTCAACATTTCATTTGCGAAATTTAGTCTATGGATAGTGTCAGTATCTTTTAATTCCTGTACTATCTGAATCTTGTACGGGTGAAGATGTAAATCTTTCTTTAAAATTCGCTGTAACGATGTTCGGGGTAAGTTTAATGCACTGGAACGCTTACGAGTAGACTGAGTAGGATTTTCACGAATTGAGTGTTTCACTACATCGATGTTTTCTTCCGTCCGTGATGTCTTTGGTCGACCTGACCGTTGTTTATCCAACGTCGAACCACTCTCTTCGAACTTAATAACCCAGTTCTGACTCGTTTGAACACTTGGAATGTCTTTAAAGTTGCGTAAATTCTGATATTCTCGAAATTTACGCCGCGCAATGGTAGCCGAATCATTGTTTCGATAAAACTCGCGCACACAAAATGCACGGTCCGCACCGGTGAAACCATAGATTACTGTATATATACTAGAGATAGATGTGCGACTCAAGTTTAAATTTTAGTTAAAGTTCTTGTTTTGCCTAATAGATGGCGTTAAAATATTGGTGCTTTGGGCTCGCCCTTTTTTTTTTGCACTTTAATATTTTTATTTTATATACAACCACTAATTACATTGCGCAAGTGCTGCAATCGTAAGTTCCTATACCAAAAAATAAAAAACAGGTTATTTTTAAAACGTTTATTGTTTAAAAATTCTTTGCTTAGTTATTGAATAACATTAGATGTGTTAAATTTAACAGTATTTGCACAATATCAATTGATTTCTTTATACAATGTCCCTACTAGTTAGTAAATATCTTATATTACAGAGAATAGAACATTTTTTTTAAATTAAATATAGATTATTACATAATACTTATTGGAAATCGTGTTTTATTTACCACCGATACCAATGTCCTGGGAAGAACCAACAAGAAACCCAGCGTGACTTTTTTTTAAACATATTTCACTTTACAATATCATTTTTTAAATAAATTTTAATAGTACATACAATACAACAAACAATGATTGCGATCACCTCATACCCAGGAGTTATTTTATGTATTCTTTGATATTATAATAACACTTTTTGTACATTTTTCCTTTAATAAAACATTTCAAATTGTTAATTGACAAATTTTGTACATTTTCTGCAATTTTGTTGTAAAAGCGTATAACACATTGCCCCCATAAAAGTACTACTGACTCAGTGGATTCTAGTAACTGGTATTACAAGCCTATTTTTGTTCCTAGTGTTTAAAGTTTGAACATCTTTATTCTTATGAAAGCTATTTATGTTTTTATGTACGTACATATTATATTACATTTTCATAAATATATTGCTATGCCAAAGTTAATGTGTTTATTTCTTTAAATTTTTTAAAAGGCTCCTTAAAATTTAAGATAAAAATTGACCGTGCGGCTCTCTTTTATAATCAAAATATGGCTTCAATATCAGTCACATGACCCCAATATTAATACAGGGAAACAGTGGTATCATCCACAAGACTCAACTCCTTCCCATTTAAGAGCACATTGGTAATTGAATCCTCTCCAAAGGTTTGCTACTCTTCCATAATTTTATGAATTAGTATTTAAAATTAATTAATTTAATAAAAAAGATACATTTTGGAGCAGCATTATTAATCTTTAAAATGTGAACTTGATAATGTTATCATACTTTAGTAACAAAACAAATCTTTTTAAATGTGTGTAATAACCACAATTTTAAAAAATACAAATAATTTACAAAAGTGACTTTCTTATGCCCACTTTACCATTGTTTTACATGTGTAATCATTATATTTTTTTATTACAAAACGAGCATTTTATATATTATAACATACTCATACATTATACGACTTTATAAACTATTTGCGAAATTATAATCAATCTAATAAATTGGGGAATTCTGATAGTCAAAAATAGCCAAAGTTTTATTCTACACCCACGAATTCCTGAATATGCAGTTAGTACAAGTAAAACATGAATGTCGTGGAAGATGATAAAACTTTGAAGACAAATTGTTTAGGAATTTCAATAAAAAGAAAAAAGCCTTACAAGATATATATTTTTAAGGAAATTGTTCACTTTGTCCTCAAGACGGACATTAAAAATGTCCTTAAATAAATACTAATTAAACCAGGTATAAACTTAATTATATTTAGGCAAATGAAAGAACAAAGCTTGAACATGGCAGATTGCTTGTGTTTCTTAATGTTTGATGAGATGCTAGTGTTCTAAACTACATTACAATACAACTGTCATAGGTTCCGAAGACTGAGGATGTTAAGAGTGAGAATATAACCATAAACATGTTTTGGTTTGATGATAAAGGAGATAAAGCTCATATTAAGCTATCAATTTGTTATAGATTTTTGCAAAAATGCTACGATGGCAGTAATTAAAAAAATATATATAATAAAAGATTTATAACAAACATGATTAAATGTTGTCTATGATTACATATACATAACATACATAAACACCCACGCCTGTCACCCAGAGGGGTAGGCAGAGACTACAGACTTCCATTTGGCACGATCCTGACACACCTCTCTTGCCTCCTTCACATCCATACACCTACGCATACATGCTCGTCGGTTAAGGGTACTCCTAATTTGGCCCGTTTTCAATAAATCGCCAATTTGGTCGATAAATTTTCGCCTAGGACGTCCCTTTCCGACTCTGCCATTCACTTCTGCACCATAAATTTTCTTTGTCACTCTTTCCTCATTCATTCTTTCCACATGACCAAACCACCGAAGCATTCCTTTCTTAATCCTGGTCACCACATCATCCTGCAAACCACACTCTTCTCTTATTACACAATTCCTTACCCTGTCATTCAGATTCAGCCCTAACATACTCCTTAACGACCGCATTTCTACTGCGTTTATTCTACTCTTCGTCTAACCTTCGTCTTACTTGCGTTCACTTTCATACCCCTTTCTTTTAATGATCCGTTTATTAATGTAACCATCATTTGCAACTCTGCCGCCGACGACGCAAGAATAACTTGATCATCGGCGTACAAAAGGCATTTGACGGTTAACTCACCCATTCTTAATCCGCATTCTTCAACTTTCAAATTTTGCAAACAACTGTCCATAAATAGGTTGAACAGCCACGGGGAAGCCACACAGCCCTGTCTGACACCCTTATGGATATCAAACCAGTCCGAGTAGACCCCGTTGATCCTAACACAAGCACTAGAGTCCCTATAAAGAGACTCCAATGCCCGTATCAAGCCAGCGCTCAACCCAAATGAGTTCAGTGTTTGCCATAGCAAATCCCTATCCACTCTGTCATAGGCCTTTTCCAAGTCCATGAACGCACAAAAAACCTTCTGGTTTTTGGCCAGTAACTTCTCCGCGATCATGCGCATGGAAAAGACTTGATCTGTACATCCCATTCCCTTTCTAAATCCCTCTATGATTAATTTACAATTAATACCAAAGTAAGCAATAATTAAGTTAATAGGACAAAAAACAGCAAGAATGCTTTTGAAATTTAAAATTAGAAATAATTCTCTTTGTTTGATCCTACACTTATCGAAAGGGGAAATTTTATTTGAAAATAATTAAGATTTATACGCATGACATAGTAGACTGCTAAATGGGAGCATTTAAAATTAATTACTATTTTTGGTTATTGATGCGGGAGAAAATGAACTACTGGATGATGGATAAGTAAGCTGACAGATACCTAGTGTAACCTGATAAAACACCTAAAATTAAGAGTAAAGTACGAAATTTAACCAACGTGTATTAGTAATAGTGTAATAGTAGGTGGTATTAGACTTTGCGCAAATAAGTTTTTACAACTGAAACATATTACTAACCCCAAGAGAGCAAAGATACTGCAGATATGACTGACTGCCTGAAGTTAGTCACTTTTGTTTGATTTTGTTTAATTCCTTTAGTCAAAGATTTTATAAAAAGTGTCTAAAACATAATTCGGAACATATATGCCGTGAAACAAAGTTTTACCTATTACAATGAGATTTCAGGAAGTTAAAAAAGAGATGGAAGTGTGTGTCATCATTTTAAACAGTTTCCATAAATAAAAATTGAACAATATCTTATGTTAATACGACAAAAGATTTGTTTCAATATCTATATGATAACAACATATTAAGTTAGTTAATGTGTTAATTTAACTAAAACTCTGCTGAATACTTTCTCCTTAGTAAAAAAACCACGAAGCAGAAAACACGAATCCTACTTGCCAACAATTTAAAGTGTATTCAATAAACTGTTGTTAAATAATTTAAATTTAAATTATTCCTTGGTGAAAAGTTGTTAGCAAGATGCTAATAATATATTATAAAATCTGGAATATTTACTGGTAAAAATATCCTCCACGCCAAAGAAAGAGGTACTAATTAAAAGAAATTTTACTGCTCACAATTTGGCAGTTAGCAAATTTGCAGAAACTAAAACTAAAATATTTGTATTTTAAGTTATAAAAAGATGAAAATTAATGTAGGTATGTAAATAACGTAATAATGACCTTTGTAATACAACTCCACACCAAGCAAATTCATTAAATTTGTAATGTTTCAAGAAAAACGCTTTTGTGACTTTCACAAAACTTTACGATGTATTGAAGATTATAACAAAAATAATTAAAAACATTTGACCAATGATTCCCCGGAAATGGGATATTTTAAATCATTAAATTGTTAATAAATATCAAATTTGAATTTATAACATGACATAAACAAAAAAGTAAGGACCCTTATCATTAATTTGATGATCAAAATAATTATACATAGTTCAGACCCTCAAAGATGGCCTAAGAGCTTGTGTAATAATTATAAATAAAATATTAAAAGGCAGACATATTAAAATCAATAATGATAAAATAAAACTTCAAACATTAAAATATTTTTAAACTCTTAGAAATACCAAAAATAGAAGTGGTTATAATTAGGTTTTTTCTCTCCAAAATATCAAAATTAAGGTGTCATCAAACAGCTTATGTGATTATTTATCTACTTTACTTAAGGCCCCGATCAAAACCTTGCGAAAGTGTGTTTTTCAGAGACTATTATCTCTTTAGTTATGAGAAATAAACTACATCCAAAAGCACATTATTAAAGTGTTCGATATCCTATCATCACATTCCACGTTTTAATTAGTTTTTATGTGTTATCTATACATTTAAAACTTATTTTTAAAAATGAATAAAATTATTGATAACATGCATCTGTTGTTAAAGGCAATGCTCTAATCATTTGAGGATTACACATTACATACTATTGGATAGATAATTTAAAAATCTATATTATTTCTTAAGTTCGTCTTTCTTTCTTAATTTAAATAATTCCAAAAATTTGAGCGTATTTATTACGCGATATATTGTAGCGAGATCGCGTGGATTGTATAGAACCGACCGCTCAAGGTCGTTCGCAAGGAGTAGCGCCATAAGCATCTCAATTAGTAAGTTTAGAAAGTTAAAAGTACATCATAATGTGATATAGAGATAAATATCTATGAGTCAGATAGTATTTTTTAGCTTGAATTTTTATTTTGTCATTTTCATCAATTTTAACATGTCTACACTGCAATATTTTCATGACATTAATGCACCAGCTGTGAATAATTAAACTGATTATATAATTAATTATAAAGGTTTTTAAGCTTTCTTTTTTTTTATAGAATAGGCTGACAAACGAGCACACAGTCCACCTGATGGTAAGTGGTTGCTGCGGCCCATAGACATCTACATCTATCTTCCATTACAAATCAAAATGCAGATGCGTTGTCACCCGTGAGGACTGTGATGGAATGCCTCATTTCCAGTAAAATGGGTCTCCGGTTCTCTACACTCACCATACGAAATACAGCAGCATTAAGCTACTATTTCACGCTGGTATTCTGTGAGAGCGTGGTCCTTCCCCGGTCGAGCCGACCCATTCGTGCTACAACTATACTACTAATATAACTGCAGCATGGCTCTACCACGTAAAAAATTATGCTTTTTACATGACAAAAATTCGAATTCCACACCAAGATCTATTAATAATTTAATTCTATCACATATACCACTGTAGGGGCCGTTTTGTAAAGCACTTTTTATTATTTTAATCACATTTTCAACACACTCTAAAAAGTTTTGGGAAGGTCTCATAAGTGATCTTCGCGTGACATCCACAGATAAAATGTAATTGTCTACTTGTGGCAGAGTTGTATCACACAATTCATTATTACATGTAAAACATGATTTGCAAACTTTAATTTTTGACTTTTTAATAACTTGCCCTTCCACATACCTTTTTGTCTCCGTGACAATTTTATTTGCAAATTCTTGCGAATCATTACCTGCCAATTTTTGAACTATAGTCTATATTAATTCTATTTTCCTTTGGGGGCAGGTGTAATTCATTTTTTGCCAGCAGGCAATCCAAATTATTTAAAACTTTATTAAAGTCTTCCTCACAATTTGCCCCCAAGGAATGTGTTGAACTCAAATTAATTTTGAACTTAAATTAAACTAAATGGGAGCATAAATAATAATTACAGTTAGATATTAATGCGGGAGAAAATGAACTACTGAATGATGGACATGTAAGCTGACAGATAACTCAGTGTAACCTGACAAAATACCTAAATTTAAGAGTAAAGCACGAATTTTAACCAACATGTATCAGATGGTCTATTTTGTGCAAGTAAGTCTTTACAATTGAAAAATTAATAATTAATGTAAAATAAATATTTGTCTGTAACAACTTTGTTTTGATTTTATTTTCAAAACATTGTTAATTACCCCAAGAGAGCAAAGATACTGCAGATATTACTGACTGACTGAAGTTAGTCACTTTTGTTTGATTTTATTTAATTCCTTTAATCAAAGATTTTATAAAAAGTGTCTAAAACATTATTCAGAACATATATGCTGTGAAACAAAGTTTTACCTATTACAATGAGATTTAAGGAAGTTAAAAAAGATATGGAAACAATTTTTGTCTTCGCCATTTTCATTGCTGCTTTTATTTGAAATTTTTGTTTTCTAATTTTGCTTTTTAAAATCATGATTTTGTTAATTATTTTTTTTCATTTTCACATCTGTACACCTTTCTTGTAATCAATGTACCTGAAAAAAGTACGACAATCAGGTATGCATATAGAGATCAAATGAAACAATGACGGCATAGATCAAATTGTATTGGATTCTCCTTTTTTAATAAATGATTTTGAATTGCAAGTTGTGCCTTAGGATAAAATAATAAATAAATGATATAATATATATTATGCAATATGCTATTAGAATGCTTTTGGAGCTGGCGCAGTGCTGCAGTGTACACAGTGCAAAAATGTAGCATTTCCACTGCATGGCTTGCGGCTCAGTGATAACAAAAGGAGGATGGCCAAATCGTACCAGACAACGAAATTACAGCGTCCCAATATGAAATATTTATGTAAAATACCTTATTGTTAAGGCATAACTCTCTAAGTAGCCACAAAAAAAAGTTATTAATTTATTTCTATTGTTGTAACTGTTCAAAATTATTTCAAATAATAGTTTCAGAACGCACCTAATGACGATTCATTTCATGTGTGAAAGGACTTGGTATTCAAAGACTATAATTATTCACGTTTTTATGAATAGTTGTTAATTTTAATTCAATTCAATTAGTATGTAGACATCAAATAAACTACTATGCTGATTTATTATGTACTGGATTAATATCAATCATTATTAATCAGTTCCACGTCATTGACCATCTTATGTACCATGTTTTTAAGCAAATACATTTTCTATTCTAAGAATATGTATTTTTATAGAATAAGGGTGACAAAGGAGCACACATTCCAATAGCAAAGTGCAATCGGCAAGTGCATGCTGAAGCTCATAGACACCTAAATTAATAATATAATATATAAAGACTCAAAATGCAGACACCGCTTGTCACCCCTACCCCATGAAATTCCTTGTTTCCAGTAAAAAGGGTCTGATTCTCTACGCTCACTGTAAGAAACAGAGCATCATTAAGCTGGTATTTTGCGCTGTTAGTCTGTGAGAGCGTAATCCTTCCCCATTCGAGCTGACTCATTCGTGCTACAACCATAACATAGTTGAAGCTTGGCACGTAATAAGGTATAATAGAATATAAGATATAATGAGTTCATATCTATACCTTTTCCGAAAAATTGGGTTAGTTTTACAGAAACATTACAGTGATGTATTTGATATTTAAGTCTAATTAAATAGTTTAATTAACTTAGACAGTTTCATGTATTTTTGTACTTAAGCTGTGCGTAACTGCTTAAGTGCAACTGAATGTCTGTGGAAATTGTTTTCGCTAATTTAAAACTCACATTTAATTGTACACACATCATGTATTTTTCTAAAAAGCTGTATGTTTTCCTTATATAAATAACTGAGTAATAATGTCCTCCAGACCGAATTTCGGCCACGGCAGCCTGCCTCAACGGAGGCTAGCCATCGGCGCAGGACAGGATTATAGTGCCCAAGTGTATGCGCAAGCACAGGTGCACTCTCTACTCCCTCACTTTCATAATCCGATGGGATGGTAAACTGACAAGACCGGAGAGAGATCAGGCGCAGGACCAACGGCTTTACGTGCTTTCCGAGGCGTGGGGTGAGGCACCGCCAACTTCCTGGCTCCGGGCAATTACTGAGAATTTCTCGACGGAAAACTCAATAATTAATTTTTTGGTCTGACCCGGGATTCGAACCAAGGATCTCATGATCAGCAGTCGCACTACTACAACCACTAGACCAACGAGGCAGTCTGAACTGAGTAATTAATTAATTAGTTAAATAATTAATCGACCATAATTTTAATATCAAAAATTTTAAATTAACAAGTAATCATCAGGTTACGTTATTTATAGGATTATTGAAAATACCAGGATTCAATTAATTTGTGAAACATCCACTTTAATTTAATTTAACATTCAACATGTTGAGCAGGAGTGCCGGTGTCACACAAACACTGACGTGAACCGAGGACGTTGTCATGAGGTGCAATTGCCACTTAAGGATGTGATTATGTTAATATTATTATCCCTCATGATAATGTATCCATATATGGGTAAATAACAATATATAATAATATAAATTGTCATCATTTTTTTTAAAACCACTGCTAAACACTGATTAATAACGCTAATTACCCCCTCACTTATCGCTTACACTTTTAGGCTACATCGCAGTCGGATAAAGCGGCCAAGCAAGGTTTTTCGTTATTAATTAAAATGTGCAATAAATTGCCTTTAGAAATAAAGACTTCCATTAAACGCGTTTCGACAATTGACAAAAACATAATTTTTGAATCACGCTTTCTACAATATAGAAGAATATACGAAATGTTCATTTTTTGACTTGCTTGACATGTAAATGTAGATGAATTTTAATTTGTAATTTTAATAATCTAATGTAATGTAATATCATTTGCATTGATTGTAATTTTGACAAACCAATGTTATATTTTAACAAAATGGTCAATAAATAAAAAAGTAAAAGGTATTTGTTGATTTAGCCTTAAAAATATTTTTGACGTTATTATAAAAAATCGTGGCTATTTAGATATTATTTTTAAACGTGATTGTGTTTACAACATAAAAACAAACCAATCTAACTATAGTTTGTTTTGGGACATGAAAAAAAAGTCCAGCTCCTATAGAAATTTGGCCATCCTCCTTTCGAAGTTATAAATACAAGAGTTGTAACCGCTTTCTACATTTGAACCATTATTAGTCGTAGTTGTTACTATTATAGTAATCTTTAACTTATCACACGGAAAACTTACTGGTATAGTAATAGAATATAGTTACAGTAATTACTAATTATTAATGTAACGAAAAGAACCTACTCTTTTGTAAATGCCCCCGGGTGTTGTGGTTCTTCATGGGCGGTGATAGTTACTTACCATCAGGTGAGCTGCATGATCGTCCCCCCCTCTCCTTTAAAAAATAAATTAAATACCTCTTATAGGATTATCATGTGAACTTAGCAGAATCTTGTGAAGTACATTCAGTATATGTGGTGTGGGTTCCATTTCTAATCCTTCAGCATGTAAGCCTGTAATAGCGGTGAAAGTATATGAGTAACACAAAACTTTCTTTATTGGGCTTTCTTTATTCACTGCTACATACCACATATATAACGATAATAATAATAATGTCCTCCAGACCAAATTTTACAGTGCCCAAAGTGTATGCGCAAGCACTGGTCATTATTACTATTTCCAATTTCTTAACTCTAACTTAAAAATTTAAAACTGCTGAGAATTTCTTGATAGAAATACCCAAAAACAGATTTTGGACCGAACTGGGATTCAAACCCGGGATCTCATGATCAAATTGCATTTATGACACTAGACCAAAGAGGCAGTCAAGTGTTATTATAGTATTAAGGAATAAATTAATGTATTTTCATTATAATCATTAAAACCTAAAAATAAAAAATGGTGCTCCTTGAAAAATGCCGATATGTGTGCATAAAGCAGTCAAATACTTAAAATTTGCAAAAAGATTAAGTTACACTCCACATGTATTTTTATTATGATATATGCTTTTTTTTCTATTAAAAATTGTTTAAAGTTATGTCATAAGTAATAATCGAAAACTATACCGATTAGGTAATCTACTACAACTGCCCTGATTTATCCTGAGGGTCGCCCGCATAAACCAAGAGAATTACAAATGAAACTGTATCAGGCTTTTTGAACAATATCTACCAACTAAAAAATAAACGAAAATAGTAAGATTTCTTCATAAAATGTTTATTTCTTACAGTTCACAATAACAATACAAAGTTATAATGCAGCTAGTTTTATGTCATTTTCTATGGAGTTGTAACGAAATTTTTACCAATCCAAGTTCAATTAATAAGTTGGTATTTATTTTATTTCTTTTTTTTATTTTATAGTATAGGGTGACAAACGAGCACACAGTCCACCTGATGGTAAGTGGTTGCTGTGGCCCATAGACATCTACATCTGTCCTGGATTACGAATCAAGGTGCAGATGCGTTGTCACCCATGAGGACTAAGATGGAATGCCTCGTTTCCAGTAAAAAGGGTCTCCGGATCTCTACACTCACCATACAAAACACAACAGCATTAAGCTACCATTTGACGCTGGTGTTCTGTGAGAACGTGGTCCCTCCCCGGTCGAGCCGACCCATTCGTGCTATAAATATACTACTAATATAACAGCAGCATGGCTCTACCACGTAAAAAATGGTAGACTATTACTCGTTAAAAATCCGTTAACTTATTAATTCTAATTTGATGCGACAGTTTTCCTTTCAACTTCATTATATATGCTACTATTGAGTATATTTTCCACATTTCCAAAAATAGCAGTTTTGTTGGCAGAGGAGACACATGACTCTAATGAAAAATACAACTTTAAAGCTTAATATTTCGGTAACAAACCCCTGAATCGTAAAGGTGTTCTTCCATACTCGCAATGTTTTTGAAATACCTATCCAACAATACCTTACAGGATGGAATATATGGGTAAAAATAATCATTCATTTACCTGCATAGGAGGTGTACCCAAAATAAAAATGTTTTTAAGATTTTATTTCACAGTTTTGTAGACATGATTAATGCCTATAAACTATGCAAAATTACAAATTTGTAACACTTAGTGTCTCTGAGTAAAACTGTGTTGGGATGAACATGGAGAAACTATAAGGTTTCCTTGTTGTGTGTAAATATGGAACCCTAAAAATGTAAAATATTATTAATTTACTATCTAGGGCTTTATAACCACTTACTACCAGGTGGAGTTGTAGTAGTTGTTGTCAAGTTATACACTGACATACCATTGTCTTTAATTTAAAAGTGAGTAAGCTTTTTTTTTCTTATTTTATTTAGGGATTTTTGTTAGTTAACATGTCAATCCTATTAAAATCTATATGTTGCTATTAATCTGCACATACTCAATGCAATATCCAAGGTGGGGGCATGTAGGATGCCCTGTGTAATACCTATATTGTCCACATTTATCTTATATGTCCTTCCAAATAATTCCCTTTCCCCTAGTTGCCGTTCACATTCCATCAAAAAGTGATTTAAGTTTTCTATTACTCCACAAGTTTCACATTAGATGGAATCAGTTCTTTTCATCAAATAAGAAATCTTTTTCATGGAATGTGACCTGTTCTTATTCTAGATATTAATTTAATAGAATTTTTTTTTTTAATTTTGTATCTACAAACCAAGGTATTCGAGGTGGTTCACTCTGTATAGTTTAGTACCAAACACCTTTCGTTTTAGAGCGTTCATTGAAAAATTCTTTCAATTTGTTATGACATTAATTTTTGAATTTTGGTAGTACTTCTGAGTAGCAAGGGTCAATATTATATTCTACACCATTTATACAAGCAGAGTTCACTAATCTATCTGCCTTGTCATTACCCAATATTTGGTCTATGTGCTGGAATCCACTGCACTCTTGCACATGTGTCGCGTAGACTGAACTGATATATTATTTGGGAAAGTATGCAATAGGCTTTCGAAACACCTACGATTCCAGAGGCAGATCGAGCCAAATATTGGATAGCAGTTTTCCTGTCCGAGTATATAATAATTTAGTTACAGTTATAGCTTGCAGCATACTTTAGGGCTTCGGATATTGCAATGAGTTCAAGGGTCATAATACAAATGTCATTAGTAACTTTATAAGATTTAGAAACTGCTTGATATGGGTCGAAAAAAGCCGCCCCTTGCATTTTAGCACTCTTTGATCCGTCTGTGTAGATTTTGTGCCAATCGTGATATTTATTTTCAAGTTCTTCAATAACATTTACTTTAACGGAATTTATTCCTACCCCTATCCTATCCAATCCTATCCTTTAGTTATTGATTAGACAGTGCTTTACTATCTATGGCTTTATAACCACTGACCATCAGGTGGGGTTGTAGTAGTTGTCGCAGTCAAGCTATACACTGACATACCTATAATAAGTAAAAACATAAAGTTTGCTTGCCCACCTTTACTAATATTACAATCATGAAAGTGAGTTTCTTTAGTCTGCACTGCTAAAACAATTGCTAATTAACATGACAATGAGAAAGTTTTTAATAAACTTACCAAGGTCTTTTAGTTCGAGGATATAGAAAACGGTCCTCAAAGTGCCGATCGCAAATGCGGTAGTTATAGTAAAATTCACGATCGGTTTTATATTTTAGATGTTCCAGCTATACTTTTCAACTGCTGAAACCTTTCTAGTGAGGTATTCTGGTTTCGGAACATAGTGTAAAACATCTGGAATAATAAAATATAATCATTAATTCCGAGGCGAGAGAGGGAAACTGAAACAGGAGATGGGCAATAACCCGTCTGCCAAGCGTGGCAGCTATGGCAAATAGTACCTATGAGGCAATCTGTGGAGGTGCCTTGAACCTTCAATTTCTTAGATATTAGCTGTTAGCTGTTGTTAAACAAGTCCTTACTTGGTCACATTTAAAAACACATTGCCATTTTTCTTCTTCTTCACATTTTTGCACACATTAAAAAAACACTGGGTCGCAAATATTTATTTTTATACAAGAAAGCATATAAACAAACGAGGAATCAGAATAATTTGAAATTAATATTAATATCAAATTAACCTCAACTATCAGTGACCGCCATTAACCATCCATTAACTGCGTAGGTAGTGGCGTGGTGCGTCTAATTTAGTCTAGTGCTTAGGAATGTAGATGGCAGCACAAAAAAAATCATTTTGTTCTCAAAATAATGTTCTAAGTTGCACGCCCATGGGTGAAACGCTCCATGGCGTCTGAATTCATAGAAACCGTCGGTCCTCCCCCGCACCACGCGCGCCACTCATGCGCGCCTTTTGTATATTATTCAAAATTTACATTTCTAACGACTTATGGGCCACCTTGTATAAAATTATGTAATATTATATTAAATAAGCAAATATAGTATACAAAATAAATGACAAAATTTAAATATTGTTCTCGATATAAATTACCTATTTAACAATACAATCTACTACTACCTACAGATCATTCTACCTATGTTTATTCTATGATAAAAAAACCAACCGCGCGAATACATAGTAGCGCACATTTTTTGTTTGAGATAGCTGTTCTAGGACGTAGGTACATATTACTTCAATGATTTCTGTCGTTGATACCATACATTATATTATATGGGAGATATTTATTGTAGTTGCCACGCATGGCAAGCGGTTTGGCAGCCGCAGTTTTTTTATTTTTGTTCAGCTGTCATCAGAAAGATGCTGCTGCCGATCTCCTGGTTTACCTTTGTCGCCTCGTCCCAAACCCACGTTATGATATGGGGTAGTGGATCTTCATCTTCTATTGTCAAACTTCATTGGTAAAAGGGTAGTTACTTTTATAAGTCTACTTTTGTATTCTCTTTAGATGAAAAATATGAACATGCAATTGTTTGAGGTTAACTTGAAATCCGTTTTTAAAATACCAATTATCTATATTTGAGTTTTAATGCCGCTTAATGAAAAATATTTTTATTTGAACTTAACTTTCGTTTTCACTTTTGAACTTTGTTAATGCAATATACACGTCATACATTTAACGTAGCTTGGAGAGAATTTTCTACAAAATAATTACGTTTCATGCATTTTCTCAATAACCAGTCGACAGATATTTTTCCTCAATCCTTAAACAGCCGGTATTAGGAAAAAATATGTAATACATTTATTTTTTTCACCTGAGAGCATAAAATTTCATGATTTTTTGGTCAATTAATTTTTTTGAAAGTCCCTAGATGCATAACGTATAACGCATGTTTGCCTAATAAGATCCCATTCACACTGATTATTAATAGATACATACTGCATCGATCTGTTAAGTTATACTGGCACATTCCAACACTAATGATAATGAAGCATGCTGCTTTAAATGCATCCCATAGACGTGCGCGAAATGAATAGAGATGTATACATATATTTTGATGAAAAAATAAGTATTTCTCTCACTAGTTCATTTTGTTTATTGTACGTTGTTGTTGTCTTCTGACGCTATCTGCTCCCGCCATTACTTTAGATTTGATAGACCACAAATCCTCGCCAAAGTATACCAATTCCTTCCTAGAATGATTCACGAGGCTATTGAAATTAAAAACATCCTAATTTCAATAGAGAAGATGGATGGTACTACCATCTTCTTGGGATCCTATAATCAATAAAATTAAATCCACTTCAGTTTTATAAAAAAATTCAAAGATGCATAACGCATAACGCATGTTTGCCTAAAAAGCGCCCATTCATATTGATTATAAATAGATACAAACTACATCGATCCAGAAAAAGTTATACTGGCACATTCCTTCACTGAAAATGATAAAGTATGCCGCTTTATACGCGTCCGGTAGACGTGCGCGAAATGAATAGAGATGTATATACGTATCTTTAGATAAAAAGATAAGTATTTCTTTCACCACTCATACGTATCACTAGTTCTTTTTGTTTTTTTTACTCTTCTGATTCTGTTTTGAAAAACTATATATATACATAGTTGACCGTTCCTGTATTTATCTTAAGTATTCATATTTACATCACTTCAGTGATAGTTTCGTTGATAGAGATGATTGAACCGTATCAACGATCGTTAGAATATCTATTAGTATAGTAATGAAAATCAATAAAAAAAATATAATATGTTATATTTTATTGATTTTCATTGCGGAACATTGATAAAACTTTAATATTTTAAGTTCCTTAATAAACATTAGTAATTAATATAGCATATTAATAATTACTATATTTGAACACAGTATTAATTTCTTACATAAAAATGCTAAAACTTTAACTATAATACAGTTCTAGTCGCCGCCGTAAAGTGCTAAGAACGCTGATTTCTTCACTGAATGGCTATACTCAGCCTTTGAGTAAAAAAAAAGAACCAGCCCTCTAATCACCAGCATCGACGACGGAAAAGAAAGCTTTAATTCGTTAAATTCATACCTATTGTTATGTATGATGATATCCAAATTAAGTACGTAATCACGTGTGTACATGCTTAAGGTTTCTCTCTCTCCTTTAACTAAATGACAATAGAAAAAGACGGATATAGATATAATTAATACTTAATTTAAGTAATCGATAGTCAAAAACTATAAGTAAGACCATAAATATTTGGCCGTGACAACATATTGTATTTTATAAAATATCTTTGTAATTGAGCACAATAAAATGTTTATTTTACGAGACAAAAATAGCTCTGACAGTGATCACGCAATTTCACGATATACAACAAGAGCCGACTGAATGATTTAGCGACACACTCGTACGAACACACACTCGTACACATAAATATTGAGAGCGGATGAATGAGAGATAGATAGATTCAAAGCAACGATCTATTGTGCATCTTTCGTTAGCAAACTACTTATGTATAGAGTGCGCGGCACATAAACGTACATATATATTGTTGTGTGAATAAGTCAACTAGCGCCATCTAGTGTCAGGAACGAGAGCGAGGGGAGCTTTGCAGAGAATGACATCACAGATCTCTCAACCGACAGCGCCACCCGAAGAACTAAGTTTCTAGAAAATCTATACTCGAACTCTCGGTACCTTGCGCGTGTTTACTTGAACATTCCGGATATTTTGCTAATTTAAATAAATAGGTGGCGCAAGATGCGATCGAGGCAGTGTTGATTTGGGCGAAACAAGCGAAGCTTCGGAGCGGAATTAAATGGATTAGTGTGTTTAATTATTAGTGTTTTAACTTTAATTTGTGTAAAGTAAATTAAAGTGTTAATTTAGGTAATTTTATCGGCAATTTTTATTGTCACGAACCTCTCTTCTCTGGATCTGTGCGGATGCACAGATCCAGAGAAAATCGCCGCTGTCAAGGATTGGCCGGTTCCAAAAGACAAGACGCAGGTTAGAGCATTTCTGGGTTTGTGCTCCTATTACCGGCGATTCGTGAAGAACTTTGCAGATATAGCCAAACCTCTGCACAAGCTAACCGAGGAGAAGCGACATTTCTGCTGGGATGAAAGTTGCAATATCGCATTCCAGGAGCTCAAGGACCGTCTGTGCAAAACACCTATTTTGGGATACCCTGATGCAAGCAAAGAATTTATAGTTGACACAGACGCAAGTGATATAGGACTTGGCGGTGTGTTGTCTCAACGTAATGGTGACCAAGAGGTCGTGATAGCGTACTTCAGCAAGTCGTTGTCAAAACCGGAAAGGAACTACTGTGTCACAAGACGCGAATTGCTAGCTGTGGTAAAGTCGTTGCAGCATTTTAGCAAATATCTTCTGGGACGAAAATTTCACTTACGAACTGACCATGCTGCACTAAAATGGCTATTGCAGTTTAAAAACCCAGAAGGACAAGTTGCGAGGTGGATTGAACTACTGCAGGAATACGACTTTGAGATCGAACATCGCAGCGGGAAATCTCATGGCAACGCAGATGCATTGTCAAGAAGACCTTGTCCTGAAGATTGCAAACATTGTACTAGGCAAGAGAGTAAGGAAGTGGTATCCGTGAGGATGCTCAGGGCAGACCACCTCAGCAACGAGTGGAAGGACAGCTTACTAAATGCACAGCAGGAAGATCCGGACATCAAGCCGATCCTGGAATGGATAAAGGCCAGTGCTCCCAAGCCCAAGTGGAGTGACGTCTCAGCGATGAGTTCGACCACTAAAAGCTATTGGGCCCAGTGGGACAGCTTGCTGCTTCAGGATGGAGTTCTGTGTCGTAAATGGGAAAACGTTCGGGGAGACAGCTGTCATTTGCAAATGGTTGTCCCTAAAGCTAAAGTACCAGATGTTCTACAGCTGTACCATAATGATTATTCAGGAGGCCATCTGGGAGTTAAACGAACTCTACTGAAGATCCGAGAACGGTTTTACTGGGTCCACTGTCGAAACGATGTCGAGGACTGGTGTCGCAAATGTACAAGTTGTGCGGCTGTAAAGGGACCTCAGACTCGTAGTAGAGGTGCATTGAAGTTGTACAATGTGGGTGCACCAAGGGAGAGAATAGCCATTGACGTGGCGGGGCCGTTTCCGGAGAGTGAAAGCGGTAACAAGTATTTCATGGTTGTGATGGATTACTTCACTAAGTGGCCAGAAGTCTTCGCCATTCCAAATCAAGAAGCTTCAACAGTTGCTGATAAACTAGTTCATGAAGTCTTCTGTCGTTTTGGTGTACCTTTAGAGATTCACAGCGATCAAGGAAGGAATTTTGAGTCTCAAATATTCCAGGAAACTTGCCGAGTTATGGGTACTCATAAAACAAGAACGACTTCTTATCACCCGCAATCTGATGGAATGGTGGAACGATTTAATCAGATATTGGAGAGGTACCTAGCAAAAGTTTTAGACAATCGGCAACGAGATTGGGACAAGCACATACAACCGTTTTTGTTGTCATATCGAAGTTCTGTTCACGAAAGTACAGCAGTGACACCAGCTTTTGCAAACTTTGGAAGAGAATTACGGCTGCCTGCAGACCTGATCACTGGGATACCACCTGATGCCCCACGCAGTATAACCGATTATGCATATGACTTGCGGAACAAAATGAATGACATTTATGAGCACGTCAGACAATCGGGCCAGCAAATGTCTGAGAAAATGAAAACCCGGTATGACCGAAAAATGAACAATAAAGGGTTCAACGAAGGTTCATTAGTGTGGTTGCACAATCCAGTCCGCAGCAAAGGGAAATCTCCTAAGCTTCAAGCTAAATGGGACGGCCCGTACCGGATTGTAACCAGGATCAACGATGTGACCTACCGGATACAGAAAGGCGCAAGAGGGACTCCTAAGATCGTCCATGTGGATCGCTTGGCGCGTTATTATGGGACCGATAATGCTCGGGACGAGCATGTCTTAGGAGGGGGCAGTGTTGTGTGAATAAGTCAACTAGCGCCATCTAGTGTCAGGAACGAGAGCGAGGAGAGCTTTGCAGAGAATGACATCACAGATCTCTCAACCGACAGCGCCACCCGAAGAACTAAGTTTCTAGAAAATCTATACTCGAACTCTCGGTACCTTGCGCGTGTTTACTTGAACATTCCGGATATTTTGCTAATTTAAATAAATAGGTGGCGCAAGATGCGATCGAGGTAGTGTTAATTTGGGCGAAACAAGCGAAGCTTCGGAGCGGAATTAAGTGGATTAGTGTGTTTAATTATTAGTGTTTTAACTTTAATTTTTGTAAAGTAAATTAAAGTCTTAATTTAGGTAATTTTATCGGCAATTTTTATTGTCACGAACCTCAAGCTCGTAACAATATTACTATATAATAGGTATCGTTATCATCATTACAGCCTACCCTAAGGGTACTGCTGAACACAGGCCTCCCCAAAGTTTGTCACAATGGACTGTTTTGAACTACCTGCATACCTCAACTACCTGCACGTTTCATCAGATCGTCACTTCATTCCAGTTATACATATAACTTTATTACAATCAATTTAAGCATTATTTTATGTTTGATGATAAAGTCAGTTTATACCATATTATATTCAAAGCTTAGGTTCTTACAATTCTATTTTTTTGTAATAAAGACGACGATGATAACGATTTTTCCCCGTATTAAGCTTTTTGTGCTATTGTTATATTGAACGTGTGGAAAAACGCCTTTGTTACGAAAAGGACCCTTGTTCTGAAAGCCTCGTTTCTTTTCATTCATCAAAGTAATATATGATGATTTTGACATATATAACTGAAAATTGATTTGTAAATATTTATAGTAGTAGATAAAGGACGTAGTAGGTCAGGGTTAAGCGTGAGTCATCAAAATCATACCTAGTACAGTTGTAGCACGAATGGGTCGGCTCGACCGGGAAAGGGCCTTGTTCTTACAGAATACCAGCGTAAATTAGTAGCTTAAGTGCTGCTGTATTTCGTATCGTGAGTGTAGAAAACCAGAAACACTTTTTATAGGAAACGAGGTATTCCATCTTAGTCCTCACGGGTGACAATGCATCTGCATTTTAATTCATAATCGAGGATAGATGTCTAAGGGCTACAGCAACCACTTACCATCACGTGGAATGTGTGCTCATTTGTCACCTTTATTCTATAAAAAAAACTTACCATCATATGAAATGTGTGCTCGTTTGTCACTCTATCGTATAAAAAAAGCGTAGTTGCCCGAGTTCAATTCCCACAGGTGCCAATAAAGGTCAATAACGAACTCCCAAACAAAATCTTGTTAACATTACTTTCTTGCGTCTACAAATGAAAAATATGTAAAAATACAGGGTTTAAAATTTATATATATAAAAATTTATATAACATAACGGTTTGTTTTATACTATTAATTGATAATATCTCCTGAATAATTTGTGGAGAAATTTTGTACTTCAATTAAATAAAAATACGTAATCGGTATTTGTCGATAGTCACGAAAGGTATATAACAAACTCGCGTAGTTTTTATTTTATTGTTTAGATTGTAAAATGAATTTAAACCAGTAATATGAAACGTGTATTTGACTTTCTACAAAAAATATTTTATATTTCCTTTTTTAGCATACAATCAATCGTTTGCGATATCCATGCTCCATGTTTGATGTACTATAGTACTACAGCTACTACAGCCTTATATACTTTTCACTGTAGGGCACATAAAATAATAACTTTAAAATCATGTTTAACAAAAATATGTTAAGAAAGGGATTTATTATTTCAAATTAAAGTTACAGCCCATATACGACTCGCAGCTGGGCACAAGCCTCCTCTGTTTCTTTTTTCTGAGAAAGTTTTTGGGCAAGTAAATGTCCGACGCGCTCCCCCAATGCCTGATGGCGAACTTCACATGTCATCGAAAAATTGTTTTCTTATTTCTCAGACATGTAGGTTTCCTCGCGATGTTTTCCTTCACCGCCGAGTACTTGGTAAATCAGCGCTTAAAATTGCTAATAACATTTTCATCGGTGCTAGCGGGGATCGACGGCAGGGATGGAAGGAATTTAAATTAAACTAAAGTGAAAAAGAACTATTTATTATTTTATTTCGTGGTAGAGCCACGTTGCAGTGATATTATGGTTTTAGCACGAATGGGCTGGCTCGACGGTGACATAAACACGCTCTCATAAAATAACAGCGTAAGATTGCAATGAATCCTAATGCTGCTATATTACGTATGGTGATTGTAGATAACCGTAAATCCTTTGTGCTAGAAATGAGGCATTCCAGCTGACTGATCAGGGGTGACAAATTATTTAAATTTCAATTCTTGATGATGACAATCCTAAAAGTTTAAATATTCGAGTTTATTTTTTAATCTTAAGCGACACAAGTTAGTACCTAATCGTAAAATAACATCGCGTTCTCGAAATTGGCATTCTTTAATTTTTTTTAATTTAATTAAAATGATGGTGATATATTTCTATACCCGTTCTCTAGATATTCACACCGGACTTCCTCGTAAAATTTCCGCGTTGGATAGTTTGAGCTTAGAGATATTGATATTTTTATTAATAAAATTAAATTTATCCATAGAAATTACAAATTATTTATATATTTCATTTATATTCATATGTTTTTAATAAATGTCTCAATTGTTTTAATGTATAAAAGGTTAAGTTCAAAATGAAGGATAAAAATGCCGATGCGTTGCCACCCCTGAGGACTAAGATGGAATGCCCCATTTTCACTAAAAAGGGTCTCCGCTTCATTACACTCAACATACGAGACAAAGCAACATTAAGCTGCTATTTTATGCTGGTATTCTGTAAGAGCGTGGGCCTTCCCCGGTTGAGACAACCAATTCGTTCTGTAACCATAATATTTTAATGATTATTCTGGCAGCTGTTAACTTATAATAACTGATAATAAATTTTCTTCGCTATGTCAATATGAAAATGATAGAAGCCTAAAGCGGCCTATAAGCGGCTTTATATTATAGCTTATAAGTGGTTAAGTATATGAAAAACGCTACATAAAAGTCGTGGGTTCAAAGCTATCAAATGATTACTGGCGTAAACCACTCTTTTGTTGCTCATGGGGACATTCCCACGCATACATCCCTCGTCGGGGTAAGAACGGGCTATATTGAACTCGCGCCGACTAAAACCCCATGGTTTTTTTATACATATTCGCTGCATATAGACATCGCTATGAAAACATTTTCGCTCACATCCGTCATTCACTAGCACCGTCCCTTGGTATCGTCCCTTTATTTGAAAATCAATAATTTTCGAAAAATGTAGAAGTTATTGTTTTCACTCCGGTATATCAACGTTTCGAGGTTCTAGGAAGCTATACTCTATTCTTTCGATGATGTCCGTATGTCTGTATGTCTGTGTGTGCGAGCGCGCGTGCGGGCGTGAGTGCGTGTGTGCATGCGTGAGTGCGTTCGTGAGTGCGTACGTGCAGCGTGTATGTGTGCGTGTGTACGTATGTAAACAAGTAAGCATCCCATAACTTTGTATCAAGTGTCCGATCGAAAAGCGGTTTGCTACATTTGTAAAGGCCTCGCCAAATTAAGATTATCTATTAATTTTGACCGAATCGGTACTGTAGATTCTCAGAAAACCTTAAAAATTTGAACATTTTTAATCTTCAGAAAGTACTTTATTTGCAGTTACTTTGACATCCTTGATTTGAACAATTTATGAAATTCTTACCAGCTCTTCTATTAAAAAACGAAGACTATTATTGCAAAGCGCATCAAAATTAGCTTGATTCGTTTGAGAGATATCGTTGTCGAAAGAAATCTGGAAAAGGTTTACTCAAAATAACTTGAACTTTTTTTGTGATAAATGTTTTTGTTAGGCTCAAAAACTGCGTCGAGTGCCGCAAACCGTATCAAAATAAAAAACGTTTGAAAACAAAACTCGAAGACCTCAAAAACGTCGTAATAGGTGAATTTTGGAGCGCTTTGCATATTAAATAAGCGGGAAGTTTTACGAATGGCCTGTAGGGTCAACCGTATTTTTGGGAATAAGACAGCCTGTCCCTGTATTATTTTCCTCAGACCCTTCACAATTCTTTTTTTCGCTTTTCCCACAAGGATTTTATCTCCACCTGCGCAACAAACTCACCCAAATTCTTAACGTGAAGGCCATGAGGCCAAAAAACGTGCACCAGCAAGCACCAGCCTTAACGGATCCAGCAACGGACCTGGTCGGTGGCTCTTCTACCCTGTGGGCCCAGTACCACCGATTATAAAGTAGGGCAAGTGCCATCTTGCCATACTAGTACTCTTATTCCTCCGTTACTTCACTGTGGCTGCTACAGTTACAGTCCGAATCGGGTTTGAATCTTGGGTCGGGCCCAAATTCTGTTATTGATTTTTTCTGTCTAGAAATGATCAGTAGCAAAAATGTTTACTCCCGAGTCCTCGAAAGCCTTTGATCTTACGTATATGATAGTGAAGAAATAAGGAGTACACCTATGCTTGCGTATACACTCGTGCACTTTAATGCTGCTCTGCGCAGAAAGCTAGCAACCGTTGAGATTAGTCACCGTGAGTGAAATGTAGGATTCACTCACAGTGACTAATCTCAACGGTACTCCGATACTCTCTACACTAAATGTGACAAATATGTAGTCATCTCATCAACTCAGTTCAGCTGCCTTTGATGATGCCGGGCTCTGAGCGAGGTACCCCTGAGATGAGAGGCTGCCAAATTGTCTACGCAAGTAGCATCCCACAGTAGGGGTTTACCTCTCTCCCAAGAGACCAATGCCATACCGTCGAGTCTCTTGTCATTGTGTCTAAATATTCCACAAGTCTACCACGTATAAATTTTAACTGTTAAAATAAACTGTTAAAACATTAACAAATTCATAAAATAAATAAAATTAACGATTTCATAAATTCATGATATTAGCATCTATTGTACCTTGAGTGTCAACGTTTTGTTCAATAAAAATACTTTACCTATAAAATGAAGTAGATGGCGATATTACAAAGCAATTTTATTGCAAAGAAAAAATTATTCATTCAAACATTATATATAAAATAATATTGTTTTGATTTACTACACTAAATTAAGTCTCAAAATAAGGGCTGTAACAATTATTTCCTATAAAGTTAAACTTTTATCTAATTTTTATGCCGCACTTGTGGTTGTAAGTGATCAAATTAAATAAATAATTTGCAGTGAAATATTGTTATTTTATATTTCTTTTCATTTTAACGTTTCACTTCTATCGGACCAAAGACAATAATTAAAAAAGCTGAAGGTAATTCCGTGTTAACTTTGACATCGGGACGTCAGTCACCTCAGTCCCCCGTAACCATGGGTGCTGGAAAACACCCGAAACGTCAGCTATTAAAAATAAAGTAAATAAAACGCGATAAAATCCGTAAAAGTAGTTTTAATCAATGTGTAGTGTTCGCGTAAATATAAGAAATCATTATGTTTCACTTCTACCTTTTTTCATGTGAACTGCAGACATGTTTTTACAATACATATAATATCTTAAACAATTATGTAGCATGAAAACATTTAAAAACATCATGGTAGCGATCACTTCATTCCCATGGGTTAATATCAATCACGTACTATTTATTAGTTTATAACACTTACTTAAACAATTTTTACTTATTAAATATATTAAACCTTTTGATACATAAGTAGAAGAATTACTGACTCTATAAACTCCAGTAACTGATATTACGTACTTATGCTTATTCCTTGTAGTTACAGACTTAACATCACTATTTTTTATTTTTGAGTAAAAAGATAAAATTTTCGTTAATACATTAAAATTAAGTTAAAGTTAGTAATATATTTATTTTCTTAAAATGTTGGCTCTAAGTGTTTTCTTCGGACTTAGGTTATTAATCGTTCTTATGGCTCTCTTCTGCCTGTGTCTCACTTGGACTGAAATCTACACTTATCGTACACTGTTGGTAGCGGAAGTAGGTCCTGTCTCTAAGTGGTATTATCTCCACTGTTAGCAGCCCGGCCTAGATGGTCTGGCCGCGAAGACCGGAACGGCTGGTCAATACCGGCTACCTAGGTGGTAGGACGCCCAGTGTTGGTATGGCAATGCGCCACTTGCCTTATAAAAGTAAGTTTAAGTAAAGTCAAAGTAATGACTGGTCACGCTGGCTAGGTATAATACATACGACTAGAAACTAATGTTGAACAGTTTACAGATTGCATGAGGTTTAATAGATTAGTTAGGGTCGTACCATACTATGGATCAGCCATAATTAGTATTGAATAGATCCAAATAAGTCAATGATTTTAGAATATTATGTAATTAACAATATAACTGTTGCAGTTGCCCCGACAGAAGTCGACTGGAGTAGGGCTAAGTAACCAACCAGTACCCAACTCGACGAGCAACCAGAGGGTTCGGGCCCAAATGGCCTATGGATAATTATTATGTAATGGCTAGATAAGCAAACACAAACTTACCGAGATTCGGAGGTAGGGTCGACCACAAGGTACCGTCAGAGGCAAGTAAATGGTAGGTGTGAGTGGTGTAAGAAGGTGTGTAATGCACCTGACGTCACCGATGTAATCAGCCAGCATACCCACATGCGTTGCCCTGCTCCACAAGATGCAATCATCCAGTGGGCGTTCACCGTTATCTGAACTCAAGTCCAACGTCACTTAGCACAAACTATAATCGAATAGGGACGAGATCTCCTCCCGGGTCACAAAGTTTAGCGTTCCAACCGACAAAGCAAAAATTCCTTCGTACAATATTAAAATATCACACAAGCCACTCGTCGACGCAAATTAATGGCAATCGAAGTGAAATTAATAACTCAAACTCAAAGAAAGCCTCGTTATCACGTATACGAACGAAATAAGACAAGGCAAAGGAGGCAGTCCTAACGGGACCTAACGATTCTAACATAACGCCCGACATCTAACCTACACCTACCGTTGCGGACAATCGATTGTTCCAGACTAATTGGCACGGCCGCAGCACGCAAAACGAATGTTCGCCGACCCCAAACCGTCAAACCGGTTTTTCGCCCGAGACGAGCGTTTTCGCAAGTTTTAAGTGGTTACGATTTGGCCTAAGCAAACCTCCGTCCCGGGCATAAGGACTTATGCCCGCGAGTAAATTGGCAAACGGGATAGGGTCGTGACGACACGTTGCAAGACTGAATCTCCAACCAAAACCTCGGCCACCCTAGGCACCCCATCCGGTCCATACGACAACTTAACAATGCACCCACGGCGCCAATACAAAGGCAAAGCGTTGGGTTCTTTAAGTAACACGAGGTCTCCAACCCGAGGAGGATCCGTCTTGTCCGACCACTTAACGCGCTGCTGCAAAAGTGTAGTGACTCCAGAGACCATCGGTGCCAAAAACTCTGAGTCATTTGTTGCAGCAGGTCAAATCTGCTCAACCGCGAAGAGTTTATTTCCTTGAGGGAGTACTCGAGCAGGGCGTTAAGCGGCTGGCCAATCAGGAAGTGGCCCGGGGCTAGAACCTCCAAATCATTTGGATCGGACGAGAGGGGACAGAATGGCTGAGAGTTGAGTACCGCCTCAATTTTACAGAATACAGTGGCAAGCTCCTCAAATGTCAAAATAGTTTCGTCAATAACGCGACGGAGATGCGTTTTGGCAACCTTAACCACCGCCTCAAAAATACCGCCCCAGTGTGGGCAAGCCGGAGGGTCGAATTTCCACTGGATGCCCTTCTTGGACACCGCAGTACCTAAATAAGTCCTGTTGCTGAACAGAAATTCGACGACCTCTTTCAAATATCTATCCGTGCCCTTATAATTCGTTCCGTAATCAGACCGGATCAGGTCCGGCAAACCGCGACGCGATACGAAGCGGCCCAGCGTGGCCACAAAGGCTTCAGTGCTGAGGGCACTTAGAAGTTCTAAGTGCACTTACAAGTTCGGCCTTAGTGGCGACTGGCGAGGCACACGAAAACGCACAGATAGGCCTTATGTGAATGCGCGTTACGAAGGTTGGAGGACTTGACGAGTAAGGGGCCAGCAAAGTCGGCTCCAACTCCAGCGAATGGTCGGATAGATCTGACGCGGTCGTGTGGTAAGTCACCCATCATCGGCTGCGATATGGTGGCATTCAGTTTATAACAAAGTATGCACTTAAAGAGGACGCTCCGAATGATTCGTCGGCCAGCCAAAATCCAAAACTCCCACTGCAAAATAGCCGGAAGAGCGTTACACCCAGCGTGGGCATTCTGAACATGATGGTGAGTTACCAGCAGCCGAACAAAAGCGCCGTCCTTAGGGAGCAGTAACGGGTGCCGAGCCCCGTACGGCAGTTGAGAATTTTTCAAATTTTCGCCAACGCGCAGCAACCCAGCGTCGTCCAGGAAGAGGATCAGGCGGGCCAGAGCACCCTTGACAACGGAGCCCCGCTTCAAGGTTTCAATCACGGGCTCAAAATGCTCCGCTTGGACCATACGGGTCCAATGAATCAAGGCTTCGCGACGCTCGCTAGGGTACAAAACGGAATCAGAGATTCGGTTGGACGGGTCTCTCGAATTGCGGACAAATAGACGCAACCAAGCAGTCACTCCTAAGAGCTTATCGAGAGAGCTGTTCCGTTCTAGCAGGGAGAAATCCCGAGTGGGCTTATCCTTGCCCACTTCTACTCGGGCTCGTAGGCCAAGAAATTCAATCGGTTCGGAGTATTTATTCTGGGACCAGAATGACTGAGACTCAGTCAACCAACTAGGACCCCACCACAGCGGGTAGTCAACTAAAGAGGGGGGCCTTGCTTCACAGCCGCGAGAAGCGCGCTCTGCGGGATTCAACTCCCCTGGGACATGTCTCCAGTTTAGAGACGTGCCAGAATTCTGGATTTGAGACACGCGGTTCGCCACAAAGACCTCAAAATTGTGAGGTGCTCTGGGCCAACAAAGTACTATCTCACTGTCCGACCAAGCGTAGACGTCCGTAATGTCGATTACAGACTTCAAAGACGAGTGAACGTGGTTGAGGAGTCGCGTGAGAAGAGCGGGTCCGGACAGTTCCAATTTAGGAATAGTTAAGCGGGACCTAATGGGAGCAACAATGCTTTTAGCAAGTACGAGATGGACGGAAGTATGGCCAGAAGAGCTCACAGTCCGCAAATATACGACAGCAGCATAGACTTTCTCAGAGGCGTCGCAAAATCCATGTAGGGTAGCCCTGCATTTCGCTGGAGGAAGGAAGCACCTTGGCATGAAGCCCCGGTTGATGTCCGGAAGGGAGGACACAATGGAGTGTCACTCTCGCAAGAGAGCACCGCTTATAGAATCGTCCGAACCCAACACGGATATCCAGAGCTTTTGAAGAAAGCACTTAGCCAAAAAAATGACCAGGGTGATCCATCCATTATGATCGAAGGTGCGGGCTACTGTAGACAGCATGGAGCGCTTGGTACATGATTTAGGAGGGGGATCGAGTTTGACCCGATACTTGAAAGTATCCTGAAAAGGCTGATATTGAATGCCCAGCACAGTCAACAAATTAGGATTTTCAGGGTGCTCGAATAGATGAGGGTCTTGTTGATCCTCTCCTGGGAGATCCTTCAAAATATGAGGGGAGTTCGACAACCATTTGCGCAACTCATAACCTCCGGATTTCAGGATGGCAATCAATTCTTTTCGCATTACAAGAGCCTCCTCGGCGGTGGAGGCGCCCGTGCAAATGTCATCCACGTAATCCGAAGTCTACAAAATAGAAGACTTCGAGCGTATCTTAGACGCTCTCTCTCAGCGAGTTCGAGGAGGGTTCGCATGGCAATATATGGGCTGGACCGGAGTCCATAGGTGGTGGTGTTCAACTCAAACACCTGTATCGGATCGCTGGGCTTCTCGCGTCACAATATCAGCTGATATCGATGGCCATCGCGAAGGACCACTGGTTGTCGAAACATCATCCGAATGTCGGCTACAAAAACCACTTGGTGCCGACGGAAGTGGGTCAAAATTTCGGATATGTCCTTGATCAATTTAGGACTAGAGTTAGACCGGAGATACTGGGTGGAGCCGTCAAAAACTACCCGAATCTTACTCCTAGGGGTCCTTAAGACCGCATGGTGAGGGAGGAAGTAGTGCTCTTGTAACCGCCAGTCGAAGTTGGACGATGACATGTGACCCACCTCTTGATACTCGCGCATGAACTCGACATATTTGTCGAGAAAGACTGGGTCGCGCCGCATACGTTGCTCCATGGCAAGCAACCTCTTTTCGGCCAGGGTACGAGATTGGACCAAAGGGGACCGTGAGTCAAGAAAGGGTAAGCGAGTGACAAAACGACCATCGACACGTATTGTTCTGGAAGAACAACTCGCACTCACGGTCCAGAGGGTTGACTCGAGACGCGTGTGGTGGCTCCTCAATTTCCCAGAACCGCTGGACGACGTCCGAAAAAGACACGCCCACCACAGAGAGCGAGTCAGCCGTCTGAGGAGGTGGAGACCACAGAACCGGTCCAAAGAAACTGTGCCCAAATACAGTGGACATGGCTGACAAGCCATTGGGCTGTAGGGCTCGTATCTCGCCTAACAAGATGAACCGACGCGCTGGCGTCGGCCCCCAGCAACAAATCTATAGGCCCAGGTTGGGACCATTGAGGGTCTGCCGGTCTCAAACCCGACGCACAATGAACCGCGCTGTCATTTATACGGACGTTAGGGAGAAAACCTACAATGTCATCGAGGACATTTACTTTAACTAGAATGTGAAACAGTTCGCTGGCAGGGCCAAACACCAACTCCGCTTGTCCCTTAGGAGCAGGAGGCTCAGCACCTCCGATACCTACCATTGGACGTGATTGAGAGCTCCAGGGGAGGCCTAGTCTTCCCACCAACCAAGTGGAGGCCACACAGCGTTGTGAACCCGAATCCAATAGAGCGCGAACCGTTAAACAGTCTGACTGACTGTGTTCTAAATAGCGATTGTAAATTGCGTGGTGATAAATGCAGAGCCTCACAGCTATGGAAGAAGTATTAATAGGCTGAGGATGTAGATAAGGAATCTATACTCACGCTTTATGGCCATATGTTACTCACACCCGTAAGTAGGTCAATGTTTTATTTATAAAGCACATCTGTACGTGTGGAGATTTTAAATTGCATCATATCTTCCGGTAGCTTAGTTTATCATAATATTTTGAAGTGGTATATATTGTTGAAACGTGCTGTTTCTCATAATCGAAATTCGGATGGCATCCCCATACACATATTACCGCAACATATTTCTCCTCTGATGACTGTTCTTGGCAAAGTTTTTAAATTTTTCGCAGATGGTGACAAATACACATTTCAGTCTTTGAAAGTATGAGAAAAATTCCTTCCTTCCACATAGTGAAAGCATATTCGTTATAATAACAGGAGTCCGTCTGCGTAAGTACCCTTACCTTTACCTACCACTTTTAACAGTGGTAGAGCCATGCGGCAGCTTTGCTGTTGCACGTATGGGCCGGCTCAAACCGGGGTGGTACCACGACCTTACAGAATACCGGCGTGAAGTGGAAGTTCTGCTTCCGCGTTTCGTCTGGTGAGTGCAGGTGGCCGGAGGCCCAAATCCCCCCCCCCCCCCATCAACATGGTAGCGGAATTAAATAAAGATAGACTACCCCCGGAGGGTACCAGCACCCCTGGAGAATCCCTCGCTGAGCATCCACGACGACCATGTTTCTCCACTTCTGAGCGTGGGTGCTCAGGCTGCCCCGCGTATTCTGGGGGGGGGCGAAATTCCGCTCAAGACTACAACTGCTCGGGGCAAACGGAGCAACAAGACCAAGGCGACCCCTGCCACGCTGTCCGTGAATTTCTGCAATAACAGGGGACTTCACTCTAACCTAAACGCCGTCCACTACCATCTCGAGACGGTGAGGCCGGCTCTGCTCTTTCTGACCGAGACGCAGGTGTCCTCTCCGGCTGATGTCTCGTATCTCTCCTACCCGGGGTACAAACTGGAACACTCCTTTGTGCCTCGGGCTGGAGTTTGCGTTTACGTCAGAGAGGACATCTGTTCTCGACGCCTCGGCAGACTTGAAGGTTCGGACCTGTCCATCCTTTGGCTACGCGTAGACAGCGACGACCATCCGCGCGTCTACGGGTGCCTCTATAGGTCCCACAGCGGTAATGCCGAAACAGACCGTCTCTTCGACCACGTCCAAATGGCTGCAGATTCGTTGCTACACCAGATCCCCTCCGCAGAGATCGTGATCCTCGGCGACTTTAACGCCCATCACGCCGAATGGCTCGGTTCACGTTTAACCGATCATGCGGGGAGATCTGTTTATGATTTTGCCTTGGCATATGGTCTGACACAACTGGTTACTTCACCTACGCGGATTCCAGATGTGGAGGATCATGCACCTTCCCTGTTGGACCTTCTGCTGACCTCTCACCCGGACGGATATCAGATTTCCGTCGACGCCCCTTTAGGCTCCTCGGACCATTGTCTGGTCCGGAGTGTTGTGCCACTCACGCTGAAATCGCGGTTGCATTCTGCAGGCTGCCGCCGTGTTTGGCACTATAGGTCAGCCGATTGGGATGGGATGCGGTCTTTCTTTGCAAACTACCCTTGGGGGCGGGTTTGCTTCTCGCCGGATGATCCCAACTTTGTTGCGGATTCTGTTACTGATGTGGTACTTCAGGGTATGGAACTTTTTATTCCTTCCTCTGTGGTGCCCATTGGAGGCAAATCTCAGCCATGGTTTGGTCGCTCCTGCAAAATAGCATCATGCTATAAGCAGGAGTGCTACCAAGCCTGGGTTGATGCATCAGCGTCCCGGGATGTAAACACCAGCGCTCTAAAAAAGAAGTATAATTCCGCCTCTAGGTCCTTCAAAAGAGTCATTGCCAAGGCAAAGTCTGAGCACATAGGCAGAATTGGCGAGAAACTAGTTCGCCTTCCTTCTGGAACCCGTGCATTCTGGTCTCTCGCCAAGGCTGTCCAGGGGAATTTCTGTCAGCCATCTCTTCCATCTCTGCACAGGGAGGACGACTCACTGGCCCATACTGCAAAGGAGAAAGCCGATCTTCTAGGCTCCTACTTTGCATCTAACTCGACTCTCGATGACGGGGGGAGTACGCCGCCGACCATCCCGCGGTGTGAGTGCTCCATGCCGGAAGTGCAGTTCACACAGCGCTCGGTTCGCAAAACACTCCTCTCCCTGGACATCCACAAGTCGAGTGGGCCTGACGGAATCCCCCCAATTGTGCTGAGGACGTGTGCTCCAGAGTTGGCACCGGTTTTAACGCGTCTTTTCCGGTACTCCTACTCCCTAGACGTAGTCCCAAAATCATGGAAGACGGCTTTCGTCCACCCGATCCCTAAAAAAGGCGACCGCTCAGACCCGTCCAACTACCGGCCAATCGCCATCACCTCCTTGTTCTCCAAAACAATGGAGTCCATTGTAAACTGCCAGCTCATGAGGTACCTTGAGCATCACCAGCTGATTAGTGACCGCCAATACGGTTTTCGCCGTGGTCGGTCAGCTGGTGATCTTCTGGTCTACCTCACTCACAGATGGGCGGAGGCAGTAGAGTTCAAGGGGGAGGCATTGGCCGTTAGTTTGGACATTGCGAAGGCCTTCGATCGGGTTTGGCACAAAGCGCTTCTTTCGAAGCTCCCTTCCTATGGGCTTCCCGAGAAATTGTGCGATTGGATCACCAGCTTTCTTGCAGATCGGAGCATCCAGGTCGTTGTAGACGGTGCAAGCTCCGATTGCAAGCCTATTAATACTGGTGTTCCACAGGGCTGCGTGCTATCGCCAACGCTGTTTCTTCTGCATATCAATGATATGTTGCATACCCGTAACATTCATTGCTATGCAGATGACTGCACTGGTGATGCTCTTTACACCGGCCGAGCCAATATTTCTCGGGAAAACGTCTCCGAGTGCCAGGACAAACTTGTGTCTGAAGTCGAGTCTTTGCTGAACAGAGTCTCGGATTGGGGACGACTAAATCTAGTCCAGTTTAACCCCCAGAAGACACAAGTTTGCGCGTTAACCGCCAAAAAGAACCCCTTTGTCGTATCCCCTCAGTTTCAAGGCACTCCCCTTGTTGCCTCAGCCAGTATCGGAATCCTCGGCGTCGACATATCGAGTGACGTGCAGTTTCGTGGTCACTTGGAAGGGAAGGCCAAATTGGCCTCTAAAAAGCTTGGCGTGCTCAGCAGAGCGGGACAGTATTTCATGCCGGCACACCACCTGCAACTTTACAAGGCGCAGGTTCGGCCGCACATGGAATACTGTTCCCATCTCTGGGCTGGGGCTCCCCAGTACCAGCTCCTTCCACTTGACCGCATCCAGCGCAGAGCGGCTCGAATCGTCGACGACCGAGTGCTTTCCGATCGGCTCGATTCACTGTCGTTGCGAAGAGATGTTGTATCTCTTTGCGTATTTTATCGCATCTATCACGGGGAGTGCTCTGAGGAATTGTTCTGATTAATCCCAGCCGCCAAATTTCGTGAACGCACGGCACGGCAAACGTCCCGACACCATCCACACCATCTGGATGCTTGGCGGTCCACCACTGTACGTTTCACAAGGAGTTTTCTTCCACGTACAACCTCTCTGTGGAATAGTTTATCACCGGCGATTTTTCCGGACCGATACGACCTGGGGACCTTCAAGAAAAGAGCTTACTCCTTTCTAAAGGGCCGGCAACGCACCCGCAATTCTCCTGGTGTTGCGGTTGATCATGGGCGGCGGTAGTCACTTAACATCAGGTGAGCCGCATGCTCGTTTGCCCCCTCTTCTATAAAAAAAAAATACCTGTTTCTGCAAAATAGCAGCTACATGCAGTGCTGCCAGTGTCACGGGTATAGAGAGCCATCTTAGCGCTCAGAGGTGACCACGCAAATGTAGCCTTCTCCGCTTGAAGTTGACTGCGGGTGTCCATAAACTGTAATGGCTACGTAACAAGTTTGTTTGTCTCTTATTTAATAAAAAAAGTAGTGCTTTGCGGTTTTAAAAAAATAGTCACACGGACTATTTAAAATTAATTGACTAAAGATACAGCTTTATTAACGTTTGCAGATGGAATACGTCGACTCCAAGAAAAGTACCAATCTAATACAAAATACGAGCATAAAAAAGAAGCAAACTATTGCTGATCCGTTGGGTGAGTAATAAGAACAGCAGACCTTTTCTATTAGTAATGCATCGTGCATTCCAACTTTGTCCTCAAGGTTGTCTTTGCATATGTATTTTTATTCGTAGGTTTATATACACTTGCCGTCTAAACCTATTCTCTGTCCAGTGTACATATAGTTAATTGCTATTGTCTCGCTATTGTGTCTGAAAATCGGACAAAAAAGTGTTAAAGGGCTTAAACCCGCTATAAAAATTATAACTGTAATAAAAAGTAAGATATAAATTTGCTTTGTTACGCTTTCCTCATTCATTCTTTCTACATGACCAAACCACCGAAGCATTCCTTTCTTAATCCTGGTCACAACATCATCTTGCATACCACATTTATCTCTTATCACGCAGTTTCTCACCCTGTCATTCAGATTCAACTCAAGCATACTCCTTAAAGACCGCACTTCTACAGTATTTATTCTACTTTAGTGCTCCTTCTGCCACACCCAGCTTTCACCACCATACATTAAAGTAGGGACTAAAACAGAATTATGAATTATCATACGTGCCTTTTTTGACACATTCTGGTTCTTCATAATAGAGTGTAGTGCCCCATTATCTCTATTCCCTGTATTTACTCGTCGTTCAATATCCTTATCATATCTACCATCCCTGCTAAATACACATCCCAAATACACAAACTCATCCACTTGCTCAATTAATTGCGATCCATTCAACTTAAATCACTTCCACCAGTTTTATATTGTACTTTTATAATAAAAATATTTCAAAATTATTTCAGTTGGACATCGGTTGTCCGGTATGGATGCGAACAAGATATCTATCGAAAAAATGAACTTTACACTTTGATTTTTTTTATTAGCTTTAGATTTTAACCCTTAGGAAGTTTTTTTAAATTTTACTATTGTAAATCGTACCGATCAATCATATATTCTTTTTATTTTATTAACTATTTGACTTTTTTTCGGTATCAAAACAGGAATCACCGGTATCAAGAAGTCAAAAAAGTTTCATGTTAGTTAAATAGAAACAATTTTTGTAGCATTAAAAGAAAAACGTATTTCAGTAATTAAATAAAATAAATTTATTACATGAGCTTTCGAGGTGTGCATTTTTGAATTTTCTAAATTTTTTTGTCAACTTATGAGTGAAGTTATTTCTTCAAATTTATATTGGATCACCCCTAAAGTGTAATCTATTAAAAATAATTAATCTACTATTATATGTAGTTTGTAAGTAGATATATAGAGTAGAGGATACTCTTATCTTATTAATGCTGTATGCTATTGTATAAGACATGAGTGAAATAAACATATCACAGTGCTCTTTCTTATTGCATGTTAACATACTAATATAAGTACAACTCAAATAAAAGATATATAACAAATAAAATGTGAAACCTAATCATCACAAGATGTGTTTTGTGACAAAAAGAAAAATATTAAAATATGTATTAAAATGTACGTGTTTTTGTGTATAATATGTTGAATGCATGAGTGTGTGTAACTTGTAAATTTGTTGAGTGTAGGGCAACGGAAACCCTCGAGGATAGACGTAGACGTCTATGGGCCACATCATTCAATTACCGCCTGGTGGACTGTGTGCTACCGTGTCACTCAATATCTCTATAAAATAAAAATCTCTCAATATTCTCAATATCTATAAAAATAATCTCAAAGAATGAAATCTCTATGTCTAGTACTGCAATTCTGTTTTTCGGTTTTTTCTCATTGTCCTAAATAGCGTGGTGAGTTATGGAGAGCCTCTCAACAATGAACAAGGTGCTTATGAACTGAAGATATAAATGGATAGGAATATCTCTCGATTTACTCTTTTTGGCTTTTAAAACATAGGTATGTTACTCAAATCCTCGAATATGTCAATATTTTATTTATAAAGCACATCTGTACGTGTGCAGATTTTAAATTCCATCATTTCTTCCGGTAGCTCATAAATATATGATATAGTTTATCATAATAAATTGAAACGGGCAATATTGTTGAAACGTGAGGTATCATAATCAAAATTCCAAAGCATTTTTAAAATAAGAGGAAATTTTATAAAGATGATTTGTGATTCCTTTGCTCCCTTTGCTGAATGTTGTTTGTAGGGAGATCTCCCATTTTCCACTGACGACTGAAGACAAACTAAGATGCATTCAAAGCATCGTATCTCCGTAATATATTAAGTTCGAGCTTATTATATGTATATATTACGGGGATAAAAGTCGACGTGATCCTATTATTTAAATAAAATCGTCAAACCTTCACCAATAGAACGAGGTTGATGACGGTTCTGGTACGGCCCATATTTCGATTATTCAAACATACTTGACATATTGGATTTAAGTACGATATTGTAAACAACATTACTATCTTGCTGGCCAAGTAGTTATTTGTGCGATTACTAATTGTGGGGTACTTATCCCGGGTTGGGAGATAATTAGTTAAGTTAGCAAGAAATTCTCAGAAGTACCCATAGGCGGGAAATTGGTTGTGTTTTACCACGTGCCTTGGAAAGCGCATAAAGCCTTTGGTCGAACAGTTCGTGGCTACTATGGGTTAAGGCATAAATTATTACACTACACTATAGTATTATACTTACCGGCACCAATGAAATTGTTATTAGCGATTCTAAATGATTATTTATCACATGCTTAGTGGTGAATTACAGATCATAAGGAAACATGCATGCTTAAAAAAAGCTAATGTTGAAGACAACTGCAACACGCATTGGAACCACGCGTGGGACTGATTATTTGTATATAACTGAGGAGATTTGTCTCCTCAGTTATATACAAATAATCTTACTTGAATGAACTTACAGTAGTAAATACTGGCCTTACCTGATAATGAGTGCAACTAATGGACACTTACCAACAAATTCAAACCAAGAAGTCTACAGATGCTTTGTCACCTCTGAGGTCTAAGATGCGATGCCTCACAGCATGTAATTATGCCGGCTTTTTTACCTTTTAGACAGGAAATTGCTCCTTAGGGGGTGACCCTTAGAAATAAAAGGAAGCCGATTTCATCACACGCTCTCCATCTCGGAATTCCTTCACTCCTTATTAATTTATGTTTGCTTACCGAAAGCAATCGGCTGAACAATGAACTTAAATAAAGTAACACAATGAAACTGTTTGCTACTTCCGAACTTGTCAATTTCGATACTTTGGAAAAGCAATAATCCGCGCTCACACTGAAAAAGAGCACGTAGGAAGAGAATTTTATCAACGACTTTGTCCAATTACTACTTGCAAAGGGAAAACAAAGTTATACATTTGTATAGTTGTAATGTCCGATTTAATCAGGGTATTTGAGAATGTTTATTTAAAAATGATAAAATAAGTTGTTTTTTTAATTAAAAATTTATTAATATGTGGAGGCGTTAGAGAATCAATCATTTTATTAAATCCCGCGGTTATTGTAAAAGGTAACTATGACAACTTTCAGGTTCGTGAGATTACCACTTCGTTTACGTTTCACTTAATACGTTCATATACATCAATCAAGCAATCATCATTAAAGCCAGCAGAATTCTCAGTTTATCAGACATCATAAATAAAACGGAGTCAGCTATTATCAGCGATTGCCAATTTAGATTCAAATTGTCAATATCTTTAAAGATTTTTTGGTGAGTAAGTTTAGTCATTTTATTGACACGACGTACTCCTTATTACAGACATATTTTAATATATTATCTGCTGCTATAGCTGTAATAAAAATTACATATTGTTCTTCTTATCATAATAAAAAAGTAGCTTATTAATATTCTCGAGTCCCTTAATCGCGGGTCGCGATTCGCGGTACCACAGTCTTCGTAAAATATAAACTACAGAATTTGATCCCATTCTTTATATTTTAGTTTGTATATTTTAATCTACATATTTCTTTTTTTAAAGACCTCTATTTAAAGCTGAGACTAATTCACACGGTACGATTTTAATAGTGGTAAAGCCATGCTGCAGGTATATTATAGTTGGAGCACATATAAATCGGCTCGACCAAGGAAGGACCACGCTCTCACAGAATACCAGCGTAAAATAGCTGATTGACGCGGCTGTGTTCCATATGGTGTGTCTAGAAAACCGGAGGCCCCTTTAATGGAAACGAGGCATTTCATCTTAGTCCTCAGGGGTGAAAGCGCATCTTCATTTTAATTTTTTATTGAGTCTATGAGCCACAGCATCTACTTACCATCTGGTGGGCTGTGTACTCGTTTATCACTGTTATTCTATGAACAAAAAACTTTTTGTAATAATTTGGTTCGGTCTTACTCGTACTGTCTAGTTTGTTTACTACATTATAATTTTAGAAAGTACAAAAAATATTTACAAGGATTGGTTTCCGTCCAACGAAAATAAAGCGTATCCTTAAATTGGAGGAATATTACTTTGGTTATAACGCAACTTTGTCAATAATTTACACAAGATTCATCGATTTTCTAAATTTGGGTTAGACAAACTTTGATTTAATATTGTTTGATTTGATATTGTTTGATCAATTATCATTGATCTGAAATACGGGTACCTAAAGTTTCAGATTAAGCATAATATTCTGTTATTAATAAATTATAACTCATTTAATAATATCACCATTTAGATCGAATTTCAGTCACGGCGGCAAGTTTTAAAGGTGTCTGATCAGATGATCAGACACCTTTACCTTGACTCAGGACATAATTAAAAAGGCAATGTATGTGCAAGCACAGATGCACTATCTATTCCCTAACTCTCGTTATCTGATGGGGTGGCAAGATGGCAAGGAGATTAGGCGCAGGACCTACGGCTTTTCTGACCGGGACACGGGGTGAGATACCGCCAACTTCCTGACTCATCGATACCACTAAGAATAGCCCGGTAACTGTATTTGGCTACCAAATATAGTTAGAATTACTTTAAGGACTTTTATTAATACATTAGAATATTATTTTGCTTTAAGCTACAAGTTCTTATGTAAAATGGTAAAGTGGTATCGTCCAAGAACTGAAATAACGCCCTATCTCAATCAAAGTACCACCCTCACCTTCTATTACCATTCCATCACAGCCTATACAAATCCACTGCTGAACACAGGCCGCCCCCATAGATTGACTTACAGGGGGTGTTTTGCCATAGTTGCCACGCTTGGCGAGCGGATTGATTTAATTATTTTGAGTTCTAATCAGGAAGGTGCTGCTGCCCATCTCCTGCCTGTCTCCCTGTGTCGTCTCTTACGACACCCACGGGAAGATATGGGGTAGTGAATATTCTTACACCGCCACTATGCGGCTTACCGCAACATATTTCTCCATTGATCCTGGTTGCTGGCAACGTTTTACCATTTGTCACAGATGGTAATAAAACCATATCTTGCATCTCACTGTATTTGAAATGGAATGCAACTAGTTTTACGAATTTTATAACGTTTAATTTTAACTTTTGAAATTTTGGGCACTTTACAGCACCCATACTCACGTGACCATGGGTGCTTCTTGCAAGGTGTAGTCTTTAAAATGTAAGATAGGACTCACTTCCTTTCACTTAGCGATGGCATCTATTCTAGTGAACTGGATGTTCTTTTATCAGTTTTTTTTAATAAGTAGTGCATTGTAGTTATAGGAATATCATAATCACAGGGAGTGTTTAGTATTCATTGACATAAGATGAAGTCGAATTATGGGTTGAGGTTCGAATACGTCGTCTTAATGAGTAAACTACCAACCAAGTATTCTGTGAGAGGTTGGTACCTCTCACAGAATACCGTTTCATATAGCGAGTGATGAAAATAGCAGAGCTTTTCTCCTAATAATCCTTCGTGCATTCTACATTAGTGCTGATGGGTTTTCTTGTATATATTTTGATTATTATATTTATAAACACTTGATATCGAAAAGGGCTAGAAAATGGACTGTTAAAAGCGGACTTGTAATAAAAGTTAAAACCTACTACGAAAAACTAAATAGAATTAGATGATTTTCACATAATTTGCTTGCATTAGCTTCAGAAGTCGGTGCTAAGACATAGTGTCTTTGTTGAGTTTTACCTCTTTTAAGTGAACTAAGGAATATCAAAATCTTTATTGTCACCGAAGTAGTTACATTAAAAATTTCAACCACTATTTGTCTATACACAAATTTATATTGGGGCACCCTTTTTTTCACCTTTACTCCAATATAAATTTATATGTTATTTAATTACTTTAGTAAAACTTATTTAAAAAAAACGATTATAAAATCGGTCTACAATTGACAAAGATATCGAGTAACATAACATATTTATTTATTTATTTTATTTATTTATTCTTTTTTGTACACCACAATACAGAAACATCAATATAGTTAAAACTAATTAAAGAATGTACAATAGGCGGTCTTATCACTGAAAGTGATTTCTTCCAGACAACCTTTGCGTAGAGGAATGATGCAAACAAAAGTTACAAATAGAGGGGGGCATACAAAATAATAATAAAAAAATACAATAATACATACAAATAAAAGTAAGTGTAAGTTATATATAAAATATCACATAATAGATTAAATGAAAAGAGTAAGAACATACATACAAAACAAATTATTTCTTGAAACCTCCTAATTTTTTGAAGTCGGTTAAAACTACATCTTGCTGGAAATAATGCTGAGAGCTGTCAGGAATATTGCCGGCGATACATTTGCTTCAAGAAATTCTCACAAAACTTGTTCCCTCATAAGCGTTTTAAGGGACTGGTTTTATTCTTGTATAAAAATAAATTGAATGAAACTTATTTTTTTAAAATTACTTACAGTTGCATGCGTTCTTTTACAAAGACATGAAGCCAATTTTAAATCATTAATATACTACTGCGTATATATGGACGAAATTCGTTTTAAAACAAAAGCTGCAAGTTAATAAACTTCGCACGTTTCTGTTAATTGACTCCAAGCCTTTGTTTTGGGCTTCGGGCATCCGAAAATCAGATAACGGCCAGTCGACGCTGTGTTGCGTATCGGATTGCGCCGAAATATTCAACAGAGATATGTTGACGTAGTTTGAATGCGGGTTTTAATTTTTATGATATCGGATGGGATTGCATAAGAAAAAAAAATTTGCTCAAAGCGACGTGTCATCGATTTTAAAAACAATTTTATTTTTTCCAACTAGAAATTAAATCTATTCATCGTGAAAAACTAAAGTCCTAAATACATTATATTGTACGTACAAGCTTTTTGTATATAATAATATCGAAGCAAACTCATTTCGAAAATGTAATAAGATAAAAAATGACGTGTAAAATATTAAGAGTAATTACACACATTGCTTGTACTTACTCTGAAGCTTAAGCAAAAAAAACATTTATTCATTATATATATAAATATATATATATATATATATATATATATATATATATATATATATATATATATATATATATATATATATATATATATATATACAGACTAGTTATACAATCTATGGATGTTTCCATGGGAAATTTCGCCACTGCTTGCTCCAGAGATTTTTTAAGAGACTCAATGTCACCGTGTCCTTTAGAGCAAGTCATGTCCTCTAAAACTGACCATAATTTGTAGACTAAAGGGTTGAGGTCTGGGCTAGATGAGCTCCAGTCTTCAGCTCATAGCTGTGCTGTGAGTGTGTGTTGAGATTTAATCAATTGAAATTTAAACTGTATAGTAACAAAGTTATTTACTTCGGTCTGGTCACAATCTATGGATAATCTCTGTCGCAGAAGTCACAATTGTTGGGGTAGACCCGTCAGTGAGTTGAGACCGAGCCCAGGCAAATGTAAGTTAGGACGCCCCCCAGCAGTTCGAATGACGATCTGCGCAAGATGGCTGGTAGAAACTAGATGTGAGTAACCGATGCTGGGATAAGTGGCACGCCTTAGGCCTATGTGCAGCAGTAGACTGCGGTAGATTGATGATAATACGATATTACAATGTAGACTATTAAAACAGTTCTCTCTGCTTACATAATGATTTGGAGGCCATACGGATGGGAATTGAACACGCGGTCCGCATCGATGGATCCAAGTTCATAGCCACTGCGCTATCGAGTCGTTATACCCTTATCCATTTAATTCTATTTAGTTCTATTCTATTTAGTTAAGGTCTACCTCAAAAAGAACGTTTAATTTTTAACAAATCAGAAGCTATCGCATTTCGCGTAAGCCCTTTTAATTAAATTTCATCCAACAAATGAAAACTTGCAACTTTAAACATATACAAGAGCAATCGCTTTAAAGTTATGATTGTTTAATGAACTTATAGTAGGGTTACAGTGGACTACTAGTACTTGTTTTCAAATTTTATATAAAACTGCCAATACAAGTTCGATCTTCGTCAACACCAATGAAATTATAAATTCAATTTTAAGTGCTGATTTCCTGAGAGCTGGCGGAAAATGTCAATAATCAAATCGCTAATATTCCTCGTGATGGTAAGTAAATATTGCAGCCCAGGTATTCATACAAATCACCCTAAATAAAGAAGTACACAAATATGTTCTCACCCTTGAAGACTACGGTAGGAATACAGGCCTGTAAAATTAAAAACGCTTGGATGGTTTCCAGGAAAAAATATAATGTATCAATAAGTAATAACTAAAATAGGCAAAACAAAGTTTTTGTATAAAAAACTTGAGGTACCATCGCCATCGGCTGTCAGCGGGTTTAAACTAACGTCGAAATCTTCTTAAAACTACAATGTTATATATCAACAGGCAAAAGTACAAACGTACAAATATATTACGTAATTTTGAGTATAATTAATGTACATCATAATACTGTGTACTGATGGTGTAGAATAAGCCACTACCTGTACCGTCCTCTGGGTGTCGGATTCATAGGTAAAAATCATAATAAACGGTCAAAACGTCTTCCTAAGGAAATTTGATGAGTGTTGGAGATGGGGGAGATATTTAAATGAAACTACGTACGTACTACGTTTACGTATTTTATTAACTTATTTTTATTCCCAACGTTTGGAGTACTTTACAGCACCTATGATCACTGAGGTGTACGACGTCCCAATGTCACAGTGACGACACAATGACGACTACTTTCAGTTTGAAATCATTAATATTTGATTCGATCTACACAGTATGAGCTTTCAGTATCTTTAGCTCTTGCAGTGATATACTAGGGGTGGAATTTAATTTTATGTACATACATAAAATCATGGCTCTATCAAATACTCTAATAAATACAAACATATAAACATTTTACAGACGTTTATTAGAATGATAACTAGCTTTACATAAAAATACTTGTCGAATTGTAATTATTTTTAAGGCAAACGTTTATATGTGTCAGAGCTGTACTGCAGCAATATTATTGTAGTTGCACGAATAGGCCGGTTTGACCGTGGTAGGACCTCGCTCTAACAGAATACAAGCGCAAAATAGCAGATTAATTATGCTATGTTACGTTTGGTGAGAATAGAGTACCGGAGATTTTCTTTACTGGAACCGAACATTTCATCTCAGTTCTTAGGCGCGAAAATTCATCTGCATTTTGATTCTTAATTGAGGAATAATGTTGATGTCTCCTACCTCGGCATCTACTTACCATTATGTGTACTATCCGACTTGTTTCTACTCGATCGTCACCTTTATTCTATAAAAAAAATTGTTCAGCCGAATTTTATACGCAGAGTTCTTTGACGTTATATCATAAGAATTAACGCTATAAACTAGCGATTTTCAACAGATAGGCTGTAATGATTCAATGAAAATTTCTAATTGACCTCGTTTTCGGGTAAGCTTTACATTTGAAAAACTATAGTTCTTATACTATAATTCTTGTAAATAATATTTTAGTTGATGAGTACTTCGATTGTTGTAGTGTACATCCTTTATATATTTTTGCATCTACCGCAATATTTTTTCACTTACTAGGTTATTAACTAGGAGAGAATACCAAAAAGCAAAAAGTTCGCCCTAAGTTTCTATTTTTTTGGAATTATGGCGATAACAAGTCTCCCAAAATTAATGCTTAATTTGTGACTAATAGTCCCATTTTTATCATTTGTTTTTGATATTTTAACGAGTATCTCTTGACCCTCCCCTCTTCGAGTAATTTGCTCACACGAGGAGGGTCAAGAGTACTCCGATACCTAGACGTGCATGTATGAAGAAGTTAATGAACCTGAAAGAAGCGAAAAAGGTATGTAAGGATCGTGACACTTGGCGATCTGTTCTCTCTGGCTACCCCGTTAGGGATTAAGCGTGAAGATGAGTGAGAGTAACGAGTATCTCGCAATAGCGTTGTTGAACGGTATTTCAGCCTGATCTTCCATGTCAATATCCTAATATGAGTAGATATTAAGAACTAATATGAAAGAATCGTGACTGGAAAACTGATACAAATATCTTTTGCCATTATTTTACGGCTTTTATCATTTATAATAATAGCATTACTTATATCTTCTGTTTTATGATACTAAGGGTTTCACGATATGCATGGTGGTATTATTTTAATGGGAAATAAAATATGAGAGAAGTGGCATCTGGCACTGACATCATCAACTTATCTGCCTGTCAAGTGGTCGTAAAGACGAATGCTGATCGTGAAGTCCCGGGTTCTAATCTCAAGCCGAGTCAAAATCAGTTATTAGTTTTCTTAGTGGGAAATTCTTGGAAGCAACCGGGAATCAGAAATTTGGCGATGTTTCACACTCGTGACTCAGAAAACACAAGCCGTTGGCTCTGCGTCTGATATCTCTGCGGTCATGTAGGTTAGCTATCTCATTGGACTATGAGAGTGAGGGAATAGAGAGTGCACCTGTGCTTGTGCACACACTCTGGCAATTAAATCTTTTCTAGTTGGCAGTCGTTAATGGCTAGTCTCCGTTGAGAGCGGCCGTGACTAAAATTCGGTATTTATTATTAAATATTGCCAAGTCTTTTCTACATTTCGCCACTTTATTGTTTGTCACTACTGAAACTAGAACACCCTCCTATCTTTATAATAAGTTACTGTGGGCACGAGATAATACTTCAATTTTGATAAGAGCTTCAGCGTTCAGATTGCTGACACCTAAACATCATTCTGTCGCATTCCGAGGGAGCTTTTGATATGCCGCAACCAAGTGTTGGAATAACCTTCCACCGCTTCTTCGAAACCTATCAGTCACTCAGTAATCAGTGTGTTGTTTTTATTTTTAATGCAAAGCAATATCGTTAAACGAACGGCTACAATTGTAGATTATCAATATAAAATTCAATGCTTTTATGTTAAATCGTGTATATATTGTGTGTGTATGTTCGAGTGCGTTTTAATTTTTATTTCTTTCGTTCATACATCATAATTATACAATATAATTACATTAATCTCTTTCCATTCGGTGTGTGTGGATAACACCCAAATTTTGTGTTAAAACATGCTTCATGTTCTCTGTATGTCGTTTTTATTATAATAAACACATTAAAATAAGCACATATATATTCCATTACCTATTACAAATAAATCACTTAACATGTACAACATTATTATTCTGTATAATAAAAAAAATTGTTTGCAGATTGTATGTGGTTTTATTTCCTCTAATTCACACGAGTATCGGTAATGTGGGGTGATTTGACCTCTTACTCCTCGGCCAATGCATAGATAGTAAAACTGCATACAATTTGTTTAAATTTTTTTTTAAATTTAAATTAATTTTTTTAGATGTGTTTATCTTTGTAAAAAATATTATATATATTTCTATACGCTTGGATATTCTGATAACGCACTTAACGGGAACCACAGGGTTTTTGTTAAATTTTGTATATATATATATCTTATATATATAAAGTACGTGTCACGTTGTTTGTCCGCGATGGACTCCTAAACTACTTAATCGATTTTGATCAAATTTGCACAACGTGTGCAGTTTGGTCCAACTTGAGAGATAGGATAGCTTACATTTCAATTCATATTCGCAATATTATTTTATTCCAAATTATATTTGTCTATTATTTGACAGTCACAATTACAGGCGTAGCCGTACTGCGCATGCGTCAATGCTTTGTTTTAAGCGGTTCCTTTAAAAAACAAAAAAGTCTCAATAAAGCAATTTACATTTTTGCAATACGTTAGCGATGACATGTTTTGTCAAAATTACAGGAATAATATTTTGACTACTGAAGTATAAATTAAATTCATATTATAGTGAAGATAATACAGTGAAATTATTCCCGCTTTTTCATTATTAGTGCTTCGTTGTTCCAAACTCTTTAATTAAATAATATATTATACATGTAAGTATTATCACATAGTTACATTGTATTTGCAGTGCATAGAATTACTATATTTTGATGGTCATGAGGTAGGTACTAAGGCTCCAAGATCTAAATGAATCTGGTTATTTGTCACAAAAATGGTTGGTATATAATTAAATAATATATTATACATGTAAGTATTATCACATAGTTACATTATTGTATTTGCAGTGCATAGAATTACTATATTTTGATGGTCATGAGGTAGGTACTAAGGCTCCAAGATCTAAATGAATCTGGTTATTTGTCACAAAAATGGTTGGTATTTAATTAAATAATATATTATACATGTAAGTATTATCACATAGTTACATTATTGTATTTGCAGTGCATAGAATTACTATATTTTGATGGTCATGAGGTAGGTACTAGGGCTCCAAGATCTAAATGAATCTGGTCATTTGTCACAAAAATGGTTGGTATTTAATTAAATAATATATTATACATGTAATGTACAGCCATCTCTTCCATCTCTGCACAGGGAGGACGACTCACTGGCCCATACTGCAAAGGAGAAAGCCGATCTTCTAGGCTCTTTCTTTGCGTCTAACTCGACTCTCGATGACGGGAGGAGTACGCCGCCGACCATCCCGCGGTGTGAGTGCTCCATGCCGTAAGTGCTGTTCACACAGCGCTCGGTTCGCAAAGCACTCCTCTCCCTGGACATCCACAAGTCGAGTGGGCCTGACGGAATCCCCCCGATCGTGCTGAGGACGTGTGCTCCAGAGTTGGCACCGGTTTTAACGCGTCTTTTCCGGTACTCCTACTCCCTAGGCGTAATCCCAAAATCATGGAAGACGGCTTTCGTCCACCCGATCCCTAAAAAAGGCGACCGCTCAGACCCGTCCAACTACCGGCCAATCGCCATCACCTCCTTGTTCTCCAAAACAATGGAGTCCATTGTAAACTGCCAGCTCATGAGATACCTTGAGGATCACCAGCTGATTAGTGACCGCCAATACGGTTTTCGCCGTGGTCGGTCAGCTGGTGATCTTCTGGTCTACCTCACTCACAGATTGGCGGAAGCAGTAGAGTTCAAGGGGGAGGCATTGGCCGTTAGTTTGGACATTGCGAAGGCCTTCGATCGGGTTTGGCACAAAGCGCTTCTTTCGAAGCTCCCTTCCTATGGGCTTCCCGAGAAATTGTGCGATTGGATCACCAGCTTTCTTGCAGATCGGAGCATCAAGGTCGTTGTAGACGGTGCAAGCTCCGATTGCAAGCCTATTAATGCTGGTGTTCCACAGGGCTGCGTGCTATCGCCAACGCTGTTTCTTCTGCATATCAATGATATGTTGCATGCCCGTAACATTCATTGCTATGCGGATGACAGCACTGGGATGCTCTTTACACCGGCCGAGCCAATATTTCTCGGGAAAACGTCTCCGAGTTCCGGGATAAACTTGTGTCTGAAGTCGAGTCTCTGCTGGACAGAGTCTCGGATTGGGGGCGACTAAATCTAGTCCAGTTTAACCCCCAGAAGACACAAGTTTGCGCGTTAACCGCTAAAAAGAACCCCTTTGTCGTATCCCCTCAGTTTCAAGGCACTCCCCTTGTTGCCTCAGCCAGTATCGGAATCCTCGGCGTCGACATATCGAGTGACGTGCAGTTTCGTGGTCACTTGGAAGGGAAGGCCAAATTGGCCTCTAAAAAGCTTGGCGTGCTCAGCAGAGCGGGACAGTATTTCATGCCGGCACACCGCCTGCAACTTTACAAGGCGCAGGTTCGGCCGCACATGGAATACTATTCCCATCTCTGGGCTGGGGCTCCCCAGTACCAACTCCTTCCACTTGACCGCATCCAGCGCAGAGCGGCTCGAATCGTCGACGACCGAGTGCTTTCCGGTCGGCTCGATTCACTGGCGCTGCGAAGAGATGTTGCATCTCTTTGCGTATTTTATCGCATCTATCACGGGGAGTGCTCTGAGGAATTGTTCGGATTAATCGCAGCCGCCAAATTTCGTGAACGCACTACACGGCAAACGTTCCGATACCATCCACACCATCTGGATGCTTGGCGGTCCACCACTGTACATTTCACAAGGAGTTTTCTTCCACGTACAACCTCTCTGTGGAATAGTTTACCACCGGCGATTTTTCCGGACCGATACGACCTGGGGACCTTCAAGAAAAGAGCTTACTCCTTTCTAAAGGGCCGGCAACGCACCCGCAATTCTCCTGGTGTTGCGGTTGATCATGGGCGGCGGTAGTCACTTAACATCAGGTGAGCCGCATGCTTGTTTGCCCCCTCTTCTATAAAAAAAAATGTAAGTATTATCACATAGTTACATTATTGTATTTGCAGTGCATAGAATTACTATATTTTGATGGTCATGAGGTAGGTACTAAGGCTCCAAGATCTAAATGAATCTGGTTATTTGTCACAAAAATGGTTGGTATTTAATTAAATAATATATTATACATGTAAGTATTATCACATAGTTACATTATTGTATTTGCAGTGCATAGAATTACTATATTTTGATGGTCATGAGGTAGGTACTATGGCTCCAAGATCTAAATGAATCTGGTTATTTGTCACAAAAATGGTTGGTATTTAATTAAATAATATATTATACATGTAAGTATTATCACATAGTTACATTATTGTATTTGCAGTGCATAAAATTACTATATTTTGATGGTCATGAGGTAGGTACTAAGGCTCCAAGATCTAAATGAATCTGGTTATTTGTCACAAAACTGGTTGGTATTTTTTGTCCGCTTGCTTCTCACGTCATTGATTTATTAATATTTTTTATTCTTTCTTATTCAAACTTTATTAAAAATTATTTTCAATCCTTATTTCAATGTGCTATAATAGCATGTTTTTCAGTTTTTTTTTAATTTAAAAGTTATTATTTTCAGTCAAATAGCACCGAAAAAATCTAATCTCAATAACGCGAGGGGTAGAGAGGCACGACGCAAACCTGTTGAAAGTGCTCATCAGTCGGCAGAACAAATCGAAACAAGAAATGCAGATCAAAGAATCAGGACAGCAGAGAGTCGTGTACAAGAACAAGAACAGCGTGACGAATGTCTGCGACAGACTATTATGAGAACAAGAGCAGCACGAGAGCAAAATATAGCTACAGCTCGAGTACAAGAACGACAGATGCAGCGGGCCAGCCGCTCCTTATCACGAGCATCATTTGTTCGTCTTGCTTTCAAATATGCACCAGATATTAACTACTCTGCGCATTCAAAAATCGCCATCGGTACAATGGATAAAGTATGTCAATATTGTCAGGCATTGAAATTTCAGAACGAAACACCCGGCATGTGCTGCGCATCGGGAAAAGTTGTGCTGTCACCTCTACCTACTCCGCCGGAACCTTTATTATCCCTTCTTGCTGGCGATTCAGATGATTCAAAATTATTTTTGCGTAAGATACGCAAATTTAATTCTTGCTTCCAAATGACGTCATTTGGGGCAACTAAAATTTGCGATTTCGCATCTGATGGACGTAATTTTGAAACGACATTTAAAATACAAGGCCAGGTGTACCACCGAATCGGGTCATTGATGCCAATGCCTGGTAATAATCCGAAATTTCTTCAAATTTATTTTATGGGTAATTGTGAAGAGCGCGTGACAACCCGGTGCCAGTATCATTTCGTTGAACAAGCAGAAGAAAGAGCAATTGTGATGATGCTGGAAAAATTTTTAGAAGATCATAATGAACTAATTCGATTGATTAAAAGAGTTTCGCCACGACTGCAAAATGACAACTATCAAGTCGTCATAAAACCCGACAAAATACCATTAGGTGAACATGCTGGCAGATTCAACGCTCCAACTGTTGATGAGGTCGCTATTATTATGGTTGGTGATCCAGTTGACAAAAGAGCTATAAAAATTACACGGCGAGACAACACTGTCAGTACGATTTCGGATCTACACCGTTCATATGACGCACTACAATATCCATTAATATTTTGGCAAGGACAGGATGAATATCACCTTAACATCAAACAGTGTGATCCAAATACCGGTAAATTTGACAATTAACTATTTAATATCTTACTGGGTGTACTTATTTTAATTTCTTATTTTATTTTATTTTTTATTGTTTTTGGGTGCTAAAAGAGATAAAAACGTTAGCTCAATGAACTACTACGCACACCGATTGATGATAAGACTATATCAGGACAACTATATCCTTCGATATCGTCAGCTATTCCATCAATACATTGTTGATATGTATGCTAAGGTTGAAAGCGAACGCTTGCGATTCATTCGATACAACCAGGCTAAATTACGATCGGAAGAATACATTCACTTACGAGATGCTGTTGTTGGAAACATCGACGGAAATTTAAATCCCAAAGACATCGGTAATGCTTTCATTTTACCTTCAAGCTACATCGGTAGTCCACGGAATATGCAGGAATACATACAAGATGCGATGACTTACGTACGTTATTACGGCCGACCAGATTTGTTTATTACATTCACATGTAATCCGAATTGGACAGAGATACAAACTTTACTATTACCAGGACAACAAGCAATTCATCGTCATGATATAACTGCACGTGTGTTCAAACAAAAATTGAAATCGTTAATTGATTTCATTGTTAAATATTCAGTTTTTGGTATCACACGTTGTTGGCTATATTCGATCGAGTGGCAAAAGCGAGGTTTGCCTCATGCTCACATTTTAATTTGGCTTCAAGATAAAATCCGTCCAGAAGAAATAGATCAAATAATTTCAGCCGAAATTCCACACCCCATTGATCAAGAATTATTTGATATTGTTACCAAACGTATGATACACGGGCCATGCGGTGCTTTCAACATGACGTCACCATGCATGGAAAATGGAAAATGTAAGAAACATTTTCCATTTTTTTGGCAATTTGGCAAAATAAGCCACATACGAATGAAACTATCACGGATATTGACGGTTATCCAATGTATCGCCGCAGAAGTACTGAGAACGGTGGCCACAGATTCACAATGCGACTGCCGAATTCTATAAATCAAGTAGAACTTGATAATCAGTGGGTGGTACCATACTCACCATTACTTTCAAAAACTTATGAGGCTCATATTAATGTCGAGCTTTGCAGTTCTGTAAAATCAATAAAGTACATTTGTAAGTATGTAAATAAAGGCAGTGATTTAGCCATATACGAAGTACAAAATATAAATAAAAATGACGAAATAACACGGTACCAAATGGGTAGATACATTAGCAGCAACGAAGCTATTTGGCATATTCTCAGCTTTCCCGTACACGAAAGAGACCCTCCTGTAAAGCATCTAGCAATACATATTGAAAACGGTCAACGTGTATACTTCACTGAAGAAAATGTTATCCAAAGAGCGCTTGAGGCTCCAAAAACGACACTAACTGAATTTTTTACATTGTGTCAAAAATCTGATATTTTTGGCCAATTCGCTTAGACATTGATATATACTGATGTTCCACGTTATTTCACATGGAACAAATCTGGTAAAAAATGGGAGCCACGAAAACAAGGAAAACCACATCCTTCCATTACAGGCATATTCAAAGCTATGACATTGGGACGACTTTACACGGTACATCCAAAGCAACGTGAGTGCTTCTATTTACGTTTATTATTGGTGAATGTTCGCGGACCAACGTCTTTTGAATTTCTGCGAACAGTTAATGGTTAAGTATTCAATACATACCAAGATGCATGTCGTGAACTGCAATTGCTAGAAGACGATAACCATTAGGACTTAACGCTTGCTGATGCTGCGTTGACATCAACGCCCAATAACATTCGTCAGCTGTTTGCAATTATTTAAACAACATGTTATCCATCGCAAGCACAAAATTTGTGGGAAAAATATAAAAATTATATGACAGAAGACATATTGCAGCGAATTAGACAAAGAGATCAATGCCAAAACATAGATTATACGCCAGAGATATATAATGAAGCGTTAGTATTGGTCGAGAATTTATGTGTTTTAATTTCAAATTTACCACTTAATCATTATGGTATGCCATCACCTGATCGCCCAGCCACCGACTTAGAAAACACCGATTTACAGCGAGAAAAACAATATGACCACGGTAATTTAGCAACATTTATAGCGAACAATGAGCCATTACTGACAGCAGAACAAAAAATTATTTATGATCGGATTATGTTGACTGTTGCTGCTGAACAAGGCGGCTTTTTTTTCTTGGACGCACCTGGTGGAACCGGTAAGACATTTTTAATATCGCTGATTCTTGCCAAAGTACGATCACAAAAGAAAATAGCATTGGCACTTGCATCGTCAGGTATTGCGGCTACTTTGCTAGATGGTGGGCGAACGGCACATTCAACATTGAAGTTGCCATTGGACATTCATAATAAACCAAACGCAATATGAAACATAAAAAAAATAGTGGAATAGCTGCAGTGTTGCGGAAGAGTTCAATCATAATTTGGGATGAGTGCACAATGGCTCACAAACATTCACTCGAGGCATTGCATAGAACTATGCAAGATTTAAACGGCAACGATAAACTTTTCGGTGGTTCTATCTTACTTTTGTCTGGTGATTTCCGACAGACCTTACCGGTTATACCTCGCTCTACTTTCGCGGATGATATTAATGCATGTTTGAAACAATCATTCTTATGGCGAAGTGTAGAAACACTTCGTTTGACCATAAACATGCGCGTACGATTGCAAAATGAATCATCTGCACAAATATTTTCCAAACAATTACTAGATATTGGGAACGGTAAAATAGAACAGCAACCAAATACGCAATGCATTAAACTGCCAGACAATTTCTGCACTGTTCTTCAGGGAAAAAAGAATTGATTCGGAGTATCTTTCCAGATATACAGAGTAATTACTTGAATCATAACTGGCTCGGTGATCGGGCTATTTTGGCAGCCAAAAATGTTGATGTTGACGAAATTAATTTCCAGATACAACAGTTATTACCTGGCGATTTGATGTCTTTCAAATCAATCGATACTGTTGTTAATGAAAATGAAAGTGTAAATTTTCCAATCGAATTTTTAAATTCACTAGATATACCTGGAATGCCACCACATAATCTTAGACTAAAGATTGGTTCACCTATTATTCTCCTGCGCAATTTGAATCCACCTCGATTATGCAACGGTACACGTTTGTGTCATCAAAAGGATCACCGGAAATATCCTTGAGGCAACCATTTTAACTGGAAATTTTAAAGGAGAAGTGTTTCTGTTGCCACGTATTCCAATGATACCGTCAGATTCTACGATACCCTTCAGAAGGCTACAGTTTCCAATTTGTTTAGCTTTTGCCATGTCTATAAATAAATCTCAAGGCCAATGTCTATTTGTGGTTTGGATTTGAAAAATCCATGTTTTTCTCATGGGCAACTATATGTAGCATGTTCACGAGTAGGAAAACCGTCGAATCTATTTGTGTTAGCTAAAAACAGGTTAACCAAAAATGTTGTTCACCGATTAGTGCTAAATTAAATTGAAATTAAATGTATTTGTAATTCAAAATAATAAATATCATTGTTAAAGATTTAAAACTATCTGCCGTACCTACCTCATTTATAAGTTTAAGTGTCACATGTTATTTACTGTAAAGTTTGTAATATACTCATTTGTTACAAACTTGAATTAAAAAATTATAAATTTTAAAATTAATTCTATTGTAATGATTTTTGCTTGATATCAATTGTACAAAAATTTTGATCAATCGTGTTCAAAGTCCTTCTCCTTCAAATCCCAATCCAGCGGAATTTTATACCAGCTTTAAAGTTTCAGTCTTCGTTCGTAAATAACAATTAAGAGTAACGGTAGTAGAAAATCAGCCGTGGAGTTCGCCATGTTTTTTACAAATGGCATCTATGTAAAAAAAGTATGGTGGTCCCCATGATTGATGTTCTCCTACCGTTCCACTTAAATAGTTTAATAAAATGTAATATAACAAAGACGTTAGCCACAGCAACGCGTGGCCGGGTCTGCTAGTACATATATATATATATATATATATATATATATATATATATATATATATATATATATATATATATATATATATATATATAAACTATAACACAAATTTGCGTCACACGTTCTCTCCCAACAGCGCTGTTGCTAGAACTAGTTGGCGCTAGATATTAATACTTAAAAAAGCCAAAATGCCAAAATGCGCCAAAGCATTATAGTTTTAACACTTTTGACTGCCTTCTTAGTCTTATGGTCGTAAACACAATTGCTGATCTAGTTCGAAACCCGAGTCGGGCCATGAACCATTTAATGGGTTTTTATTAACGGAATATTGATTTCGAACTCATTGAAGTTTGCTGGGTTTCACCACAGTGCCTCCTGAAGCATGTCAAACTGTTGGTCCTGCGCCTGATCTCTCTCCTGTGATCTCGGATTACCGTTCCATCGGACTATAAGACTGAGGGAGTAGGGTAGACCTGTGCTTGCGCATACACTTGGGCAATATATACATGTCCTGAGCAGATGGCTATTATCCATTGAGAATGGCTGCCGTTACTAATATTCAATCTGGAGCACTTTATTATGGTTTTAAAAATAAAATACATAGTTATTTTTTTTAAAGGATAGGGTGACAAACAAGCACACAGTCCATCCAATGAGGTAAGTGGTTGCTGCGGCCCATAGACATCTACATCTATTCTCGATTACAAATCAAAATGCAGATGCGTTGTCACCCGTGAGGACTAAGACGGAATGCCTCGTTTCTAGTAAAAAGGGTATCCGGTTCTCTACACTCACCATACGAAATACAGCAGCATTTAGCTACTATTTCACGCTGGTATTCTGTGAGAGCGTGGTCCTTCCCTGGTCGAGCCGACCCATTCGTGCTACAACTATACTACTAATATAACTGCAGCATGGCTCTACCACGTATAAATTTTTATTTACTCTTTTAATTATCAAAAGTGAGAGTGAGAACTTGGAATCATATAAAATCTGGTTGCTGGTTCTTAATTTTTTTCTGAACAGAAAATAAATACTAATTAGAAATAACTTATGTTATTTGATAATTTAGATGACTGATTTACCACATGTGTACGTGTATATGCAGCAAAATATTACAATTAGAAAACTAACAGTTAAAGCTGCGAGTATTATCTACGTCAACAATGAAGGAATGATCTCTTTTGAGATTTCCCGAAGGATGAAAAGGTGTTTTATGTTTTACGAGTATCATAGCCTTTAACCCTCTCAAATCCTCTGAATCCGTTTGACTTGCCCTTGTCTCCTTATTCGAATAGATAGGGTGCAGGTGCGGGGATCCTTCCTATAAAACATTGCTCTTGAAACTGAAATAGTCCATAATGATTTCTTACATTTACGCGAACACTACACATTGAAATAATACTAGTTTTTATCGCGTATATTTAACTTTTTAATACCCGACGTTTCGAGAGCTTTACAGCACCCATGGTCACGGGAAGGACTGAGATGTTTAACGTCCAGATGTCATAGTTAACCGCGGTTACCATAGATTAAAATTTAACTTTTGTTCCGATCTACACAGTATGAACTTATGGTATCATGAAGTCTTGCAGTTGTATGCTTGGGTTGGGATTTAATTTTATTTATTATAGGATCCCAAGCAGATGGTAGCACCCAGCCTTCTTCTCTATTGAAATTAGGATGTTTTTTGATTTCAATAGCCTCGCGAATCATCCTTGGAAGGAATCGGTGTTCTTTAGTGAGGATTTGTGGTCTATCAATTCTGATGTGAGCTCGGCAGCCAGGTGTTTACTGTCACAGATCCCTCAGAGGGATCTGTCAGAATCCCTCTCAGAGGATCCTTCCCGTGATCATGGGTGCTGTAAAGCTCCCGAAACGTCGGGTATTAAAAAGTTAAATATACGCGATAAATTCCGTAAAAACTAGTATTATTTCAATGAAATAGTCCATTACATAAAGTTTACTGTTACCGTGTAACATTTGCTTCTTAGTTTGTGGAAGGGCATGTATATTATAAATTATTCTGTAATATTCTTCTTTATTCTTCTTTCTATCAGCTTGTAAAGTCAACTGCTGGACCTTTTCTGCGACAGCAACGCATCTGTTTTTGTAGGGAGGATTTGCCTTCACTTCACGCTATGCAGGGGAATTGACGGTTGCTGTACTAGAAGTCTCACACCTTTCTTTAAGGCTATTCAGCATTGCCGGTCTTGGTAGTTAAATTTTCTCGTAAAGCAGCAATTTCCAGAGCAATTTAGTTTAAAAGAAAATAAGTTTCAGTAAGTTTCAAGTCAATCACCTTCATCTTCGTTAATTTTTCAATAATCTCTTCTTAGTGAATGCCTACGTCATAAAAGGCAACTATTGCCAAAATTTCAGATTTCTACAATGCTGATTGAGCTGTTCGTTGAAGGTGAGTTAGTTACTTAGAAAATCAACTTTTATAGATAAAAAAATAAATACAATTGTAGAGTAATTTAAAATATTGATATTTATATAGAAAAGTAACAAAATTTAGTTAAATCGCACACCCTAAACCGTTCTAGGCTCAAACGTGTCCAAAGCTGGCACGTTTTATAGCCAGTAAAATATGTTGAGCAAAAAGGTTGAACAGACCGGACATCGTAGCATTGACTTAGTATCTGTAAGCGTTTGTTGTATAGTTTTATCACAGTTTAAGAAGTGGTTTTACTTAATAATGAGTAAACATTTATGTAAGTAACTCTAACACGAGCTATTATCAGCGTTCATGCTCGCGTCGCGGTAAACACGTTCCGTTATGGCTTCCTGCGTTTTATCTCTATAGCGGATAGAAAATATACAAGTAGTATAGAACCTTAATATGCATCATGAGCAATGCTAGTTGTTCATGTACTATGATGATGATTTTTTTATTATTGTTTTTTTTAAAAAGTTCCATTATTACTTGTCGGTCGTACAAATACTCGGTTCCTGTGGTATTCGAATCCGCTGCAGTCTATGTATACAAGGTCATACAAAAAAAAAATACTGTCATAACTTCTTAAACACGCCTACAAAATTTTATATTATTCCAATTTCAGTGAAAACTTTAAAACTGTAACTTTATATTTGACTGTCGCTTTAAGTTATGAAATTAATAAAAAAAAAACAAAAAAGTTTTCTTTTCACTTCTTTCACTTACACGCTTTCCATACTGACATTATTTTAAAATTATAACTTATAGTAAAATAAAATCATATTCAGTTAAACAAATTTCTCACCACAAAAAAGTTCAAGCCAAAATTATGTTTTAGCTGAAAACAAGGTTCTGTTATCCCGTAACAATTTCTATACTTCTTTGACCCTACTTTGGAGTAATTATTAAAAAAAATATTTCGAGCAATTTATATAATAACCACACTTGAGAGCAAAACCCGAACTTTAACAATGTACATGCATGTGTATGTAATATTTATTTAAATTGCAACTTTGTGACTTATAATTGGTTTCTGAAGGTATTGAATCAATCGTCCAATATTTAAGTGAGAAACGAGATCACTTGTTTACAGTAGCCAATTACTATTAGGTTTACAAACATGAAAAATACTGTAAGTGGCCTCTACAACATGGTCACCTGCAATCAACTTTGAACAAAGAGGCTTTAGATGTATTGTCACTAAAGTGGCTATGGACTGGCCATAAAACTTAAATATCCGACAACCGAAAGGGAAGAAAGTTTTTGGAGATCGGCCTGACCGGGGCAGGACTACGCTCTCACAGAATACTAGCGTAAAGTAGCAGTATAATGCTGCTGTATTTCGTATGGTGAATGTGACCGGAGTAACCGGAGACCCTTTTTACTGGAATACGCATTTGCATTTTGATTCTTAATTGAGGATAAATGTGGATGTCTATGGTCACAGCATCCACTTATCATCATTTGGAATGTGTGCTTGTTTGTCACCCAATGCTTTAAAAAAATACATGTATATGTAGGCTAAGTATGGTACATAGCCTACATGTACTATTAGTGATGCAGTATAGATGAAAAGTTGCATAAGGAATTAAAGTTATGTAGGAACTTTTTTTTATTTATCTAAAGTTTAAAAACGGATGGCGGCAAAATTCTCTCTTTTCATTTAACTTCAGTAAATTCGATACGGCATCCTCAGATCAACTTCAACTCCAGTGAAGTGGATTTATACTATTTTATAACTTTTCATTCACATAAGAACCGTTGTCGCATTTGCATTTTGATTCTTAAATGAAGATAAATGTGGATCTCTATGGGACACAGCATCCACTTATTATCAGGTGGACTGTGTGCTTGTTTGTCACCCAGTGCTATATAAAATATAGATTTTATGAAAATGGTAATGGATATAACACAACATTAACTCTCATGTCTGGTCTGGTCTATCCAGATAGGAAGGCAGAGACTACGGACTTATATTAGACACGGTTCTGATACACGTTTATCGCTACTTTTACATCCATAGATGCTCGTCAAACGTTTTCTGACGGGCATGTAGTCTTGGGAAGTCTCTTCAGAGAATGGTACACTTAATTTGGCCCATCTTCAATATAGTACATATTTCGTCGATAAAATTTATCCCAGAGCCTTGCCAAATCTGCCACTCACTTCTTCATCATACATGTGTTTCTCACTCCTTCCTCCCTCATTTTCACCACATGTTCAACCAACTGAATCATTCAGTTCTTAATCCTATTCACATCTTCTCTTACATTACACAATGTTTCTTCGCAGTTCCGCTGCTGGGCAACTTTTCCTATTGAACCGATTGTGTGATCTTAGCCTTAAGGTTTGTTTGCGTTTCCTCTTCAGAATTTTTTTCCAAAACATCAAATAATTTAATGTGCAGAATAGTGAAAAACTATAGTATTATATTGTAAAGTGTTCTGCAACTGTTAAGTAGAATAGTTTCAGTGATAACAAAATTTACCGTGTAGTGGCGATGAAAGAAATTCCACTTCCCGATATTATCCCGTGGCTGTCGTAACAGGCGACAGAGGGAAGCAAATCAGAAGATGGGCAGCAGCGACTAACTAATAACGAATGTAAATAAAACTGCAGTTGTCGACCCGCTTGCCAAGCGTGGCAACTATGGCAAATATGTAAAATCATTAGGCAACCTATGTGGCGGCCCATGTCCAGCCGTGGACTTTAATAGACCGTAACGGTAATAATAAAATTGTCGGCTTATAACACTGGTCGGCATCAAAATAAGAGCAAAAAATGTATATATGGAAGTTATTACGTTAAATCCAAATATGTAGTTAGAATTCACCTAGCACGTCTAGTTTCGACGCAATAGCATTTTTTGTTTGCACTAGAATTGTTTGCTTATAGTTGCAAGCAGCGGTATTTGTGAACGTTGGTATGTACACGTATTTAGTTGTGTTCTGAGTCTGTTCTACTGTTCAAATCAAAGTTGATAGATAAAGAAAGAAGAGCATGGGTAACTTTTGAAAATGTATATCACAATTTTCTTGGCAGTAAAAAGGCTGAAAATTACATTGTGAAAGCGTGGTGAAAGATTCCACCAAGACATTGCATATGTGGAAAAAAGATACAGCGGCAAGTGGACCCCAGCAATGCTAGGTGATTTTTGCTGGGAAATAAATCGAGAAACAGCAGTTAAAATGTATAAAAGAAAGCGATCTACCAAATAGTTATCATTTTTATGTTTTTTTTATATTTTTTAATTCATATTTCATTTTAATTTGTGTTGTAATATATATATATATATATATATATATATATATATATATATATATATATATATATATATATATATATATATTATATATATATAGTTGAAATCTTTAAACAGATTTGGACTCAACAAATCAAAGCCAATAGAAATCACATAGTAAACTTTTTGCTCCCAGATTTTTATTTTTTTTTTGTCGACCAATGTAATTTAACGCGAGCAAAGCCGTCTAATCTAGTGTTTCTTTCTCTAACTTCTATCGAATTTGGCGCTATATAACCGTTATTACCAAAAAGTTATTTGTATTTTTATTATTTTTTCTCAATTTCCATAAACTTCTAGTAACAGTGTCATAATATTTATTTTTCGTTTTATCTTTAAATGAGTCAAAATAATCAACTCATAAATCATTTCTTTTTGGAATTTAAGTAAAAATATAAAGTTATCACGAAGTAATGTCGCAAAACACCTTTAAAGTAACAAAAGCTGCAAAAACTCATTTGTTATTCAAGCACGCTCTGAACCCTAAGGGGCAAATGTTTTTTTTGACAATTTACTGCAATCTTTTGAAATTTTTTGTTTACTTAAGATTTTTTTACAACATTGGAGAGGCAAATGAGGGAAATGTACACCTAATGGAAATTGTTTCCTTCAACCCATGGACTAAACTAATAGACAGGACACATAGGTTACGGTACCATTAGATTAGCCGTTTAGCTCATTTATTTTTGTGAAAGCTACTGGCATAACCACGCTCAAACGCTTTTTTAAATAAAATAAATAAAATAGGTAAAAATGCGTGACATGCGTATCCCCTGATGATTAAGAGAAAAATGCATAGCAGTCCGTAATATTTTGGCGCTCTTGCAATTGTAATTAAAACACTTGGTTGGTTGGTGGTTTGGTGACTAGAATGACAAAATCATAGACAGAAAAGGAACACTTCGGAAACGACCTTGCGTTTTCTTTCCTTTTTATAATGTGAGACCCACGTCTAGTAGTCGTAGACCACGACTGGACCTGGGTAATAATCAAACTACATTTAAAAAAGTACTTATATAATAGTTTGTTTTCAGATTGTTATCCTACATACGTTGACACTTCATTTTATATATTTATTACAGCAAAAATCAACTCTTCGCTCTACAAAGTTTATGGCATATATAACTCCATAATACAACAAATAAAATTTAAACCAAAAACAAATTATATTATAAAATAAAATATATTAAAAGCTTTGTGATATGGGAAGAAGGATTTGCCTTAGTCATTATGAAGAGAAAACAAATTGACGATCGCAGTACTAGATGTTTCGCACTTTGATGGTGCTCCTCACCTCCGGTGTTGGTGCACTGCTCCTATCGTATAGAAATAGCTGCACCACCTTCTTTGTAAAGCCATAAGATCCACAGAGTAATAATAAAATCCTTTTGGTATTATCCACAGTCATCTTTTACGACACCCAGGTTTCTCTTATATCGCCACTATACTGTCAACTTTACTTTAACCTGGTGCTGACAGCGTGGCGGCAGTGTGAGCATACCATGGCGTTACGTGGGTATCGTAAGAGGCGACAGATAGAAACAAACCAGGAGGTGGATAGCAGCGTCTTAACTACTAAAAATTCATAAGCTGCAGTTGCAAACATGTCTGTCAAATTTAGCAACGATAGAAAATATCTAAACTATGAGGCAACCCATAGAAAGGCTTATGTTTAGCAGTGGAATTTTGATCGGCTGTAATGAATTAATTATTCAACCTGGTGTCTTAGTTACAATTTTTTTGAAACGAAAAATAGTTCTTACGGATATTGGTGTTTAAGAATCATTACGATTTTTCATATTTAGGATAATGTTAATTAAATATTACAGTACGATCATGTGAAAACCAGAAATATCGAATAGCATCCCATAAATGGCGTCAAAGCTTCGTAAATTAAAACATGTAAAACATATAAAGTCAAAACAAAAAAGCCAGACACAGAAATAATTAAAACAAGATATAAATAAGCTAGAAATAAATACCGAAATCAGCGGGAGAGAGCAACAATGGTAAGCGTGGCAGTTATAGCAATTTAAAATGGTTATCATGTCTAGCAATAGAGCGGGTAAGTATTACTTGATTCTCTCTGTCATCTGTTACTCTGACCAAATAACTGTTTCTGCACAGCTGTGTTTCGATCTGAAGCGTAAAGCCAGCTAGTATAATTAGACGTTACAAGATAGAGACAAAGCTTCTGTAGTATAAAGTACGTTGCAGTCACAAACAGATGGACTGACTGTAAGTTCGTTTAACACGTCACATCGTGTTACAAAAATATAGAATATGGGAACAAGCCCTAAAAAAATAAAGAAAGTTCTCTTAGGATTTGAATAAAAAACTTTTTTTTAAATATTTCCAAAACTTAAATTAAAAAAAATAGTTTTTTTTGTAAATGTTGGTCAATTTTCACAAGATTATTTCTTTTGGTATGATTGAGCGCTGCGACACTACGATATTGAATTCGAGATGGGAAACAAACATGATTTCAAATTTGTGCGGTCCGTCCTTATTATGATAAGTTCGTCAAAGGGATCCTAAAATGTTATTTGTACTTGGTAGAGTCGTGCAGCTATAATATGGTTGTAGCAAGAATTGGTTTTTTTGATTGGGGAAGAACCACGCTCTAGCAGAGCCAACGTGAAATGGCAACTTATTGCTGTTGTGTTTCGGATGAAAAGTGTAGGGAACCGGAGACCTTTTTTACGAGAAACAAGGCATTCCATCTACCCTCGGGAGTGACAATGCATCTGCATTCTTTTTTCCTGATCGAGAATGGATGTAGACGTCTATAGGCTAAAGCATCCTCCTACCATCAGGTGGACTGTTAGCTTGTTTGTGACATTTAATGATATATATAAAATAAAATAAATCTCGTTGTTATTTCTTTTCTAAATAATTTCAAGTGATTACATTACAAAGACTCAGTAGCTTAAACGATAAGCGTTCTCCAATAACTACGCCAACAAACAAAGTTCGATCTCCACCGGTACTAAAGTTTTAGTTTATTGCAGCTTAAGATTTGATTTATCACGAGCTTGCGGAGAAGGAATCTTCGTGATTATACTTGCAGGCCTTGGTTTGCCAAACCATAAGGGTCAATATCGTAAGGACACCTGCAAAAAGTATTATGACGTAATGTGAGTGTAAAAAATCATTAGTACTAACCAAAAGTATAAAAACCAGTAAAGTATTCTACTTTAGTATTTAAGGGCCGATATTGTTCCTGAATTTTGTTATAAATTAATAACAGATGTGACTGTGTACTGTTTATCATTCATTCATTATTACCTTGATTTGCTTAGAAAATTCCACAACTTATGCAAAATTACTATCTAAAATAACAATATTTAAACATTTATATAAGTAATAAAAAAATGACACGTTGGTACAACTTTAGACTAAAGCACAAAATGGGCTGGTAAATGACAGGTAGAGAAGAACTTTGTATCCGTTTTGTAAGGAACGCAATAAAGAATTGAAGTTTACTAACTTTCATGAATCTAAATCAAAAGTATTATCATGCGGTATTTAATAAAGTCTCCAAAAACGCTTACAAGAAACAGAAATAGATTTTGTGACGTCTTTCAATTTTCATTACAGTCTTCTGTTATATACTTACAATTTACGTTAACTTTTGGAGTATTACTACGTTATGCTTTTAATTTAATGACGTGGTAGAGCCATGCTTCAGTTATGTTAGTAGTATATTTGTAGCACGAGTGGGTTGGTCCGACCGGGGTAAGACCAGTCAGCGAATAAAATAGCAGCTTTACTTTGCTGTGTTTCGTATGGCAAGTGTAGAGAACCGGAGACCCCATTTGCTGGAATCGAGGCATTTCATCTTAGTCCTCACGGGTGACAACGCATCTGCATTTTGATTCGTAATTGAGGAAAGATGTAAATGTCTATGGGCCGCAGCAACCACTTACCATCACGTGGACTGTGTGTTGGTTTGTCACCGTCACCGTAAAAAAACTTGCTGTATGTCTGTCTGTTTGTTCAGGCTAAGCACCAAAATAGTCGGATCAATTTTGACGGGACATTTACTGGCAGATAGCAGATGTTATAAGGAGAAACTTAGGATACTTTTTTTTACAAAAACAGGCTTCCGCGCTAAAAAATCGAAACCCATAAAATCCATCTGTAATAAATTCCACGCGGATGAAGTCGCGGGAAACAGTTTGTATATTACAATATATTAAACTTAAGGTTCTACTTCAAAATGACACATCAACCCCGTGGGTTTCATAGGAGATAACATAAGGAAACTAGAACAGGAGATGGTTCCTACACCAGCTCAAAATAATTAAAATAATTAAAAACTGCGGTTGTCAACCCGCCTGCCAAGTTTGGTAAGAATTCCCTCTGTGACGTAATCTATGGAAAGGCTCACATTCGACAGTTGACCTTTTATAGTCTATAATAAATAATAAAGATATGGCTTTTTAAATTGCGTGCTCGTGATTATTTTCGATTACCGGCCAATAGGGAGCGTTCGGTAGGACGATGCATATGACGTACATGACTAAGGATTATCTATTCATATTACAGAGTCCTTTAAGTCCGGGGCTTAAAATGTAGATATGCCAAATGCACCGCTCTGCCACACTCTGCTGCTTTCTAATTAGGTGTTAGACTAAGACGATGTAACTTCCTATCCAAGTGCTGACCGAAAAATGGTGGTATATTTATTGAAGATGGGAAGCAGCTTCATCAATCTGATGGTTTTAACCAACCGACTAGCCTGACCAAAGTAGACAGTATTGGCCAAAACTCCATTGAAAATGCCTGGAAGTCATTAAGAGTATATTACCAATTTTTACGTAGTACTGCCATCTTATTTTTTTCGTAACTCATATACGTACCACTGTTTTATAGCATCCAGATAACAATAATCCTATAATATTCTCTAAAAAATTAAACTGGCCAACAAAGATGTGTATAACTAAAAAAAATGTATAACTAAAGTAAGTAATAGAATATGATGTTATAATGTGGTGTTATTTCTAAATTCTCTTATTTCACATTGCTATTGCTTTGATAATTTAAATAATTTGGCTATTCAACGAAATATAAGCTTTTATTTTAGCTTACTATTGGCAAAAATAATGAAGGGGAGAAATAAATTATACCTCGTTTTAAGGTGCTTATTCTATTGTTTACTTTAGTCACACCTGTCTTGGCGGTAAAGTGGGAAATTTTGAAAGAAACTAAACTTGGAGCAAAAAATTCGATAAATGATAAAAATGTTCATATTTCGTTCCGGATTGCGCGGAAATAAGTGGTACCGCTTTTGTATGTATAAGGGTTGACGGCAAATTAATCAAAAATCGATGCGTACCTACACACTTTTCATATATCGTTTCTTTAAACCTGAAAAAACAGCGCTTCGAGACATTTTCTGGAACGCGCTGGGGGGGGGGGGCTTGGGGACGCTCACTCGGGAGGGAGATGGAGAATGGAAAAAAATTATCTTTGCTCTATAACATACTCCATTAAATTTGCCAACTTTTTAGCTAATATGAGCGGGGTGGCTTAGATGCGTCATATACGCGTGTGAAATCACGAGGCACAGCTAGTTAAGATATATGCCTTATAAAAGTAGTAAGTAGTATAGTATAACCACTTGATATACATAGTGGAATTTTTCCACTAAGAATATCAAGCTTTCTAATAAAACAAATCAGAATTTCTTACTGATGCATAATTGCTTCGACCGCATAATGACGTAAGAATATCCACTACCTCCATAACATCCCACTACCACCAGTAAGTAGATGGGCGAAAGCGTCTTCCTGAAATAACTCATAAATAATAAACTACGGTTGCAACGCGTATACCAAGAGTGGCATATACTCCCCCTATGAGGCAGTCTGTTGGGAAGGCCTGCGTTCAGCTGCGGACTTTTGATAGGTTATAATGGCAACAGGGCATAGCTGTTTGTTGGTCACCTTGTATGCTAATTAGCTGGCTATGTACAGCTAACTATACTGGATGACCTTTTTACTTAGTTAGTTTTTATTTTTTGGAAAATATCAGTACCGTAGGCTTCTTATCCGTTCACATGTTACACCCTATTTTTTCCAGACGATAATAAAGGGCATCTAGTATATAGGTGAGCGCGATTGTTAGGATAAAATAAATCCGCTACGCTGTTTATATGAGAGGGCCTGTGCAGCTATGGGTTGTTTTAGGCTGTAACTTTCACATTTAATTCTTGTGTAGGTAAACTAACATCAGGTTAGTATATTTATAAGTCCAAAATTACATAATTTTGGATTTGTTTTAATCTACTTACAGTTTTCATGAGCTACTCATCCTCTGAATTTCGAACAGGTTAGTGATTATCTTCATTACGCTACAGTCTGTTACAATCTTACACCTAAATTCACAAATTTATACAAAACTATTTATAAGGAAAATATAGTAGCAAAAGTTGAAAGGATGAGTTAAATAACTATAGTTTATGTATTATTGATGATTAACCTCAAAAACTCTTAAATTTATATTTCCGGTTTGTTACAAACATTTGTTAAGATCTCCACTTACTTAGTTCCTCTAGGTTATTTTATTCTCCGGTGACTTATGAACCACGCAAACCTCAAATCTCTTGCCAACGACTACAGCGATTTCAGTGCGATTGGTTTCAATACGGTACGCGACCAACTCGTCTAATATATCCTATTACAAATTTTAACAAATGTTTGATCACTAATCTACTTAAAGATGAGTAGAGCTGAAATTCAAGATGATGTACAAACTTTTTGCAACTATTTTTTATATTTTATTCAGTTAATGCTAATTGTGTCTTTAAAAGACCAGAATAAAAATCTACTGCTGAACATAATAGGCATCTGCCATAGATTGTCTTATATGCGGAATACTTGCTTTGCATGTGGGTTACAAACCTCAGACTTTTTATTATTTGAATTGCTATCTGAATTACATCCCATTTTCTTTTTCATTTCCTTCCGTCGTTTTTTACCACACTCATAAGATGATATAAGGTAGTAGATGTCGCCACCACAACATGGCCTTTGTGGAGGAAAATCAGAGTATTACAGAAATTATCAGAACATTAAAGTATAATTAGTATAAATAATTAGTCAATACTAATATATTACTTAGTGGGAACGGCATGGACGTGATGGTTCCCAATAACAATACATTTCATATATATTCATGACTACCTCGTTCGTCTAGTGGTTGTATTGGCGCGACTACTGATCATGAGGTCCTGGGTTCGAATCCCGGGTCGGGCGAAAAAATTAATTATTGAGTTTTTCCGTCAAGAAATTCTCAATAGCTGCCCGGAGTCAGGAAGTTGGCGGTATATCACCCCCGTGCTTCGGGATGTACCTAAAGCCGTTGGTTTTGCGCCTGATCTCTCTCCGGTCATGTCGTTTTACCGTCCCATCGGAATATGAGAGTGATGGAATAGCGAGTGCACCTATGCTTGCGCATACACTTGGCACTATAATCCTGTCCTGCACCGATGGCTAATCTCCGTTGAGGCTGGCCGCCGTGACCGAAATTCGGTTTAGAGGACATTATTATTATTATTCTTAGATTTCATATATATATATATATATATATATATATATATATATATATATATATATATATATATATATATATATACATCAATAGATCTTTAAATCATGATTTTAGGACTCAGTAACGGCTCTACGAGTAGCCAAGTTTAATTGCGGTATTTTTTTAATTAACACATGTGCCATGCTTTCGGGAAGGGTACTCAGTTGCGTTTGATCTAAAACAGAAAACAAATAAAGTGATCCTTCAAATACTACGAATATCAAGAGTTTTATCTTTATTTAATCGATGCTACCAACATTCAAGTAACTAGATCGTAAACGAATTTCATTCGCTGCTAATACTAGGCTGCACTAAAAGTATCGGGAATGGAATATTTCCACTGTTTCTGTCATATTAAAGTCTTTTTAATTGAAAACTCCTTGGTTTTAAAAATCGAATACCATTTATTTATTTAAAAAAAGATTTTCGGTCTTGTCACAAGGTTTTGTCAAACTTGTTTAGTCGTTGAGAAAATGGAATTGACTCGAGAAAATTCAAGAGCGATGATTTATCATGACTTTCGAAGTGGTTTAACACAAAAACAGTGTCTTGACCGGATGATTTCTGCATTTGTTGATGAAGCCCCATCCAAAACCACAATTTATCGCTGGTTTTCTGAATTTCAACGTGGACGTGTCAAGCTCAGTGATGATCCCCGTCAAGGTCGTCCAAAAACTGCAGTCACCCAAGAAAACGTTGATACTGTGCGTAAGCTGATTGAGGAAGATCGACATGTGACATACCGCAAAATTAAGGCAACTTTAGACTTTGGCACGAGTCAAATACAAATAATCTTGCATGAACAATTAGGTGTAAAAAAGTTGTTTTCCCGATGGATACCGCATTCGTTCTGTGAAGAGCAAAAAGCGGCTCGCGTTACTTGGTGCGTCAGAACTCTCGAAAGATTCCACGCAGGATCCTCAAATCCTGTATACAATATTGTTTCAGGTGACGAATCCCGGATATATGCGTACGAACACGAAACAAAAAACCAGTCACGAGTTTGGGTGTTCAAAAATAAGTTAAAGCCAACAAAAATTGTTCGTTCACGGAGTGTTGCAAAAAAAATGGTGGCCACGTTTGTCACCAAAACCGGCCATGTTACGACTATTCCTCTTGAGGGACAAAGAACGGTTAATGCAGAATGGTATGCTAGCATTTGTTTGCCACAAGTCGTTTCTAAACTCCGTAAAGAGAACTGCAACCGCCGCATCATCCTCCATCACGACAATGCGAGTTCTCACACCGCACACAGAACAAAAGAGTTTTTAGAGCAAGAAAACATAGAATTATTAGACCATCCGCCGTACAGCCCCGACCTAAGTCCTAATGATTTCTATACTTTCCCTAAAATAAAGAATAAATTGCGTGGACAGAGATTTTCATCACCTGAAGAAGCTGTGGACGCCTACAAAACGGCCATTTTGGAGACCCCAACTTCCGAATGGAATGGTTGCTTCAATGATTGGTTCCATCGTATGGAAAAATGTGTCAAATTTCTCGGAGAATACTTCGAAAAGCAATAAATACATTTTTAGGTAGTAATGTTGTGTCACTTCCTTGATTCACGAAATTTTCAGTGCCGCCCTCGTATATGGTATATCAGTACTTGATATAATTATTTTTCTGTGTGGTGGCGATGTTACACCGTACAGGTGGTGGAGCCACGCTGCAGCTGTAGTTGTAGCACCAATGGGTAGACTGGACCAAGGAAGGACCAAGCTTAAAACATAAGCGTAGAATAGTTTGTATGGTGAGTGGAAAGACCCGGATAACCCCTTTTTAATAGAAACAAGGCAAATCTTTTTAGTCCTTAGGGGTGACAACGCATTTGTATTTTTATAGATGTCATGGGCTACAATATCCACTTACCATGAAGTTAATCTGTGTGCTGGTCATCTCTTGTTCTATAAAAATTAGGATCACTACGAAATTCCGTCTCTGATGTGTCGTAGGATACGACTGTGGGAAATGCCAGAAAAAAAACATTTGTTTACACGAGCAGTGTTGAAGGTGCGAGATGTCTGGTTCTGTGATCATCAATCCAAGTGCGATCAAGCATGACGATTAAAACAAAAGCCCCCTACAACGGACGAGGCCCATCTCCAGCGATATATTTACAGACTGATGATAAAGAAAATAAAATTACTCACTGTTACACACGTAAAGAACACCGTAGACGTGAGGGTTCTTTTCAATGCGTGTTATTGTATTGAATTTCAAATCTGAAAACTCCTGAAAGATTAAATTAACATCATCATAATAATTATAATTATCACATGTCCATCCCAAAGCACGATCCCGTGCCACATACATTCATCGACTCGTGCATTGACATTGTAGCACAGAATAAATAATTAGTACTACGTAATAGTAGGGGAACAGAAACAGAAACTTTTTTATTTTACATAGATATTAAATAACACTTAATAAAAGCCCCTTTCTTTAAATTTACCACAGGTTCGGAAAAAAATTCTGTCATGGGCATTACCAGGAAGGAACCCAGCGTGACTTAAAAAAAAAGAGTTAACAATCATGTATGTTAGAATTAATAACACAAAAAATTAGAAATAGCTTGGAAGCAATCACCCTTCCCATCCTCATCCTTATGGATTGTAATAACCCCTGCGTGGTGGAAGGGCAGGTCGCCCAACAATGCGTTTGCCAGCACTTGGCTGCCTCTCCAGTACTCTTTTTTCTTACCGGTTGTCAGTTCTTTGAACTTTGCAGCCGGCTAATGTTTACTTCCGCCTTAATCTTTCGTTGCAGAGTAGCCATAACGTGGCTCTACCATTTCTGTCGTAGAGCAACGCTGCAGGTATGATATGGTTGTAGCACGAATGTGTCGGCTCAACCCGGGAAGGACCACACTCTCACAGAATACCAGCGTAAAATAGCAGCTTAATGCTGCTGTATTACGTATAGCGACTATAGAGAAACGAAAACCTTATTCACTGGTAACGAAGTATTCCACATTAGTTCTCAGGGGTGACAATGCGTCTGGATTTAGATTCCAAATCGAGGACTGTTGTAGATTTCTACGGACCAAAGCATCAACAGAACTGCTTAGTCATTTATCACCCTTATCGTATAAAAAGGCGAAGTTATAAGATGGAAGTTATATCGCAGCCGAAAATGCGTTGAATAAAAGTCTTGAAGATGCGAGACGTCTGAAAATGTATCATCAAGCCAAGTGTGAATAACAATGTAAAATAGCAGCTTAATACCGCTGTGTTTAGTATAGTGAGTGCAGATATCCGGAGACCCGATTTTACTGGAAACGAGGCATTATATCTTAGACCTTAGGGGTGACAACGAATACCGCGTTTTAATTCTTAATTGAGGATAAATGTACATGTCTATGGGCTACACCACCCACTTACCATCAGGTGGACTATGTGCTCGTTTGTCACCCTTATTCTATAAAAAAAAACAAGTCGGTTAATATGAAGCCTAAAAATTTTTTTATAAATATGCATTTATTCATTATTTTAATCAGGATCGTCAATCACTAAAAAGTCAACAGCTTGATTTTTTTCATAAAATATTTTTTCAAAATATATATTCCATTTGGATAAAGTGATAAAATGTTAATCGACTATATTATAGACGGCGACGAAAGGTTCTCGAGTGGCAGCCTAGTAGCGCTGAGTACTGTAGAATGACCCTCGATGGATGGAGTGGCGACTTATTACATACTGTTGCAATATGACATACGTTGAAATGGACGTCTTTTAGAGTAGAGGTACACTGAAATAGGATTCATTGTATATGATGCAAACAACAGCCTACCAATAATAATCGTAATGTTGGTCTGAATCGGGCACGAGTAGGTCAGTCGATGGACGCAGATGGCTCAGGACCGTGCTTTGTGGTATTTCTTGGGGGAGGCCTATTTCTAGCAGTGGACTTGTGAAGGGCTGTAATGATGGTTATGAACTGATAAACTTAAAATAATAAAACTAATTAAATTATTCCAGTAATCAAGATGGAAACCAATAAAAATGTTAAGAAATTAAGAAGCGTTATACTTTTCTGTTGCATTTACCAACAATTGGCAGTTGCATGTTTAATTTTTGGTATAAAATCCTGTTTAATTGTTAAGCGGAATATTTTGATAAATTACTCTTTTTAAATTTCAATTTGTTGGCTTACAGGAGGCAGATTATTTTTTATTTATTTTCTTCTTGAATGCACTGTTCATTTTGGTGTAACCATAAAATTATTTAAAAATAATATATATTCTATAATAACTATAAAACGAATCACGACTAGAAAATAATATGTTCAAAAATATATTATATACTTATAAAACGTCATTTATACAGTTTAAATTCACTTAGGGTATGATAATATTTTGTCAAGCATTTTCGGCTGCGTTATGACCTCCATCTTCTAACCTTGCCTTTTTATAGGATAAAGGTGACAAATGATTAAGCAGTACTCCTGATGCTTTGATCCGTAGAAATCTGCAAATATTTTAGATTTAGAATCTAAATGCAGGCGCGTTGTCACCTCTGAGAACTAATGTGGAATTCCTCGTTAATAGTGAATAAGGTTTTCGTTTCTCTACAGTTGCCATACGAAATACAGCAACATTAAGCTGTTATTTTACGCTGGTGTTCTGTGAGAAGGTTGTCCTTCCCTGGTCGAGCCAACCCATTCGTGCTTAAACAATAATATAACTGCAAAGTGACTCTACCACGTAAAATGTATTGGTAAAGATTTATTCATTTATTTATTTATTTGAAAATAATTTATACGCAAGGAAGGGGATAAGAAAAAAATTACTATGAGAAGAAATACCCGAATGAGTGCCTACAAGTCACACACTGTTTATAAATTAACAAATATAACATTATTCAAATCAAAAGAGGTGGACTTTGTAAGTGACTACTTTGTTACAAGTATATAGTACATAGTTACATATAATAAATGGTGTTTTAAATAGAATAAGGGTGACTAACGAGCACACAGTTCACTTGATTGCAAGGAAATTTACATTTATCCTCGATTAAGAATTAAAATGCAGATGCGTCGTCACCCCTGAGGACTAAGATTAATTTAAAAAAAAGGCATTCCGCCTTGTTTCCAATTAAAAGGTTCTCCGGTTCTCTACACTCATCATACGAAACGCAGCAACCTTAAACTGTTATGTAACAAATAATACTTAAATTTAAATAAAATGAAAACTTTCTCACTGCCTGCTAAACTTACCTCGATTCAATTGATTAAACTTTGTTAAACTTACATTGGTTACAGCAGTGACAAGTTCACGAAGTAAGAAAACTTTGAAACTTGTAATGAAATACATGTCCTTTAATTGAACCGGTCTTCAGTTGACATCTTGCAGGTAGTTAATTGAATAACGACTATGTACTACTTATACTATTAATGTTAAAATATTATACTGTATCGTCTTATCATCATCACAGTCTTTCACAAATCCGCTGCTAAACATAAGCCACCACGAAGTAATCTCACAAAGAATGGCCATAAGCCATGTGGCGTTAGAGCATTTCCTGCCAGGTTGTAACCATCTAGCGGCGGGCCGCCCTACACTTCGCTTATCGGTACGAGGCTGCCACTTGCTAATTTGAGAAAATACAAATATTCTTCTTATAATATATCTATTATCTTGGCATAAGTTTTTAAATTTTCAAACAAAATATATGAAAATTTAATAAAATAATACGAAAATGAAATAAATATATGTGTGTAACAGTTATTAATTAGTTAACACCATTTGTAAGGAATAATCATGTGTGTACATTTACTTTTATAGCTTGTCTAAACGGCAACATACGAGTGTATAGTAGTAAAATAAAGAATGAAATATTTATTGCAAACGTGCCACACATAACTAGACACTTAAGTTTAACATTTATTAACACATTAATCAATATAGGTATAACAAAATTAAAAAATAACACCTAGAATGGGTATAACATATAAAAAATTTATGTATTATTAGTAGATTACGAATAACATTTTCATACGTTCTCCGTGTATGTTAAGGTGCGTTAGGCAAACGGACCTCACCATCTTATGCTGTTGGTGAAATAGCTGCGCTATTTTTCAGTTCACTCGTTATTTCCCTCCATTCATAATAAATATTTAATCATTACTTCAAGTGAGGTAACGTTTTCATACCTACATACAATACGGTATATAATACAAGACAACCATAACTACGAAATAATATATTAAGAACAATGCATCGACATACAATTAAATAAACCCATTTATTAAAGTAAAAACAAGTTATATGTTTAACTAATAGTAATAGAAACTGATTGAAGGTTCCAATAAGGAGGATAGAATCCAATAGGGAAGATAGGGTAACAACAAATAAGGTCATAAATGCATTATCATTAATGAGCATTATAATAATATAATTGCATTACAGCATATAAAAAGTCACGCGTTAGAAATAGCCTTCTGTCAGAAGGTGTGGGTATTTGCGTTAGTTGCTGCACTTTTTTATTATTTTTTAGCACGAAGATTCTATACATGGTAGGGCCATGCTGCAGCTATTATAGTAGTATAGCTGTAGTATGAATGGGTCGGTCGGAAGTACCACGCTCTCACAGAATACCAGCGTAAAATAGCAGCTTAACGCAACTGTGTTTCGTATGGTAAATGTAGAGAACCGGAGACCCATTTTTCTGGAAACGAGGCATTCCATCTTAGTCCTCACTGGTGATAACACATCTGCATTTTGATCCGTATGTTAGTACAGATGTAGGTGTCTATAGGTCACAGCAACCACTGACCATCAGGTGGACTGTGTGCCCGTTTGTCACCCTATCTTATAAAAAATGAAGGTGCTGCCTGTCTCCTATGTTACTTCTCTATTTTGCCTCTTATAACACCCACGACGTAAAGGATTATCTGATACTGCCCCTGCACGACTAATATTATGAGTTGATAGTAGTATCATAATCAGCTATTTTTATAGCACCACGGATTACAAAACGCCTACGGTCAATGGGCAGGAGTAAATAGACTTTTTTCTAAGTCGCGCATTACCATCTTAGACTGCATTCACACATCAGGCTAGATACTTGTCCAGCGCTGGCGTAAAGTAGTAAAAAAATGAATTATAGGAAGCATTTGCCTGCTGTAAAACGTATATAGTGTGCAACTTTACCTTTACATCAAGGGACTCTATAAATTTATAAGTAAAAGATATATAAAAGGGCTCGCAGCATTGCATTTTATATTTATTACCTCTCTTAGTAATCGGACAGCCATTTATCGAACACAAGACCTTCTTGGTATTCTAATTAGTTGTCTTCTTTTACCATAATCAGCATCATAATCGCAGACATTACCGGATATTTCGAGCCGTCAATGTTGTTCCCGTCTCCGATCTAAGTAACAAAGAAAGGAAATGTTCAGCATGACGTTCTCGAAATAATTAAAATATAAAAAAGTGATATATACACTCTGTAAACACCAGGAATAAATACAAGCTATTTACAAAAGTTCCTCGACTCCAAAGATACAGTAATAATTACATATATATTCTATATGTATGCAATTAAAACAAAGCCCCAGAGAATATAAAAGATCTCTCTATTACCAAGTTTAAACATTTTAATAAATAAAAACAGAATAAAAGGGTTTATGATAATTTAAATGAATACATGTTGACCACTGGGAGTTCGAAGCTGTTTCTAAAATAGGTTATACAAATAGTTTAAATAGCCTCTGTCCTCATAGTTTAATTTACTTTAAAAAAAAGGTCCGGCCCTGTTAGATATTTCACAGGCTTTGGCAACTTACCGCTTATAGTTTTAATCATTTGACAGGCGAAATTTATCCCTATCTTCTAGTCGTATAGACTTATTTCTTATACACTGAGGTGAATGTTGTTTTGGCTCGGTTTCTAGAATGTTCTCGTGTTGTTCTTTCTTGTAAACGTGGTGCATCATAATTCTGACTTGTGCTGTGTAGTGTTGTTTTACAATATAAATTATATAAATAGGTACTAGGTGGCCTGTTCGACATAGTTTTGTGAATTACGTTAGGTGACGCGATGATATTGAGAGATGAGATGAGCTACACCGAAGTATCTCCGGACTATCTTTAGCAACTAACAACGGTCATCTCTACGAACGGGCTAATCCGGATCATCCTTTTGGGTCATCTGAGGCGACTGGGACTCCGTGACGGACCGCTCCGAGCTCAAATGCAGAAGGTGGTGCTCCTCGATACTGCCCGTATCGTCCGACAGTTTCTTTCTCTTTTCCCCTAACCCTCGACTGTTTGGTCTCCCCTACCGAGGGCTTCCATCTGGTTGGGATTTTATTTATTTATGTATTATTTATTTATTTATGTTAGTATTTGAAATATATATTTATGTATATTTATCATTTCCTTTCGTATATTTATATAGCCCAACCAGATTAGAATACTCCCCTTTAACTCGGAAAAGGAACAAATTTGTACCCGACATAAAAACCTTACGCTCGCTCGGGAGAGGCAGGCACACATTTATGCCTTAAAAATTTTTGAGGTCTAACCCTACAAAAAAGGTTTGTTATTATAAGCTCTAACAATGATATACTAAAATGTATAATACAGACATAGAAAAAGACATACTCTTTAATTTGGTACCATCTGTCAATGTCAAGTAAAAAATAAATATAAAAATTCATTCTGAAGTAACAACTTTTCACAACAGTAGTGCGCGAACTTAGTAATTTCTCCGTTTTTCGGCGTGTTTTTGAATTAAAAAGGTAAGTTTTATACTTTTGTGTATTTCTTGTAATATAACAAACACATAGATATATAACTTATGGCATAAAAAGTGAAAAGTAAGCGCAAAAAATACTTCGAAATCGTGTAATTCCATTTTGGCGGTTGGGTTAAAAATGTGTTATTTTCCCATTCTCATTTATTCTTAGTGGAAAATGTAAATAAAAAATAATTTTATAACATATTTCAAATTTTATACGAGAGATGAGGGTGCAATCGTCAACAGATTTGACAGCATGCAGGCAACTGAACAGACAGATTTCCAAATGCATGCGGCGAGACTTACGCAACTTTAATACTGCTCGTATTAAAGAAGCGATCGAGCGGGACCAGGGCTCCAAAGTCTTTGCCAGTGATCTGTCTGCTGTATGTGACTAATGCATATCACATATCACTCATTTCACAATTTTCCATTTATTCCCATATTTTTTTGACCAAACATGATCTAAATGGCTCAGTGCTCTTCGAAATATGTATGTATGTATATCTCAATAAACAAATTAGTACTTACAAATTATGCCTCTGTTCTCTAGCATCTTCTAGATGTATCATTGCAGCCTTGACGTGTCCCGCTAGCAGCCACAAGCGACAGAGGGCGCTCGACAACGCCCTCTTCTGGGCCGGAGAGGAGGCTTGCTTCTGTAGTGAGACTAGTATCTTGCTTGCTAATCTGTAATCCTGTACAACAATATGTTAATATAAAACAAGACTGAATGAGCGGAAAGGAAATTGAATGATAAGATTGTATAGCATGTAACAAAATTCAAAAACATAATTACATAAAAGTACATATTACTATACAACAACATTGACAGCGCATTTGCATTTTTATTTTTTTTATCGAGGATGAATATAGATGTCTATGAGCCACAGCATCCACTTACCATCCGGTGGACTGTGTGCTCGTTTGTCACCTTTAATCTATAAAAAATCTTGAAGACCGCTTCCATTAAAAATATATCAAGCCTCCAAGGAAAATTAAAAAGTGTTTACCATCTATCGTGGTAATATGCCTCTGCAAGATACAACCTCGAGGGTACAACCTCGAAAGACTCAGATGAAAAGGTTTTTTGGAGTTTACTCCTTATCGCGATATCAAATTTTCAAAGTCAAACAGTATATATAAAATAACTCCGAACTACTACTTGAAGCGTTGGCAGTCTCAGATGACCCACTAATTTAGCGTTTAGTGGCGGTGAAAGAATATCCACTATCATATCCATAGAATACTATAATACACAATAGGATGGCTGTCAACTTTATTTTGTACGAGGATAGGCATCACCGGGAGCACACATACCAGCAATAACGTCGTATTATCACTACTACAAACCCGATTCGCTGTGTTGATAGACAGATTTTAATACATATTTATATGTAAATAGTGTGCAATTTGTCATTTTCTAAATAATTGGCATGCGAAATTTAGAAACGATTGTAACATCAAAACACATCTGGTGTTGACATTTATACGTGCGAATTGACGTGTTAGTGACATTTTAGTGACTACACGAGCTCCGCCTACTCCCCCGTTCTATTAAGTATGTAATTATAGTATTATATGATCATATCATACTGTGATTATCGTAAGTGGCGACAGAGGAAAACAAATTAGATGCGTAAGCAGCGTCTTCCTAATAACGACAAAAAACAAAAAATTGCGGTTGCAAGCAACAAGGCAAATATCACCCCCATGAGGCAATCTATGTATATCTATCATCATCATCATCATTACAGCCCTTCACAAGTCCACTGCTGACCATAGGCCTCCCCCAAGTAATGCCACAAAGCACGGTCCTGAGCCACCTGCATCCATCGACTTCCTGCATATCTTACCAGGTCGTCACTCCATCTAGTGGGGGGTCGCCCTACACTACGCCTACCGGTACGAGGCTGCCACTCGAGAACCTTTCTTCCCCATCGGTTATCGGTTCTTCGAGCTATATGGCCGGCCCATTGCCACTTCAGCTTACTAATCCGTTGGGCTATGTCGGTCACTCTGGTTTTACTGCGGATATCCTCATTTCTGAGTCTATCACGCAGGGAAACTCCGAGCATAGCCCTCTCCATAGCTCGCTGAGCGATCTTGTGCGTCCTCTTACGGCCAGCAGCGAAGGACCACGTCTCAGATCCGTAAGTTATCACTGGCAACACGCACTGGTTGTACAATCTAGTTTTTAGAGATTGAGGTATACCTGACGAGAAGATATGTCGTAATTTCCCGAACGCTGCCCAGCCGAGTTGAATCCGTCGATTGACCTCTCGGTCGAAGTTGGACTTACCTAGTCGGACTATTTGTCCCAGGTAAACGTACTCGTCAACAACTTCGAGCATAGCGCTCCCAACAACTACCGGCATAGGTGTGACATGGACATTAAACATGATCTTTGTTTTGTCCATGTTCATCATAAGACCTATCCGTTGGGAGGCAGTATTGAGGTCATTGAGCATAGTGCTTAAGTCCTCTAGCGATTCTGCCATAAGGACTATATCATCGGCAAATCGAAGGTGAGTGATGTACTCGCCATTGATGTTAATACCGTATCCTTTCCAGTCCAGTAGCTTGAAAACGTCTTCCAAAGCAGCGGTGAAGAGTTTCGGGGATATAACGTCACCCTGTCTTACACCTCTCTGCAGTTGGATAGGTTTCGAGCTCTGGTTCTGTACTCGGATAGCCATCGTAGCCCTACTGTACAAACACTTCAGCACTTCGATATACCGACAGTCAACTTGGCACCGCTGAAGGGACTGCAGCACCGCCCAAATTTCGACGGAATCAAAGGCTTATATATTATGTATATCTATAATATATCATATCTATAGCTTATGTTCAGCAGCGGAATTTAATAGATTGTATATATAAAATTTTTTTTTGGATATTTCCAATTTCCGAAAATCGAACGAACCATTTTTGCGACAAATATTGACAACTTTAAGAAGTTTCTTTGTTTCATAAATTCTACTGATAGCCTTTTTAAAATATATGTAAGAATATCTCTGAAAGTAAACTTCAACAGTAGCTATTACAGAGGGGTTATATGCCATAGTAATACGCATAACAAGCAGGTTGGCAACCACTGTTATCAAAAAGATGCTACTCTGGTTCACATTCTGGTTCAGTAGGTATTAAAACGCAAGTAGTCAACGAATGTGGGAGACCATACTTTTTGGCAATCTTTGGGGGTGTGTAAGGGAAGTCCAACAGGGGACATGTAATGAAATGCAGTGATAGTGACTGTGATACTTCTACAGTGATCTTAAGTAAATTTCAACCTTTAAAAGCCGATTTACCCTTCAACAAGTACAGTAGCGAGTTAACTTGCGAAACTAGCGAGTTAAGAGAAAATATCGTTTGTACGGCAATCAGTATGTTAAGTAGCAGGTTAACAATTAAGTTCAACGGGATAGCCGGCCAGTTAATTTTTCAGCGAGTTAAGTTTGTAGTGTTGCCTTCCCTCCCATCTCCGCCACCCGCATAAACTCGCCGCTCGTATGAACGAGCGAGTTAAGTGCATAAGTTGACAGGTGTTCGTGTCAGACCTTCAAAATATAAAATTGTGCTTTTTTAACTAAACTCGTCACGAAGACATTTGAACGCTACTTGTCCACCCGTTTACTGTCAACTGCCCTGTAACTAAACTCGCTACTGCACTTGTCGAATTGTAAATCGGCTATAATCTGCAGTATGTTTAACTTATCTGACTACCGGCCTTATTGTGTACTTAAGTCCCTGATTATGATTCAAGGCCTTATCATTTTTCAGGAATGTAATTAGAAGCTTTTTTGACTTTACGAAAGACCAAAATAACTTTGGACTGGTTTTGATATTATTCTCAGAAAGTTCAATGAATTTTTATAACATTCTGCCTCTGCCTCTGAGGTCTGGTGGTCTCGTAAGTTGTTATTAAGTTTCCATCTTTTATGATATTTAAGCTTTTCCTTTTCTAGTTTTAAGAGGGAAAAGTAAACCACGGCGGGTGTTTATTTGCGCTACAACGATTTTGAGTAGGTACGTATGTATCTATCAAATTGTTTAAAAATTTATAAAAATAACTCGTCATTGAATCAATATCCGTCATTGTATTAAAAACTTCCTCCCAGTTAACAGTGTTAAGTCCGTTTTGATCGAGCCAAAGTCAGCTTTATGAAAGTTTTATTTCTTAATTTTGGCGGAGGGTAATGGGGCGGGGGATTTTAAATTTTTACTAATTTCTACGGATTTGTGGTACACGTCCTCGGGAACTAACGGAAGTTCAGGTCACGTAACATTACATGTTGTAGTAGTAAAAATTAAATCTAATAATCTATTATTAATATTAAATTGATTGTTGTATTGTAATGGTGGCGATATATGCATAAATTCATCATCATTTTTATTCTTAATTTTACTCCGAATATCAAATACAAATTGTGCCGTGTAACGGCGCGGCGGTTTAAGAAACTCCACCACTCCATATAGTCCCGTGGATGTCGTAAGAGGCGACACGAGAAAGTGAAACAGGATACGGACAGCAGCATCTTCCCAATAACTCATAATAATAAAAAAACCGCGGTTGCTTTGACGGGGTCGTTTAATAATCTATCATCCAATTTCTTTCGGGAATGTCGTAAATTTCCTATAATGAAAAAATTAAGCATTGTCAACTAGAACCCCTTTTCCTACACCAGAATCACTTAGAAATGTCACTCCTACATAAGATTGTAAATAATTACATTGACTGTGTCCCTATAATGTCCAAATTCCAATTTAAAGTACAATGTAGAATACCAAGATATCCGTGTAGCCTTTTTAAGAATAAATTTCGTAGGACTAACATAGGTTGCAACTCTCCAGTGATCTGTATATCTCGCCTGTACAACAAGCTCACCAAAAATATACCCGACCTTGACATTCACCATGATACCCTCTAGCTCGATTTATTGCCAAATTTAAGCATGTTGACTTACGTTAGACTCCGGTTGCATAATTAACTTTATTTATTTATTTTTTATTTTAGAACACAGGTACTTTTCTCAAAGTTTAACATTCTTAACACAACGCATGCTGTGATTGTTTATAATTATAAGAGCAGTTTATCATGTCAAATTTATAACACTATATTGTAACAATAATTGCTGTTTCTTATGTTTGCAATCCAAATAAAAAAAGTATCCAAACCTGATATAACGTGTCAGGTTTGCTCAGATTGCCAAATACCCACATTGTGTGTTAATTATATTACTCCACTACTTAAACGGAGATGTCGCTACAATTTTTTACATCGCGCTAATATTTGTTCACAACAAATGGAAATAAGCCATCGTTCTCGGATAGAGTGTTACACTGTTTATGTTTTGTCTAGAAAGGGCTGCAATTTGGTAACAAATTGTAGCCTTAATAAAATTTATAGAATCTAGTGGCGGGTTGTTGGCGATTTTAAGTTAAAAACACCGAAATGTTAACATGGAGAATTCTTAGTTGGTTTCGTCAAGTCAACTTGTTTTTTATGGCGGCTTCTCAATGCGTGTGTTACCACACGCCGCGCCGCGCCAGCCCGCGCCGCGCGCAGTGTGAAGGGCTTGGCGCGGGCAGGCGTGGCGCGGCGCGCGCTATCTGGCGGCTTCTCACTGCGTGTGTTATCACACGCCGCGCGCGACCACACGCGCCGCGCGCAGTCTGAAGGGCTTGGCGCGGGCTGGCGTGGCGCGGCGCGTGCTATCCGTTTAAAGTCGGTAACTTCAAAAGCACGGCGCGGGCTCGCGCGTCGGTGCGCGGGGGCACGCGGCGCGGCGTGTGCTTACAAGATGGAACTCGTTCATTTCATCGCGATTCGTTCGACGTTGAGGTACTTTCATGTGAGTATAGATATGTAGTGGTCAAATGAGACGATTGCTAAATTTTTAATTTTGTACGAAAGCGAACCCTCTCTGCGGAATTCAAAAAGTACAGAGCATAAAAACGAAAACGACCAGCACGATGCCTGGCTACGAATCCAAATGAATTTAAAAAATGGTACCATGCAGTTAAAAGAAATTAAGAAAAAAAAGGATACTTTAATGGGAACCTATAGAAAATTAAGGAGCAAAGTTTACCAATCAGTAAAGTCCGGTAGCGGTGCTGATGAAATTTATATATGGCTTTATATATGACATAATGGCTACCGGCCCGGTGTCTGAGCAAGTTGTTGTTTTATTATAGTTTATAAGTGATTTTCGGTTGTTGCCACAATAAGTTTGGTTGAGTTGGGATTAGCCCTCTTTTTCTTGTTGTCTGTTTAGATTTTAATGCTGGAACCACATTGTATAGTTGTGCGAAATTGACGCTTTCATTTATCATTCCGTAACCCGGTGGACATATTTAATTGGGTTTGGTGTTGTATTTTGCGGAGTAAACGCTTTTACATCGTGTATGTTATATATATATATATATATATATATATATATATATATATATATAACAAAAATAAATGTTAATATTGCTGAAATCTATAATTGAACTTCTATGTCTTTAATTGAACCCTAATCCCTTAAAATATAAATATAACCGCCTATAGTACAGATAGCCGTATATACATAACTACATACAACTATCTATAGTGAACATGATATTGAGGTTAGTTCAAGGAATATGATACCAGAAGGCGACACTATTCATATTGGGTGATAAAAAATCCTAGGAGATGGCTCTCTATTTCTGTATATATTACTCTACTCTATGAGACTGACTCAGAGGCTCGGAGTTCGGGCAAGCACGCGCCACGCCGCGCCAGTTAAAACGGGTGGCGCGTACTTGCGCGTACAAATCAACACGGGCGGCGCGGCGCGTTATAACCTATAACACACGCAGTGAGAAGCGGGTAGCGCGGGCTCGCGCGTGGCGCCTGCTTGCGCGTACAAACCAACACGGGCGGCGCGGCGCGTGATAACACACGCAGTGAGAAGCCGCCTTTACAATGATCAATGAATGAAATGTAATTTTAACGGATTGACTAATTTTATGAATTAAAAGCAAGTAGTCCAGGTAAAATAATATGACATCTATGCATTGTCATGACATTAGTTCTATGTAACATAAGCATATGGTGACTGCCTTGTTGGTCTAGTGGTTGTAGCAAGAAACCCAGCGAGACTTTTTTTTATAATTAATTTACAATGTCAAAGATCACAAAAAATTGTGAAGTGCGAGCCGATTTTCTAGTGCTCTCACTTTCAAAACTTTGACTTGTATAAATTTAATTACTCGCCACCATCCCACTTTCAATCATAAACCATGAATTCCAAAATATTTCTCGCCGGAGAAACCTTAAGCGGAAGCCCGAACTCGAGATTAAGCTATAACTCTACTCATTTCACTTTTAGGTAGACAAAACATATAATGTAGGTGGACATTAAACGGGAAAGTTTCGGATATTATTTGATTATACATTTAAGGCCAATAGCGTCGTAAAGGTGTGAAATGAACGTTGTAAAATTTTACGACTTTGATCCAAGCGGAACTCTTTAAATGATAAAAGTTTTGTGTTAAAAAAAATCAGAACAATATTTATTTCTTTTATTTATAAGCAAAATTAATATTAGCGTTTATTGTTGAGTAAAGTTATAAGCATCTTTTCATAGGCCTCTCTCATCACAGAAATTATATGCCAAGAATAATAATAATTTCCTGGAGATTGAATTTCGGTCACAGCGGCCGGTTACAACCTCATCTGCGACTGCCGATTAGACAAGATTAAAGTGCTCGAGTCAAAGATATTTTATGACATATAAAACATCTTTGGCCCGAGTGTATGTACAAGCACATGTACACTGTCTATTCCCTTACTCTCATAGTCCGATGGGACGATAAAATGTATAGATCGATTCCAAAATCTAATAGGCTCTTAAGACCGTAGTCCTTGAGCGTGGGAATTTGTAATACTCGTAGAACACCCACATTGATATTTTGTAGTCACACAAACGCATCGTGTAGTGTATACGTATACGCACCTTGGATATAAATAAATTATTTTTGATGCTACACACAAGTTACATATTCATCATGCGTTCGTCTTCGTAGGATGTTAATGAATGTCACAGAAAACAGCCATTTGCAATTTACTCAATGGCAATTGCTTGTCGCATAGCGAAGTTCGCGGGTCTGTAGAGAGTTCCTGACAGCAAAGTACCTACAAAGTACCTACATCCGCTGTGCGGTCTCTGACAGAGCATTTTTTGAAGCGAGCCGCTGTGTGACGCGTGCACCCACAAGGTTTTGTGCGAATAATTATGATTAGATATACCTAGTTATTTTTTAAATTTAAAATGAATAGGAATAATGATGAAAATGTTTTTAAATAATGTGCTGGCAGTTTATGAATATTTCATATTTTATCCCTTCTTGAATACTTAACGTTAACGTTACAGTCTATATACGTCCCACTGCTGGGCACAGACCTCCCCTCATTTCTGAGAGGGTAATAAGGCAAGGAAGTGTCCGCCGCGCTGCCCCATCGCGCGTTGGCGAACTTCGTATGTCCTCGATTTTTTTTGTTTCTCAGACAAGCAGGTTTCTTCACGATGTTTTCCTTTACAGCCGAGCACGTGGTAAATCAGCAATTAAAATTGCACAATTAACAATTTCATTGGTGTCGGCGGGATCGAACCCGGTTTGCTTGTTTACTGTGAAATTGACAGCGAGCGTTAACCATCTGAGCTACCACGGCTCTCTCTTCAGTACCTAATAATATTTAATATCTTCATATTTAATTTATATTACAAAATATCTTACAAAAGTCATTTTACGAAGTAACTTAACGAGAATTTTTTTTAGTTCCGTTACGCAAATGACGATGTTTTGAAGAGTTCTAGCAGTTTCTAAAATTATGTTGAGATCAAATATACGTTGTTCATTCATTCATTACGATCTACCAAAGTCAACTACTGTAGTAAGTATTTGCCACAGTTTCCACTTTTGCCAGTTGGGTTGGCAACTTAAGTTTTTTACTTGGAACATATTTGTTGCTAAGAAGATGCTGTTTCCCATCTCCTGGTTTCCCTCTGCCGCCTTTTACTAAACCTACGCGAATTGGAGAAGTGAATATTCTTTCATCGCCAACACACTTACTTATTGAATACTTAATTAACTTATTACTTAACTTATTATATACTTATTTATCTTAACTTATTGAATACTTAATTTGTAAGTTTCCACTTTATTATTAATTAGAAAAATATAAGTAAAATATTTAAATAAGGTCGTTTCAACCATAATATGTCGTGATTAATTTCAAACCTGCAACTCTTTCTAGGAGAAAGTTGATGAACTTTGGACCCGGCGTGATCAAAGTTCAAATAAGTCTTATTTCTAAGGTTAAGGGTAAGGTAACATTTGCTGATTATGTCAAAAAATCGTATTTTTGTAGGATCTGAGGTTTCGCATTTATTTTATGTTTTATGATTTGTAGGTTATATAGTTAAATCACTCGTTTTTGTGAAAAGTTGCTTGAATAAATTGAAACAAACAGACAAAATGCAGTTTTGTAGTTATTCTTAAATAAATTAATTACTTAATATTATTAAATAAAATAAAACTCAACCTTTTTAATTATTTATTTATTATCTTCACTTATCAACAAAATGTTATTATCCAAAAAATTAGTCGGAGGCTATACATTTTCTATTTTATTTCTCTCATAACACAAGTGCCACATTATTTTCATTGTGTAGGCGCAACAATTTACTGTCCTTTTACCGACCTGGCTGTTATACTACTAAGTTAGTATGGCATCCCAGACAGTTAAAGAGCTGTCATTTAAAATATAATAAAAGTATATTTTTTTGACCACCGTGCCTAGACTTTATGCTCGCTCTTATAGGCAATACAGTTGCCGAAGTTTACAATTCTTGCATTAGGTCTTGCACCCCCTCCCTGCTCACTTCAAAAAACTAAATACTCTTACCATATCCTGTATGTGCATTTATGATCTTATGATCTATGCCGGAATAGTATTTTCAAGAAGGTTAAAGATACACATAACATAATAATACGTAAAAAAAAATTATACCTACCCCAGTCGCGAACAAAAATATTAAATTCAAGCCACTAATATATGTCAAAAATATCCACAGGAAATAAAGAACACATCAGAATTAACCAAATTTCAATCAAGCCTCAGTAAATATTTAAAACAAAACCCCTTCTACTCAGTGGAGGAGTATTTAGATAACAAAAATAACACCATAATATGCACGAACGGGTATAAAGCGGCGCGTGATTCATCATTATTGACGACTCTGTGGCGCAGTGGCTTAGCAATGAGTGTCTGCGCTGGGGGTCGCGGGTTTGAATCCCGCACAGAACAGCTATTTGTATGGCCTACAAATAGTTGTTCCGGGTCTGGATGTTTGTCCTTGTGCAATTTATGTTTGTAAACTGCCCCTACGATACAAGAGAAAATCTTAGTGTAGGGGTAACGTTTTTAAAAAAAAGAAACATAAAAAAAAGAAAAAGAAACATTATTAGCGATGGAATTTGGTATTAGTGAAGTTTTACACAGATCTTATATATATGTAGGCATTACAGATATAATCTATGAAGATTATGTACCTGTAATACCTACATATATATAAGATAGAATAGAATCTTAGACTATCCATATTGATAAGCAAGTGCGACTACTTCGCTACTATTGTAACTATTGAATGGTTGAAACCCAAGCGATTATGAAAACATCTGTATTGGCAATGCGTCTGCATTTTGATTCAGAATTGAGGATAGCTGTAGATGTATAAGGACCAAAGAAAACTATATATCTATATCTGAATGTTTGTACATGAACAAATTATACTTATCTGTTCATAAATTAATTTTTATATATAGAGACATACCTTTACAACACAGACGACATTCTTAGTGCAGGTTTAACCTAGTCTTGTTTTTAATTTGGAAGCAACTTCGTAATATTTTTAGCGCTTATTTAATTAAATTTATTACCCACCAGTGTTGCGGTAACGTACGAGAATCCACTGCACAACATTATCCCGAGGGTTGTAGGAGACGACAGAGGGAGCTAAAATAGAAGATGGTCAGGCGGGGTGGGGTACGTTCTTTAAAATAAGTAATAGTAACCTTCAATATAATTAAAAAAGAAAGAGTGACTAGGTATTACAAAGCTACTATCGATGCTGAGTGACGAGAACTGGTGACACATTATGCTTATAACAGGGCATCTCATCTTAGTCCTCATAAATCTCTAATATCTTGAATTCTTTAGAACTATAAAAGTAAATTAACGTGACAGCAAATACACACCAATAGTCCACAGCTGGGCACAGCGCTGCTCCTATTTCTGAAAGGTTTTAGGTCAAGAAATTGTCCGCCGCGCTTAACAGACTTTACACATCTTTTAAGTTTTTCCTTTCTTTATTTCCTGTTTGCTGCATGACTACTACTACTAATGATTACCATCTCTACTAAAAAGCAGACAGTTCACCTTATATTCAGTAGCTACTACAAACCATGGGCATCTGCAACCACCTTAAACCATAGAAAACTAGTTTTTCTGAATTGCCAGAACGTTTAACATGGCTTCAATTAAACTTTGTTTACAATTCAGCAATTTAACTTTTAAGGTGACACGAGTACAATATACTCGAAAAATTAATTAAATGTAATCATCTTTTTAGCACGAGGAAAATTTGTAGAAAAAGGCAATTAAAGTATAAGGAATTGGTATTCCTACATCTTAAAGTAAGGCACATTATTTGATAATTTTAAAAACAAGACATTTCCCCGCGAATATTGCAAACTTTATTAAGGGCAAGAAATTTGAGCTCTATCATTTGATTGAGTCAGTCGTCGTTCCCATTTCCATAATTTATCGCCGTAAATTTCAAACATAAAGGAAAGGTGGCCGTGGAAGAAAAAGGGGAGATCTCCCGCCGCAAGGTGTCCTGCCCGGGGAGCGGCCAACACACAGTGGTAGTTTTTTTTGTGCCCGAAGCAAATAAGGGCTACCCTGCGGTAACGGGGGAGGGATGTGGTGAATGCTCATAGCGTACCACGCAGCTGGCTTCGTGGTTATATGGCAATAAATAAATGTAAAATGGGTCCCCGGTTCTCTACACTCACCATACGAAACACAGCAGCATTAAGCTACTATTTTACGCTGGTATTCTGTGAGAGCGTGGTCCTTCACCGGTCGAGCCGACCCATTCGTGCTACAACTATGCTACTAATATAATTGCAGCACGGCTCTACCACGTATAGATCACCTGACTAAAGGTAAAGTAAAATAGAGTTACAGCCTATATACTTCCTACTGCTGGGCACAGGCCTCCCCTCATTTCTGAGAGGGTTTTAGGCCAAGAAAGTGTCCGCCGCGCTGTCCTAATGCGTGTTGGCGAACTTCACATGTCTTAGAAATATTTTTTTTTCTTATTCCTAAGACATGCAGGTTTCCTCACGATGTATTCCTTCACCGACGAGCACGTGGCAAATCAGCACTTAAAATTGCAATTAACAATTTCATTGATCCTGGCTTAGTTACTCGCGTTCTGTTATATTTACAGCGAGCGTTAACCATCTGAGCTACCACGGCTCTCCTGGTGGATCACCTGACTTCTTACAATAAATCCTTAGGGTATATTTAGGTTGCACCCTTGTATATTAGACATGTCCTCTAATATTATAAATATACTGTTTACTGTTTTTACGAATAACAAAGTTCAATAAATTTATGATTTTAATGTATTTTAAAATACAGATTACATATTTATTACAACAAAAGATTTCAAAACGCAGTATTAGTAAAAAAATTATTATATATTATATAGGATCATAATTTAAACAAAATATAAATGTGGAAAGAGTGGCCCCCTTTTCAGTACATACGAGATGCTAGGTTGTTGTCATGAATGTACATTTTTCAAATGTTGTAAATGAAAGCAGACGACGTTCTTTGATATTATATTTGTTACTTGGCAAGTTTTATTTTGAGCAAAATTATGGAATAATAAAAAACAACTAAACAGTCATTTAGTCTTTTAATATCATTGCGTAAAACCTAATTAGTTAACAATCATTAAAATATACACTGCCGGTACAATCGTTTCTTTTATCATTCAAAATTGATTTATACTCTCTTGTAGTATATCATATATATATTGATAATGTTCAGTAATAAACCGCAACTCGCAGATTTTATACCAAGGCACAATGATCTACAACGATCTGAGGGCCGGTGATAACCTGTAGCAACGTTGTGACGCATAACGCGCTGTTATAATCTGTGCGGACAAGAAAGGAATAAAAAGGAGGGTACGACGCGTAAGAAGATCACTATTAACCTATATCTCTTTGTGTTAACGTGGAGTGAACATATCTCTTCAAAAACTCTCAAATAAGGACTACTCTAGAGTGTACCGTGTACAATCTAATTACTAGTGTATTCTACCGTGTAGAAGAAGCCACCAGGAGCTGTCAACGTTTGCCGATCTTGGGAAGCTGGCTAGTAAGACCGTGAGTAGTTTTTATTGTTTTCTTGGTGTAATTTTGTGATTGCGGTAACTGAACGTTTCAGGGGATATTGAATCAATACCACGGGGGGTCAAGTCTCTATGGAGCCGATGCAAACGTCGGGCAAAATAAGCGAAACAGAGACAACGCCATACGCTAGAGCTAGACAGAGAAATCACTATTGATGCTTTGCTTTGCAATATGGTGGATTATTGAAAGCGCTAAACGTACTTTGAAATATTTTTATTTCTATTGTATATTTCTTTGCTTTTATAGCATGTGCCTGAAGATTTTTACGAGATAGAGACTCATTATTTCGTGCTTCTGTGTTTTTGTTTTGTGTGCCCGCTGGACGCTTAGAGATAGAGACTCATTTCCTTATATTATTATTTGGTGTTTGTAATTCTTTTTGCCTGGACAATTTTACGAGATATAGACTCATTTCTTTTTTGTTTTGTGTACGTGTGTCTGAGCATTATTTGTTAATATGTCACGCCATACGCGCTATGAACGAAAAAGAAAGTGTGCAAAGTGTAACATCACTGCCACAGAAGATGGAAACTTGAGTTTCCACAGATTTCCTCTACCTGGTAGACATACATTTTTAAAGTAAGTAACTAAGCTATTCTAATTTTTTGTTACTTTTTCCCTCATTATCTTATTAAGTACTTAGTACTTAATGTTTTTAACATTCATAATGTCCATAACATAGTAAACATAATGTTCATAACATAAATTTTTCATTGCTGGGCACTGGCCTCCCTCAAGGGTCACCATAACGACCAGACCTGTGCGTCTCGCATCCATCTGCTACCCGTAACCCTTACCAGGTTATTGGTCTTATCTTGTAGAAGGCCTTCCTAACTGTGATCAAAACTACACTTAGATTTTAAAAAATCAATAATTTCAGGGCACGTGTGTGGGCTGAATACTGTTACCCTACTGGAGAGTGGTCAACTGAGAAATCACTAAGAGACTTGCACTCGCAACACAAAATGTTATGCAGTAAGCACTTTGATGATTCCTCATTCACTAACAGTGCGAGGATAAGATTGCACAATTTTGCCATCCCAACTGGGACACAGGATTTAATGGTAAAGATTCGCCAGGAACAATGTGCAACTGCAAGTGAAAGTAAACAAGATACAAATATCTCAGTTGAAAAACCTCAAGTAAGTAAACATTAATTACTATATTACTCAAAACTCCATCAATCATAAAGCTTGATATGTGGTTGGAATTTATAAGTACAGTCAAACAAATACTTAAGCTAAAACTCACAGAAAGAAATTAATAGGCCTTGTCTAAACTCTATTTTAAATTTCATTTTGTTTTAGAGAAACCAAACAACCAAAAGATTGACTTGTAGAGAATGTCTTGATGCATGAAATCTGCCCTTGTACCACTGTTGTACATAAAATTTAAATAAGTAAATAAATAGACCTCATTAATTTTCATCAGGCATGATTCAGATCAAGAGCAAACTTGTATCAGTAATAATAAAAACAGTTAACTCAACGTCAACCATAGTATTGTTAAAAACCAAAATAAATACACAACCCTCAATCTCAAATAATGGTTTTCATAAAAGTATTACTTACTTACTCTTTTTTATTAGAAGTTCAATCATGAAGTTTTCAACAAGTTGAACACAAAAATGAGGATAATATGGCATTGGAAACATCCTGATAATTTAAATGTAGAAACTGATCATTACCTTTGTTTACAAAATAAAATAAAAAACCAGGAAAATAAAACTGCTTGTCTCTAGTTACTCAATTGGTAATGTAGTTTTGCAAGAGGTACTGGTGATTAAAGACTTAGGAGTAACTATTGACAGAAAGCTAACCTTTAAATCTCATATAAACATTATTGTTTATTAACAAAGCCCTGAAATTCTTAGAATTTATTAAGCGCAATATAAAGGGTGTCAAATTTTTTTTATATAATGCTTTTGTAAGAAGACTCCTTGAATTTCGTTAGTGTCATATGGAATCCATCTTCTAGTGTGCACTCCCAACTCATTGAAAGTATACAGCATGCATTTACTCGACATCTTGCCTTTCATGCCAGTGGTATCTCACATAGGCAGCCTTACTATCAGCAACTGGTTAAGTTTAAGATGATGTCTCTCCAAAATAGACGAAATATTCTAGATTTGTGTTTTCTACATAAAATAGTACACCATTAAGTTAAGTGCAGTGACCTCCTTGACAGCATTTCGTTTGCTGTTCTGCATAAATATCCCCGTTGTCGCATCGCAAAAAAAATTTCATATTCCTTTTGTGAAAACTCATCTCGGTAATCATGCTCCATCGTGCATGTATGTGGAAAATAGAATGAATTTTCTAAATTGTTCATTGTAATTTTCAGGTGCTAGTGTTGGAACCTTCATTACCTGTTCAGGTGCCAACCATAGCCAACCCTACTACATCTTTACCTGTTCAGGTGCCAACCATATGTGAACCAACTACTGATAGCTTGAAGGTTTGTAGTACTTATAATAATTTTCACTCACATGTACACATTATATATGTACAACATTAAAACTTGTGAAACTTTTGTTCACATTTTTGGTCGTATAGAATGTATGCATTTATTTATTTGCAAAATTAATTAACTATTAGCTCTAGTAAACAATTATGAAATATTTTTAAAGTACCTTCATCAGCGACAATGTTATAAAGCTACAAAGATACCAATTAGAGATGTCCGATAAAGACTATGACGGCAATGTCTGTGCTGACCATACATCTGCCATACAAAACAGCATTTTCGCGAGACGGATAGATATAATTTAAAATGGTTGTATCTTGTTTGTTTTTATATCAATTTTGATTCTATTGCCCTGTTAGCATTATGTTTTGTATATTTTTAGATAAACTGTATGGTCTTATGAATATTTTTTCATGCATAGTCCCTATTTCGGGCGCACCAATTTCTCGTATAAATAAGAAACAAACTAATGCTTGCTAATTATGTAGATTAATATCACCATAATGATTCTTACTCAGGTAATGTTGAAACTGATCATCACCTTTGTTCACAAAAATCGTCTCATTGTAATTTTCAGATGCTAGTATTGGAGCCTTCATTACCTGTTCAGGTGCCAACCACAGCCAACCCAACTACATCTTTACCTGTTCAGATGCCAACCATATGTGAACCAACTACTGATAGCTTGAAGGTTTGTAGTACTTATACTAATTTTCATGAACAATCTTAATCACAGTGACCAATATCTCATAATTAAATAAGTATAATAAACAAGCTTTTGACTTTGGCGCTTGCTCAGGTATCAAGAGTTTTCTTCATTGTTTATTAACTACCTACAAGAGTGACACTGAAAGTTCTTAGAAAATCAAAAACTGAACAAACTAGGAAGTTATATTAATATAACTTAATTTTTAATATATATTATAAAAAATTAATCTTATAATATAACATTAGTTTTTCTATATCTTTTCAAAATAGTGTCCATTTACATCAATACATCGCTGCATCCGATGGAATCACTGATTTCACATTTGACATGTTTTTCTTGAACTTTTTACATTAAATCTTTGAATCATTTCACAACACCAATCAACACGGTGGAGTTTTTGGGCCTCTATCAAATAAATCATATATTATCCATCGGGCACAAAGCTTCCTGACCGCAAAATGTTCATGGAGAATATTTGGTGCACTTGACTTATACTGATTTTTATTTATTTATTTTATTTTTATTATTCACAAAATCCATAGCTTGTAACAATCTATTTACACACAAATCTTATAAAATAGGTCTTGAAGCCAATTACGGATTTACAATATACTTATTTAGCTTAAAAGAACTTCACAGAGTATTCACCACCTTACTTAAAAATAGACATATGAAATATAAACATATTTAAAGGTAAACAAAGCGCACGAAATTTTTATTAAGTGCAGAAGATTGTGTATGTTTGCACACGTATGTGAAAGCGAGTCAAAGTGTGTGTTTGTGTGTGTGTGTGTGTGTGTGTGTGTTTGTGTGTGTGTGTGTGTGTGTGTGTGTGTGTGTGTGTGTGTGCGCGTTTTTGTGTGCGTGTGTGTGTGTGTGTGTGTGTTTGTATGTGTGTGTGTGTGTGTTTGTGTGTGTGTGTGTGTGTGTGTGTGTGTGTTTGTGTGTGTGTGTGTGTTTGTGTGTGTGTGTGTGTGTGTGTGTGTGTTTGTGTGTGAGTTTGTGTCAAAAAACATCCTAATTTCAATAGAGAAGATGGCTGGGTGCTACCATCTGCTTGGGATCCTATAACAAATAAAATTAAATCTCAACCCAAGCATACAACTGCAAGACTTCAAGATACCATAAGTTCGTACTGCATAGATCGGAACAAAAGTTAAATTTTAATCTATGGTAACCGCGGTTAACTATGACATATGGACGTTGAACATCTCAGTCCCGCCCATGACCATGAGTGCTGTAAAGCGTTCGAAAGCAACGTCAGGTATTTAAAAAGTTAAATATACGCGATAAATTCCGTAAAAACTAGTATTATTTCAATGTGTAGTGTTCGCGTAAATATAACAAATCATTAACACTGATGTTATCTTCGGTCGTCGCCGTAGAAGACCGTCCCTCATGCAGATCATCGGTGACATTAGTGCGACCATCTTTAAGCTCATTAAACCAGTTGTAAACAGTGGCACGAGATGCGGCTTCATCGTCGTGAAAGGCCAATCAAAGTCTTATCATAATTTTCTTGTTGACTCTAATAACATCGAAAGTCATAAAAAATCATTGGGTGCGTTTGGCAGAAAAAAGCGCTAGCAAGCGCTTGTGAGCAAAATGGCGATAGTAAGCGGTAAGCGCTGTCAAATCGTAAGTAGCTGTTTTCCTCTAGGACACGATGTTAGTTTTAACCGGGGAACCTAACCTAATTTAAATATATGTTTGTGAAGTATTCATATTAAAAACTTACCAATCATGAATTTTTAATAATATGTATATGTCTATTCATGTCATTATATTACTTAAAACTAATATTGCACAAAACAACTTATAAACTCTACTTCAAAACAAACAAATTAAATAAGCAAAATGGCGTATTGTGTCAGCGCTACTGAAGTAGCAATCGTGTCCCGGCCGAAAACTATTTTAGCGCTAGTAAGCGCTTGCTAGCGCTTTTTTCTGCCAAACGCACCCATTGTACGAAAATTTTCTAGCATTGAGTTCATGTTGTCTTGACACAGATAATTTTCAATTTGCCGCCAAATCGTAACCAAGTGACAAATTAATAAAATACATACACAATAATATTGGTAAAGAGTTCCACTTTCAAAATTGGAACTTATTTTTTATTATATCGTTTGCAAGTGGCCAGTGCTAAAAACTTTCATTGTTGCCCTCATATGTATAGGTTTCGAACCTACAGTCTGTTTAAGTATTGTTTAAGAAATGAGGATCTATATGATCACAATATTTAACTTATTTCCAGATGCCAAGGACTAAAGGGATTTTGAGGGAGCTAGATTTAAGCAAGTCATTGGAATTGACCCCTAAGAAACTTAAACTGTATAAAAGATTTAGGAGAAATTTGAGCGAAATAATGAGACTTAGAAAAAAAATTAAGAAACAACCACGTGCCCTCTTCAAAACATTAACTACAAATAATAATGTCCAAAGTCTCATGGACAAAAATATATCAGGGCCATTTGCTTTATTGTTGCAAAGTCAACTGCAAAATACTCCCAGAAAACTAACTGGTCGGAGATGGAGTATAGATGACAAAGTTATGGCTTTAAGCATCTATAAAAGGTCTACTGGCTGCTATAGACTGCTGAGGCGACTTTTTTGTCTACCAAGCGAAGGTACGTTAAAAGCATTGCTGAATAAAATTCCGATGAAATGCGGTATAAATAGCCAAATATTCAAAACAATTAAAGATATAACTAAAAATCGAGAACCAGAAGAAAATCTGTGCATTTTGGCATTTGACGAAATGTCAATACGAAAACATTTGCAATATAATAGTAAACAAGATGTAATTGATGGTTATCAAGATCATGGAAATCAAGGCAGAACTATGGAGCCAGCCACACATGCATTGCTTTTTATGGCTATTGGAATCCGAAAAAAGTGGAAGCAGCCTTTAGCTTTCTACTTTTCTGGTGACTGTGTTACGGCTGATAGATTATCTGTTCTTATAAAAGAAGTAAGTATGCAATATAGTTGACTGAAGAAAAAAAACCATTGCATACTCAATATATTATATAATTATATATTTGTATTTACAGGTACTTGATGCAAGCTTCCAAGCTGGGTTGAATGTCACAGCTACTGTATCGGATAACTTTGGTGTAAACATCAAATCACTAAACTCCCTTGGTTCCTCAGTGGCTAAACCATATTTTGAGTTTAAAGGCCATGAAATCGTCACAATTATAGACCCACCTCACCTAATCAAATGCTTCAGAAATAATTTACTGAAGTACGACATTAAATGCCCTCAAGTATTGCAAATTGATGGAAAATCTATACCAGGTAATTTAAATGTTGTAAATAATAGATAATAAGTAGGTATGACATGAGTACATGACTAAGGTCAAAGGTGGCAATTCAAACTTCATAAGATTTATCTTGTCTTCTGCAACCCGCCGCGTGGATGATCATCAGATTAATATAAACTAACACAGAATCAATAAATGTATTTTATTAATACTTCTGTCATTATTTATAATATATTTTACATGTTTATTATTACAGGTGTAGCCAAGTGGAGCCACATTAAATCATTCTTTGAAAAAGACAATGAAAATCCAAATTTTGTTTTTGCACCTGCTTTAACCAAGCAGCATATTGAACCCAATTTTAAACAAAAGATGAAAGTCAGCTTAGCTTGCCAAGTATTCAGCCATTCAGTTGCTGCAGGAATGCTTGCAAAGATTGCGAACAGTAAGTTGTTTTATTGGATAACTTTTAATCATCATCATCATCATCATTACAGCCCTTTACAAGTCCACTGCTGAACATAGGCCTCCCCCAAGGTATGCCACAAAGCACCGTCCTGAGCCACCTGCATCCATCGACTTCCTTCATGTCTTACCAGGTCGTCACTCCATCTAGTGGAGGGTCGCCCTACACTTCGTCTACCGGTATGAGGCTGCCACTCGAGAACCTTTTTTCCCCAACGGTTGTGGGTTCTTCGAGCTATATGGCCACCTATTTCCACTTCAGCTTACTAATCCGTTGGGCTATGTCGGTCACTCTGGTTCTACTGCGAATATACTCTTTTCTAAGTTTATTACGCAGAGAAACTCAGAGTAGCCCTCTCCATAGCTCGCTGAGCGACTTTGAGCGTCCTCATAGGGCCAGCAGTGAAGGACCACGTCTCAGTTCCATATGTCATCACTGGCAACATGCACTGGTTGTACAACTTAGTTTTATTAATTATTTTAATAATAACTTTTAATAATCTTCAAAAATAATCGACGTCTCGAAATATAATATAATAGTTTCTGAATATGTCAATCAACTATTATTAGAGCTTATTCAAATAATCATTCTAATAAGATAAAATTAAGCTACTTCGCGTTGACAGCTTCCTTTTATAATTGAATATTTTTATAAAGATTACTTTATTTAGAGTAATTTTGATTACTTACTTTATTTAATTTTGATTTCATTTCATTTTCCCTAACCTTTCACTATAAAATAAAAAAATGAGTGTTTACTTTACAGATGAACTGCCGCAAGAAGCAACGACGACAGCCATGCTGATAGAAAAAATAGACCAGCTGTCCGACACCTTAAATGGCAATACGCCTGACCAGAAAAGAGGAAAAAAATTCCTTACAAATTTTACCCGCAGAAGTCCACATTTAAATTTTTTAAGGAAATGAAAATCCTGTTCCAAGAATTACAATTTATTGGGGCCAGATGCAAGCCGCCTTCGCAGGAAGGTTTTATTAGAACTATAAATGCAGTTGAGCGTCTATTTTTTAATTTAGAAAGGCAATATGGTATAAAAAGTTTATCAACGCGCAGGCTCAATCAAGATCCATTAGAAAACTGTTTTGGTTGCATCCGCAGCAATTGTGGATGCAACCCGAACCCAAACACCCTACAATTTGTTGCAGCTCTCAAAACCTCCATGATCAACAATTTATTGCATAGCAGTAAAAATAAAAATTGCAAAGAAGACGATAATGTCATATTAAATGATTTAAAATCTTTTTTAAGTCAAGTTGACCAAAATAAAGAAACAAATGTAGCTGTTAAAACATTTGATTTAACAGAAGGTGTAGAAGCATCTAATACTGTAATACCTCAGTGTTCTGGAGAACTGCAAGCTTGCGCATATGTATGTGGCTTCATGATAAAAAAAATTAGTACCCATTTGCCATCAGTGCAAAATCACAATGCTTGCAGACCAGAACACAGAGGTAAGTCATTTATTCACAAGCTTTAAAGAATACAGTTGTATGCGCAACAGTCTGCATTATGTTAATAATTTTTTACGGAGACAGTGGAGATTGCTGCAACAATTGTTAATAAATTTTTGGTTGAGCATGGGTGTAAAATAAATATAAAAAATGAACTTATAGAAATTTTAAGAAGAAAATTAAATTTCGAATGGTTGCTTGGTTGTTCTGAGCACTATGATAAAAATAAAATGCATATAATTATTTCCACTATATGTATATGTATAAAACGACACTATATTTTAAAAAATAGGCAGTTCACCGATGAAGCTTCAAAAAAAGCAATGAAAAGAAAAATAAATATTTTAAAACACGCTTACAACTTCGTTTTATTTAATACCTTTCCATAAATATGTATGCATTATGAAAATAAACCAAAATTCAGGTAATTTTCAAATTAAATACCAGAATTTCGCTTTGTTTTCATGATACATGGCATAAAATAAAATGAAATAAAATCATGAGTCTATCAGTTTTGAAATCTGGCGCGAAAATTAGTTCACGGGTCAAAAACTGGCGCGCTAGTGTCGCAAGTTGTTGGCATTTCTTTTGTATGAAGTTTTCGTTCTTCCCGTCAGGGTAAATGTATTCTGTGATCAATACAGTCCACTACATAACCTAAACTTACATATTCCCAAGCCGCCACATTTCTGGCCTTCGAGCCGCATTTATTTAAATTAGTGATTTTCATATATAAGATTTCTACCCTTAATTAGCGTCCCGTGGACGTGTCATATACTTGAATTAAGCGTTTTTTATTTTATTTTATTGTTTAACACTTATTTAATTCGCCTTTTTCTACCTAAATTTTCATTGCTTGCGGTACGTTATAAAGTATCTAAATTCACCTTGTTGTTTTGTTCAAAATGTCGGACAAATTGCAGATAAAAAGGCAAACACTTATTTAAAAAGGAATACCTATTTTATTTAAAAAGGAATACCTATTTGCTAAATTACAAAAGGTTTTCGATCTTGCGAAAACCCAAATGAATGATTCCGCACAAATCCAGAATTTCTTAGCGGATTATTCCGAATTAGAAAGTGTCCGCTCAAAGTTTGAAGAAACAGTGTTAAATATTATTGAAATAGATATATCATTAAAACCGGAGACAAGATTGTCAACCCGTGAATTAGATACATTTGATGAACTTTATAAGGCATGTAGATTGCAATATTTACGATTAAAACCGAGCGATCAGGCACCCATCAGTGGGAAAGATAGGATTGATGTAAGGCCGTCGTTACCTAAATTGAGATTATTCGAATTCGATGGCGATATTGAGAAGTGGTCCACATTCTACGATACATTTTTATCACTTGTTCACAATCGAGATTTCGACGAAATAGACAAGTTTCACTATTTACTCTCATGTGTTAAAGGTTCGGCGTTAAACATTGTTAAAAAACTGCCTATAACATCCGCTAATTATATTCTCGTATGGCAAAGTTTATGTAATAAATATCAAGATGATCGAATACTCGTGGGTAGGTACATCGACAAAATGATAAACTTTACTCCGTTAAATAAGGATACTACCGCAAATCTTACCTTATTTATTGAAACATTCGATCATCTTTTAAAGCCATCGAGGCGTTAAAAATAAAAAATTTGCATGACTATTTATTTTGTCATTTAGCCTTACGTGGGTTGGATGCGCATACTAGGAGACTTTTTGAACAAAATCGAGATCAAAACGCACTCCCATCGTTTTCGGAATTAATTAGTTTTGTAAATAAACAAGTTAAAGTTCTCGAACATTCATCTAATACAAGTGCGATTTCGTTACAATCAAGAAATAAGCCTACATGTAACAATTACAAAAGCAACAATAATAACTACAATAAAAGTATATCAAAAACAGTTTTAAATACTAATGTGTCAAATTATAATAAAAATAAATTTATTTGTGCGCATTGCAATCAAAATCATATGATTTACAGGTGCGATCAGGTGGAATTTCGTAAATTGACCGTAGATAAAAGGATTGACCGTGTCAATACCTTAAAATTGTGTCATAATTGCCTAAAAGGAAATCATGATACTTCAACTTGTAAAAGTGAGATTTCTTGTGGTGTATGTGCGACATCTATTGCATAGGGAGCCTGTGCGCGACGCGGTCTTGCCAACATCCACTAGTTTAATGAGCGCTGACTCGCAAGCGCAACAAGTACTCGTTTCGTCTCAGACTACGAGCGAGTCGGAGCATTATACGTTAGATACGCTTCATTACAACGACGTTCACTCGAATTACGGTGTCGTATTAGGAACGGCGCGTGTATTAGCAAATGATAGTAGCGGTCAGTATCAATACTGCCGTGCAGTTATTGACTCTGGAGCTCAGAGCTCATTTATTACAACTGAGTGCGCTCAACGTTTGGGCTTACCTCGGAAAAAATGCTCGTTTAACATTTATGGCCTTGGTGGAGAGGCAGTAAAAAATCATGGAATGATTTCATGCACATTAAGGTCCCTACACACTGACTTGCCTAGTTTTAGAGTGAACATGGTCATAGTGACTAAGGTATCTGCCGATATGCCTAACGTTCGATTCCCCTCGGACGTTATTAATAAATATAAGAATTTTAATTTAGCTGATCCGATGTTTTATAAGCGCTCACGTATTGATATATTGTTGGGCAATGATATAGTTTCAGAACTTATTTATGATAAACCTTATATTATTTCATCGGATATACCAAGCGTAATCGATACCGCTTTCGGGTTTGTTGTAAGTGGTAAACTTTATTGCAATGAAAAGGACAATTTAAGAAACTATAATTTATCAGTCTCGTTTGATGAACAAGAGTCTTTAGATCAAACGTTGCGTAAGTTTTGGGAAGTCGAAGAATTGCCCAGCAAGCCTTCGATAAATCCTTTAGAACAATTAGCAGAAGATATTTTCGTGGCTCGTTCTAGCCGCACTGAGGACGGTAGCTATTCAGTGCCGTTACCATTCATACCAGACCCGCCTCCGTTGGGCGCTTCAAGGGCTGCAGCCGAGCGACGACTCTTGTTCACAGAGCGCAAGTTGAATCGTTTACCTTTATTACGGCAGGCCTATTCAGAGTTCATGTGCGAATATGAACATCTAGGGCATATGGAGCTTTATACGGGTGACACTCCGAGTAAATATGTGATACCACATCATAGTGTACTTAAGCCCAGTAGTTCCAGCACTCCTGTGCGAGTGGTGTTCGATGCCTCGGCAAAAACGTCCACGAATGTTTCGCTTAATGATATTCTACTAACCGGGCCTAATCTGTATCGAGATATTGGGGCTATAATATTGAATTTTAGGTTGTTTGAATATTGTTTGATTTGCGACGTATGCAAAATGTATCGTGCAATCAAACTGAATCCGTCGGATAGATGTTATCAACATATTTTATATCGTCACTCGCCTAATGATACCATCAACGTATATGAATTAAAGACAGTAACTTACGGTTTAAGTTGCTCGCCGTTTTTAGCTATCCGCACACTTTTGCAATTAGCCCATGATGAGGGAGAACACTACCCGCTCGCTGCAACGGTTGTGCGCGAGGGCGTGTACATGGATGATATTCTATATTCTTGTAGTTCCTTGTCACAGATATCTCAGTTACAAGATGAACTTATAGCGATGTTTAATTCCGGCGGCTTTATACTTAAGAGATGGGCGAGTAATAGCGGAAAGGTCTTAGAACGCGTTCCGTTAGAAAACCGAGAGTGTCCTGTAACATTCCTGAAAGATGGTAACGAATATTCAGTCAAGGTGCTAGGTCTGAAGTGGTTCCCTTTGACTGACTGTTTTTATTTCGCAGTAGATAAGACTGACAAAGTAACAACTAAACGTTCTGTTTTGAAATTATTAGCTTCTATTTACGACCCCGTAGGTTTTATTTCGCCGTGCATTTTCATCGCGAAAGAAATAATGCAAGATTTATGGAAGCTGGGCATAGGATGGGATGAGCAACTGCCAACTGACGTAACTAAGCGCTGGCTTAATTACGTTGATGATCTCCCGCGACTGACGGAAATTAAGATAGATAGACACATGCTGTTACCAGAACAGTCTGAATGTGAACTAGTCGCCTTTTGCGATGCAAGTTCTCGCGGTTACGCTAGTTGTGTATATGTGATCAGTCGTAATGACAGAGGTCAGACTAAAGTACGATTGGTGATAGCAAAATCTAAAGTAGCCCCCGTCAAACCCTTAACTATCCCGAGGTTGGAATTGATGGCGTCAGTTTTGTTAAGCAGATTAATTAAATATGTCCGTGACATTTTAACTCGTGTAAAAATTAATCGTATCATTGCGTTAACCGATTCGACTATCGTATTGGCGTGGCTTCAAACAGAAGCTTACAAATTAAAGCCGTTTGTTAGTAACCGTGTTACTCAGGTATGCGAAGTGTTACCTCCGCACTTTTGGCGTCACGTTAGTAGCGAGTGCAATATGGCAGACATCTGGTCGCGCGGAGCGTCTCCGTCACAGCTCTTGGAATGCAAAGAGCAGTGGCTAAATGGCCCATCTTGGTTGTATGATGACTACTCGCAGTGGCCAATTAGAACATTTATCAACCAAGATGAAAGTAATACACCTGAAATAAAATCAAATTATTCATTAGGTTCCGTCAATTTAATCACTAATGAAAATAATTTAATAGAGGAATCTAAGTTAGAGTTCTGTGACCGAATTTTTTCCCATTTCTCTTCTTATTATAAACTGCAACGTACGTTTGCTCGAATATTGAGATGGTTCCGATTTAAATCCGATCACTCTAAGCAATCCATACTGACGACTGACGAATTGAATACCGCTCAAGACGTCTTAATTAAACTAGTACAGCGTTCATACTTTGCAAATGAAATAAATAATTTGTCAAAGGGCACAAAGTACATTCCGTCGTTGAGAAAATTATCTCCGTTTATTGACGATCGCGGATACCTCAGGGTGGGGGGTCGAATAAATTACTCAGTTTTACCTTATAACGCGAAACATCCCCGTTTATTACCTAAAAATAGTAGATTTACACAATTACTTATTGAATATTTACATAAAAAATATTTACACGTAGGCCCACGCACCTTACAAAACATTATTAATCAAAACTTTTGGATCTTAGCATCCCGTCGCATTATTCGGTCAGTTTTGTCCAAATGCAAAACTTGTTTTAAACACAATCCCGTGCTCTTGCAGCCTGAGATGGCACCTTTGCCAGCAGCTCGATTGATACCTAATAAAGTTTTTGAGCATGTAGGGGTAGACCTCGGTGGTCCGTTCTTTACAAAAGAAAGTTTACGACGAAACGCTGGGATTAAACGATCATATTTAGCATTACTTATTTGTCACTCGACAAAAGCTGTACACCTCGAGGTCTTATCGTCGTTGTCATCGGAGTGTTTCCTCGCGTGTTTAGACAGATTTGTAGCGCGACGAGGTGTGTGCTCTTTTCTTTACTCGGATTGCGGTACTAATTTTATCGCGGCTAGTAAGCATTTAACCGAAATACAAAGGTTTATGTTCGAGCAAAAAGGTAATATATTAGAGGGTTGCTCAAAGCGACAAATTATATGGAAATTTAATCCCCCCAGCGCACCACATATGGGTGGGCTCTGGGAAGCCGGAATTAAATCCGCCAAGCACCTCTTAGCGCGAGCCGTCGGAGAAAAAGGTTTGACGTTCGAGGAACTCACCACAGTGTTTTGTAAAGTAGAAGCAATTCTCAACTCGCGGCCGCTCTGCCCGTTACCAGCTAGTGATAACCCGGATGAATTTAATGTACTGACAGCGGGACACTTTCTAATAGGAAAAGCGTTAACGGCGGTACCTGAGTATAATGTAGAAGACATAACGATGAATCGATTATCACGTTGGCAATATATTCAAAAATGTTCACAAATGTTTTGGCGTAGATGGAGTCGTGAATATTTAAATACGCTACAACAGAAAGCAAAGTGGTATTCGGATAGATCTAACATTAAAATAGGTGATCTTGTAATTATAAAAACTGATAACATACCGCCGTGCAATTGGCCTTTGGGTAGAATAGAGGCTCTTCACCCCGGCCCAGATGGGATTGTTCGTTGTGTAACGCTTCGTACCCAAAAGAGTACTTTACAGAGACCAGTTAATAAACTGAGTCCTCTTCCTTACGCAAATTAGCTTACTTGTATTAATAACCTTCTCGTTGAGACCATTCTGTGTCTCAGCGTTATCTTGATAGAGATTAAGTTAGATTAAGTTATAATTTTATCTTATTTTTTGGAGAAACCATCAAGATGGTTTCGGTGGGGGGTGTGTTCAGTAATAAACCGCAACTCGCAGATTTTATACCAAGGCACAATGATCTACAACGATCTGAGGGCCGGTGATAACCTGTAGCAACGTTGTGACGCATAACGCGCTGTTATAATCTGTGCGGACAAGAAAGGAATAAAAAGGAGGGTACGACGCGTAAGAAGATCACTATTAACCTATATCTCTTTGTGTTAACGTGGAGTGAACATATCTCTTCAAAAACTCTCAAATAAGGACTACTCTAGAGTGTACCGTGTACAATCTAATTACTAGTGTATTCTACCGTGTAGAAGAAGCCACCAGGAGCTGTCAACGTTTGCCGATCTTGGGAAGCTGGCTAGTAAGACCGTGAGTAGTTTTTATTGTTTTCTTGGTGTAATTTTGTGATTGCAGTAACTGAACGTTTCAGGGGATATTGAATCAATACAGTCCACTACATAACCTAAACTTAATTCCCAAGCCGCCACAGATAACTATATCAAAAACAAACACGTATTAAATGTATGTTTAATAAAACTTATTAATATAACTTTTAAATTATAGATATATTTATTTAGATAATAATAATCATCGCTCATAAATGCTGGGCACGCGAGAGTTAAAAATGGACAAATTTATTCCAATTTGACTTAGACGGGGACGTGAGTACCTAAAAATATAATAAAAGAACTATGACCAAATTTAAATACACTAAATTTAGCCTAATTATGATAACTTATACTTGTTTCTACAAAAATAATTGTGCATAATGTAATCGTCCTATACTTATGTACCCACAAAAATGTCGCATCTGAACAAATTAATTTCGTAGTCTATATTCCATGACGAGATGGCGTTTTAGGAAGAACTTGTTTTATTCTATAATATTTTTTTATTAATTAAGTACCTTATTCACAGATTAAAATTTATTCCTTAGTATTTGCAAACTTTTCTTGAATTATTTGTGCAATATCTAAAAACATACCATGGCATATTTTATAAGGAGATTTTTAGTATAATCAACCAATACGTGTCAACTCACCAGCGCCTTGCGAGTGACAGTAAAGTGCGGCCATATCGCCGCAATTAAATGGGACAGCGCAATTAAATGCAATGTCGCCTCTAGTACGTAGTATATAATCGCTCAATGTTTGTGGCAATCTATGGATGAGGCCTAAGTTCGGTAGTGGACTTGTGGTAGCTTATAGCAGTAGTAGTAGTAGTAGTAGTAGTAGTAGTAGTAGTAGTAGTTAAGGTTTGTTTGAAAAAAATAGGGTGTGGGTGTGTCGTGAACACGGTTGTATGTTTTATGTGAACACGTAACGAACACCTAACGAAAATACCTCAAAATGCCATTCCTCCACGTAACGTAGCGTAACGTAACGTAACGAATTCTTCGTCCTTTAGCTACGGAGTGTTGTAATCAAATTTTGAATGTTAATGATAGATATATAGCTGCATCACCAAATCGTATACCCCGATTCTGTTATCATTTTCCGAAACTGCCTCCCACTACGTAAGCAAATTTATAGACATATTCATGTCAAATCCTTGAAATACTAATTGAAAAAGATTTTCGTATATGTATGCTATACCAATTATTTTAGTTATAACTAGGTTCTTCCAGATCGGTAGAATCAATGGGCGTTACTCAGGGCTCGATACTTGGTCCATTCCTGTTTTTAATCTATTTTTATTTTGTTACCTTATTGTGTTACCTCAAAGGTAACGCACGAGTTTTGAGTTTCCCAATACATATCCTTAATCGGTTTCTATCATCTCCTTAATTTTTATAGTGTAGAAAATTTGTTATAACAGCAGGTAAAATCTTGAAAACTTGAGACAACATATTATAAACATATTAAGGAAGCTGAAATACATGAATACTACGTAATTTGTCAGCATAAATTTCAATTTATAAATAAAAATATCAATATCCCTAAGCTCAAACATTCTACCGCTGAGATTTTACGAGGAAGTCAGGTGTGAAATTAAGAAAAATTTACGAGCACAACGTGTGTGTTTATTGAGAATAGTTAACGAACGCGGACATAAATATTTCACCATGATTTTAATAGAAAATATTTAGTGGTCTTTTTCGAGAACACGATGTTATTTTACGTTTATTAACGTGCGTCGCATAAGCAAGTAGCAATATTTTTCTTTAATTTCTTCAAGATAATTCATATATCATCATAAGACTGCAAAAAAAGTTTCTATGTTCATTTATTTCATAAAAGACGAGAAAACTTTTACTCCATAACTCTCTCTCTCTCTCTCTCTCATAAATAAAGAAACATGTTAGGTATAGGCTAAAAGAAAAAAAGAGAAACATTGATTCAGATTCGAGAACCAACACTATTTTGGAAGTTAACAACCATCACCATCACTATCATCTTACAGATTCTCACGAATCCCTGCTGAACACAAGCCTCCTCCATGCTATGCCACTATTTTAAAAGTTATTTGTGTAAATTAAACCTAAAAATGATAACAATAGGAAGCGGTGACCCTAAGTTGCAGGGATTTTGTATCTTTAATCGGTGTTGTATATCTGTATCTGTTACTGAATGGTCGTACCGCAATCTATTAGAAGCCTCGATATCTTTCTGGCATTTATCATGATTGCTTCTTACGATACCTGTAGGTATCCGTAGGTGTGTCAACTTTTTTCAGTAAAAAGTGCACAGATTAAAAAAGGCAGATTATTACTTGAATATCGTTTTTGTGTCTTGTAGTACATAACAGTTTCTTTGTGTAGCACTGAAAAATAAATTGTATGACAAATCAACACAGTCCACCTGATGATAAGTTGTTGCTGTGGCTCATAGACATCTATATCTATCCCCAATAACGATTAACGTAGTACGTTATCAACCCTCAGGACTCATCTTTAATGCCTCATTTCTATTAAATATTGTCTCCAGATCTCTACACTCACCATACCTAACAAAGCAGTATTATGCTGCGATTTTACGCTGTTAACCTATTGGAGCGTATTTTTGCTGCGGTCGAGCCAGCCCATTCGTGCTACAACTATAATACGACTGCAGCGTGGCTCTAATATGAGAGATAAGTAATAAGTAGTTCGTTAGTCACTTCGGTTTGACAAAAAAAAATCCTTTTTGTCTGAATGAAAAAGTGTTTATTGTCTCCCAAAAAATAAAAATAATAAAAAAAAGTTTTTGTGGAAAATCAAATAGACTTTTCATATTACAGGCTAAAAGTTCATTATAAGAACTAAATACTTAAAAAAAAAATACGTGCATTTGTTATACTCCGTTTGTGACTATCAAACAATAACCGTGAATACATATTTTTATTTAATCGAAATACAAAATTTCAGCAAAAATTGTTTAGAAGATACTATTAATTAATACGAGAAAACAAAATCGCTTATCATCATCAGTAGGTGTCACTTAAACTAGGTATAAAATATTTTTTATAAATGAAAGGGTGAGAAACGGATAAGCAGAGAAAAAAAAAGAAAAGATCACCTGATGGACGCCATGTCCTATAGAGCTATAAATATATCACTGAATACGTATCAGAATACAGATGCATTGTTACGCCTGAGGACTGAAACCTATCGTAACATGCCATGCGAGACACAGCATGCTACTATTTTACGATGGCGTTCTATGCGGGCACGATCCTTCTACGGTCATTATAACTATCCTTATTGTAGCCCACTATTGCTCCTCTGCGAACATAGACCTTTCTCAAGTAATACCACAAATCACGATCCTGAGCCGCCTGCATATATCGACTTTCCACATCTCGTTACCAGATTAGCAAATCATCTACAAAAGGGTTTGACGATCTGTTCAGGGCCACGTAATCTTTCGCGTACCAGTACGTGGCTGTCTCAGGAACCTTTCTTCCCCATCGACTGTTGGTTGCTCGAACAATATGGCCAGCCCATTGACACATCACTCACTCATCTCGTCCACGACCGAGACGACCTAATCTTTATCAAGTTCTGTGTAAACGTTGAAAACAATCATGTTAATAATTATAAGTAGTAGAAAACTTTATATATACCTTCACTAAGAATTTCACCCTTACCGTAGAAGCGGTTTCATCATCATCATCATCATTACAGCCCTTCACAAGTCCACTGCTGAACATGGGCCCTTGGGGGAGGAAGGGATGCCACAAAGCACGGTCCCGAGCCACCTGCATCCTTGGACGCCCTACATTTCGCCTGCCGGTACGAGGCTTCCACTCGAGAAACTTTCTTCCCCAACGGTTGTCGGTTGTTCACTTCAGCTTACTAATCGGCTGGGATATGTGATCACTCTGGATCTACTACGGATATCCTCATTTCTAAGTTTATCACGCAGTGAAATCCCAAGCATAGCCCTCTAGCTCGCTGAGCGACCTTGAGCGTCCTCATATGGCCGGCAGTGAAGGACCACGTCTTAGATCCGAAATTCATCACTGGCAACACGCACTGGTTGTACAATCTAGTTTTCAGGTTTTGAGGTGTACGTGACGAGAAGATGTGTCGTAATTTCACGAACGCTGCCCAGTCGAGTTGAATCCGTCGATTGACCTCTCGGTCGTAGTTGGAATTATTTAGTCGGAGTATTCGTCCCAGGTAAACGTACTCGTCAACAACTTCGAGGTTAGTGCTCCCAACAACTACCGGCATCGGTATTACACATGACTTTCGTTTTTTCCATGTTCTTCTTAAGACCTATCCGTTGGGAGATACAATTGAAGTCATTAAACACAGTGCTTAGGTTCTCCAGTCATTTTGCTATATGGACTATATCGTCGGTAAATTGAAGGTGAGTGAAATACTCGCCATTGATGTTAATACCGTATCTTTTCCAGTCCAGAAACTTCAAAATATCTTCCAAAGCAGCAGTGAAAAGTTTCAGGGATATGATGTTACCCCGTCTTACATACACAAATTGCGGAAGTACACACATCCAGACCAGGAACAATTTTTGTAAGACATACAAACACTTCCGGTCCGAGGTTCCGCTGCGAAGAAACTGACAATGCTCTGCGGTACGTCCATAAATATACTTATTAGATTCTGATGTGTCTTCCACCATCATTCAAAACATTCTTTTTTTTAATGCTTTTTGATAAATGCATATTTTATGTTATTTAAAATGGCAATTAATAATTTCAATGTGTTGCTTGCGTTCTGTTAAAATATACGCCGAGCGTTAGGAACCTAAGCTACCACTTGTTTTAATAGCATTGGGTGCCAAACGAGCACACAACCCGTCTGGTGGATGCTATGAGCCATGGACATCCAAATTCAATATTTCAATCCAAAAATGATGCTCAATTAGGGATCAACATGCAAATGCGTTGTCACCCTTGAGGACTAAGATGGAATGCCTCGATTCCAGTAAAATGATTTGCGGTTCTTTACACTTACCACACGAAACACAAGAGCATTATGCTGCTATATTACGCTGGTATTCTGTGAGAGCGTGGTCCTGTCCCAGTTGAGCCGACTCATTCGTGCTGCAACTATAATATATCCGCAGCGTGGCTCTAACACATCAATAATGAGAAAGCGTCATTTAATTTAATAATAATAACTTCCTCCAGACCAAATAATGGTAAGAGGGCCGGTCTCAATGGAGTCTAGCCATCTCTGCATGACCCGATTATAGTGTCCAAAGTTATGTGCGAGCTCAGGTGTACTCTCTAATCTTTAACTCCCATAGTCCGATAAGATGGCTATCCGACATAACTGGAGAGAGATTAGGCGTAATACCAACGGCTTTAAGTGTTTGCCCAGGAACGGGGGTGAAACATTGCCAACTCTCCGATTTCGGGCAGCTACTGAGAATTTCAAGACAGAATATTGGTTTTTTGGCCGGACCTGGGATTCAAACACAGGACCACACAATCAACTTGAGTCAACGACGTCTAGAATAAAGAGGCAGTTTGTGTAACACATCACCGGCAGTAAAAGGTAAACATTTAAAATTGTAACTAACAATTTGTTTGGTACCTGCGGTAATTGAACTCAGGGTGTCTATGAAACAGACGATGAGCTATTGACCCTTGAGCTTATATATCTTCTGTCTATTACTTTTAATATTTAAAAATCATTTAAGCTATATATTATGCCAAAGTAGTGATATAGTTCTATGGTAAATGAAAAGAATCAAGGCATTCAAGACAAGAGTCCCTTTTGTAACAAAGGCGATTTTCGACATGTCCAATATAACAGTAGCACAAAAGGCCTAATTCATGGATTAACCTTTATCATCGCCCTCTTTATTGAAAAAAAGTGAAAAAATCTCGTCAGGCTTTGAACATATGATATAATAAATAGACTTCATCATCAAATATAAAATAATTCTGAAAATTCCAATCAAGTCATGTGTACAATTGAGATGAAGTAACGATCTAATGAAATATGCAGGTAGTGGATGGGTGCAGGTGGTTCAGAAGTAGACTTGTACTCGTAATGTAATTTAATAATGACTGCGATAATGAGGTAATTCAATCAATACGCAGGTAATAATTTAATAAATGGTTTTGATGAAAAATATACAGGTTGATGTGCCCCGGAAGCCGAATATAGGTATTTCGTGAGAAAAAAGATTCAAATGAACTACTTCACTTGCTAATTATCTATCCTCTCTTAAAACGTAGTACGTGTACGAATGAGTTGCTCAATCATTCGGACGGCAGTCGGTGTTAGTTGCATAACTGTCAAAGATACTTTCTTCTGTGGTATAAATTCCATTTAAATTAGCTCAATAACAAAGATATTTCATTAAATACATATTTTTATGTAATAAGGGTGACAAAGGAGCGCACAATCCATCTGATGTTAAGTGGATGCTATGGACCATAGATGTTTTTTTTTTTTTTTTTTTTTTATAGAATAGGGTGACAAACGAGCACACAGTCTACCTGATGGTAAGTGGTTGCTGCGGCCCATAGACATCTACATCTATCTTCCATTACAAATCAAAATGCAGATGCGTTGTCACCCGTGAGGACTGAGATGGAATGCCTCATTTCCAGTAAATAGGGTCTCCGGTTCTCTACACTCACCATACGAAATACAGCAGCATTAAGCTACTATTTCACGCTGGTATTCTGTGAGAGCGTGGTCCTTCCCCGGTCGAGCCGACCCATTCGTGCTACAACTATACTACTAATATAATTGCAGCATGGCTCTACCACGTTTGAAATGATGTCCACATTTATGTAAATATGATCGCTGATACAGTATTTTACGGGCGAGGAAATGTCCGCCGCGCTGCCCCAATGAGAATTTTTACATGTTTTAGAAATATTTTTTCTTATTTCTCAGACATGCCGGTTTCCTCACGATGTTTTACTTCACCACCGAGCACATAGTAAATTAACACTTAAAAATGCAATTAACAATTTCATTGGTGCCGACGGGGATCGAACACAGGTTGTACGCATACTATAAAAATTTATAGCGAGCCCTTAGTCCCTCAACTACCATGGCTCTTTTATCAACCAAACTGCTACAGAAATACGTGGAAATACGGTTTCTAATATAAATACACAAACGATGAAGTATAATTTTGCATAACTGTGTTAGCAGAGCTATTATTAAACTAATTGCACTAGTGACACGTATAAATAATCATTACTTTTATGTGTCGCTAGTGCACACATCATCACAATCACTCAGTGTTGACAGAAATATGTATATTATTGATTAAAAAATCAAATATTCTCTACTCACTTTAGTGATGCTTTCCGCGCACTTCTACGGACATGGACGAACGCGTATAAAGCGGCGTGCTTCACCGTTATTAGCGACGAAATTTGGTACAGTGTAAGTTTTACACAGATTATATATATCGGTATTACATATACATAATTATAATTAGTGATGGAATCTGAGACTCTAAATATTGATAAGCAAGTGCGACTACTGCGTGACTATTGTAACTATTGTATGGTTGTACTACAAACGACTATTTTTTTATAGAATATGGGTGACAAACGAGCACACAGTCCACCTGATGGTAAGTGGATGATGTGGCCCATCGACGTCTACATTTATGCTCGATTAAGAATAAAAACGTAGATGCGTCGTCACCCCTGAAGTCTAAGACGGAATGCCTCGTTTCCAGTAAAAAAGGGTCTCCGGATCTCTAGACTCACCATACGAAACACAGCAGTATTAAGCTGCTATTTTACGCTGGTATTCTGTGAGAACGTGGTCCTTCCTGGCCGAGCCGACCCATTCGTGCTACAATCATAAAATAGCTTCAGCGTGGCTCTTCCACGTATGAAACTATGAAAACATCTGTAAAATCTGTTTTTTTTTTCTTTCTAAAGTAAGAATGTCGAACGATTAGAGGTATTAGCAACGCGTCTATATTTTAATACTGAATCGACAGTGACATGAAGCGACAGTAGCCTAATGGTAGGGCGCGGACCGCAACCTCAAAAAGGTCGTGGGTTCGAGTCCGCCATTCGACTACTGGCGTGAACCACTCGTAACACAAGCAATTTAAGCTTACCACGAGTGGTTAAGGGGAATATTAGTAATGTTTATAGCATTGTTAATATTCTTTATAAATAAAAAGAATTGAGAATAGCTGTAGATGTATAAGGGCCACAAAAGAATATATCTATGTCTGGACGTATGTCCATGAACAAATTATATTTGTTACCCGCAATAAGTCCTAACTTCACACGAGTGATTTCTGGATCTCGACAACAGCTCCACCTACCGGCTCTGATGGTGAATCAACCATCCAAGGACCAACTTAAACACACACAAAAAATTTCATCACAATCCGTCGAGCCCGTTTCAAGTTTTATTGAGACTAACATTCAGAAATTATTTTTTATGTAGATATTACGTCTATAATATTGAAGAAATTTTTAGTGCAACTGTAACTTTATCTTGGTTTTAATTTGGAAGCATCTTTGTAATATACTTATCGGTTATATATATATATATATATATATATATATATATATATATATATATATATATATATTATATATATATATATATATATATATATATATATATATATATATATATATATATATATATATATTATTAAATATAATGCCCCTCAGAGTTATGGCGACGTAAGAGAATATAATGCCCAATAAATAAAAGAAAGAGTGACGACTGCAAAGCTACTATAGATGCTGAGTGACGAGAACTTGCGACCTTTTTGCTTGTAACAGGGCATCCTATCCTAGTCCTCAGGGGTAACAACGCATCCGCATATAAATCCCTTGAATTCTTTAGACCTATAAAAGTAAATTAACGTGGTAGCTTGTATACCTCTACAGCTACGCACAGGGCTGCTCTTATTTCTGAAAGGTTTTAGGGCAAAGAATTGTCCGCCGCGCTTAACAGACTTTACACATCTTTTAAATAGTTTTTTTTCTTTGTATCCTGCTTACTACACCGTCAAGTACGTGGTAAATCAGCATTTAAAATTGCAATCAGCAATTTAATTGGTGCCGAGGGCGATCCTACACCCGAGATGTTCGCGTACCGTTATATTTACAGCATGCGCTTAGCCCCCTACCTACCACGACTTTAGACCTATACTTGTCACTTATTAGTGATAAATTATTGGTCCCGATACAGTAAATTACTCCAAACCTCGGTTATTACGAGTAAGTTTAAATTTAATGCGGTTAAATTCGTAAAATTCGTATTTTGGCAAAATTTTCTAGACGTAAGCCTCACCCATGTCAGTTTGGTAGGATTTGCCGTAATTTATTTTTAAAAGTCCCCTCTTCTTTGCATGCATTTAGAATAACAAACAAGATAGAAGACTTACTAAAGTAAATACGAAATCTAGCTGAGTAGCAAAACGATGTCTAATTAACTTCTTGCTTTTTTAAAACGACTAGTTTAAATAATTTTTTATGTACATATGTCCGCCACATTTATTACAGATTGACGTAATTTACGCTGTGTATTCCGCGCCTCATATGACAATATTAATTATTTGATATTCATACGAGATAATTTTGAATAACCCAATATCTCCACCTTATCTCAAGGACAAATTTCAGTATATTTTTGAACTTTATAAAGTCATTCATTTCTTATTATTATCTAATCTTAAGATTAACAATTAATTTCATTTTCGTGGTTTCACAAAGATTTTTTTTATTTATATCTTTCTATCAGGCAACACTAACTAGGCACTTGACAGAGATGATAATGTATATATGTATATATTTTCATCCTTAATCGATTATAGATTTAATTCACAGCATCCATGGACTGGGTGCATCTTTGTCACTTTTATTCTTTAAAGTATGAATCCAACCACCTAGTAAAGCCACTCTTCTCTTTTTGACTAAACTTCGTCCGTGTTGCTCGCTGCACTTTGATCTCTGCCTACCATCTCTGGGACTACAGGGGTGAAGCTTGGGTTTAGAGAGACTAATTAACTGACAGTTCACCTTATATTTAGTAGCTACTAAAAACCATGAACCACTCTAAAGCAAAGAAGACCAAATTTGCTTAATTGCCAGAACCTTCAACATGGCGATAATTAAACATTGTTAATAATTCGGTAGGTAAGTTAACTATTGTAAGGCGACACGAGAGGTGATGCAATATACTCGAAAAACAGATCAAATATAATCATCCTTTTAGCTTGAGGAAATTTCGTTGCAAAAGGAAATAAAATTATAATGAATTGGCATTCTACACCTTAAAGTACGTCACATTTACGTTACAGAAATTTCCCGGCGAATACTGCATAACAAATTTGAGTTCTTTTATTTGATTGCGTCAGCCTTCGTTCCCATTTTCCATAAATTTCCGCCGTGAATTCGAAACATACAAGAAGTCAATTATAATAAATAAGTAAAATTATATTAATTATTAAATAAAATATATAAATTAAACATGTTAAGACGTTTTATAAATTACGAAAAAGCTTTTTTATTCAAAATAACGCATAAAGAAAATTTTTAATAAATATCAAAACTACAGGATTGGAAGGTAGGCACCAATATATAATGATTAATAATTTATAAAATTAATGGTTAAATTAGTAGCGACGTAAAATAATGCACTACCCTTACCCCTTTCCCAAGGGATGTCGTGAGAAGTGACGGAGGGATAAAAAAGAAGAAGAGAAATAAATAATGCTCAGCGGCGAAAAATCGAAAATTTTAATACTAAAATCACCAAATTACTCAACTCTCAAACACATTGAAAAATTATTTTTTAAGTTCGTCATTATATGTACTATGCAGTATCCAGGACCTTACAAACGAGTCAACTCATATTAGTAATTGTTTATTTTATTTTTGTAACATAATAACGTATGTAGGTTTCTCAAAAAGCTATTATCAGCTTCGCTAGTAGAACGGAAGTTTTGTTCCGTTTTCATACCTTTACCAACGTTGATGCTCTCATGAACATTTTAGAAGAACGATATTGAAAATGAATATATACAATGAAAAAGTAAGGGTTGGACAAATAGAAGATACTGAATACTTACCTTATTTTATCTAACATGTATTCAGACTAACAAAGAAATGCGGGGCATATTTCATGTGACGCAAAAACCAAGCTCAACTTACTGTAAGAACATGCACTTACGTACACTTGAGCATCTAAAATAATTTGCAGCTAACAAAATGGTTTTAGGTTCACATACGTACATCCAACAGTGAAATTTTACGGGCTGATAAAGAAAGATATGTGCGTGAGTACATGTCAAAAAGTTAAGAATGATTTCGGCGTCAACACGTCACAAAAACTTTCTTTGTTTGTGATCCTGTATCGTGGACTGGACTGGACTCTTTTCCTTATTTGTACTTGTACATATAGCGAGATATGAAATCCTCCTCCAAGAAATGCCACGAAGCACGGTCTTAAGCTACCTGCATCCATCGACTTCCTGCATACCTTACCAGGTCGTTACTCCATCTAGTGTGTGACCGCCCTTCACTTCACCTACCGGTCGAGGCTGCCACTCGAGAACTTTTCTTCGACATCGCTTGTCTGTTCTTAGAGTAATATAGCCCGCTCATATAGCACGATGAACCAAACTCGGGTATGTATTTATCGAGTCTATAATTACATTTATGTCGTGTGTATTTTCCAAAAATCTACATACACCCTTATCCTTTCTCACAGGTCATTACATCCTCTGCAATAGTTGTCTGGTAGAGATTGCTTCTAAGCGATAAGGCCGCCAATTGTACCATTATATAATCTGTTGGTCTTTTTCTCTCTTATACTTTTCTGGTGAAAGAATACATGAATCATTCATTCATTTCAAATGGTGCAATTCTAATTTTTTACGAAGCAATAATTAAATGTTTTTAGAAATTCTATTTCGATATATATTTACATAAGTCAACATAATGTTATGTTCAATTTGAAATCTCTTTCTTAACTTTCAAATTTTCAAAAAAAAAAAAAAGAAGAGCTTAAATTATGTAAAAGTAAGTCTCCACTGATAAAATTTCTTAATAAATTGTCTTAAACGTAAAATAATTAAATATACTATCTTTTAGTTGCGATTTCTTTTGGGTAGAAATTAAACAAAAAAATCAAATCAAAGATTTAAAAATATAACTACAGATATGCTCATCCAATAAAAGCCTTAATCACTTTCTCTATTTCTATCCGTGATGTTTTATCACAATTGGTTCAGCCATCCTGAAAATTACCCAGGACAGACAACCATTCCATGTCATAGTGGTATGCAAATATAGTACGCAGTTATATTATTATAGTTGTTTAATTGTATAGTAGCATGAATAGGTCGGCTAGACCGGGGCAGGACCACGCTCTAACTGAATACTAGCGTAAAATAACAGTTCCATTTCGTATAGGCATGAGTCGGATATATCAAAACGAATCTAAAATCCGATTTCAAACACAAATCGATTCGTATAAATTGCTCAAACTAGAAAATCCGATTTCAAAAATCGAACTAACTAGCTAAACTCTTACGATCTGTACAACCAAACCAATCCAAATCGAAAATAAAATCGACAGTATCCAAATCTAAACGCAAACTGTTGCGTAGAAATACAAATCCGTTTTTTCAGTGTCTCTCTCGATGACGTGAAGTTTAAGATTCAGATTTCGGTTTGTCGGCTATGGAATATCGAAATCTATTACACATTGAGATATGGGATCAATATTATCCTTACTGCTTGGTACGTAAAGTCTATATAGTATATAGACTTTACTATAATTTTTGGTTCAGTGTGCGATCAATATCATTCTTATTGTTAAGTCGTTTAAGGCGATATTTGCGAGATTGTGTGATGATTTATTTTTGTTTTTAGTTTAGTGTTTGCTTACTTAAAAAAATTCAAATTTGTTTTCATGTTGTTATGTTTTAGACTTTAGACGTAAATTTAATCCTGGTGACAACTGCTCGCATGTCTGTCTGATACTGATATTTATTGCCTTAATATATTTTTGTTTAGTAAATATATGAAAAAAGTTTATAAAAATGTTTAAAAATCAGGAGTGAATTGTGTGCATAGAGATCATATATACTTCTAAGTCAGTGATTGTGTGTGTGTACGTTTTAAGTAAGTTATTGATTAAAATAATTTATCCGCAATTGTCGGAATATCGCGGAATATCGCGGATATATCGCTCAAAATGCAATATTGTCGAGACATCCGTTCCGTGCGAACGAATTTTTTCAAAGACGGGATTAATAATAAATGAAAAGAGGTGTCGTCTAAAGTCGTCAAAAGCGGAGCAAATTGAGTTTTTAAACGCAAATCTTAACCCAAACAGATTCTGAAATAAAAAAAATTAAAAAATAAAAAAGCGAAAAGAAACCAAAAAAATATAATAAGAAATCATTGTAAATATACCGATTATTAAATGCGCCGGAAAAGTTCTAATTTCATACAAAATTTTTCTGCTAGTCCTAAAAATTAAAGCATGTTGGATAATCTCGCAAATCTGTTTCTGTATTAGATTTGCGTTTGTCGTTTTGTTAACTTATAAAACGAAATCTAAGTTCGCAAACGAATTGGCGTGGCTAAGCGATACTGAAATCAGATTTTTAAAAACGGCTTTTGAAATCGATTTTGAAATCAGAAATCGGATAAATATCGGTTTGCGTTCAAATCCAACTTTCGTATGGCGAGTGTAGAGAACCAGAGACCCTTTTTAAACGAGAAATTCCATCTTACAACCCATCTGCATTTTTAATTTTAATTTAGTATGACTGTAGACGTATATGGGCCTCAGTATCCACTTACCATCAGGTGGTTGTGTGGTCTTTTGTCACCGTTATTCTATAAAAAATAGATACAGACGGGAAGGAGGCAAAATGGTTCAAAAACCTACTTTTTATGCAATATGACATTTGTATATATTTATATTCAGCATAAGCTTATATTAGGCTTACTCTGGGTATGTCTTTACTCTAGGGCAGCTATTAAAAATAAGTATTTCGCAAAATCACTTAAACTGAGTTTGTCGAATAAGTTTTTACTGTAAAAAATCACTGTATCAAGTGACATTGATATCTCTCAATATTAAATTTAAAATATTCTTCTAGAGGGATGTCATTTTCCAGAGTAACGCACAAAAATACTTTTCATGAAAAACAAGAAAAAGTGTCACCTCATTCCTTACACAATAGAAAAGGGTTTTGTTACAAATAATCAACAATACTATAGACGTTCTTGTTAACTCAGAATTACTACGTCTCACGTAACATATTTTGCTTATTTAATACAGTCATAAATAAACTTGCTAGGAGGGATTGAAAACTTCCAAAATTCAATACGGTTCTTCATTTAGCTTATATATACTCGTAAGGTTCCATTGTTTATTTGCTTTGTATTTTAAGCCGGCTATCGTATCGATTTAATAAGACACTTTTTCCGAAATACACTATTTTTTCATGTTCCACTTCGAAGGTTATACTCGTGACCCGCCTCAACTTCATCTGGGTGGGACCTATTAATTCATTATTCAGATTGAAAATAATCTTCAAACACATGTTATATCGATTTTATGATTTCTAAAAAAAATACAAGTTTTCGGATTAAATAAACCCTATATCCTAGCATTGCTTTCTATCTGTTTTTCAAGTTTCAATACAATCGATTCAGGCATTCTGAAGCATAGGAAGTAGGAAAGACAGACGCTGAAATAATATTTAATGCTAAAATCACTTGACGTATCACACAAAACTCTTTTATTTCTCTTTAATTTGTAAGAGAGTTATGGAGTAATTATTTAGCTTTACTACTCCTGTGCGTATCGGAAATCTTCAAATAACTTCGAAATATTTTTTCTTCAGATATGGATTTTTTCTTAAGGTTGCGTCACATTTTTTCGTTCACCGTTAGGTACGTAATAAGTTAGAGCTTAAAATTGCTATAAATAAATTTATTGGTAGCAGTGAAAATCGAATATAGTTTGCCTACTAAATTCATAGTGAGATAAAGGGACGAGCTGTTACTGAGTGTTATTTCTGTATTAATGTGTGTAATTTCAGACGTTTTAACTTTTTTAACTATACATACAAATAAAATTAACTTTCTGTCTGAATTATTGAAATAACTAGCTTCTAATAAACTCAGCGGGTTATTTGCATGTTATTAAAATATAAAAAACCGTTTTTAAACGTTTGTCTGTTTGTCTGTTTGTTCGGCCTATTCTTCGGAATGGCTGAAATGATTGTGATGTAACTTGTATAACACACAGATAGAGAACAAAGTTCTCCTGACTTAATTTCGGTCACGGCAGCCAGCATCAACGGAGACTAGCCATCGGCGCAAGACAAGATAGTGCCCAAGTGTATACACAAGCACAGGTGCACTCTCTATTCCCTCACTCTTATAATCCGATGGGACGGTAAACCGTAACGGCCGGAGAGAGATCATCAACGGCTTTACGTGCTTTCCGAGGTGCGGGGTTGGTATACCGCCAACTTCCTGACTCCGGGCAGCTGCAATTTTTTGGGATTCGAACCCAGGTCCTCGTGATCAACAGTCGCACTACTACAACCACTTGAATAACGAGGCAGACATATAGAGAATAATAACCTGGAGAGATCTAGGTAATATTTTATACGAAATATTTATACAATAAATCATTTTGATTGTCTTATGGATCCATCCAGGCGGAGCCAGGGTGGGTTGCTAGTATAGAAAAAGGGTGAAAGAAGAGCACACATCATTCACCAAATTGCGTAAATATATATATATATATATATATATATATATATATATATATATATATATATATATATATATATATATATATCTACCCTTGATTCAGCAAAATGCAGATGTGTTGCCACCTCTCAGGACTAAAATAAAATGCCTCGTTACCGGTAAAAAGGATCTCCGGTACACTCTATAATATTCTAACTAACTTTATAACTACATTATGACGTACTATCCATTATCTATTACCGGTGTCAGATACGTTCGTTGCGGAAGCTTAATTCCGTTTAGCATTCTAATACCTTATCTCCCTTCGAAGCTGCACGCGCATTTCGCATCGTGCGCATGCATGTTTGCGCATGAATGCGCATCGATTAAAATAAATTAAAAACAGGACAGTCCCTACTAGCGACTGACTAGCTGGTAAGACAAGCGTGAAGTAAAGGATGCATGTAGTTCAGAATGGTGTTTGGTAAGCAATCCTTGGGTTGACCTGTGTTCAGCACTGTATTTGTAAAGGAATCAATTCAGTGTCCGTCTTTCTTTACGTCAGGGACGCTTTTTTCGATTACTTAAGATAGAATGGATTTTTTAAAATATTATACACGTAAGTCCTTGTGAAAGTACTTTTTATTTTACCACTGGTTTGGTAAACATTTACATTCTTGGGAGAACCTGTTGATTCTAGATACACGACGTGTTTTTTGAAAAGCATATTAAACAATAAAAACACAAGAAGTACTCGTAGCAAACTGTATGTATCGGTGAGCATATTAAGACTTATACTCACCGATATCTATCGATGAGTATTAGTCTCAATATGCCTTACTCAAAGGCTAAACACGTATCGCATTAGCGACGACTATTAGTATTTCCTAATGTAGACGAGAAACGATTAAATATTATCAATTTTAAAGTTATTTTTGTGTGATAAGAGCAACAAACGTGGACACAGTCTTCCCGATGTTATATAGATGCTGTGGCCTATAAAAATCTACATCCATCCTCAAATAAGGATCAAAATGCAGATCCCTAATGACTAAGATGGAATGCCTCGTTAAATTAAATTAGTTAAATAGGCCGATTAATCGGCTTCACCGATTAGTCGGCGGCTAATCGGCCCAACTCTACTTTTCTTTTAAATACGATAGTAGTACTTTAAAAAGTAAAGTAAAGTTACAGCCTATATACGTCCCACTGCTGGGCTCAGGCCTCACCTCATTTCTGAGAGGGTTTAGGGCGAGGAAGTGTCCGCCGCGCTGCCCAAATGCGTGTTGACGAACTTCACATGTCTTCGAAATATTTTTTTTTCTTATTCCTCAGACATGCAGGTTTCCTCACGATGTTTTCCTTCACCGCCGAGCACGTGGTAAATCAGCTCTTAAAATTGCAATTAACAATTTCATTGGTGCCGGCGGGGATCGAACCCGGGTTACTCGCGTTCTGTTATATTTACAGCGAGCGTTAACCACTGAGCTACCACGGCTTAGTACTAGTTAATTGACGGAATATCGCAGCGGTCTCATGAGACCGCTAGGGGGTAAGAGGTTAAATAAGATTTTAGGTGTACTGAAAAGACCTGATTTCGTCGATAAGACCTAAGTGCTCAATTGTGGCGTTGAGCTTGACCTGAGCGACCTTGAGCTTGCGGGCCAAGGAGAATAATTTAGCGACGTCGATGTTTCTGATGAAGGCGCAGACCAGGGAAAAGTAAGCGGCAAAGGAAGATGAGCCTTGTAGGACAGGCTTGAGTTTGGGGGCCTGTGGGGACGGCAATAGCTGTGAGGCGACTAGTGTAAGAGGCTTTACTCACGCATTGGGTTTCGGCGCGGAAGGCACTGGAGTGTTAACACCTTGCGCGGAGATCCCGGTGATGAGGGTGGGCTTGGCGGCGGAAAATGGTGCGGGTTTGGAGGCAGGTAGCCGAGAGCGTGACATGCTGGGCTGACCCACACGTCTGGGATGGCTTTTACTTCCGCGCTGTTTGCGTTGTGGCGCTTTGGAACATCCGCGATAGTTTGCTGGGTGTCCCTCTTCGCGGCAATGAACGCAGCTTGGAGGGTCTGCCGTCTCGGGCGTGCGGGTGCCGTGGTTACCTAGGTACTTGATGCACCTAGGCCTGGCGTAACAATTTCTGGCCGAGTGGTCATAGAGTTGACATCGGTGGCACTGACCAAAGATGCCCTTACTTCAGGGGGCTTCAATTAAAATCCCACTTAGGTTGCAGATACGCTAGACATTGAATATCTCCTTGCCCTCCGGAGACAGATCAAAAATAACAAGGCACAGATATAGAAATCGATTTTTGTCGGTCAGGTGGTGCATTCTGTGCACTTCCCGGATCGGGTAATTATGGGCCTTGAGGTCCTAAAAAATGTAAACTGACTTTAGTTCCCGAAACGACCACACGAAGGTTAGCCTCGTAGGGCGTAGATGTGAAAGCTTATTTCCTGGGCGCGGATGACTAGTCACGCTGCGGAATCCCTCGGTCGAGTTGAAAAACGTACGGATACCCAGAACGGTGTTTTGTACTTTTGGGCAGTATATCTTTTTAGAGTACAACCAGTGTCCAACTGTTCTTGTTTCACTTGGTTTTATCTTGAATTACTATAGATGGTGGCGACTTTTCTTTACGTTCAGCAGGAGACCCTTTTGCTGCGGGCTTGGCCGCAGGCTTCGGCGGTTACGCACGTGCCGTGGGGGCTGGCCTTTTTCGGGAGGTGCGTGCCTAAAATAAACGCCTATACACTGGCATACTCTTTGGTACGCTAGGGTGTGTACTTAGCTATTACATGATGTAACACAAAAATTAGATTAGGTGGCCACCTCTAAGGCGGCGGGTGTGCTTCACTCTACTTTCGGTTTGTCGAAAACCAGGAAGCTAGGAAGGAGATTTAGCACAAACACTCTTTGTACCACAACGAACGCACCACAATGTAAGCACTAATATAGTCACCTAACGCAGAGTACCAAGCTTGCTGAGCACTAAGTTAGTCGCACATATGAGCTAGTAAAGTGGAATGATGGGAGTGAACTCAACCGACACGTCCAGAGTCCACAGAGCTCAAGGCAGGAATGATTAGGACAAGATACAGATCCAGAAGCATAACAGTTTTGACAACACTCAGAACTGATCAATAACTGTAGAAACTGTTATATATTTCATCGTCTGTATAAATAACATCATCTGTATATATTAAATTACATCATTATTCATACGTGGCGGAGCCATGCCGCAGTTAGTATAGTTGTAGCACGAGTGGTTCGGGTCAACCGGGGAAGGACCACGCTTTCACAGAATACCAACGTAAAATAGCAGCTTAATACGTGATCTGTATGGTGAGTGTAGAGAACCGGAGACCCTATTTACTGGAAAAGATGCATTCCATTTTAGTACTCATGGGTGCCAACGCATCTGCATTTTGATTCGTAATCCACGATGAATGCAGATATCCATCGGCCACAGTATCCACTTACTATCAGGTGGACTGTGTGCTCGTTTGTCATCTTTATTTTACACAAAAAAAAGCTACGGAAAGTCGTTAATTTTTGATGTGCTCTGGCTAAAACTTTTAGTTTTATTGTATTCGTGTGTTAAAATGTTATGATATTCCATTTTTTTTTTTAACTATTCTATGAAAAGTTATTGAAAATTAAACGCTATTTTAGCACGATAGCTTTTAATGCTAAAAAATAATAAGTTTAAGTTATAACAGTTTAGTTTTCAAATTTCAATTTTATTCATGATAAAGCCATGCAACGGTTGTACTATATGCCGGTGACCCTCTTTATGGGTAACAAACATTTTCGACTGCAAATTAATTTTTGAACTTTTGCTGTATACACATACTGGAAAATGAGTAAAAAAAAGAAAACAAAAAGGAAACGGTGGGCGCTATCGTTCTCTTAAATAATATTTTAATATAGTTTTTAATTTAGACATACCGACGCTTATCGCGAAATTTTACAAAAATCGCTGAAAAAAAACATTTTGTAAATTTATATGGATCTAATTTTATTTATGATATTTTGTAAAATATAACAATTCCATCAAGTTTGTATTTTATTTAATTTCGCACAATTTCTGATCGTTTAAACGTAAAAGTAAAGTTGCAGCCTGTATACATCCCACTGCTGGGCACAGGCCTACTCTAATTTCTGAGAGGGTTTTAGGGCAAGGAAGTGTCTGCCGCGCTGTCCCAATGCGTGTTGGCGAACTTCACATATTGAAATATTTTTATTTATTATTCCTCAGACATGCAGGCTGAATATTTTTATACGTGGTAGAGATTGTTATCGTACTTCATGAACAACGCTTGTTGTTCATGAAGTACGACAATAATGAATGTATTTTCATTATTATTATTTATAAAACGTTACACGGGAATTTTCTCGTCTATCGTCGAGACAGTTTACATTCATAAATTGCACAAAGACAAACATTCGTACAGACATACATACAGACATACATACATACAGACGTACATACATACATACATACATACATACATACATACATACAGACCCGCAACGGTTTTTTCTGTGTGGGATTCAAGGGTTATTCCGTTTATCCACCCTAAGAAATTCATCCTAGGGTGGTTACTCGCAAACGCGTGTTCGTTTATCCACCCCAGACGGGCTGGATAATCGTAATTCACATACACTTTTTCTTCCAATGTTCTCCCTCGCCTGTGTTCAGTCTTTATAGAAACATGAGGGCTTTTTGTTAAATCTATTTTAATAATGATGATAATATAATGGCGTTTGTGAAATACTATGAAAATATATGACTCAAGTACAAAAATTATGTGGCTGTTTGGAATTCATTTTGGAGTGCCTCACAGAGCCGAAAAATAATAAGAATCTCGGCACACAACTATTTCAAGTTAGGCATTTCGTGGATATATTGTATAATTTATAAATTACTTATTATTATTTAAAAGAGGAAGATAAATGGTTTAAATGCAATACGTAATATGATTTTGTTCAAGTTTATGGTTATTAAAAATTAATCAATAATATATTAAAGTATGCACACGTTTTCTGTTGAACAGTAATTGGGGTTAAAAGGCGAAACAACAATATAAAAGTGAATTCCGATTACTCACCCCGTCTGGAACAGATGAACGTGCACACGTTTCCCAGTATCCACCCTAGGGTGGATTTGGTACGTTGGATCAACGAAATGACCCCGATTCAAACCCGCTGGCCTCAGGTCCTTTCATTCATAGCAATGATCCGTCAATATACAAGGGAATAGTAAAAAATATATAATATTTCCATAAGTTCTTAATACGACAACAAAATTTCATATTATTCAAACATTCGAATTTCAGTGAAAACTATAATACTATAACGTTTTTGTTTTACAAAAGAAGGGTGACGAACCAGCTCACGGTATATCTGATGGTCAACGGATGCTGTGCTACTGGCTACAAAAGGCCTATGTTCAATAGCGGACGTGTGATGGGCCCTTGTGAATAGTGAGTAGTGGAAATTATTGTAATTTTAATTTTTTTAGTTCTAATTCAAACTTCGATTGTCTGTCTTTTTTGTATATATGTTACAGGATATTCGCCAATTGAGACTTTATTTTGAAGATCCTTTTTTTGTAAATAGGTTGTCTTCAAGGGTTGCATATAAATTTGGAGATAAAAAATCACTCATAAGGACGCAATTACACTTGGTCGTTAGCCCGCTTTCGGGTGCACGGAAGACGTTACTCGAATTCGGGCACCTGAAGCATTATTTACATAACATTATTTTTCTCGAATACGGGCAAACGACTCTGCGCCCGCATTCGGTGAGGCACGTGTCTGCGTACGCCATGACCGCATCGAGTATCTTGATTCGGGTAACCAAAACGAAGGTGGGCTTACTCGACTACGTTCATTTACACTTAGTCGTTTGTCCGAACTCCATAGGCAATCGAATACGGGCAAATGACTAGGTGTAATTGCGCCATAAGGATGGCAAAATTTATTTGTATTATATGGCAATAATTAACAATTAATTAATAAATTAAATTAAGAACAGTGAATAAATTTTTCACCTTACGCCCATGTATAGTGAAACTGCCAAGCCATATATTTTGACTAAAGTGTGAAGTTAGGATTTGTAGAGTTAGGACGTGTGGAGTTAGAAGCTTGGCTCTGCATGAGATCTGATAACTTTTTGACAGTGCGAGCCATATGGTCTCCTCTTGACAACATTTTCCGTGAAAATTATTGTGGTGGTATGACATTTGTATTTTAATACAAAATTCCCATTAATAAATCATTGTTTAATAATTTAACACCAAATCCTACAGTTGTAAAGTCAGAATACGTTGAAACCAACTACAAATTTTTGTTGTTGTTATAGTAGCCATACTGTTTCTGGAACTATTTAAACTGACTGACTAAACATACGTATTTGAATAATATGCAGAAAATAAACTCAAACTGTCATGTAAAATGGCGTTTTGGTTTTTACAACATTTGTTAATTAAAGGGTCGATATTAGATCTACAACAATGGTGAAAGACATACTAAAGAAAATTAGACAGTTGAAATGGCAATGAACAGCACAACGCAAAATCATAACGGAATGGGAATCCCATGATGGCAAAAGAAAAAAGAAGCAAGCAATAAGATGGACAGGCGGTACCAAAATTATTGGAGGGACAATCTGGTCAAGAAAAGCTAACAACGGAGAAAAATGGAAAGAGCTAGAAGAGGCCTATGTTTCACAGAACAAGTTGACCACTAAACTGGAAAATCCGATACGCCAAGTTATTGTTAATTTAAAACAATCATCTACTATGTTAAAAATTATTTTTATAAACAGCATAAATTATTTTTATATTAAAAATAGATTTATGTTAAAAATAATGTATCAGCAATGATACTTAATTTTTTTTATTTTGTTACTAGAAGATATTACGATGCAGCAGGTCAATGAATGTTATGGGCATCATTATATCCTTTCACAAGCTCACTGCTGAGCACAGGCCAGGTATAGGCCAACTCCAAGGAATGTTACAAAGCACGTCGCACCAATAGGTTTGACTATATTATCTGTCTTGAATTAAACAAATGGTAGAGGTTCTCAATTCGACTGTATGGTCTATTTTCTTTTTTGAAGTGAAAACTTTATTAAGGCACGGTGGGCACTTATGGAATGGGGAAAAAGCACTGAACTCAAGTGACCATCAGGCTGATATGTTATATACACTCACTTTATTACTTTCACAAATTATATTGAGTTGAGTTACAATTTTAAATTATAAATTTGTTAAAAATGTAAAATGAAATAAACAATAAAAATAAAAAGGGCAACACTACAAAATGCTCTTACGCATTATTATTTTTTCTTGGATTTAAAATGTTTTGTATAAGCGTAAGCTGCATAAGCGGATTTTCCTTGAACAATCAATCCAAATCGGAGGAGGGTTGATACTTGTCCGTGATAGGAAATAACGGTTATTTCTTGAGAAGCTGTAAATCTCAAATGTAAGCAAAAACGAATTTATAATTTTGTATATTTTTTAATTTATTAATTTTTTTATTTATTAGTTCTATATAAAAAACCTACTTAGCGGATTACAAAAACATAGCTTTGATGACAACACGCCCTTTCAAATATAACAAAATACCCTTTCGATTTTCGTAAAATACTAAGATTTAATATTTCTAAAACTTAATTTAAAACAATTTACTAAGCTATATTGGTAACTGATGGTCAATCACAGGATTATTTCTTTGGTTTCGATTTGATTCTTGAGCGCTGCAATACTACGATATTGAATTCGGGATGGGGTACCAACATGATTTCGAATTTGCGCGTGTTAGTCCTAATTATGATAACTTCGTCAAAGAGATCCTGAAATATTATTTATACGTGGTAGTCCTGCTGCAGTTAAACTATTTTAACTAACAGTTAGTTTGTAGCACAAATGTATCTGCTAGACCGCGGAAAGACGACGGACTCACAGAACACCAGCGTGAAATAGGAGCTTAGTGCTACTGTATTTCATATGGTGAGTTTAGAGAACCGGAGACCCTTTTTACCAGAAACAAGTTATTTAGTCCTCAGGGGTGAAAAAGTATTTCGATTTTTATGATCGTGAATACTCATAGTCCGTTCGTCACCTTTATTATATTTAAAAAAAACTGCAAAAGGACTGTAAGTCCTTTTGTCACCTTTATTATATTTTTAAAAAGCTACTGTTTTTTATTTCCTAAATAATTTTCTTGATAAGTGTATGCCGAAAATTAGGCAAGCATTCAGAGTTTTATCTTCCCCAGTACAAGTCGGTTGTTAATTGTAGCTCAAGTTGTAATTTACCGCGTGCTTGGCGGTGAAGGACCCTTAATTAAGATTAGATTAAGATAGCATGACATGATCCGTTAAACCCGCAACTAAAGGGGTAAGTGAATTAGGAAGTACCATAAGTACAATTGCAGGTAATGAAAGAAAAAAATACCGACGTAAAATAACATAATAACAGACGACGAGTTTATAAATAAATAAATCTTTATATCGGATAACAAATGAAATCCATATCAGACAAGAAGTTAGAGACGATGGAGGTAAAATAACACATTCACAGGTAAGTCAAGAAAAGAGCTCACTTCTTTCTAAAAGGCCGGCAACGCATCTGCAATTCCCCTGGTATTTTGGTTGTTCATGGGCGGCGGTAGTCACGTACCATCAGGTGAGCCACACGCTCGTCTGCCCCCTCTTCTACAAAAAAAGTCGGCCAAAAAGGACCTTAACAATTTGTTTTATTATAGGACAACCATTTTTTTGTGCTATAACCCCAAGAATGCAGTCGGCACTTTTCCTTTTTCTGCTTAGTAGCGATGCGGCTCTTTTAAGCATTATCGATCGATATCGATCAAATCCGTTAGTACGGACTTCGCAGAATATTCCTCAAGCGTTGCAGAAGCAGGTCGGCGCCAAATGAACTCTAAGTGCATTATTATATTGCACCCTTATTGCTTTATGCGCCCTTTGTGTGTAGTTGACCCATAAGGAGCACGAATAGAAAGACTGGCAGTATGTCTTACAAAGAGATATTAAACATCACTACTGCTTCGTGCAAACCTACGGGCCAACATTTTACTTTGAGTCGTTAAAACCATACGCAGGGAGCTCCATGTCTATTTCGTCACGCAAATTCTCAGTCACGTGGTGTTTTAAGTATTTGAAATGTGATACCCCCGATAAAACAGTGTTGCAGAGTCTGATAGGTAGTATGTGCGTGGGACTCATATTATTAGCTTTAAACAACACAAAATCACTTTTTATTTATATTATAAACAAGACCCTGTTCACTTGCGCAATCCTCGCAGATTCCCAGAAGCTTTCTGAGCGCGCTGACCGATGGACTCAGCAACACAATGTCGTCAGAGTAACTTACACATTTTCCATCCACAAGGCAGTCGACCTGAGTGCTGCCGAGTGTCACGAGCAGCTCATTTATATATAAGTTAAAAAGTTGAGGTAAATTAATTCCACCTTGTCTTACGCCACATTTCAACTCTTACGGTTCAGAAAGCTTATCTGCCCATTTTACATGATTAGTTTGATAATTGTACCAATAGCGGATGATAGATAGCCAGGAAAACGGGAGACAAATTAAATTCGGCAAGTTTTTTCCAAAGAATGTGATACGATACCAGGTTCAAAGGCTTTCGACAGGTCTAAGAAGTTTATGCAAGGTAAGAACAGAAAACAGGGAATTTTAATGATAGGTACAAAGCCATTCTATTTTAGTCCTCAAGGGTGACTTAGCGTCTAAATTTGTTTTTAATTGACAATAGGAAGTATGACCACAGTTTTTACAAAAATCTCATCAAAAACATTCGATGTTTTAATATTAAAAACTGGACTTCGTTTAAAACTTCCGATTAAAACAATTACAATTACTAAAACGATTACTGACTAGTAAGTAAAATAATGAATTAAGGTAATGCTGCCAGGAACTTTGTCCTTTTTCAAAAAAAGAATGCAATAAAGAATAAAAGTTGGTAAATACAAAAGTATTGTGAAAATGGCTGATAGATTAAAGACTACCATAATATATACCATAATATATAGATAAGACTTAATTAGTGTTTTATGCGACTGCTTAAAAAGCTATTAGGCCATAAAGACGTACATATTCCTATGTTTTCTCCCCGAATTTAGAGTAAATAAAGTTTAGCGATACAATTTTAATTATACACTGCCATTTCCTTTGATTTTCGAGAAAATAATTATTCTTTAATCTAGGACCCTTTTAAAATTACCATATTGTCTAGTAATACGAGTATATTAACGTTTTCAGCAATAAAATTTAATGGAAATTATAAATTAAAGAAAAACATACAGACCATAGTCACAATCCTCCTTGTAGTCCATCCATCCATTACAACCTAAAAAAGGCCTCACCAATAGATTGCCTTGTAGAGTAGATTTGGCCATAGTTGCTGCGCTTGGCGGCTGGTTGGCAACCGCAGCTTCTTGTAAGTTTGAATTATTATCAAGAAGACGCTGCTGTCCATCTCTTCATTTATTTATCTTTGTCGCCTCTTAGGACACCCATTGGACAATATGGATACACTGACGTATGTACACGTTCGCCGCCACTTTATATTTTGTTGAAAAAAATTAAATCAGTCCAGTTTTGGAGGAGGAAAGACGGGAATACGGAATAATGATTTTGTCTTGTCCTAACTGTGAACAGTCCGAGTTGAAATTATATTCCCCGTTTGTCTAGCTGGGTCAATTAAGCAAAGCATGATAACACTAGATCGTAAAGAACAAATTTTTAAAAATTCTTGCAACCCAGATATTCTTATAATAATTGCTCTTAAAGGAGAAGAAGAACAGAATATTTAACTTACTATTTCTTTAACACACTCCTGTGCCATAGATCCTAATTTATGCATAGCAATTCCATAGTTCGCTGCACCCATCAAGTTTATATTAGTTAGGATTGGAGCACCTTCAAAAATGTTTGATTTAAACTTTGAAAAACTACATTGACTAAATATTTTCCATAGTCTAAAAATATAATTTAGTCTGTAGCAAATTTATATATCTATTCTCTCTCTTTTGATCAGTTTCCCAGTTGTAATCCTTTATTTGGAAAATGAATTGACAATTGACTGCTCTGTGGCGTTGTGGCGTATGGTTGTTCTTGTCAAATTTAAGTATTTGATCTGCCCACGGTACAGAAGAAAATCCTGGTGTAAAGATAACGTTTTTGAAATAATAAAGGAAGAAAGAATACGGACATTTTTCGCTGCATCTCGTTACTACGAGATGCAGCGAAAAATGTCCGTATTCTTTCTTCCTTTATTATTATAGATTTAAAATATCCAGACTTATGATAGATTTAAAATATCCAGACCTACTGGTCTGGATATTTTAAATCTATCATAAGTACATTGAAGGTCATAAGCTTTTTTGGCATCCTTCAGTCGTATTTTACTAGGTGGTAGGACACCTATTCTGCCTTGGATCTTTTCTGGGTCAGTATTACCTTCTTACTTTCACCTGCCGCCGTAGCATACGTGCATGAAATATTTTGTCCTGGTTTAAAGGTTAAATAGAGCCAGTATAACTACTGGCTGTAAGCCATTCCATCTTAGTTCGGTGATAAAGTATCTACAGCTTTCTTTATTGAGATCGGTTGCAGATATTCACGGATTGTAATAACCCAGTTGACTGTACTAGGTGAACTGCAAGTTCGTTTGACACTTCATTACTAAAACCACCCACCAGCCGAGATAGGGTGGATGGATAACGGGTTACGAGTACAACAACAACCAGTAATTAATATTATTACCTCATAAAACTATATATTCTATCAATACTTTTTAAATTTATTTGATTCGTTTCAATTTTGTAAGAATAAGTAATGGAAATTTAAAAAAGATTACCTTCTTTATTCGTCATTACAACTCCTTCTACAGACTCATCTTCCATTATTCTGTCAACAATTGGATTGATATCATTTATCGAAGCCGTCTAAAATAAATAAGAACGTTTGTAGTAACGTCAAGGTCGGGCGGTGATTGCGTAACCGAATCAAACACCCTGAATTTCCTTTATTTACTTGGCCTACTTATTTATCTAAGGGAAATGTTCAGACGATATCTTGTACTGAAGGTTGTGAAATTCATAGAGCCATCAAGAAAGTTTTATTTAAAGTGATGTAAACTTATAACCTTTAAAAACTTATAACTTTTAAAGTGGCAAAGCGCATACTGCAGCTACAATATGGATATAGCACGAATGGATTGGTTTCACCGGGGTAGGGCCGCGCTCTCACGGAATACCATCGTAAAATAGCAGCTTAATACAGCTGCAATGAGTGTTTTACTGGCAAGGAAGCATTCTATTTTTTTCCTTTAGAAGTGGTACCGAATCATCACTTCGATTCTTAATCGAGGATAAATGTAGGTATCTATGGGTAACAGTATCCACTTTCCATCAGGTGGATGGTGTGGTCGTTTGTCACCCTTATTCTGTTTAAAAAATAGTCTATAAATGTTCAATTGCTAAGCATAAGCTTCTTTCTATTTCTGTGAGGGTTACGGAACCAACCTGTTCTGCTCCAATTCCCGTTGTCAGACTTCACATGTTCTCTTAATATTTTTCTAACGAGCACGTAGGCCAACCAGTGATTGTATTTAAATTAATCCTGGAATCCAGAGACGCCTAATCTACCCTCAATTAAAATACATAAATCCGTGAGGACTAAGATGAAATGGCTCTTTACCAGAACGAATTATTTCAGGTCTCATCACTCACCATACACATAACATAACACAGCAAAATTAATCTGGTGTTCTGAATGAGCGTGATTTTTTGACGGCTGAGCTGACACATTCGTGCTGCAATCATGTTATGCTGCAGCGTATCTCTGCGATGTTAAGGATTATGAATGGGTTAAGGTGAGGACTTCGTGGAACTACAATTACTCCTTCATATGTAATAGTTTCCGATTATATTCTAAAGTTGTCACCGCTGTCGTAGTCGCTTTAACTACGACAATCACACCACATGGAGATGAAGTGGGGCTTGGAGAATTTATAAAGCCCCATTTCCACACTCCTCCTAATATTTATAGTTGATAAATTGCTTTCAAATAAAACCAATCAGAATTTTTTATAGATTTGTCCGTAAGGTGGCAGTGTAAGGGTATTATCCACTGCCCCCTTATCGTACCATGGGTGTCAAAAGAAGCAACAAAGGGAAACAAATCCGAAGATGAGCAAAAGCGTCTTCCTAACAAAACTCATAAATAATTAACTACGGTTGCCACCTGCATTCCAAGCGTTCCCACGCTTATCCCCAATATGAAGAAATCAATGGGAATGACCAATTTTCAGCAGTGCAATCTATGGGAATAGCCTATGTTTAGCAGTGGACTTTGATAAGCTATAACGGTAAAAGGACATAACTGTTTGTCTATCACTTTATTTCGTAATTAGCTGCTATGTAAAGTTAACTATATAATAGGTGGGCATGATTGCTAGGAAGAAATAAATCCGCTTCTGCATAAACGAGAGGAGACTTGTGCAACTACGTTACGCTTAAAGGACATAAATTTTCTTTTTGCTTTTTGTATATATGAACTTACGTAAGGATAGTAATATATCCAAAATTAAATTACTCGGGATTTGTTTTGATGTACTTACTGTTTTCATAAGCCATTCATCCTCTGAATTCTTTAAAAGATTTGTTATAATCTTCATTACACTGCTAGTCTGTTTAATCTTAAAACTATATTTAAAAATTTATATAAGTTATAAAAAATTTAAATGTTTTTAAAAAATTATTTTTATCTTCTAAAGAACGGACAACCGATGGGACAGAAAGATTTTAGAGTGGCAGCCTCGTACTGATAGGCGAAGCGTAGGGCTTTGCCCCACTGGATGGATTAACAGGTGCAGGTGCAGGAAGTCGATGGATCCATTTGCTTTGTGGCATTCCTTTGGGGAGGCCTATTTTCAACAGTGGACTTGTGAAGGGCTGTAATGGTGATGATAAAGAAACAAAATTTTAAGTACATATTTTAAGGAAAATACATTTAAAAAGCTTATAATAACGGTTAATATAAGTATTAAGAGGTACATATTATTTATGGATTCAGCAGCATATTAATATAACTATATAACTCCACCTTTTTAAATTGTAGCAAATATTTGTTAAGTTCTCCACTTACTAAATGTTTTCAAGGTGATTTATTCCTTCGACGTTTGCTATTCTCTGGTGACTTTTGAACCATGCAAGTCTCAACAGCCTTGCCCATTGCCACAGCGATTTCAGTGGGGTTAGTTTCAATACGAAACGCGACCAACTCGTCTATTACGTTCTTATACAAAATTTAAATTAAGTATTATTCTTAAGGCTCTGAACGAATTTTTGACTGCTAATCTACATAAGAACTGTGGTAGCTCAGATGGTTAACGCTCGCTGTAAATATAATAGAACTCGAGTAAGAACTCTTCAAAACATCGTCATTTGCATAACGGAACTAAAAAAAATTCTCGTTGAGTTACTTCATAAAATTACTTTTGTAAGATATTTAATAATATAAAATAAATATGAACATATTAAATATTATTAGGTATTCAAGAGAAAGCCGTGGTAGCTAAGATGGTTAGTGCTCGCTGTCAATTTCACAGTAAGCAATCAAACTGGGATCGATTCCCGCCGGCACCAATGAAATTGTTAATTGCAATTTTAGTGCTGATTTACCACGTGCTCGGCGGTGAAGAAAAACATCGTGAAAAAACCTGCACGTCTGAGGAATAAGAAAAAAAAATATTTCGAAAACATGTGAAGTTCACCCACCACCTCACCACGCATTGGGCCACCGCGGCGGACACTTCCTTGTCCTAAAACCCTCTCAGAAATGAGGGGAGGCATGTGCCCAGTTGTGGGACGTATATAGGCTGTAACTTTACTTTTTTTACTTTAATCTACATAAAGATGAGTGAGCTGCAATTCAAGGTGATGCACAATTTTTTAGGCAAATTATGAAAATGATTGTTTTTTTTAAATCCAGATAAAAAAATCCGCTGCTGAACTTAGATCAGCTCCATAGATTGCCTCGTATGTGGAATACTTGAAATAAATGCCATGCTTGGCAGGTGGGTTCTAAACCGTTTATATTTTATTATTCGTACTATCAAGATTGCTGCATTTCGCCTGTTTTATTACATGGTCGCCTTTTACGACACCCATAGGATGTTGTGGGGTAGTGAATTCGTTTACGCCTCCGCAACATGGACCTTATGAAGAAATTTAGAATATTATCATTATATTTCCAAATCCTACTTATTTTGTTTTAAAATTTAAAAGGAATATACAAACGATACTGGGAAGATAGAATGGTGAGTACAGAGTCCGTTCAGTTGCAAAACTGTTGTTTAAGCGACAGTAGCCTAATGGCAGGGCACGGACCGCGAACTCAAAAAGGTCGTGGGTTCGAATCCGCCATTCGACTACTGGCGTGAATCACTCGTAACACAAGCAATTTAAGCTTACCACGAGTGGTTAAGGGGAATATTAGTAATGTTTATAGCATTTTTAATATTGTTTTTAAAAAAAAACTATACTAAGAATTACTATATCCACCTGTGGGATCTGGGTTCAGGATTTTGAATGGATGTTGCAAGAGCATTGCCCGTTGATTATCAGGTGTTATGTACGGTACAGTAGGTATTATTGAATGGAAAATCCTTCTCTATTATTATATTGGATCCATATTTATAGTGGATGAACAATAAAGGCATTTTTCAGTCGCTAGAGTCTGAGAGAGACAGAGAAAGGGAGAGGGTTAGACAGAGAGAGAGAGAGGGAGAAAAATTACTTTGCGGGCACAACGTTGACGTGATGGTATCCAATAATACTGGAGTACATTTATACAGTAGCACTTTAACACGTTCACAGTCCCCCATACAAGGGTAATTTTTTCCTGTCAAGTCCACTTGTATTTTTGTAATAATGTGTTGTTTAGGCCCTATAATGAAATAAAATATTGTTGTCTCTCCTAATCTAATGTATTATCTCTCCTTATCTAATGTATTATTATATTTTTATTATTTAATTAATTTCTATAAAAAATAACAAAAAACTGAAAGAAAACTTGTAACTCTGAAAATACATAACTCTCGATGGAGTCGTGAACTTATCAGTTTGGAATTACACGACTCTTTATGGAGTCACATGTATGTTTAGCTCTGAATTGTAATTTATGAGAAAGTTGGCAACATTTTTTTGTCAATGTTAACAGTAGTCTGTTAACAAATGTCAAACAAATAGTGAATTCTTGTCAATGGTTTTTTTTTGCGAAGGTAGATTATAATTTTTGAATTAGGTTCCTACTTACTTCAAATATTACAGCTACCTTCAATTGAGTGACGATATGGCGTACCTAAGCGACAAAGATATTGAACGTTTGCTGGAAAGCAGCGATTGTGAGCATCAGTTTGATCAGAATACCTTAAACATGAAATACAGAAAATTCCTAAAACAGGAAATAAGGAAACAAGAAGAGATGTTGGTTTAGTTTAGTTTAGTTTGCGACGGGCTGTTTTCCGCAACTCCACGTCTATGCGCGTATTTTGCGTGTGGGCAGGAATAATGTGATTATTCGAGCCATGAGATCTCCCCGAAGAAGCTCAACAGTTCCTTGATGTTGCATGCAACTTCGGGGAGTGATCCCGGCGTGCCGAGATGTTTAGTCCTGTACGTAGCGACCTCCGGACATTTCAGTAGCACGTGGGCCGCCGTTTCTTCCTCCCCCATACATGCCCTGCACAGGGGACTATCTGTAACACCTATAGTAAATAAATGTTTGTTAAAGGTGCCGTGTCCTGTGATAGCACTTGTTACTATCCTGATCTGCGGCTTGTTCAGTCTCATTAAAACTTTGGTTAAGCGACTGTTTATTTCAGGTAGGGCCTCCCTAGCTTGTCTACAGTCTACTAGATTTTTCCAAAGCTGAGCGTGTTGATTAGTGAAGTGTCTACGTACCAGTGAACGAACGTTACCAAAGGGGATTGGTATGATTGGTTCCGGCCCTATAGTGGCCAGAGCCGATCCTATTCTGGCCAGTTCGTCCGCTGCATCGTTGCCTCTGGATCCACTGTGTCCCTTTATCCATTGCAGAGTCACATTGTTGTTTTTACATACCTCATTTAATCGTTGATGGCATTCATATATTAGTCCCGAGTTCACCCCATTGCAACTCAGAGCTCGTAGTACCGCCCTACTGTCGGTCAGTATTCTGATGGGGAAGTCATTAACCTTCCTAGCATCTATTGCTACAGCCGCTTGAATGATACCCATACATTCCGCCTGAAAGACCGTGTTATAGGTACCCAGCGGTGTGCATATGTGAATATTGAGGTCTTCAGAGAAAGCTCCAGAACCTACACCTTCATTTGTTTTAGAACCACCGGTGAAAACTCTAAGCTCTTTTGGGCTTAATCCTTCCGGCTGGCTGTTTTCATTTAATTGTATCTTGTATTTCTTATCGAAAACAAATTGTTTAGGAATCCTATCGTATTTGGCTTGTAGGATAGGAATTTCTGAGTGAATTCTATCAATTATGCCTGTATGAGGGACACTATTCTTACTTCAAAGATTTTGGGGTCTTGAGTCTGATGGCAGCTAAAGTCGCTTCTTGTTGTATATGTAGATCAAGCGGAGTTAGCTCCAGCATCGCTTCCAAGGCTGCTGTTGGCGTAGTTCTTATGCAGCCTATGGCAGCCATACATGCCAGTCTCTGGTAGCGCTGAAGCTTCTTAATTGTGGTGGCTTCATTTGTCTTGGTCCACCACACCAGAGCGCCGTATGTGATCATGGGCCGAATTACAGTTTTGTAAAGCCGCAGTATGATTTTTGGCGTCAGTCCCCATCTTTTGCCAATCATGTTTCTGCATTGCCAGAAAGTTATACTAGCTTTGTTGATTTTGTTTTCTACGTGTTTATTCCAGTTAAGTTTGCTGTCTAAGGTAAGACCTAAATATTTTACCTCAGAGGATAGCTGGAGTTTTGTGCTGAAAAGACTTGGAAGATGATAGTTATTCAGCATTCGTTTTAGTGTGAACATTACTAAAACCGTTTTATTTGGATTGACGGTTAAGTCGTATTCCCTGCACCATCTCTCCACTATACGGAGAGCCGCTTGGGTCAGGTCGCACACTATGCTTGCTGTCTTTCCCGAGACCAGTATTATCAGGTCATCAGCATAACCTACTGTATAGAAGTGATTAGTATTTAATTTGCTGATGAGTTCATTAATGACCATATTCCACAGGAGAGGTGAGAGAACCCCACCCTGCGGGCAGCCTTTCTTAATTTGGATTGGTTGAGATTCACCAGCAATCTTTATTATTCATGTACTGAGCATGCAAACTATCCAGTCGATCAGTGCCGGTTCAACTTTATGTCTACCGAGTGCACCTTTTATGCTGGAGAAGTTCGTTCTGTCAAAAGCACCTTCTAAATCTATGAAGGAACCTAGACATATTTCTTTGTTTTGGATGGCCTCTTCAATCTTTGTAATTACCTGATGAAGTGCCGATTCTGTTGATTTGCCTAGACTGTAGTCGTGTTGCTTGTCGTGTAGTGGTAAGTTCATTAGCGCCGACTCCCTTAATTCCCTTTTACACATCCTCTCCATCGTCTTTAGGAGAAAGGATGTGAGGCTAATGGGCCTGTAGGATTTAGGGTCAGTGTAATCACTCTTACCTGGTTTGGGTATAAATGTGACTTTCACTTCCCTCCATCCCCTAGGAACATATTTAAGAGCCAGACAGGCTCTCATTATGGCAACAAGTCTGACTATTAGGGCTTTACCCCCCCACTGTAGGAGTGCCGGGAATATGCCGTCAGGTCCTGCCGCCTTATATGGGAGGAAACTGTGAATGGCCCAATGGATTTTGTCCATCGTTACCACTCTCTGTGCTAAATTCCAGTCTTCTACTGTTGGTGTCAGTATGTCGTCATGCCGGTTTGCCTCCTGGGTTACGCAGCAACCTGGGAAGTGCGTTTCAATTAGGATGCGTTGGGCTTCATCCGGCGATGTTGAGTAGCTACTGTCGGGTTTCTTTAGAGACATGGATTCCGACGTGTTCTGTATAGCTAGAATATTCATTATTCTATTTGCTTGTTCGCAGGTTTCTATGTTGCCACAGAATTTACGCCACCCAGTCGAGCGTCGATACCTGATACATTTTTTGTATTCAGACTAAGCTTTCTTATATAGTAGCCAGTCTTCATCCATTGAGGTATTCATGGCCCTATTAAGGGCTTTTCTTACCTTCTTACGTGTCCTATCGAGTTCTTCACCCCACCACTGTTGCTTTACCTCGGCATGCCTTGGTGGAGTGATTTCTGGACATGATTCATGGTAGCTATCTATCATGGCCTTAGTAACAGCTGCTACCTGTTCTTCTAGGAGCGACTGATCTGCTTTAGTATTTACCCCTTCAAAACCCGCGAGCGAAGACGTCAGCCTATTTAGATATTTTGTTTTATCCGTCTTGCGGGGATTTCTCCATGGTGGTGTAGAGGGGATATCGACCTGTAGTGCGAAGCAGATCCATCTATGTTCTGAGCATGAGGCCTCTTTCGACACATGCCATCCCGTAATTAGTTTGGCTGCTCCTTCTGTTGCAAGTGTGAGGTCGATTATAGTGCGACAGCGTTTGTTTATGAAAGTAGGTTCAGAACCTATGTTTAAAATGGTTAGGTTAGTACTAAATAAATATTCAACTAAAACCTTACCTCTTTCATTTGGTTTTGCCATTCCCCAAAGGCGATGATGTGCGTTGGAGTCCGTCCCGATCACAACCTCTAGTCCGGTCCTCTCGCAGAAGTTCACCAGCCTGCCGAGGTCATGAGGGGGAGGAGTGTCTTCCTCCGGTATGTAGACCGAGGCGACGACTAATCTTCTCTCTTGTGTGTATTGTATTGCTACGGCATACATGTCTCTAGAACAGAAATCTGCTAATGGTGGTGCACAGATATCTTTAGTAGTGTAAATACACGCTCTAGGCTTGTCGTGTTCAGAGCTGTAGAATAGCTTACCTTTTAGGTTGTTTAGGCCTTTAATTTTACCAGCCCCAACCCACGGCTCCTGGATTAAGGCTATGGCAGTCCTTTGAACCTCCAACCACTTGCGTAATTGAGCCGACGCAGTTTCGCTGTGGTGGAGGTTGGCCTGCACTAGGCTAGTTTTGGACGAAGGGTACGCCATCATTGATCGCGTCCTCTCCGTCCCCGCCCAAAAATAGGCCTGCCAGAAGATCTCGGGTCTCATCGTCAGCCACTGAGTCGGAAGTGGTTGGCAAAATGCAGTCCTCTTCGTCACTCAGTGAGCTGCCGCTGAGCCCGATCTCCACTGGGGGCTTTGGCTCAGTTGTGCAGGCCGTTTTTTCACTGGACTTGGCCTCCAGTGATTCCACTGTACCGGTAACCGTGGCTCCGGTATCCATAACATCCGGGTTGTTTTCTACCTCTTTGCTCGGTGGAGTGTCAAAGAATTTACCTCCACGACCCTGGAATTTTACGTATACCACACCGCATACACATGCGAGACGGCTTCCGGCCTTCATCAGGGTCGGGATATGATACTCCGGCACCGAAACAACGAGGAACCACCCGTCCGTCTGCTTATCAGCCTTGAGTAACAGCCAGTCCCTGATGTTAACCCAGCGGTTCTGGTACGCCAGCATGCGACCAATGTCGCGTGAGTCTTTCCAGGCTCCTTGGGCATCAGGGATAAGGATACCACATTTGACTCTTTGTGGTATCTCTGACTGTTTCTTTATTGTCACCAAGGTGTTGAATTTAAGATCGAGGGTAGCAATATTCCCTTTCAACCAGTCCAGAGCCTTCTGATCGTCGCACCACAGTTTCAGGACACCCTCCGTATAAACGGGTTTGCCCCTAAAAACTGAGCCCGACGCATCAGGGTACTGGCTACTCCAGGCCTCGCTGATTATCTTCCTCTGTATTGCTACGAGGATGTCGTCTGCTACTTCCTTCATAATGTGACCTGAACGCGCACACGTTAAGGCTACACCCAAATCTACTCCAGCAGCGGAAGCGTAGCTCGTGATTGCAGCCTTTGGTTGCTGTTCGAGTCGCACTTTTTTGTGTTCCCCTCTAGGCGAGGTGGACTCTTCCAGCATCCTTTTGGCTGCTCTTTCCTTCTTCCCAGGACGCTTGGCCGCTCGCTGCTTCCTGGCGGATATCCTAGAGCTGGTTCCCGCGGCCGCGACTTCCACTTGGGCTGGATTTTTATCCTTCCCAGCTTCAGTGCGGCTACTGGTTCCAGCTCCAAGCACCCCAGTCGCAGTAGCTTGCCCAGCCTCCTTGGTTTTAGTTTCGGAAGCAGCCAATGCGGCTCGTTCTCTTCGGCCTTTTTCCCGCTGCTTCTTGTTCTTCTTTTTGGCCTTTCCACTACTGCCTGCAGGGATAGACCCTCCTGATGGTCCGTCAGGTCGGCAAGTCACCTTTTTGGATGCCTTGCCTTTCCCCTTACGGCTCACCACTTGCCAGGCAGCAGAGAAAAGGTCGTCAGTTCGTAGTGGCTCCGCAGTATTCTCGCGGGCTCTTGTTCTTTTTTCTCGTCCAGCTCCTTGGAACTGGTTTTGGAAACGTTCAGCGAGGTAGTTGTCCTTTTGGTGGGGGCACCTACGCTGGACGGTACTGTCCGTGGAACCGTCGGTTTAATGACGGTTCCCCCTTGTTCTTTGGTGTCTCTGGTAAGCACCTCTGACACCTCTCCCTCTTTCTTATTGGGCCTTAAATTGTCCATAATTTTTTGTTCTATAGAATTCATCCCCCCGGCTTCCCACCCTCCATGGAGCCCGCACCTTTGGGAACGCCCTATTTTAAAAAAAAAAGAATTTCAGGTGTAAGGATTACCAGGAGAATATAGGGACGCGAAGTTGGCTCACAGCGCGACATCGGGAGCTCGATCCAGCTGGTAGATGGGGCTGACAAGGCCCATCCCCACCACCCGAATAAACTGTCACTTGCTCCGTCAGCATGGCCTTTACCACCACCCAGCCCCCTTTTCAGGAAAACTAGGCAGCCCCCACATCCCTCGCCTGCGACCCTCTGACGGGGCGCTTGGCCATTTCCATATCTGTGGCTAGCAGATAGGGCCACCGTTTAGCTTGAAATCCGGACCAAAGAGGGCGTGTTGCCTCTCGCCACTATATACCCCAGCGACGATCGGCTCAACCCTCCAGGACTCCTTCATCCGCGCGTACGGCGCTCGACTGCGCAGGTCCTAGCGCAGGTGGGTGTGTTAGTCCACCGGATACACCCACTCTCTCCGGCGGAACCATCCCCTCCTCCTTTCTCATCCGGGCTTGGGACCGGCAATGGCGGAGTTAGCAGAACAGAAGAGATGTTTCGGTAGCTACCACAAGTAAAGGGAAAATGGAAATCCGCTAAAGCAGCGTCTGCTTCTGCATCCACCAAGTCACGACCTGGTGTGCTAACTTCAAAAAAGGATTTTGTATTCACTGTTTTAGTACATATCATAATATTTTCTAATACCTTGTGTTGTTATTACTACGTTGTGGTGATTTGAATATAATACATAATTATATGATTGTTGATTATGTATAAGAAAAAAGCTCTAAGCACTACAAATAAAGCATTTAATAAGAATATGTTTTTTTAATGTAAGAAAGCAAAATAAAAGTCCAAATTTTAGGTTATTAAGAAAAGTCGTATCATTACTAACTGTCGAGGTAATTCTGTCTGCAATTTTTTCCAATGTATATAACATTGCAAAAATTGCAGACATATTCAAAACTTACTTAACACACAAGTCTAAACCAAAATCCAAACCCAATTCACAAGTCCAGTCCAATATTTCATCATTTAAAATGTATGTCATTTTCGACTCCATACGGAGGCGTGGACTTATGACTGAAGTCAATTTGCGACTCCAAATGGAGTCGTGGACAGTGAACGTGTTAAACCATAATTTTAGGACTTACAATTTCAGTTACGGCTTGACGAGTAACTAAATTTAGCTTCAAAAAAAGAGCTTATTCCTTTTTAAAAGGCTGGCAACCCATCTGAAATCCCCCTGGTGTTGCAGCTACTACGGGCGGTGGTAATCACTTACCATTAGGTGAGCCGTATGCTCGTTTGCCCCTCTCCTATAAAAAAAATAATCGCTCACCGTTCAATCTCGAGCAAATAGCGCGAGCAACTCTAGTTCGATTTTTGCCACTACCAAAGATTGTGAATTGCAATTTCAAGTGCTTATTTACTAATTCTGTTGTGTTCAGCTCTAAAAAATATGTGAAGTCAGTATAAACAGACTGTGAAGCATTCGCATTTGCAGGTGGAAACGCATCTGTAGCCTTACTTGTTTGTACTTGGTTGTATACCTGTATACTACACGGTGGACTACTTATTAAAAGACTTTACTCGAAAAAAGACTGTATAAAAATACTTTAAGATTTAATTTTAAAATTTATTTCTTTATGAATTTTCACATCACGCAATTTGCCTTATCTCTACCTTAAAACTATAAATAATGGGATTATTATTATAGTTTTATTATTTATAGTTTCTAGGTATAGGTATCGTAAAAGTGTAGACCAAAAAAAACAGTGCGTCACATTAATCTTGATTATATTGATACCTCCATTTGCTGGCTTGTGATAAGTGGTAATAGAATCCACTAGCAATATCATCTTCTGGGTGACGTAAGAGGCAGCAGAGGTAAATAAGATGAAAAAACTCACAATTTATTTAAAAGTTTCTCGTAATCAATAAATTTCCCCTGTGTTGCCGAGGTACTTAAGAGACACAAATTGGACATATACGTACACCCAGACCCGGAACAATAATTAAATTTGAAGTGTAATAAATACAAGTCCCGTGAGGGAATTAAGTCCGTAAACAAAAGCGTCGTACCCAACGCCACTGAGCTATATAATGAGGAACTTTATCGCTAAAAGCGAAATCTTCCAAACATCCTTCGGATTGATGGAAACGTGGAACATGATGTGTAAACCGTGGTGTACCTATAAAATAAAAAATAAATAAAAACGACCGGCATCGGAGGGGCTCGGCTTGCGCTTCGAACAGGAATCTTGGATAAAACACCTGTAAAAATTTGGCATAACAATTTTTTACATGTGTTATAAACACATGTGTTATAAAGTGTTCTTAGTGTTCAGTCACTCACGCAGTGAAGCGTGCATGCGATTAAATAAAGAACAACAATTTTCGTATTTTTGGTTGCAATAGCTGAAACGATTTTAATGAAACTTCACGAACAGACAGCGTTATTAGGTGTAATTGAGATTATATTTATTTTCGAAAACTTCGACGTCTCTCAAATCTTAATAATGCCACATTAATTGATTTATCGTATCTGGCGTGTCGCTGGCAACACAATACAAATTACATCATGTTAACTAACATTAGTTTAGATATATCCTGCATTATTTTGGTAGAAAAGGAACAAATTAGTAATGCCTAGATTGATCGCGCCACAAAGGATATTACTTCTAGTCTGAAATTGACTTTACACTTTTATTTCATTAAGCGCTTAAAGTATTAACGAACGCTGTAAGTTTAATTATTCATGTTTCAGCGGTAACTTTTATCGTAAGTGGAAATTTTAGTTCGATTACGATTCTTGATCTAACAGCTTTTAACTCCATGGAAAGGCGTGCTAAGAGCCTTATTGTTGACCTTAATCTGGTGAAAGCCTGTCTTACCAGTCACAACGTGCAAAGTAGCCAGCGTGACGGTATTCTACAGGTTACATTTCAAAGAGTACGCACAGGATTTTCATGACTTAATTCCCCCTTCTCTATTTTACCATCGGATATTCGCATGGCTAGTCTAAACCCCTTTCTTGTCTACGTACTACGTATTCAAACTAAACGGATTGCTTCGTCATTCGTGATGTGTAAAAAAGAATTGTCATAATTTGCCAACGAGGTTTGAAGACAAGATTGGAATTGGCTTTTACAAAGCCAAATGAGAGGGAAATGTAACAGGATATGGGGCACCACACCTTCTGGTATATGACTCAAAGTAATTGGAAACTGCATTCAAACGGTGTATGACTCAGTCGTAAAAAAAAACAATACTGCGGCTATTCTCCACTTACTTGCCTAAGAGGGTACAGGGTCTTAAGCGAGTAGGTGGTACTCACACGTAATTTAAAATAAATTAGTAATAACTAAGAATGTTCAATAACTATAGGAGGTTTAACGTGGAAGAGCCAAACCTGCAGCTGTGTTATGGTTGTAGCACAAATGGGTCTGCTCGACCGTGAAAGGTACCACGCTCTCACAGAATATCATCGTAAAATAGCAGCTTAATACTGGTGTCTTTCGTATAGTGAGTATAGATCCGGAGACCCTTTTTAATAGAATCTGGAATTCCATCTTAGTCATCAGGGGTGACAACGCATCTTCATTTTGATTCTTAATTGATGATAAATGTAGATATCTATAGGCCACAGAATTACCATCAAGTGGACTGTGTGCTCATTTGTTATTCTATAAAAAAGGTGTTAGAGTGACATATTCCCTGACATAATGAGGCAATTTGATTTGCGCCATTTTGGCACTGACAGCAGAATTGAACGTCCACGGAACTAATAATAGAGATAAGACAGTGTGACAAAATATATCGATAAAAATTCTATACCCCACCTAACATAATATAACATAAACACTCACACCTGTCACCTAGAGGGGTAGGCAGAGACTACAGGCTTCCATTTAGCATGATCCTGACACACATCTCTCGCCTCCTCCACATCCATATACCTACGCATACATGCTCGTCGGTTAAGTGTGCTCTTAATTTGGCCCATTTTCAATATATCGCTAATTTCGTCGATAAACTTTCGTTTAGTTTACTTCTGCAACAAAAATTTGCTTTGTCACTCTTTCCTCATTCATTCTTTCTACACGACCAAACTACAGAAGCATTTCTGTCTTAATCCTCGTCACAGCATCATCTTGCAAACCATACCACACTCTTCTTTTATCACACAATTTGTCACCCAGTCACTCAGATTCAGCCCTAACATATTACTTAAAGACCGCATTTCTACAGCAATTATTCTACTCTCGTGCTTCTTCTGACACACCCAACTCTCACTACCATAAGTCTAAGTGGGAACTAATACAGCATTGCGAATTGCTATACGTGCGTTTTTAACACATTCTGACTTCTGAGTCCCATTTACTTTATTTCCTGCGTTCACTTATCGTTCTATATCCTTATCATATCTCCCATCCCTGCTGAATACACATCCCAAATATACAAACTCATCTACCTGCTCAACCAACTCCCTTTCTAGTCTAAACAGTCTAAACTGTCGCCTATGAAATGATTAGAACAAAGATGATCATTTTATTTTATTACGCCAATTCCCAATATTTATGCCATAATTTTAGTCTAAGTTCAATTGGAAATCTGTTATTTAATAAACATTTGATAATAATCCGTTGTCGGTGACTTTGGATGTTACAGAAAAGGTTGGGAAAGAAAACTGATAGGTTTTAATAAACAAGGAACTCGTCTACCCTATTGAATTGTAGTGTTTATCAAAAATCAGTAATATAAAACCTCAAATGTTGGTAATTACGATTGTTAAGAGTGAGGGTAGGGTCATAAACGGTTAAACTCTCCCACTCGTACAAGCTTAATAAAGAACTGCGCAGATAACTACCTAGGGACATTCAACGAGTATCAATAGTTGTCATTATTCTGTCCGTCGTTGTAATGCTTTCAGTACCAACAAATAAGGTGACGTTGCAAAGAGGCCGGCCTGTGTCGCATCGTGATGGACTTTGTTGCTGCTGGTTTGCATTCACCATTTAATTTAGAATACTTATATTACATATTTTATTTACTTCTAATGCGCTCTAAGAATATTTTATAGTGTAGTATTCTAGGCAATGTTCATTTATTTAAATAATTAAGAGTACCTATTATCTAACATGATATTAAGATTTAAAAAAATTAAGTACCTATGTTTTCAAATAGTTTCAATTTGTTTAATTTTAGCTGTAAATTCACTTACTTGTTTAATGTTATAATACTTTCCTTTTGGTAATGAGTTTTGCATATTACAGACACTCATTAGTCATTATTATTAAAAATAATTCTTATTATGTAACCAAAATTATACACATTAAAACTACATAAATACTATCGCTTTTCGGTTTAAAAGTTCAAAATACAGAAAAACTGCATATTATGTCAGTTTTAGTTCCCGCGACGGAAAATGATGGCGCTTCAAATCGGCACAGATATTTTGAGATTTTTGTTTTAGAAAGGCAAATACACCTGAGCAAATCAAATATGAGTTGGAATCTGTATGAGGACTCTGCACCACCTTTTAGTATAGTGAAATTTTAGGCAGCTGAATTTAAACGTGTCCGAGAGAGCTTGAGAGAATTGATGAACGCTCGGGATGTCCAAAAACTGCAACTATATCGTCAGTATCATCGCTACATTTCGTACATATAGCAAACACTATGAGAATCTCTAAAGAAAGATTTAGGCAAGAGAAAGCTGTCAGCGCGTTGGGTGTCGCGTTTGCTCACATTAGACCAAAAATGTTAAAATGAACTTTTTGAACGCTCTGTTGGCGCAGTAAAGTAAGTTTTGATGCCGATTGATTACTGTAGATAAAACTTGGATGCACCGTTATATGCCCTAAACAAAGATACAGTCAAAACAGTGGACTTCAAAAGGGGGACCGGCTCCAAAAAAGAAAATAATGTTTTTTTTTCGGCTGAGAAAGTGATGACAACTGTTTTATACTGTAGTCATTGGGTTATCTCAATCGATTATCATCAAAAAGGAAAAACTATTACAGGAGCATACTACACAACATTACTTGAAAAACTGAAGACGGCAACAGCGGAAAAACGGCCACATTAGCAGAAAAAAAGTCTCATAACTTGAACCACCCACTTTACTCAATCTAGCCCCAATCGACTTCTTTTTGTTCTCTCATCTAATCATTGCACTCGGAGGATAAAGATTTTCGTCAAATGAGGAGGCAATCACCTCGTGAACAATTATTATTTTATAGAGATAAACGCCGAGCATTACTTAGACGGTTTAGAGTGATGGGAGCATCGCTGGGGGAAGTGTGTAGAGTTACAAGGAGACTATGTACAAAAATAAAAATAAAAAATAACAAAAAATGTCGTGTATCGTTGTTGGGTCGGAAACTTTTCAGATCATTCACACATTGGGGTATTTTTGCGCAGTTAACCATATATTGCTGGGTTTGAATGATATCGATTAGGGGAGACACCAATATCACTTAAAACGACGACATCATGGTAGCCACTTATAATATTGTTACGCGCTCCAGTCGACGATATACTAGCGCCATCTAGTGTCAGGAACGAGAGCGAGTAGAGCGTTGCAGAAAATGACATCACAGATCTCTCAACCGACAGCGCCATCCGAAGAACTAAGTTTCTAGAAAATCTATACCCGCAAACTCGTCCCTTTGCGCGCATTTACTTGAATATTCGGGACGCTTCTTTGCTAATTTAAATAAATAGGTGCCGCAAGATGCGATCGGAGCAGAGTTGAACTCGGCGACACAAGCGAAACTTCGGAGCGGAATTAAGTGAATTAGTGTGTTTAATTATTAGTGTTTTTAACTTTACTTTGTATAAAGTAAATTAAAGTGTTAATTTAGGTAATTCTATCGGCAATTTTTATTGTCACGAACCTCAAGCTCGTAACAATTGGTGTCAGAAGTGGGATAAAATCATGCCGATTTTACCTAAGGAGGAAACGGAGGGTGTCCGTACCCGAAGCCAACGCCAGCAGGAGACGGACCAACGAAGATTTGGTGGTGCAACGCCGCAGACTACGGGGGGCTAGCCGCCGGCTGCAGGCCCGTCCGTAGCTCCTACATCTGAAGCACCTGACTTAGGTGCTCTGATGGTGATGCTGCAGGAGCAGGCCCGCTGACAGGAGGAGCAGGCTCGCCGACAGGAGGAGCAGGCTCGCCAGCAAGCGGAACAGGTCCGTCAGTTGAAAGAGCAGCTGCAGAGCGGACAGGAGGAACAGATGCTCTTCATGGAGGACCTTCATGCTACCTTTGGGAAAGAGATAAGGGAGGTGAAGGATAGGGTTGCTCAACATGACAACCGCCTGGTGGAAGCTGAAACCCGAATCGAAGAACATGAAACCCGAATCAACCATGTGAACAATCGGGTTGACAACGTGATGGCTGACGTGAAGAAAACGCTGAACGACCTCAAACTTGGGGATGGAACTACAGCTCCCGTAGTAGCTACAACACCTTCGCTACGTGGATTCAAAGTGCCGCCGTTCGACGGGACCTCCTCCTGATCGGCCTACAAAATCCAGTTCGAGGCCGTCATGGAGGCGAACGGCTGGAATAAAAGCCAAGCCATGACTGCACTCATCCTAGGCCTGCGCGACCAAGCCTCTGTGTTGGAAGCTCTCGGTAAGAAAGTGACCTACGAGCAGCTTCTGGAGGCCTTGGAAGCGAGATATGGTGACGCTCATCTGGAACACGTCTTTCGCGCGCAGCTTAAGGATCGCGTGCAGCGCAGCAACGAAAACCTGCAGCAGTGGGCTCTAGAGGTGGAGAAGCTGGTGCGAAAAGCATACCGGTCTGTACCTGCGCTCATTGAAGGGAACCTGGTGCAGACATTCATCGACGGCATCCGTGACCTGGAAGTCAGAGCTGCTGTGAGGCTCGGGCACCACGAGACGCTTAAGGACGCCTTGGCCCATGCACTGGAGGTAGAAGCCGTGCGGCAGGATCTTCGTTCCCATCGCGTCAGGGAGGTTGCAGCAGCTACAGTTCTTGACCGCAACAAAGGATAAAGCCCAAGGTGCTATGGCTGTGGGGAAAAGGGCCATCTTCAATCCAGCTGCCCTAAGCGAACCGTGAAAAGGAGAGTTGATCGATCTCGAGAGGGTAGTGCAGCTAACGGCACTGCCTGGCGGCGACAGGATCATCGTTCACCTCACGGTAGGGAGGTTACAGCAGTTACGGTTCGCGACCACAGTAAAAGATACAGCCCTAGGTGCTATGGCTGTGGGGAAAGGGGTCATCTTCGGTCCAGCTGCCCTAAGCACACCCTAGGAAGGGAAGGTGAACGGTCTCAGAAAGGAAGTGCGGCTAACAGCACCGCCCAGCAGCAGCAGAAATACGACTTTACTATCAGACATTGCAGCGGGAAATCTCACGGCAACGCAGATGCATTGTCAAGAAGACCTTGTCCTGAAGATTGCAACCATTGTAGTAGGCAAGAGAGTAAGGAAGTGGTATCCGTGAGGATGCTCAGGACAGACCACCTCAGCAACGGGTGGAAGGACAGCCTACGTCATGCACAGCAGGAAGATCCAGACATCAAGCCGATTCTGGGATGGATGAAGGCCCGTGCTACCAAGCCTAAGTAGAGGGACGTCTCAGCGATGAGTTCAACCACGAAAAGCTATTGGGCCCTATGGGACAGCTTGCTGCTTCAGGATGGAGTCCTGTGCCGTAAATGGGACAATGGTCGAAGAGACAGCTGTCGTTTGCAAATGGTTGTCCCTAAAGCTAAAGAGCCGAATGTTCTACAGCTGTGCTTATGGCACGGTCGTTCACGAGTCCATCTGGGAGTTAAACGAACTCTACTGAAGGTCCGAGAACAGTTTTACTGGGTCCATTATCGTGACGATGTCGAGGATTGGTGTCGTACATGTACAAGTTGTGCGGCCGTGCGGGGACCTCAGACACGTAGTAGAGGAGCACCGAAATTGTACAATGTTGGTGCACCACGGGATAGGACAGCCCTTGACATTGCGGAGCCGTTACAGAAAGGCGTAAGAGGGACTCCTAAGATCGTCCATGTGGATCGCTTGGCGCGTTATCATGGGACCGATAATGCTCGGGACGAGCATGTCTTAGGAGGGGGCAGTGTTACGCGCTCCAGTCGACGATATACTAGCGCCATCTAGTGTCAGGAACGAGAGCGAGTAGAGCGTTGCAGAAAATGACATCACAGATCTCTCAACCGACAGCGCCATCCGAAGAACTAAGTTTCTAGAAAATCTATACTCGCAAACTCGTCCCTTTGCGCGCATTTACTTGAATATTCGGGACGCTTCTTTGCTAATTTAAATAAATAGGCGCCGCAAGATGCGATCGGAGCAGAGTTGAACTCGGCGACACAAGCGAAACTTCGGAGCGGAATTAAGTGAATTAGTGTGTTTAATTATTAGTGTTTTTAACTTTAATTTGTATAAAGTAAATTAAAGTGTTAATTTAGGTAATTTTATCGGCAATTTTTATTGTCACAAACCTCAAGCTCGTAACAATATTTTCGTTCCATATTCCATCATGCGAAAAACCCCGAGAATAGCCCTAAGTGAAAATAATTTTCTGGATTAATTTAAAAAATAATTTATTGTTATTTATTTAATTTTAATATTGTAAAATATGGCTTATTTATGTTTAATAATTTTGCTATTACAAATAACATTATATACCTATCATCAAAGTAAGAAATTATTACATGAATATGCCTTGCCCATATAATGAACCTTATGTATCAGCATCCATATAAACCAAAAATATATACCATCTTTCTCCCAATTATATTAATTTAATGAAAACATAGCAGCCACAACACAAGAATTTACAGTTCACTTGAGTAATTTAAAATTCAATGGGCTTGATATTTTGCGTACCATTATACAGTTGATTGTGAACAAATCAACCAACCTCAAAAACAACTACTGCGATTGTTATAATATATGGATGAATAAATACATACAGTTGTGACTTGGTGTATATTTATTTCAATTTGAGACAAACAATCAAAATTGCATTTACATTTATTTTTCGATCCAATTTTCGAATTTTAAAAGTTGAAAAAAAAACAAAAGAAATCAAATTTTTAACAAAAACAAATCTTTATTTTTTACATCCAGTTTTTGGTAGTGGTAAGCTCAAAACTATGCTGGAAAATATGTTTTATAAATTGAATAAAAAATAATGTAATATATCTATAAAATTATTAATTAATATAAAATTAATTTATTGGGTTTTTATCTCAAGGAATTGTCAATACCAGTACGAAACCTGCAATTACTGATGTTTCATTTGCGTATCTCGGAAATCAGATAAAACCGTCAGTCTTGCCAGTACATCTATCCGTTCGTGTCTGATTGAGAGAACCTAACCTCTGTTTGTAGACACGCTGGTGTACTGTATGTATATAATCCTGTAAATGTATAATTTATAAAATAAACTAGCTTGCCAGGCAGACGCTGTTCTACCCTTTTCGGCGACCCTTTCTCATGTCCTATTAAAAATCCTTAAATTCGCAAAAAAAAATTGGGTCACTCATGGGCAAAAAAACTATCCTATGTCTTAAGTTGGACCAAACATAAAGTATGACATTGACAGTGATAATAACTAGGAATGTTCAATAACTATAGGAGGTTTAACGTGGTAGAGCCAAACTTGCATGTGTACTTGACTGACTGTAGTGTGTAACTGTATTATGGTTGTAGCACGAATGGGTCTGCTCGACCGTGAAAGGTACCACGTTCTCACAGAATATCAGCGTAAAATAGCAGCTTAATACTGGTGTGTTTGGTATAGTGAGTACAGATCTGGAGACCCTTTATACCGGAATCTGGCATTCCATCTTAATCATCAGGGGTGACAACGCATCTTCATTTTGATTCTTAATTGAGGATAAATGTACATGTCTATAGGCCACAGAATTACCATCAAGTGGACTGTGTGTTCATTTGTTATTCTATAAAAAAGGTGTTAGAGTGACATATTCCCTGACATAATGAGGCAATTTGATTTGCGCCATTTTGGCACTGACACACTCATTTGGGTTGAGCGCTGGCTTGATACAGGCATTGGAGTCTCATTACAGGGACTCTAGTGTTTGTGTTAGGATCAACGGGGTCTACTCGGACTGGTTTGACATCCATAAAGGTGTCAGACAGGGCTGTGTGGCTTCCCCGTGGCTGTTCAACCTATTTATGGACAGTTGTTTGCAAAGTTTGAAAGTGAACGCAAGTAAGACGAAGGTATATGGTTTTTGAAAGAGAAGAAAGTAAAACGATTTGTGAAATAAGAATAGAAGGGGAGTTGATCGAGCAAGTAGATGAGTTTGTATATTTGTATATTTGGGCTGCATATTTAGCAAGGATGGCAGATATGATAAGGATATAGAATGACGAGTGAATGCGGGAAATAGAGTAAATGGGGCCCTGCACTCTATTGTGAAGAATCAAAATATGTCAAAAAAGGCACGTATGGCAATTCACAATGCTGTGTTGGTCCCTACTTTAACGTATGGTAGTGAAAGTTGGGTGTGGCAGAAGAAGCACGAGAGTAGAATCAACGCAGTAGAAATGCGGTCCTTAAGGAGTATGTTAGGGCTGAATCTGAATGCCAGGGTAAGAAATTGTGTAATAAGAGAAGAGTGTAGTTTGCAAGATGATGTTGTGACCAGGATTAAGAAAGGAATGCTTCGGTGGTTTGGTCATGTGGAAAGAATGAATGAGGAAAGAGTGACAAAGAAAATTTATGTCGCAGAAGTGAACGGCAGAGTTGGAAAGGGACGTCCTAGGCGAAAATTTATCGACCAGATTGGCGATTTATTGAAAACGAGCCAAATTAGGAGTACCCTTAACCGACGAGCATGTATGCGTAGGTGTAGGTAGGTAAAGTTAGTTGTTCAAATAGTGTGAGTTTACGGACGCACGCTAGCCACGTACTTAGGAGGCCAAATATGTAAAAATTTAAATATTTGTACATACATAACATAAACACTCACGCCTGTCACCCAGAGGGGTAGGCAGAGACTATAGATTTCCATTTGACACGATCCTGACACACCTCTCTCGCCTCCTTCACATCCATGTGAAGGAGGCGAGAGAGGTGTGTCAGGATCATGCCAAATGGAAGTCTGTAGTCTCTGTCTACCCCTCTAGGTGACAGGCGTCAATGTGGCACTGACAGCAGAATTGAACGTCCACGGAACTAATAATAGAGATAAGACAGTGTGACAAAATATATCGATAAAAATTCTATACCCTACCTAACATAATATAACAAAAACACTCACGCCTGTCACCTAGAGGGGTAGGCAGAGACTACAGACTTCCATTTAGCATGATCCTGACACACATCTCTCGCCTCCTCCACATCCATATACCTACGCATACATGCTCGTCGGTTAAGGGTGCTCTTAATTTGGCCCATTTTCAATATATCGCTAATTTAGTCGATAAACTTTCGTTTAGTTTACTTCTGCAACAAAAATCTGCTTTGTCACTCTTTCCTCATTCATTCTTTCTACACGACCAAACTACAGAAGCATTCCTGTCTTAATCCTCGTCACAGCATCATCTTGCATACCATATCACACTCTTCTCTTATCACACAATTTCTCACCCAGTCACTCAGATTCAGCCCTAACATACTACTTAAAGACCGCATTTCTACTGCAATTATTCTACTCTCGTGCTTCTTCTGACACACCCAACACTCATTACCATACGTCAAAGTGGGGACTAATACGTCATTGCGAATTGCTATACGTGCGTTTTTTGACACATTCTGACTTCTGAGTCCCATTTACTTTATTTCCTGCGTTCACTCATCGTTCTATATCTTTATCATATCTCCCGTCCCTGCTGAATACACATCCCAAATATACAAACTCATCTACTTGCTCAACCAACTTGCTCAAACAACTAGAGTTTATAAGTTGTTTGTGCAGTATTAGTTTTAAGTAATATAATGACTTGCCGTGTAGTGGCGGTTAAGAATATCCACTACCCCATATCTTCCCGTGGGTGTCGTAAAAGGCGACAGAGGGAAACAGGCAGGAGATGGGCAGCAGCATCTTCCTGATAACAACAATTACACAAAAAAAATGCGGTTGCCAACCCGCTCGCCAAGCGTGGCAACTATGGCAATATACCCCCCATGAACAATAACACAAATAGACGGCCCCCAGTCCCCGGCGGCCCCGCTATTCCTGGCTACGGTGGCGACCATGGTAACGGCGGGGCAGGGGGTGCTAAGAATCTCCGGTGGAGGTTCGGTTGCCACCTACGACGACTCGACCTGGCAACATTTAACGCACGCACACTGAGGACTGACGAGAAGATCCTGGAGCTGGAAGAAGAGATAGACAAGTTGCGCTGGAGTATTATAGGATTATCCGAGGTCCGAAGAGAGGGGGAGGACAAGGTGATTCTCGAATCCGGCAACTTGTTCTATCACCGGGAGGGCGACCATCTGTCCCAAGGAGGTGTCGGATTTATCGTCCACAAGTCTCTCGTCAACAACGTTGTAAAGATTGGGAGTGTGTCGAGGAGGATCGCGTACCTGATACTCAGAATCACCAAACGGTATTCGCTGAAGGTCATACAGGTTTACGCACCAACCTCGGCACATCCCGATGAGGAGGTGGATGAAATGTATGAGGATATTTCCAAAGCCATGCATTCCTCCAAAACCCACTACACGGTGTTGATGGGAGACTTCAACGCAAAACTAGGCACAAGAGAAAGCGGTGAGCTGAAGTTAGGGAAATTTGGAGTAGGGCAACGGAACCGAAGGGGCCAGCAGCTGGCCGACTTTATGGAGAAGGAGGGACTCTTTATGATGAACTCTTTCTTCCAGAAGCGGCCCCACAGGAAGTGGACCTGGTCGAGCCCCGACGGTTCGACAAAAAATGAGATTGACTTCATTATGACGACCAGACGCCAACTGTTCAGTGATGTCTCAGTGATCGCAAGGGTGAAAACTGGCAGCGATCACCGAATGGTTAGAGGCACACTGAACCTAAACGTTAAGTTGGAGAGGTCTCGTCTAATGAAGTCAACGCTCCGTCCCCCTCGTGCTCTAATCCAGAATCCCGAAAACTTTCAGCTCGAGTTACACAACCGCTTTCAGTGCCTACAAGATTGTAATGCAGTGGACGATATGAATGACAAGCTCGTGGAAACTGTCCATGCGGTCGGAGCTAAGTTCTGCAAGACCCGCCGCAGAAGAACACAAAAACTCTCCGATCACACTCTTAATCTCATGGCTGTTAGACGGGAGATGAGGCTGCAATCGTCAACAGATTTGACAGCATACAGGCAACTGAACAGACAGATCTCCAAATGCATGCGGCGAGATTTACGCAACTTTAATACTGCTCGTATTAAAGAAGCGATCGAGCGGAACCAGGGCTCCAAAGTCTTTGCCAGAGATCTGTCTGCCCGTAAGAGCCAACTGTCAACGCTGAAGACTGAGTGTGGCAGCATCGTTTCCGGGACACCTGAGATTTTGAGTGAGATTGAGAGGTTCTATGGGCAGCTGTACACATCATCGTTGGAGCCACACGCAAGTGTGAGTAACGATCCAAGAGCAAGTCTTATCCGACACTATTCCGATGATATCCCGGACGTCAGTCTAAGCGAGATTAGAATGGCTCTCCAGCACCTTAAAAACGGCAGGGCCCCAGGCGAGGATGGAATTACAGCGGAGCTTCTGAAAGCGGGTGGAACACCGGTACTTGAAGTCCTTCAGAGGCTCTTCAATTCCGTCCTCCATGGTGGCACTACTCCAGAGGCGTGGAGCAGAAGTGCGGTGGTCTTGTTCTTTAAGAAAGGCGACACCGCTCTCTTGAAGAACTACAGACCGATTTCCCTTCTGAGCCGCGTCTACGTGCTGTTTTCGAGAGTCATTACGAATCGTCTCGCACGCAGACTCGACGACTTCCAGCCTCCCGAACAAGCCGGTTTCCGAAAAGGCTTCAGTACCATAGACCACATACATACCCTGCGGCAGATTGTACAGAAGACTGAAGAGTACAATTTGCCACTTTGCCTGGCGTATGTGGACTATGAGAAAGCCTTTGATTCCGTCGAAATTTGGGCGGTGCTGCAGTCCCTTCAGCGGTGCCAAGTTGACTGTCGGTATATCGAAGTGCTGAAGTGTTTGTACAGTAGGGCTACGATGGCTATCCGAGTACAGAACCAGAGCTCGAAACCTATCCAACTGCAGAGAGGTGTAAGACAGGGTGACGTTATATCCCCGAAACTCTTCACCGCTGCTTTGGAAGACGTTTTCAAGCTACTGGACTGGAAAGGATACGGTATTAACATCAATGGCGAGTACATCACTCACCTTCGATTTGCCGACGATATAGTCCTTATGGCAGAATCGCTGGAGGACTTAAGCACTATGCTCAATGACCTCAATAGTGCCTCCCAACGGATAGGTCTTAAGATGAACATGGACAAAACAAAGATCATGTTTAATGTCCATGTCACACCTATGCCGGTAGTTGTTGGGAGCACTATGCTCGAAGTTGTTGACGAGTACGTTTACCTGGGACAAATAGTCCGACTAGGTAAGTCCAACTTCGACCGAGAGGTCAATCGACGGATTCAACTCGGCTGGGCAGCGTTCGGGAAATTACGACATATCTTCTCGTCAGGTATACCTCAAACTCTAAAAACTAGATTGTACAACCAGTGCGTGTTGCCAGTGATGACTTACGGATCTGAGACGTGGTCCTTCACTGCTGGCCGTATGAGGACGCTCAAGGTCGCTCAGCGAGCTATGGAGAGGGCTATGCTCGGAGTTTCTCTGCGTGATAGACTCAGAAATGAGAATATCTGCAGTAAAACCAGAGTGACCGACATAGCCCAACGGATTAGTAAGCTGAAGTAGCAATGGGCCGGCCATATAGCTCGAAGAACCGATAACCGATGGGGAAGAAAGGTTCTCGAGTGGCAGCCTCGTACCGGTAGGCGTAGTGTAGGGCGACCCCCCACTAGATGGAGTGACGACCTGGTAAGATATGCAGGAAGTCGATGGATGCAGGTGGCTCAGGACCGTGCTTTGTGGCATTACTTGGGGGAGGCCTATGTTCAGCAGTGGACTTGTGAAGGGCTGTAATGATGATGATGATGAATATAATGACACAAATAAACATATATACATGTTATTAAAAATCATGATTGCTAAGTTTTTAATATGAATACTTTACAAACGTATATTTAAATTAGGTTAGGTCCGGTTAAAACTAACTTCGTGTCCTAGAGGAAAATAGCTACTTACGATTTGACAGCGCTTACCGCTTACGATCGCCATTTTGCTTACAAGTGCTTGCTAGCGCTTGTAAGCAAAATGCATTAAAATAAAATTCAATAAAATACATATTCATCATCATCATCATCATTACAGCCTTTCACAAGTCCACTGCTGAACATAGGCCTCCCCCAAGTAATGCCACAAAGCACGGTCCTGAGCCACCTGCATCCATCGACTTCCTGCATGTCTTACCAGGTCGTCACTCCATCTAGTGGGGGGTCGCCCTACACTACGCCTACCGGTACGAGGCTGCCACATATTACGTTAAAATAATTATGGTTCATAAAAGATAGCTTGATCTCTGCGACAGCTGTCAGTAAAAATCACGCCTATGAAGACCTGAATTTCTTAGTAGTACAGACAGTAACTGTCAATGTCATACTTTACGGGCATGCATTAATTAGGTCGACATGACCATAAAGTATGACACTGACAGGTACTGTCTGTACTACTAATAAATTCAAGAGTTCATAGGCGTGATTTTTACTGACAGCTGTCGCAGAGATCAAGCTATCTTTCATGAACTATAATAAATATTACATTATTTAAAATTCATCAGTATTTCGAATATTTTTAATATGCTAATTGCAAGAATTATTATTATACAATCATTGCTGATAGTGGCGATCGCACTTGATTAGATCGCTTAACATGAAATTTTAAGAAAATCCCTTACGCCTTAGCAATCAGTGCTTCATTTTCATCTAACTTACTTTTTGCATGCTATGTAATGAACTGCTTTCTTTTGCTGGTCTAGATATTTTACGTCTGGCGTAAATAAAACGGTAATACTGCCGTCTATTGCATGCTGTGATGTTTTTCTATTGTTTCCTGTAATCGCTTCTTACGATGGTAACGAGACATGTGTAGGTGTTTGAGCCAGGTGGTTATATTAAAGTTGTATTCGTAGCATGAATGGATCGGCTCAAACGGAGAAAGGCCAAGCACTCAAAGAAAGCAACTTAGTAAAATATTAGCTTAATGGTGTTGTGTTTAGTACTCGTATGGTGAGTGTAGAAACCCGGAAACCCTTTTTAATGGAAACGAGGCAATCCATTTAAGTCCACATAGGTGACAACGCATTTAAATTTTGATTATTAATCGAGGATAGATGTACATATCTATGGGCCACGCCCTCCTTTTACGTGTAACCGTTATTTACTTTTATTCTACTAAAAAACGAAATGACATAGTGGATTTCCTTTAAAAACGAGAGTCACATCACGAGAGTCGTGGAACACTAATAAACAATATTTAGTTCTAGTTTATATGAAGTTCACTTTCTCTGTGTTTAGAAACTCTGCGCTTGAAGTTGTTGAAGAGTATGTTTGTGTAAGAAAATCTGTCCGACCAGCTAAGTTTAACTTCGAAACTCTCATTGTTATATTATCTGAAAACACCGTTAACAACTATTACTGTTAGTACCTTAGTTTGGTACAAGTTAGTATTATGCAGACTTTGTTTGGAATTTCCTTGATTGACATAGTCTGTAACGACTCTGAAGTGGAATTAGAGAAACCAACAAAGTCCAATTATTTAACGGATTAGTAAGTTAAGGTAGCAATGGACCCTCTCGAAGCCGAATAACTGAAAATTGATGCGTGAAAAAGAAGTCTCGTAACAGGCTACTGAAGGATCAAAGTCAAAATAAATATTTTTATTCAAATTGGCTTTTGAAAAACACTTTATGAAAGACAAACGTCACGTCATCGCTTCAACAAGTCCAGACTGCGGGTAGACCTTGTAGCAAAAAGCGGCAATCAATTTACAAGTAGACTGTTTTTCTCCCAAAAGTTACAATTTATCCTTATTATTTACATACATAAGAAAAAGAGTCTAAGATAGCGCATTATTTTTATCTTATCTAACATTTTTATTTTTTTTAAATATCCTTTCTACATAATTCACCATTTTACCCGCAACGGAAGGGAAAATTTTTACCCGCAATGGAAGGCGTTTAGTATGAGAAGTTGTTTGTTTGTTTGTGTGTGCAAACAAATGTTTCCATTTATCTCCAAAACGGGTGAACCAATATCGATTCGGTTTCCTGTAAAGGGTTTACGATACGGGTTCTCAGACGGGTGTTATGATGTGAACTCGTTAGGAAACGCTGCAATAAACATTTCACATTTCATTACATTTTTAAGCATAAATGTTCTCATTTATCTCCAAAACGGTTGCACCGATTTGCGCTTGTGACTTATCGGCAATGGTTCTTAGATAGGTTATTTCAGCAGGGGGCGCTGCTATCTCCTAAATAACATATATATACATAAACACTCACGCCTGTCACCCAGAGGGGTAGGCAGAGACTACAGACTTCCATTTGGCACGATCCTGACACACCTCTCTCGCCTCCTTCACATCCATACACCTACGCACACATGCTCGTCGGTTAAGGGTACTCCTAATTTGGCCCGTTTTCAATAATTCGCCAATTTGGTCGATAAATTTTCGCCTAGGACGTCCCTTTCCGACTCTGCCATTCACTTCTGCAACATAAATTTTCTTTGTCACTCTTTCCTCATTCATTCTTTCCACATGACCAAACCACCGAAGCATTCCTTTCTTAATCCTGGTCACAACATCATCTTGCAAACCACACTCTTCTCTTATTACACTCCTAAAAGAACATGATATATTATTATATGAAAGAATTTGCTGAGAAGAATACGAAAACTATAACAACGTCACCCTAAATCCAAGTTAGCGGACCGTCGAACATGGCGGACTAGTTATTTTTTTGTTGTTTCCCATGAAGCGGCTATCGAATGCAAGTTTTCATCTATACACGAATAAAATGACGTGATTTTTGAAGAAATGGTGTTATTTAATAGTGGTAGATAATGGTGCGGATTTTCTTGGGTTTATAATTTAATGCTGTCATCTCCAAAGCTGTTCAACCTGTACTTAAATTACCTCATAGTGGAGCTCAGTAGCATGAGAGTCGAATGCAAGGTGAGTGGTGTTAATGTAAACAATATTAGTTACGCGGACGACATAGTGCTGCTGGGCCCCACTACGAGTGCTATCAGAGAAATATTGAACGTATGTGAGAGCTATGCTAAGTCGCATAGTCTGGCCTACAATGTCAGAAAAACCGAATTTATGGTCTTTAAGGCCGCCGGTAAGTGTCCCGAATTTATACCTCCAATTTACCTCGGCGGAGTGGAGGTGAACAGAGTTTTCCAATTTAAGTACCTGGGCCACATACCTAACGACAACCTTAGAGACGATTTAGACATACCTAAAGAACGGGGGTGTAGGGCTTTGGCAGTCCGTTGTAACATGCTGGTCCGTAGATTCGCTCGTTGTACGGATGAAGTCAAGATTACGCTTTTTAAAGCATTTTGTCAAAACATGTACACGAGCGGTGTGTGGATCAGCTACACCAAAGGATCGTTAAACACCCTTCGCGTCCAAATAATAATATCTTCAGGATGATGTTGAAACTTCCTCGTTTATGCAGTGCATCTGAAATGCTTGCGCAGGCGAGAACGGATGGTTTTCAGGCACTCATGCGCAAGAAAGTGGCGTCACTGATAAGCCGCGTACGGGGAAGTGACAACAGCATCCTGAGGACGGTGGCAGATGATAGAGATCCACATGCACCTATATTAAGGAGTTATGTGAGGACAATGTCCGAATTCGTAAATTATTTAAATTATTTAAGTTTATTATTAAATTAAATTATTATGATTATAGTACTACTAACTCCCTTACTATACGAATTAATTACTAACCCTTATGGATCTATATTATCTGAAAATAAAGTGATTTGATTTGATTTGATAATTATGTTACCTAATAGATAGGTGCATATGTGTAGTACCTATATTTGATATTATTTCTGTGTTTATCGCTGCGACATACAAATAGGCACAGTAAGATAGAAAGGACTAGAGAAATTTATAATTAGTTGTTTACTATGACCCAGGGAAGATCAATTCTCTATAAAACACTTTTTTATTTTTATATTTCGTGACTTACTTCCTTTGAGTAGGGGGTTTTCAAAAATTTTATTTAATACTTTTTCGATTACAACATTTATATCCATGGTGGGCTTTTTCGAAATTTTTAATTTTGCTTTTTACTTTAACTTCACATACGCTATAAATCCACTTAAAGTCAAATATGGCATTCTTGTTAAATTAGTTATATATATGTTTGTACTAATCATTACATATTTTAAAAGTAAGAGTGATACGTACTGAAAACAAAAAAACATTAAAACAAATCAGTAGTTTTTTGTTTTGAATTTGCTACAGGTGTCAATAAACTGTATTGCTTGGCATTTCATTGATTGATATTATCTTGATTGGTAATCATGTGATGATCTTGATTGATGATCACGTGTATTTAGTACTCCATTAAAAATTGCATAGTTGTTTTCATTATTAAAATATTATGAACTGTGTAATATACAGCGAGCCTAGCCCCAATCTTTAATTGCACAAAATTATAAGAAACATAATTTCCTTTGCAAGAAAACAACAAATCACACAAAATTTGAATATAGCATGTGGATAATAACAACTCGTAAATTATCTTGCGGCGTAATCAAATGACGAATTCAAAGTTAGGCGCTAGGTGCAATCTTTTTGTCATTAATTTCAAATAACCATGTTCTGTGTTCACGTCAATTGTACATTTCGTAATAAAAGAATTCGATACCAAAAAAGCTGTATAAAAGTTCCATAACGCATATTGCGATCATCACCCTCCTCCATTATAGCAAAGGGTAGTAGACAACCCGTCAAACGACGCCGCCACAAGTGAAGACGTACAATTTTGCCAGCTTCTACCAGCAAGATCTCTCTCTCTCTCTCTCTCTCTCTCTCTCTCTCTCTATCTGTCGCTAATTAGGCACCTTCTGCATCATCCATAGAATCACAGGTTTAAAGTGACCATACTCGTCGTATGAGCATGCTGTATTCGGATGCGCCTCCAGAGCCTCCTACTTCAGTAATCAGAAGACTACATAAAACGGCTGTCCCGAACCAAAAATAATGGTGTTTTGGCTGATATTTTGGACTATACATATAAAGAAGTTCATGCTTAAGAAAAAATATAAAAGTAAAAACACTAACATTATTGCAAATAATTACTAAATCTAATAAATTTTGGGTCCAAAATGGAAAGATAAAATATAAAATGTAGCATAGGATTATGTGATGCAAAAATACATTGCACACAAAAATTAAATAAGATTATGTAATTAAAATAATAATAATAATTATTATATCTAAAGACAAATATGGTTTAAACACGTAGAGAGAGTTTGTGTTCTGAGATGTTAGTGATGTTAGCCTTTTTGCTTTTATAGCTTCACCTGACTTATGGCTCGTGGCCTGCAAGTCCACGAGTATGAATGAGGAAAAAGTGATAAATTTATTCTTTGAAAATAAGCGTGTATTACTCCTAAATTACGTCCTAGACGGTATTAACGCTCGAGATAGCGATGTGTTGAAGATGGACCTTATAAAGAGTAACTTTAACTGAGGAAGAGGAACATGTATGCGTAGATACATGAATGTGAAAGAAGCAAGAGAGGTGTGTTGGTAATTATATTAATATTTTCTAGACCGAATTACTCCGGTCTGAAAAAAAAATTAACACTGGCTACCGTTACTCCGGGCTGCTGCTGGGAATTTCTTGTTAGAAAAACCCAATTTCTGATTTCAGACTCGACGCAGGATTAGAACAGGGGACTTCCAGATCATCAGTCGCGTTCAAGGCTACTAGACTGAAAAGGCAGTCAAGAGGTGTGTTTTGATAATGCCAAATTGAATCCATACTGTTACTTCCGTATTGATTCCTTATTTTTTCATTAACGATAGCATTGGCACGTAGCTAGTTTACATTTGTTCGCTTGGTAAACTTTTGCGACAAAATCGCTGCTATAATTACGACCAACATATAACTTTTAAAATAAGAGTTTTTAAGATATACTAGCTGTTCCTCGCGACTTCGCCCACAAAATAGATAAAATCAAAGCAAATAAAATCAAAAATTTTCAACTTCCACGGGGAGCTCTGAAGAAATGTTCGAATTATTTCCAGTCGCCAAATTTCAAGAACCGTACATCGCGTCAAAACTCGCGATACCATCCATACCATCTGGATACTTGGCGGTCCACTGTATGTTTTACTAGGAGTTTTCTTCCTCGTACTACGCCTCTGTGGAATCGTTTACTACCGGCGATATTGCCGGACCGATACCATTTAGGGACTTTCAAGAAACGAGCTTACTTTTGTCTGAAAAGCCGGAAACGCACCCGCAATGTCCTTGGTGTTGCAGATGTCTATGGGCGGCGGTAGTCACTTCGGATGAGCCGCATGGTTCTTTACCCCTCTTCTATAAAAAAAAACTTTGTTGTAAGTAATAAGTTCCTAGATTGCAAAAATGGCCAAAAATTCCGTTGATTTATTATTATCATCATCATTATCTTTACTGCCCTTCACAAGTCCACTGCTGAACATAGGCCTCCCTCAAGGGATGCCACAAGGCACGGTCCTGAGCCACCTGCATCCATCGACTTCCTGCATGTCTTACCAGGTCGTCACTCCATCTAGCGGGGGGTCGCCCTACACTTCGCCTACCGGTACTTATTATTATATGCTTATTCAATTTTGACTTAAAGACAATATATTGTATTACCTCCTTCGCTGAACGCTTAAGGAAAGAGCAAGCAAACTGTTTAGTTCACATGTACGGGATATCAACCGTCTGGTTGTCTGAAGTAGAAATTAAATTGTGTGATTGACTATTACCTATATCTGCCGCCAAATAGCTGTGCTTGTACTGCTTTGTTCCGTTCGGAAGGGTACAGAGAACTAACATAAATACAGGCTATGAAGCATTCCCTCTAAGTCCATAGAGGCCATACAAATCACGGTACAGAGCAGTTTACCGTTTCAGGTCGTCAGTTTGAATATACTCGTAAAATAGGACCCAATACTGCGTTAAACTAAAAAGTAATCTCAAATTGGCACGTAGCTAGTTTACATTTGTTCGCTTGGTAAACTTTTGCGACAAAATCGCTGCTATAATTACGACCAACATATAACTTTTAAAATAAGAGTTTTTAAGATATACTAGCTGTTCCTCGCGACTTCGCCCACAAAATAGATAAAATCAAAGCAAATAAAATCAAAAATTTTCAACTTCCACGGGGAGCTCTGAAGAAATGTTCGAATTATTTCCAGTCGCCAAATTTCAAGAACCGTACATCGCGTCAAAACTCGCGATACCATCCATACCATCTGGATACTTGGCGGTCCACTGTATGTTTTACTAGGAGTTTTCTTCCTCGTACTACGCCTCTGTGGAATCGTTTACTACCGGCGATATTGCCGGACCGATACCATTTAGGGACTTTCAAGAAACGAGCTTACTTTTGTCTGAAAAGCCGGAAACGCACCCGCAATGTCCTTGGTGTTGCAGATGTCTATGGGCGGCGGTAGTCACTTCGGGTGAGCCGCATGGTTTTTTACCCCTCTTCTATAAAAAAAAACTTTGTTGTAAGTAATAAGTTCCTAGATTGCAAAAATGGCCAAAAATTCCGTTGATTTATTATTATCATCATCATTATCTTTACTGCCCTTCACAAGTCCACTGCTGAACATAGGCCTCCCTCAAGGGATGCCACAAGGCACGGTCCTGAGCCACCTGCATCCATCGACTTCCTGCATGTCTTACCAGGTCGTCACTCCATCTAGCGGGGGGTCGCCCTACACTTCGCCTACCGGTACTTATTATTATATGCTTATTCAATTTTGACTTAAAGACAATATATTGTATTACCTCCTTCGCTGAACGCTTAAGGAAAGAGCAAGCAAACTGTTTAGTTCACATGTACGGGATATCAACCGTCTGGTTGTCTGAAGTAGAAATTAAATTGTGTGATTGACTATTACCTATATCTGCCGCCAAATAGCTGTGCTTGTACTGCTTTGTTCCGTTCGGAAGGGTACAGAGAACTAACATAAATACAGGCTATGAAGCATTCCCTCTAAGTCCATAGAGGCCATACAAATCACGGTACAGAGCAGTTTACCGTTTCAGGTCGTCAGTTTGAATATACTCGTAAAATAGGACCCAATACTGCGTTAAACTAAAAAGTAATCTCAAATTGAAGGTAAAAAACTTCTCTTTTGTTCTAAAGGATTTAAATAGCTAAAAAGAAAAAAATAATTTTATATTCATGAGTCGGTGCTACATAGTAAATAAAAGAATTGAAGCCCCGAATTCAGAAAGTGAAGTTGTTTTCTTTTAAAATGTAAATTTATTTTTAAAGAACTAAAGTCAGCTTTACATTTTACTAAACGTTATTTCTGTAACCATTTTGAGTGGACTCAGTAATTTAACAGACTTCGTTGGACATAGACCTTTCCAATAGGGGGGGGGGGGGAGCGGTATTTGCCATAATTGCCACGCTTAGCAGGTGAGTTGGCAACCGCAGTTTTTTTTGTTGATATTAGAATGACGTTACAAAAAATATCGCGTAACATACACACAAAAACGTGTCTAAAGCCGAGATATTCTTGAACAAAATCTCAGACTAGGGGCGACTAAGTCTAGTCCAGTTCCACCCCTTGAAGACAGAAGTTTGCGCGTTTACTGGTAAAAAGAACCCCTTTGTCGTATCTCCTCAGTTTCAGGGCACTCTCTTCAGTGCCTCAGCTAGTGTCGGAATCCTTGGAGTCGACATTGAGTAACGAGCAGTTTCGTGGTCACTTAGAAGAGAAGGCCAAAAGGCACAGGTTTGGCGTCACATGCAATACTGTAACCATCGCTGGGCTAGAGATCCCCAGTGAAAGCTCCTTCCAAAGTGAGTCCACTTTCAAAATGGAATTCATCCAAAGAATTCCTCAAGTTCTCTTCGCATTTGACTGGCCTGTTGGTCTAGTGGTTAGTGACCCTGACTGCTATGCCGGAGGTCGTGGGTTCGATTCCCACCCAGGACAAACGTTTGTGTGATGAGCACGATCATTTGTTCTGTGTCTGGGTGTAATTTATCTATAATATTTATATATTTAGAAATATATAAGTATGTTTATCAGTTGTCTAGTACCCATAACACAAGCTCTGCTTAGCTTGGGACTAGATGGCGTTGTGTGATAGTTGTGGAATATTATTATTATTATCGTCAGTGAATCGATCGATCAGAACGAACTCTATCATCAACTATTCGAGTCGTTCTTCGCTGGATGCGGTCATGTGGAAAGAGCTGGCAATGAGTTGTAACGGATATGAGAACAATATTTCATGTGAGGTTAAACCTGCGTCTTGTAAAGTTACAAGTCAGCATATAATACTGTTCCACTCTGCTTAGCGCGTCCAGCTTTTTAGAAGCCAATTTAGGTTTCCCTTCTAATTGACTGCGGAAATGTACTTCACTTGATATGTCGACGCCGAGAATGAAGAAGCCCTGTAATTGAATAGATACAACAAAGGAAATCTTTTCAGCGGTGAATACGCAAAACTGTGTCTTCAGAGACTGCGAACTGAGAGTTTCCGTCAAGAAATTCTCAGTAGCTGCCCGGAGTCAGGAAGTTGGTGGTGTCTCACCCCCGTACCTCGGAAAGCAGGTAAAGCCGTTGGTCCTGCGCCTGATACCTCTCCGGTCGTGTTGGTGCACCGTCGCATCGGATTATAAGAGTGAGGGAATAGAGAGTGCACCTGTGCTTGCGCATACACTTGGGCACTATAATCTCGTCCTGCGCCGACGGCTAGTATTCGTTAGGCTGGCCGCCGTGACCGAAATTCGATCGGAAGGACATTTTTCTTTGTTTGTTTGTAAAGTTTCATCACAATCAGTTCAGCTATTCCGAAGAATAGGCTGGACAGGCAGGCAGACAGACAGACAAACGTTTAAAAACGGTTGTTTATATCTTAATAGCATGCAAATAACCCTCTAATACTAGTTTTTACAGATTTTATCGCGTATATTATACTATAATTATAAATACCTGACGTTTCGAATGCTTTACAGCACCCATGGTTACGGGGGGGACTGAGATGTACAACGTCCAGATCTGCACAGTATAAACTTATGGTATCTTGAAGTCTTGCAGTTGTATGCTTTGGTTGGGATTTAATTTTATTTATTATAGAATCCCAAGCAGCTGGCCATCTTTTCCATTGAAATTAGGATGTTTTTTGATTTCAATAGCCTCGCGAATCATCCTTGGAAGGAATCGATGTTCTTTAGCGAGGATTTGTTGTCTATCAAATCTAATGTATATCGGAACAAAAGTTGAATTTTAATCTATGGTAACCGCTGTTAACTATGACATCTGAACGTTGAACATCTCAGTCCCCCCCCGTGACCATGGGTGCTCTAAAGCGCTCGAATCGTCGGGTATTCATAGTTAAATATACGCGATAAAATCCGTAAAAACTAGTATTATTTCAATGTGTAGTGTTCGCGTAAATATAAGAAATCATTATATAACCCTCTAAGTTTTTTATAAGCCAGTTCTTTCAATAATTCAGACAGAAAGTTAAATTTTATTTGTATGGTTAATTAAAAAAGTTAAAATGACTGAAATGACACACATTTATACAAAAATTACACTCAGTAACAGCCGGTCCCTTGCACTCCCTGTGAATGTAGTGGGCAAACCTGGTTCGATTTTCACTGGTACCAATGAATTTATTTTCAATTTTTATCTCTAATTTATATGTTTATAACGTACCTAACGGTGGATGAAAAAATCGTGAAGCAACCGGGACATCTAAAAAAAATGTATTGAAGATATTTGATTCGCCGATACGCACAGGGGTGGTGTGGCTAAATAATTACTCCATAACTCTCTCAGAAATGAAAGAGTTCTGTGCCTGAAATAAAAGATTTGTGTGTGATGGCGTGTCTAGAAATCTAGCATGCTTTCAGTGTCACTTGAAATATAGGTACATACATATTGTTCTCTCTGTCTTTCCCACTTCCTAGGCTTCAGAATGACTAATTCGTTTGTAGTGAAACTTGACAACAGATGGAAAGCAATACCATAATATGGGCTTTATTTAATCCAAAAAGCTTGTATTTTTTTTAGAAATCGTGAAATTGATGAAACATGTGTTTGAATATTATCTTAAATCTGAATAACGAATTAATAGATCCCACCCAGGTGGAGACGAGGCGCGTCGCGAGAAAAAAAAATCCTTTTTTTTTATCAAAATGAAGTGACTAACTAACTACTTATTACTTACCTATCGTATTAGAGCCACGCTGCAGTCATATTATGGTTGTAGCACGAATGGGTTGGCTCGACCGCGGCAAAAATACGCTCCAATAGGTTAACAGAGTAAAATTGCAGCTTAATGCTGCTATGTTAGGTATGGTGAGTGTAGAGATCTGGAGACACTTTTTACTAGAAATGAGGCATTAAAGATGAGTATTTAGGGTTGATAACGAAGCTACGTTAATAGTTATCGGGGATAGATGTAGATGTTTATGGGTCACAGCAACCACTTGCCATCAGGTGGGCAAAGACAAAGAAACTGTTACGTACTACAAAATATACAAACAATATGCAAGTAATTATGTGTTTTTTTTAAATCTGTGTCCTTTTTACTGAAAAAAGTTGACATCCCTACGGATACCTAAGGGTGTCGTAAGAAGCAATCATGAGAAATGCCAAAAAGATATCGAGGCTTCCAATACATTGTGGTATGACCATTCAGTTATAGATATGGATACACAACACAGGTTACGGATACAAAATCCCTGCAATTTAGGGTTACCGTTTCTTATTGTAATTATTGTGTAGGTTTTAATTTACACAAATTATGGAGCTTTCCGTGGTGGAGACTTATGCTCAGCAGGCGACTCGTGAGAATCTGTAAGATGATTGTTAACTTTTAAAATTTTATTGGTTCTCGAATCTGAATCTATATTTCTCTTTTTAGCTCCTTCTTTTATCATATACCTAACATGTTTCTTTAGTTATTAGAGGGCTATGAAGCAACTTTTCTCGACTTTTATAACATACATGACCATAGAATCTTATTTGTTTTGCAGTCTTATGTTGATCTGTTAATTATCTTGAAGAAATTAAAGAAAAATATTGCTCCTTCAAGTTTTAATATTCGAGTTAATTTACTTCCTTGATCTTATGCAAAACACGTTAACAAATGGTGGATTACTAAATTAGGGATATCGGTGAGTGCATCGGCAAAGGGGTAAGTTCAAAGTCCGAATGAAGGTAAAAAGTATGCCAAGCAAACTAGCAGGAATCGTATAGAGCAACAATCTGGGTGTATGTGTGCGTCATGATAGGTTATTAAGTTGAAGAGTTCTGAGAGTAACTAAAACTACACAACTAAAATAACATCGCGTTCTCGAAAAAGACCACCAAATATTTTTCTATTAAAATCATGGTGAAATATTTATGTTCGCGTTCGTTAACTATTCTTAGTAAACACGCACGTTGTGATCGTTAAATTTTCATAATTTCACACCTGACTACCTCGTAAAATCTCCGCGGTTGAATGTATGAGCTTAGGGATATTGATATTTTTATTTATTTAATGAAATTTATCCTTACAAATTACAAAGTATTCGTGTATTTCAGCTACCTTAATACGTTTATAATATATTGTCTCAACTTTTCAAGATTTTGGCTGATGTTACAAACAAATTTTGACACTGACACTGGTTAAGGATATGCACTGGGGAACTCAAAAGTCGTGGATTCAGAGGTTACGCAATAAGGTAATTTATTAATATATATATTAAAAACAAAAATAATGGTCCAAGAATCGAGCCCCAAGTAACGCTTATTGATACTACAGATCTGGAGGAACCTATTGATTAAAACTACTTTTACGGATTTTATCGCGTTTAATTTTTAATTTTCAATTCCCGACTTTTCGGGTGCTTTCCAGCACCCATGGTCACGGGGGACTGAGGTAACTGACGTCCTGATGTCGTTGTTAAACCCGGAGTACCTTCAGCTTTTTTATTTATTATTGTTTATGGTCCGATCTATGCAAAATGAACTATGTCTTGAGGTCTTGCAGTGGACCACGTCGGAAAAAGAAAGTGGAAACGTCGGGAATTAAAACCTAAAATAATTAAAATTAAAATTAACCGCGATAAAATCCGTAAAAGTAGTTTTAATCAATGTGTAGTGTTCGCGTAAATATAAGAAATCATTATGGAGGAACCTAGTTATAACTAATGATATTAGATGTAACATGCATATCAAGTTTACTTTTTCAATTAATATATCAAGGTTTTGACATGAATACGCCTGTAAATTTGCTTCCATAGCGAGAGACAGTTTCGGAAACTGATGATAACAGAATCGATGTATACGATTTGGTGTTGCAGCTACATCATTAATATTCAAAATTTGATTACACCACTCGATAGCTAATTGACGAAGAATTCATGACGTTACGTGGAGGGTTGCTATTTTGAGGTATTTTCGTTACGTGTTCGTTACGTGTTCACGTAAGATACACCGTGTCCACGATACAGCCACACTCTGATTTTTTCAAAAAAAATTTACTACTACTACTACTACTGCTACAAGCCTCCTCCAGTTCACTACTGAACGTAGGCCCATCCATAGATTGCCACAAAGTACGCTCCTGAGCCACCCATCAACTACCTGTCAAGTTTCTTCAATCGTCATCAAGTAGGTATCATCAAGCGTTGTGTCGCAATACTAAGCTTGCCAATTCCAGGATACCACTCGAGAACCTTTTACTAACGAACCAAACAAAGCTTTAATTATCATATAATTGGAAGTTTCTGTGACTGCCTCGTCGGTCTAGTGGTTGTAGTAGTGCGACTGCTATTCATGAGGTCCTGGGTTTGAATCCCGGGTCGGGCCAAAAAATTAATTATTGAGTTTTTCCGTCAAGAAACTCTCAGTAGTTGCCCGGAGTAAGGAAGTTGGCGGTGTCTCACCCTCGTGCCTCGGAAAGCACGTAAAGCCGTTGGTCCTGCGCCTGATCTCTCTCCGGTCGTGTCGGTTCACCGTCCAATTGGATTATGAGAGTGAGGAAATAGAGAGTGCACTTGTGCCTGCGCATACACTTGGGCACTATAATCCTGTCCTGCGCCGATGGCTAGCCCCCGTTGAGGCAGGCCGCCGTAGCCGGAATTCGGTCTGGACATTATAATTGGAAGTTTCACCCATATGCTGGGTTTGTAGTAATGCTAGTCATCGGTTCGTAAAATGGAATTACCTAATGTACGTAGGCACAGTATTTGCCTGCGCATGTGATAATAGTTGTCTGAATATCACTCAATACTTGGTATTAAATAGTAACTAGTAATAAATAATAAAATTAGTTTGATGTGGAAAATTAATTATTTTAATATTATTTTAACCTTTATTACTCAATAATATTGATAAGCCTTTTGTTAGATGAGCCTTAGAGCACAAGAGTGTATAGATCAATTTAGAGTGATAAAAGACACGATAGTACCGTCAGTGTATTTTTAACGATTGTAACGTAATTAGTTACGTTTACGCAATAATACTCGTATTAAAAAACCAAATAACTTTTTAGTTGTTCTTTATTAATCAATAATTTTGCAGGAGGTAAAACTTGCCAAGTAACAAATATAATATCAAAGAACGTCATGTGTTTTCTTTTACAACCTTTGAACAATGTGCATTCCTGACTACAACCTCGCATTTCGTTTGTACTAAACTACCTCTTTCCACTATTTTACTTATTTTGTTAAAACTATGATCTTAATTTTTTTACTAAGACTGCGTTTTGAAAACTTTTGTTGTAATAAATACGCAATCTTTATTTAAAATGCATTATTCGCAAATTTATTAAATATGGCTATTCGTAAAACCAGTAAAAAGATAAATATTTACAAAATTAGAGGACATGTCTAATATACAAGGAGGCAACATAATTATACCCTAAGGATTTCTTGAAAGCAGTCAGGTGTACCCTTATCTCTTTATTTGTATAGTTGGGCTACATATGTTCGGAAATTTATTGTGAATTACATTGCCTTTGATTGAAGAGCCGAGGTATTTCAAGAGCTAAACGCTCGACATAAACTTCACAGTACGTGAGCAACCTGAGTTCGATTCTCGCTGGCATAAATGAAATTGATAATTGCATTTTGAGTGCTGATTAAAATGTTCAGCGGTGAAGAAAAACATCGTAAACAAACCTGCATGTTGAAGAATTAAAATAATTTGCACTCATATGAAGTCCACCAGCATATGCTAAAATTATCTTATAATTATATAACAAAATTGTCTTTAATTCAGTAGAGGATGGTGATAGTTGCCACATGCGTCGTACTTATGAATAGGTTCTGCTTAAGCAACTTGCAAAATTTGACTTTGTGTTCTCTCATGGGTTATAAGTCCATGCCTTCTTACCCAGATCTGTAACGTCCGACGATATACGTTGATTCTATTTACCTCTTTTACTATTAATTCCACGTGGTCCAAGTCACTTGTGCAGCTAGTCTACTGATATACAGTTGATCTTAAAGGACCTCAAAGAATTCGAAAAGAAAAAAGAAAGGAATTTAATTTATTCGCGATACTGCAAATGCCCTAAATTCGGGATATAGGAAGGACGTGAAGGAATGCATGTGCACCCACCTGGACTTCCGCTGATCTGCCTCGTGTCTCAATGGCTGCCGGCTTTCTTCACACTTATAAACTTCACAGGTAATTACGAAATATAGCGTTTTTGCAAATGTCTATACTTTTTACTATATACTTGTACAGTTCAATATCCAAATTACACAAAGGCGGGAGTGATGACTCGAGATATAAGCGATGCGATTGGTTGCGTCTTCTCAACTTGTGTTAGCCCCGTTAACACACGAGTGTACACATGCTGGGCATAAAAATGTGGCGGTAGATAGGAAACTCGGAAATGGGCTTTGCAGTACCCTTATTGGATAGTAATTAACGAATCTCTTATAAGCGTTAGGCGATAGTGCAAAGTGACGCGAACAATCATCATCATCGTAATCACAGCCTATCAAAGTCCAGTGCTGAATATAAACCTCTCCATAGATTACTTCATCAACCATTTGATGGTAAATGTTTGATGAAGTTTACACGCTTGGCAGACGATTTTATCACCGCAGTTTTGTATTATTTCGAATTATTATCAGGAAAATGCTGCTGCCATCCACTGTTTTTTATCCCTCTGTCACTTCTCACGAACACACTCACAGTGGATTCTTTTACGGCACTACTACTTTAACCCATGATTTTACTAATTGTTAATCATTATATATACCTTCTGATCTCGATATTTATTAAAAAATTTATTAACGCTTTATTTTGAATAGAAAACCTTTCTCGTAATTTATTTTAAATTGTTTGATTTATTTATTTTATTAAATAATTTATTTAATTTAAATATTTATAATAAATGACTCCTTGTATGTTTCGAATTCACGGCGAAAAGTTATGGAAAATGGGAACGAAGGCTGACGCAATCAAATAAACGAGCTTAAACTTGCCCTTAATAAATTATACAATATACGCCGGGAAATTTCTCTGACTTAAAGTATCAAATAATATGGACTTACTTTAAGGTGTAGAATGCCAATTCCTTTTTTTTACAAAATTGCCTTTTGCTACAAAATTTCCTCATGCTAAAAAGATGATTATATTTGATCAATTTTTTCGAGTATATTGCATCACCTCTCGTGTAACCTTAAAAGAATTTAACTTACCGAATTATAAACAGTTTAATTTAGCCACATGTAACCTTCTGGCAATACAGCGAAACTGGTCTTCTATGCTTTAATGTAGTTGCAGGTGTCCATGAAATGTAGTAGCTACTAAATATAAGATGAACTGTCCGTTATTACGTAGTAATATTATTTATTATGTGCCATTATTTAATTTCTCTAAACAAAGCTTCACGCCTGTGGCAGAGATCAAAGTGCAGCGAGCTTATCAGACAACGTTTATTCAAAAAAGAAGAGTGCCTTTACTAGATGATAGAATTCCTATTTTAAAGAATGAAAGCAACAAAGATGCACACAGTCTATGGATGCTGTGACTGTCCATGGAAGAGATCGCTCTTAGCGATAAGACCGCCCATTGTACCAAAATTCTTTCTCTCTTTTTTTAGTTAATATTTATGTTTTCTGGCGTGCAATAAAGTGTTATCTATTTATCTAAATATATCCTAGATTCAATATCAATGCATATACAGGGTGTCCGGTTTCCGATGTCCGATACTTTAGGGGTTAAAATACAATTAATTTTATCGACAAATCAGGGATCAATAATTTTTTTTTCGCCACCAATAAAAAATGGCAGCACTTTAAAAAAATTGTTGGCGAAACATAGATACTTGTATTAATTTAACAATATCTACCCAAGTAGAAGACTTTCAAAAACAAAATTGGTCTCAAATGTTAGTCAATAGTGTAGACAATAAATCTAGATTCAAAATATTATTTTTTAATTTTTCAGTGTTAGTAAAAATCATTTTTGAAAAAATAAATTAGACAACAAATTGATGTTGTTTTTCAGATTCTTAGCTTTTAAAAAAACCATCGTGTTAACCAATTTTTTTTACTTGTTTTTATTATAATACAGGATATTTGCTATAAATGCACATTTAAATCTTAACTCTGAGTAAGATAGTTTAGGAGCTATGATAATTTGAATGTAACCGTTCAAAGTGCCTCTACCCCGATATTAGATAACTAAACACCCATTCCAGTGAGTAAGATAAAATTCTTCAATAATTCAAGGAATCGTAAGCAAGCACAATAGCATCCTTTGTATGAGCAGGTAAAAAACACTGTGCACAACAGTGCGAGCGAGACAGAATAACGGCTGTCTCCAGGTAAAAAGGGTGCAGTGTGCGCTTGTGCCGTCGAGCAGTCGTCCCTCGCTCTGCGTTGTGATAACATTCCTGGTTTTAAGTAAATCTTCTTACTGTACATAATTATTGTTTGTTGTTAGACTTTACTACGTTTTTGTTTTGTTGTTGAACTGTTACAGCGATATGCTGGCTTGAGTACTCGTTCATTGTAATAAACAAAAAGTAACAGTTCAACAACAAAACAAAAACGTAAAAAAGTCTAACAACAAACAATAATTATGTACAGTAAGTAGATTTACTTAAAACCAGGAATGTTATCACAACGCAGAGCGAGGGACGACTGCTCGACGGCACAAGCGCACACTGCACCCTTTTTACCTGGAAACGGCCGTTATTCTGTCTCGCTCGCACTGTTGTGCACAGCGTTTTTTACCTGCTCACACAAAGAATGCTATTGTGCTTGCTTACGATTCCTTGAATTATTGAAGAATTTTATCTTACTCACTGGAATGGGTGTTTAGTTATCTAATATCGGGGTAGAGGCACTTTGAACAGTTACATTCAAATTATCATAGCTCCTAAACTATCCAACTCAGAGTTAAGATTTAAATGTGCATTTATAGCAAATATCCTGTATTATAATAAAAACAAGTAAAAAAAATTGGTTAACACGATGGTTTTTTTAAAAGCTAAGAATCTGAAAAACAACATCAATTTGTTGTCTAATTTATTTTTTCAAAAATGATATTTACTAATACTGAAAAATTAAAAAATAATATTTTGAATCTAGATTTATTGTCTACACTATTAACTAACATTTGAGACCAATTTTGTTTTTGAAAGTCTTCTACTTGGGTAGATATTGTTAAATTAATACAAGTATCTATGTTTCGCCAACATTTTTTTTAAAGTGCTGCCATTTTTTTATTGGTGGCGAAAAAAAATCATTGATCCCTGATTTGTCGATAAAATTAATTGTATTTTAACCCCTTAAAGTATCGGACATCGGAAACCGGACACATTGTATACGTTGTACCCTCTGTCAAATGCCTGGTTAGAGTTGCCGGTATAGATAAAGGGAATGTTAGTGAATCCACTAAAATGAGATTGAATGCTAATCTTATGATTAGATGATATCTATCTATCTAAATATACCCTAGATTCAATATCAATGCATATATACGTTGTCACCTCTGTCAAATGTCTGGTTAGTGTTGCCTGTATATATAAAGGAAATTTTAGTGAATCCAGTAAAATGAGATTGAATGCTAATCTTATGATTAGATGAGAAACGAATAGAGTGATCAAGTTGAAAAAGATACTGAATTTTTAGCCATGAGATAAGTTGGAGAAGTAGAGTTATTCAAAATTATCTCGTAAGTATATCCAAATAATTAATTTTGTCCTCGGATGCTTGATTAAATACACAGAGTAAATTTCGTCACGCTATACGTTTACGTTAAGTTATACTATATAAATAAGGCGGACGTATATTATTTACTGAGGATATTGTTTAAACTAGTTATTCTAAAGGAGCAAGAAGTTAAGTGAACAGCAATTTGCAACGCAGCTACACTTTCGTATTCACTTTTAGCGAGTCTTCTATCTCGTTTGTATTCTAAATGCATGCAAGGGAGAGAGGACTTTTGAAAATAAATTGCGCCAAATCCTATTGACATGGGTGAGGCTACGTCCGGGATTGTTTACAAAAATACGAATTTGAGCAATTTAACCACATTTAGTCTGAACTGATTCTTAATTACTGCATCAGAACCAATTATTTATCACAAATAAGTGACAAGTATAGTTTTAAATACGTGATAGCTCAGGGGCTGTGCGCACACTGTAAATTTAACAGTACGCGAACAACTCGGGTGCGATTCCCGTCAACACCAATGAAATTGCTGATTGCAATTTTAAGAGCTGATTTACCACGTTCTTGATGGTGTAGCAAGCAGGAAATAAAGAAAAAATTCTTACTACTTAAAATACTTAAAAGATGTTTAAAGTCTGTTAAACGCGGCGGAAAATTCCTTGCCCAAAAACCTTTCAGAAATAAGAGCAGGCCTGTGCCCAGCCATAGACTTGGTGGCGTATATTAGCTGTCTCATTAATTTACTTTTATAGGTATGAAGGTTTCAAGGGAGTTGAGATTTACGAGGACTAAGATGAGACGCCCTGTTATAAGCACCCTGCACTGGCACTGCAGCACTGCAGTGCCAGTGCAGGGTGCTTATGCACTGGTGACCCCTTAGGTCACCAGTTCTCGTCACACAGCACCAATAGTAGCTATGTAGAAGTCACTCTTTGTTTTTAATGTTTAATGCTTATATTGTAGGTTACCATTACTTATTTTAAAGAACGTACCCCGCCTGACCATCTTACATTTTAGCTCCCTCTGTCGCCTCTTACAACTCTCGGGATGATGTTAGACAGTGGATACTCTTACGTCGCCACAACACTGAGGAGTATTAAATTTGATTAAATAAGCGCTAAAAATATTACAAAGATGCTTCCGACCTCCTCCTGCATAGACATAGATGGAGTCTTCTGTAGCCCTTAGGTATACATCTACAGCTATCCTCAATTCTGAATCAAAATGCAGACGCGTTGCAAATATCTCTAATCGTTTGTCAGTCTTACTTTAGAAAGAAAAAAAAAACAGATTATACAGAAGTATTCAAAGTCGCTTGGGGTTCAACCACATAATAGTTACAATAGTCACGAAGTAGTTGTACTTACTTATCAATATGTATAGTCTAAGATTCCATCACTAATTAATACATGCATTATGTATCTGTAATACCGATTTATAAGATCTGTGCAAAACTTACGCTGGTACCAAATTCCATCGCTAATAACGATGAAGCACGACGCTTTATACGCGTTTGTGCACGCCCGTAGACGTGCGCGAAATGCATCACTAAAGTGAATAAAGAATCTTTGATCTAAATAAATTACACCTACACCTAAATACGTGTGTAGTAGTGATACATATAAGTAATGATTAAGGATATATGTCACTAGTTCATTTACTTTAATAATAACTCTGTTATTACAGCTTTGAAAAATTATAATTCATCGTTTGTGCATTTATCTTTAGAAACCGTATTTTCACCGAATTTCAGTAGCAGCTTAGTTGATAGAAAAGCCATGGTAGCTAAGGGAGTAAGCGCTCGCTGTAACAGTCATAGTACGCGAGCAACCTGGGTTTGATCCCCAACGGCACCAATGAAAGTGTTCATTGCAATTTTAAGTGTTGATTTACTACGTGCTTGGTGATGAAGGAAAATATCGTGAGGAAACCGGCATGTCTGAGAAACAGGAAAAAATATTTCGAAGACATATAAAGTTAACACTCATTAGGCAGCGCGGCGGACATTTCCTTACCCGTGTAATACCGTATCAGCGATCATATTTACATAGATGTGGAAATCTATGGCTCACAGCATCCACTTAACATCAGATGGACTGTGCACTTGTTTGTCACCCTTATTCCATAGAAATTTTGAAGAAATTATATAGTAATAAGTCTACCGCATGTGTTGATATATTCTACTCTTCAGGTTATCCAATTGGTATTTTCCAACATCACTGATGACGCCGTATATCAATACTTAAAAGTGCAATCACTAATTTCGTTGTTACTGACGAGGATCGAATCCGAATCGACTGAATGTGAATTTTACTACGAGGGCCTAGCTCCTAAGCTGCCGGGACCTAATTCAATATTTTTTTTGGAGAAAACCATCATCTCTAATCTTTGAACAAATCAAATCTATAAATATATACATATAAATTTATAAGTGGTACAGCCATGCTGCAGTTATATTAGTAGTATAGTTGTAGAACGAATGGGTCGGCTCGACCGGCGAAGGACCACGCCATCACAGATTACCAGTTTATAATAGTAGTTTAATGCTGCTGTGTTTTGTATGGTGACTGTAGAGAACCGGAGACCTTTTATACAGGAAATGAGGCCATCTTAGTCCTCACGGGTGACAACGCATCCGCATTTTGATTCGTAATTGAGGATAGATATTGTTGTCTATGGGCCACAGCAACCACTCACCATCAGATGGACTGTGTGCTCGTTTGTCAACCTATCCTATAAAAAAACATTTATTTGCAATTCAAGTGTAAATAATTGGTCTTTAATTAAAAATTTGCTTACAACTTAGACGCCCTTTTGAGGCGTATATAAAATGTATAAAATGCAAAATATACGTAGAATTTTGTTATTTTTTTGTTATCTAAATACTCCTACACTAATTAGAATAGGGTTTGTTTTAAATATTTACTGAGGCTTGATTGAAATTTGGTTAATTCTGATACGTTTTTTTATTTCCTGTGGTAATTTATTACTTACTTTTATTGCCATATAGTAGAGGCTTGTATATTTAATTTTATTACGTGTATTCATGTTATGTGTGTCTTTAATCTTCTTGAAAATATTATTATTCTGTGTGAACACACAGGCAGATCATAAATGCACATTCAGGGTCAGGTAAGAATATTTAGTTATTGAAGGCCAACTGCAAGAGATATCAACTTCAGCCACTGTATGGCTTTCAAGAGCGAGAATAAAGTCTAGACACAGTGGTCAAAAAATATACTATTGTTATATTCTAATTGATAGCACTTTAAACGACCGGGACGCCATACTAGCTTACTATTGTAACTGCCAGGTCGGTAAAAGGTTAATTGTTGCGCCTACACAATGACAAAACACATTTTTGTTACTTGGGTATGAGAGAAATAGAACAGAAAATGTATAGCTTCCGGCTGCTTTTACAGATAACATTTTGGTAATAAGTGAAGAAAATAATTAAATAAATTAAAAAATTTGATTTTTTTTACTTTATTTAATAATAACTACAAAACTGCATTTTTTGTGTTCGTTTCAATTTATTCAAGCAACTTTTCACAAAAACGAGTGATATAACTGCATAACCTGCAAACATTGACTTATATATTACTAGCGTTAGGACCAGGCCGACTGACCAACCAAAACGGACCAGTGCGCCGACGCACTGGTTCGTTTTGGTTAGGTCCGTAGGGCCGACCCTAAAATTACAGTTTTAAGGCCAACGCGACTCGGTCGTCAGTGGTGCGCATGCAAGACAGATTTGCCTGTCATAAATATGTCTAGTTGCGTGGGAAAAGGGTGCAAAAATTACGATACAAAGATTAAACAGGAACATGGGATATCGTATCATCGGTAAAATAACCTTATATTTATTTTGTTAATAATAAATTATTACGTGGTCCTTCACTGCTGGCCGTATGAGGACGCTCAAGGTCGCTCAGCGAGCTATGGAGAGGGTTATGCTCGGAGTTTCTCTGCGTGATAGACTCAGAAATGAGGATATCCACAGTAAAACCAGAGTGACCGACATAGCCCAACGGATTAGTAAGCTGAAGTGGCAATGGGCCGGCCATATAGCTCGAAGAACCGATAATCGATGGGGAAGAAAGGTTCTCGAGTGGCAGCCTCGTACCGGTAGTCGTAGTGTAGGGCGACCCCCCACTAGATGGAGTGACGACCTGGTAAGACATGCAGGGAGTCGATGGATGCAGGTGGCTCGGGACCATGCTTTGTGGCATAACTTGGGGGAGGCCTATGTTCAGCTGTGGACTTGTACTTGCTGTAGTGATGATGATGTGATGAAATTATTATATAAACATATTTTTAAAGTTTTATTTTACGGTTAGTTTAGTTACGTTACCAAGATTAGGCCAGGGTTGGATTCAGACCCTCAAAAATATTGTACATGGAAAATAAAATTACGTATACTATTTTTCAAAAATTATATCACGTTTGACGTTTCATATTTCTTTTTCCCATGCGCCGGGATTTTGGCGTCACGCGTCTAGTTTATCTATACGTTTCGTTTTTTGCCGGTTTTATTTTTATTTCTGTTTAATTTTTGTCGAAGAACATATTGTAAGTTAAATTTTGAATAATGGTACCTAATATAGTTTATATTCAATAAGGATAAAATGAAATGAGTACAAAAGAACCATATCTGCTTAATTGAATGTGAAAATCTGATTCACAAAATATTTTGAAATTCTGTTTTCAAATCGATTGCTAAGAGCTTAAAGTTTTTATCGTGGTGGCCCCTCGTTATAGTTGTATCAAGGATGCAACATAAATGCATCGATCGAGCATCGATTGACCAGAGAGGGTGCTAATTCCAATTTTATTTAAAAAAAACGCGGTACTCATATACAATACAGAAATTCTCGATATCGTAGAGTAAATATTAAAAAGTAAAAGGACCCAATAATAATAAAAGTCGACCTTTAGGTAAAATTACATTATTTTCGCTTAGTATTATTACGATACTACACACTACAAACTATGAAATAATGGTACAATTAGGATAATAATTATAATACGAAATCCGACACTGGTTACGTCGTGTTATGATATTATGACGTTTGTGTTATGACAAATGTGCTACTTTTTCTTGTATAAAAAAGTTATGAGTAAAATATTTAGATGGGCCTATCCTTGCTTTTGAAATCATTGCCTACAAATCATAAAATCAGAACCCCTGGTCCTGTAAAAATATGATTTTTTGACATAATTAGCAAATGATTAAATCTCGAGATAAAACATATTTGAACTTTGGTCACACCAGCCCAAGCTTGTATGGACCAAAGTTCATCTCCTTTCTCCTAAAAATAGTTGCAAGTTTGAAATTAATCACAACATATTGTGCTTGAAACCACCTTATTTAAATATATTTTTTGATATTTTTCTGATTAATAAAAAGAGTAAATTTATAACATAAGTATTCAATAACAATGTGTGTTGGTGAAAGAATATTCTCTTCTCCAAATCGCGTGGGTGTGGTAAAAGGCGGCAGAGGGAAACCAGGAAATGGGCAACACCATCTTCCTGACAACAATTAGGTCCAAAGTAAAAAACTGCAGTTGCCAACCCAACTGGCAAAAGTGGAAACTGTGGCAAATACTTACTACAGTAGTTGACTTTGGTAGATCGTAATGAATGATTGAACAACGTATATTTGATCTCAACATAATTTTAGAAACTGTTAGAACCCTTCAAATCGTCGTCATCTACACAACGGAACTAAGAATTTTCTCGTTAACTGACTTCTTAAAACGATTTTTGTAAAATATTTTATAATATAAAATAAATATGAACATATCAAATATTATTGGGTATTCAAGAAGGGGTGTGGAATTTTCATTTTCTGCCAGTACATTATTAACAATATTTTCATTATTATTCTTAAATTTAAAAAATAACTGTAGGTATCTAGATATAATTATTCACACAAAAACGAAGCGAAAATTCTGTTACGACCGTGTCAGGGACCTCATCGCGGTTGTAGATACATTTCAGGTGGTAGATACTTTAACCCCACCCTTTGATTTCCTTTGACTTCGTTATGCGACAAGCAAATGCCACAGAATACATTGCAAATGGCTGTTTTCATGTAACTTGTGTGTAGCATCAAAAATAATTTATTGATATCCATGGTACTTACACTGCGCGATGTGTTTGTGTGACTAGAGAATATCAATGTGGGTGTTCTTCCAGTATAACGAATTCCCACACTTAAGGCCAACGGTCGTAAGAGCCTATTAGATTTTTGGAATCGATTCATTTTACCGTCCTATCGGACTATGAGAGTGAGGGAAGGGGGAATAGACAGTGAACATGTGCATGTGCATACACACGTGCACTTTAATCTTGTCTAATCGGCAGTCGCTGATGAGGTTGTAACCGGCCGCTGTGACCAAAATTCAGTCTGCAGTACATTATTATTATTCTTGGCAAATAATTTCTGTGATGAGAGAAGCCTATATCCAGCGTTGAGATATTATTGATAAAGAACAAAAAAAATTAAAACATGCTTTTAATTTTACTCAGCAATAAATGATAATATTAATTTTGCTTATAAATAAAAGCAATAAATGTCTTTCGAATTTTTTTTTGACACAACACTTTTATCATTTAAAGGATAAGCTTGGATCAAAGTCGTAAAATTTTACAACGTTTATTTCACACCTTTATGACCCTATTGATCCTATATGTAAGATCAAATAATATCCGAGATGTTCCCGTTTAATGTCCACCTACGTTAATATGTTTTATCTACCTAAAAGTAAAATGAGTATGGTTATAGCTTAATCTCTATATTACACATTATCTTATAGTTCGTGCTTCTGTTTAAGGTTTCTCTGGCGAGAAATATTTTGGAATTCAGTACGCTGGGCCCGACTCTTTTTCTCGCTTATATAAATGATCTATGTAAGTTAAGGCGCTGACATCATGATGTTTGCAGATGACACAGTACTTTTGTTTCACGGCACATCGTGGAGTAATGTTAGGAGTCTCGCTCAAAAAGAGATAAAAACTGTATCATCTTGGCTAGAAGACAGCCTCCTCACTCTGAATACAGCAAAAACGAAGTATGTTTGTTTTGATATATTAACCAGTTCTCGACCAGGCAGTAATTTCCAAATTCAAATCCATACTCAACCATGTAACCGGCTACTGCGTGTATCTGCCACGTGTAATTGTGAATATTTGTCACGTGTGACAAGCATAAAGTATTTGGGAGTTATTCTTGATGAAGGTCTTAGCTGGGTCCCACAAGTAACTGCTCTGGCAAGTAAAACAAGGAGGCTAATTTATATATTTAAAAATTTACGTGATGTGGCTAGTTATGATGTTCTTTTGCTAACTTACAGGTCCATGAATCTAAATACTATAATCCCCACTAACTATATTTCCTATATTTACCTATATGATATACAACCTAAGAATAATCATTATATGCGTTTACTATTAAATATTAAGTAACTAACTAATTGATACCCCCTGTATACGGAACGACCGGTTTTTGACGCGGTGAAGTGGGCGGTGGCAAGACTCACACCTTTCTTGTTCACTATGAGGTAACTACGTATGTATTGCCGATTTACCGCGTGTTGACCGTGCCAATTGCTGTTTAGTGTTTAATAGTGTTGCGTTAAACATATTTTTGTAGATTAAGGTGTAGCTCATATTTAAAAAAAAATTATGTCGGCGGTCTGTGGTACACGATAAAGTTTTTCATTAAGCTTATGTTGTACCATATTATATCCTCTTTATTATGTATAATATGTTAAATAAATAAATAAATAAATGTGTGAGAGCATAATTTCATACTGTATTTGCATCTGGGTGTGCGCAGCAAAGCAAAACCTCATACCACTAGAGCGTGCGCAACGCGCCGTCCTAAAAGTTATGATGCGATTGCCTTTTAAATATACCTCACATATGACCTGTACATGCCGTGCGATATGTTATCAGTACATAAATTATTTGTATACCAGTGTCTTCATAGATATTACCGCCATTCTGTGCCTTATCCTCCTAAAAGTAATAAACGGGCAACAAGATTACCTGTACCTAGATTGCGGACCGTTTGCTAGAAGATGCTACAACTTTTGTGCACCAATGCTTTATAATAAATTATTTAACAAAGTTAAAACTGTTAATAACAGAAATGTTAAGACTGTCATTAACCTTAATAATCATGAATTTAGGAAAATATTAAAAAAACTCTTAACGGCTTGAATTATTATGCAATTGAAGAATTATTCATGAAGATTACTTAATCGCTCACATACACACGCGCGCGCGCACGCGCCCAATTTGGCCTTACAATAGAATTAGTACCATATTATACACTTTTTTTTAACTAACTTATTAACTTTATAATAGTGTACTTAGACAATAGATGGGGAAGTCTAAGGCCTGTAGCATAGTTTTAACTAACCCCGGCTTCAGAGCTCAAAATAATTAATTAATTAAAATAATTGTAACTATAATTTAAGGTATGTGAATAAATTTCATTTCATTTCATTTCATTCATGGTTTCTGATTGAAAGTAGCAAGGTGACAAGTTATAATCTTAAATTTATATAAGTCAAAGTTTAAAAATGAGAGCACTAGAAAATCGGCTCGAACTTCCCCGTCACTATACATTTAATTCCTTATCGTGATGAAGTTCATTGATAAGTTGATACAACAAGTCGAAAATGTAACTGGGATTGTTATAGGCTACTGATTGGTTACACAAAATTAAAAATAATAAATGTTTTATTTTTATTTAATATTAATTACAACAAAGCGATCACATCAAAATATTTTATTTGTGGTAGAGCTACGCTGCCGCTATTATGGATGTAGTACCAATGTCATTTACCTTTTAGGTGCATTGCCACCCGTGAGGATTAAGATGGAATACCTCGTTTACTATGCAAAGGGTCTTCAGTTCTCAAAAATCACAATACAAAACGGAGCCGCTTTAAGCTGCTATTTCACGCTAGTATTCTGTAAGACTAATATAGGTACAACATGGCTTTACTAAGCCCAAAAAGGTCCCAGTAGCGGATCCCGAAAGAATTATTGATGATAAACTTACAGTCCACCTGATGATGAATTGACCCAATGATCTATAAACACCTATATCTACCCTCGACAATAACAATGGAGACACGTCGCCTTAAGTCTGGAACCTCCTTACTATTAAAAGTGTCTTCTGAGTTCTTCACTCACTATACGAAACACATCATTGTGCTGCTATTTGACGCTGGTAATCAGTAGGAGCATGGTCTTTCTCATGTCTAACCTGGCCATAATTCGCTGCAACGTCGCTTTATCACAAAAATTTGCTCCAACATTGTACATTACACATACCAAAAGTGAAATATGAGAAAAACGCATCGCATGAATGAAGGAACGTTGCTGTGCGAGTGGAAAAATCTAATGTCGAACATTAAAATTCTCAGGTGTCCAGAAGCTGCGGGTTGGAGCGTTTAACCCATATTAAAAACTCCTCTGAAGTAAATAACCTCATACTAAAACGAATGGTCATTTTTATTTCGAAAATTGTTATTTTGTAATGAAATATTGCATTGTAAATTATTATCTGAGCATAGGGGCGTCTGAACAGAGCATTGTTGAGCTCAAGCTGCCTTCCAAAATTGAAAGGGTTATGGAGCAATAAGTCTGCCGTAAGTCTTGATATATTTTAATTTTTAGGTATACGGTGCCCTATCGGTATTTCCCTACCACACTGAGGACGTAGTTTAGCAACACTTGAACACGCAAATTGAACACTTAGAATTGAAAAAGACAGCATAATGCAGCTGTGTTTCGTATGGTGAGTGTAGAGAATCGGATATCTTAATACCAGTAACGGTGTATTCTATTTAAGTCTTCAGGGGTGACAATGCATCAACATTTTGAATCTTAATTTTTAAACATAAATGTAGATGTATAAGGGCCACGGCATCCACTTAGCATCAGGTAGAATGTATGCTCGTTTGCCACTCTTATTTTATAAAACAAATTCAATTCCTGCGCATACACTATAGAATACTGAAATGTACTAAATGTACTTTGTGTCTCAAGACTCGTGAGGTAGGTTTTAAATAGATTAAGGTTACAAATAAACTCGTTAAAAACGTGTTAAATAGCATTTTTAAGGATCAGAATCGAGCTAAAATTTCCACTTACGATAATATTTAAAGCGAGCCTCAAACCCAAACACTAAAAATGTTAGTAACTAAGTATAAGTGAGTTACAAACTCGTTTGTACTAGAGCCTACGTTAATTACTTGCCATGGTAAATCAGATAAAAGTGATAAGTCAATTTTGAGGCCAGACGTAATAACCTTCGTGACACGATCAATTTTAGTATTCCTTATTTGTTTTTTTTTTTCAAACAACATAATTCAGGATATATTCAAACTTAAAGTAGGGCTGTGGCACAGTGGCTTAGCAATGTGTTGCAGCGCTAAAGGCCGCAGGTTGGAATCAAGCACAGGACACGTATTTGTAATTTTATGGCCTACATATAACTATTCCGGGTTTTGATGACTGTCCGTGTGCAATTTATGTATGTAAACTGCCTCCACGATATAGGAGAATATCGAAGTGCGGTAATGTTTATAAAAAAATCATAACAAATGTTACTAAACAAGTCTTCTATCATTGTTCTCACGTAATATTTTAAACATTTAGCATATTGCAGTCCAGCAACTGAGAAATTGAGAAGAGGTATGAAGAGTAAGATTAGACGAAAAAGGATGAGTAATATTAGTAGGTGATAGGATTCCTTCTATTTCTAGGAGTCCACTGGGTACGTGCGTGCCCTCTTACCTTTTTTGGCTGCAAAATATAGTGCGTGCACGTCTTTGTTTCAATCTGAAGGATAAAGAAAGTCAGTACATTTTCAGGCCGTGAGGCATTCCATCGAATTCCTTACAGGTGACAACGCGACTGGCTCGGCTCTTGTGTGAGTTTGGCTGTACACCTGTACATAGGATGCAGTGGCAACCCACCATCAAGGTGACTTTATATTCGTTTCTCACGTCAGTTCTATAAAAAAAGAAAGTAATCAATTGCAAAATACCAAATAAAGCGAATAAAATGAAAATATCTTGGAATTTGTGATAAGTATTTCCTGTTCATAGATACATTTTACTATATCAAAAATATCTTTTCGTGTTTCCAATAATATCTGTTATCGAATTTGTGTTCAGAACACTGCCTTCTAGACGAAAATGCTCTATCCATATTTCATTGCTTTCTATCAATATTTCACAAAAACTTTTCCAATAACTCCACGAGAAACAAAAGCGGTTAGAATGAGAACAAATAAAAAGCTCGAGTCATTGGCGCAACATAATACACGCTTTAATACAACAAGAGTTAACCCAAATGCCTCGGACCGGCAGAGGAAGTGTAGGGCGTCCATCACTAGATGGAGTGACGACCTAGTAAGACCTGCGGGAAGTCGATTTATGCAGGTGACTCAGGACCGTGCTTTGTGGCAATCCTTGGAGGAGGCCTACGTTCAGTATTCAGTAGTGGACTTGTGAAGGACTGTAATGCAGAAAACAGACAAACCTACAGACAGACAAAAGTTTTAAAAATTGTTTTTTTGTTATAAGTACGGTATATATTTACATCTGCATTTAGTAAAAAAAAAATATTTTTCTATTACATACACTTTAATTTTATTTTTTTGTGTAGATGAATGATATAGTTCAATTGTTTCACTTTTATATTCAGTCAGATTATGATTTATTCATTGATATAAATGACAAGATACGGACGTGCGAAAAAAATTTTTCATGGTGTAAGCATATAATTAATCATCGCCATCTCTTAAATACTCATGAACTACCAAGGAACCAGCCTTTTCTCTTGTGATTTTAGTTTTACCCTAGAACCTGTAGAAATACTCTCAAAATTATCAAAATAGCCTTATTTATTGCACCTAATTGCCAATATTTTAAAGGAAATAAATGCAAGATTTGATTATCATTTCACGATTAAAAACCTGCAGTTTTGTGATGAAGAATAATTGTTCATTTTCAAATTATATTAACACTTTGTGTCATATGAATAACCAATATAGAGCTAAGTAAAAATATACCATAATTCTATTCTATTTATTATATAATAAGTTTTTCATTTTACCCTCTATTAAAAACTACTTTGGGTGGGAATAAAAATCAGTATTACATGAAGTTCGGTTTTAACCCAAATTATCGAAAACCCTGTCAACTTAAAAAAACGCCTATAGGCCTCAAGGCTTTAGCCCTACCTATATTAATAGATTTACCCTAAAATATTGCAAATTATCTAAAAATGGAAACACTGCACGGACCAACGACACGCATTGGTGGTCGTCAACATTTTAACATGAGTCGGTGCCATTTTGTTTGTTTAATGACCTGGTCCATATGCAGTATTACAGTAAGTCTACGGATTTATTATAAGTTAAGTTAGATTAAGTTTACTTATGATTTGCATATTATGTTTCTTCATTGAAGCCGCTGCTAATTTAAAGCCTATTTAAGTTTCAGGAACGATTTAGTGTAATTATTTCACTTTGATAGTTCTTCGAGTTAAAAGATTTACAAAAATAATTTACTCGTACCGTGTACAAGGTCTATCCACTATCCCACATCATCCCATCATTGGCGACAGAGGGAAACAAACCAGGAGGTGGGTTGCAGCGTCTTTATAACAACGAATAAAAATAAAATAAACCGCGGTTGCGACTCGCTTGCCAAGCGTAGCAACTTTGGTAAATATCCCTCATAAGTAGCAATCTACAGAGGAGGCCTATGTTTGGCAGTGCACTTTAATAGGAACGTAACGGGAGAGCATCGGAAATATACGATTATTAACTGTTTATTTTATTATATTTGTTGCAAATACTTATGTAACACGGACTAACAGATTGTCAAAATGAACATTAATATATGAGGGGTACACATGACTGTAGTGATTAATACCACATTAAAGCTAAATATTTCGCAAACGGATCCCTAAATCAAAATATGGTGTTATATACCCCAGTGCTTTTCAAAGACCTATCCACTAATACCCCGCACGATGGCATAGACGGGTAAAAAAATCATTCTCCATTTACCTGTATGGGATAGATTTTATTTCACATTTTCGTAGGCATGATTAATATCAATAACTATGCCAAATTACGGTTTTGTAGCACCTAGGGTGTCTGAGTAAAACCGCGTACGGACGGACGAACAGAAGGACAGACGGATGGACGGACATGGCGAAACTATAACGCTTTGCATACACCTATAGTTCATAAAAGATAGCTTGATCTCTGCGACAGCTGTCAGTAAAATCACGCATATGAAGTCCTGAATTTCTTAGTAGAACAGACAGTACCTGTCAATGTCATACTTTATGGCCATGCACTAATTAGGTCGGCATGCCCATAAAGTATGACATTGACGGGTACTGTCCGTACTACTAAGAAATTCGGGACTTCGTAGGCGTGATTTTTACTGACAGCTGTCGCAGAGATCAAGCTATCTTTTATGAACTATAATCCGTCATCGGCCGAAGTTTGCTCGGGCATTGACGGCCGAACTCGGACGATCGAATCAAACACTTGTAAAACAAAGAGAGCGCTTACACAAACACGACCGTTATCGTCCGATAACGCACGAAAACGGCCGATCAACCGTCGAGTCCGAACTTCTTGGGATTTCTCGCCCGACTGCCGGCGTCTACAGTGCAAATTGAGTGTATTTATAGTTTAATTTAATCATTTTGTATTTATTCTGTTGTTTCTGTCAGTGTTGTTATCTACCTAAACGACTATGTAAATTGAAAATAGTAAAGAATACCGGCAACATCCAATGTCGGTACAAGTGGTAAACTGTTGCAGTGTAAGTGTAAGTGTCCGCCATCGGCCGACAAAATCGGTTTTGGTGTAAACGTACCGTAAGGGTTCCTCATTGCGTAAATACGGAATCATAAAAATGTCATTTTAATTTTTAAAATAAAAATAATATTAACACTTCAAAGAGCCTAACTTGAATGTATTGCTTTTGATGCGTCATCTACATTCAATATGTTATTTAAGGTTGACAATTGACTCTCAAGGCGACAGGTGACACAGACGCAAAATACATAGGCTGCACTAAAAGTGTCGGGAATGGAATATTTCCCCTGGTCCTGTCATATTAAAATATTTTTAATAGAAAAGTCCTTGGTTTTAAAAATCGAACACCATTTATTTATTTAAAAAAGATTCTCGGTCTTATCACAAGGTTTTGTCAAACTTATTTAGTTGTTGAGTAACTGGATATACGCGTACAAACCCGAAACAAAAAAACCAGTCACGAGTTTGGGTGTTCGAAAATGAGTTAAAGCCAACAAAAATTGTTCGCTCACGGAGTGTCGCAAAAAAATGGTGGCCACGTTTGTCTCCAGAACCGGCCATGTTACGACTATTCTTCTTTAGGGACCAAGAACGGTTAATGCAAAATGGTATGCTAGCATTTGTTTGCAACAGGTCGTTTCTGAACTCCGTAAAGAGAACTGCAACCGCGGCATCATCCTCCATCACGACAATGCGAGTTCTCACACCGCACACAGAACAAAAGAGTTTTTAGAGCAAGAAATCATAGAATTATTAGACCATCCGCCGTGCAGCCCCGACCTAAGCCCTAATGATTTCTATACCTTTCCTAAAATAAAGAATAAATTGCGTGGACAGAGATTTTCATCGCCTGAAGAAGCTGTGGACGCCTACAAAACAGCCATTTCGGAGACTCCAACTTCCGAATGGAATGGTTACTTCAATGATTGGTTCCATCGTACGGAAAATGTGTCAAGTTTCGCGGAGAATACTTCGAAAAGCAATAAATACATTTTTAAATAGTAATGTTGTGTCACTTCTTTGATTCCCGAAATTTTCAGTGCCGTAATGATAATAGACGGAAAATAGACGCTAGATGCCCTAAACTCCAATAATTTGATAAAAATCGGTAAGTAATGAAATCGTGATTTTTTAAATAAATGGATCAGGTATTATAATAATTTTATTAATTGTAGTTAATTTTATTTATTTCGACGCCTGTAAACAAAAAACTGGTAAAATGTGTTATAATGGAGTTTTTACTGTTATGTCAGATTCGTAATATGTGTGGAATGTTTATGGTTGGAATAATTTTTTTTCAATTGTTTTCTAGCTTTTATTTTTTTGGAAATTCATAAACTTGGTTATTAACACAAAAGTAACGTATCGTATCAATACAAAAACATTTCTTTGCGTTTGATTGAGTAAATTCCAATCACCGCAATATTGGCGCAAATGTATAATAATAAAATGCTTAGTAAACGTAATTACTATAATTTTGTAGCATATATAGTATATGTAGTGTAATAGTAGTCAAAAATTTAATCTGACTTTATTTTGTTAGAATAATAATTGATTGTTAATTATATGTATTATAAAATTTATTATATATTTATATAATACTCGTACAAGTCTCTATTTATTTTAGATTATGTATTCGACATATAATTTGCTGTTCGACAGTCCGTAAAGATGTAGAGAAATATTTAATAATAACCAGAAATGGTTTTCAAATCATATCGATTAGTTACCACTGTAGCCGTTGAAGAAAGAGGGGAGATCTCCCGCCGGGCAAGGTGTCCTGCCCGGAGAGCGGCCTACGCTCCGTTCGATAGTACGAAGCTATTCTATATATACTGTTTTTCTAACTTTGATAGCGCGATTTAGGCTTCGATGTGCTTTGCTTGTGGCGCAACGATACGCTGCCACAGAACTATAATATTTTTAAATCAATAACGATAAATGTTCTGCGTGCATAGAGCATGAAGAACATTAATCCTTATTGGTTCGGACAGGCTTACCACATAATAAAAGCATCTCTAGAAAGATTCATCGGTATTATTCAGAAAGAAAGGACAAGATTTGACTGAATTGGTTTTCAGTCAGAATGAACAATCGACTTTTGAATTGATATTTTTGATTTCCGAGGAGTTTTGAATATACCACAATTTTTTCAATATCTTATTATATATCAAGAAATAAAAGTGTTATTTATAATATCTCCTTAAATAAAGCTAGAAAAAAATTTGTAAAAGCTAACAAAATCTATTCCAACCTATTAATTACGAATCTGACATAACTGTAAAAAGGCACGGACTAATAATGATTTGTAAATAGTTGCCCACGCAAGCGAAGCCGCGGGTAAAATGCTAATAATCAATAATGACATAAAAATACCAGTGATTTTAGACAATTGGCGACATTTTAAATATAGTAAGATAATTCGGCGGGGTAATCGTATGGAGGTTAGAGTTTCAAAAAAATACACTCCCCTGATGTATAATTTTGAAGATTAAACGTCAAAATAAAATTAAACGTTCCACTTTTGATATACATAAGACAAAGAAGATCAAAGAAGCGTGCCCATATATTTGGGGAAAGCTAGTTCTGCAGCAATGCTGTAAAAAAGACTAAAGGCCTTACATGTGTTAAAACACGTGTAAAACTCATTTTAGTTATTTCAATACCATAATGTCATATGGAATCTTGCTATGAGGTAATGCAAATGACAATGATATTATCTTTGTTTTGCAGAAGAGAGCCATAAGGGCAATTTTGCAAATTTATAACCTAGGTCCGATGGGTATCCAACGCGAAAATTTTAAAGAAATAAATATCGTAACGTTGGCTTCTAAATATATTTACAAACATTTAATACAAAAATAAAAATATTTTATTAAAAACGTACGTACACTTTGTAAATACCAGGAACAAACACAAGTTAGACAAGAGCAAGTTAGTTACACCAGTTACTCGACTCCAAACAGTCAGTAAGTCCTTCATGGGGCCATGTATACGCTATTACAACTAAGTCGCAGTAAATGTGTATATCTTATTTATAAAAAGGTTTAAAATATTTATTAAGCAAAAATTGTTTAATAAGGTTTATTATAAAGAGATCGATAATAACCCCTGGGGATGAGGTGGTCGCTACCGTGCTGTTTCTAAACGTTTTCATAACAATTGTATAAAATATTACATAGTAAATTATGCTTAAAAAAAGTTCCGCTAGGTTTCTTGCTGATTCTTCCTAGGACAGAGATTTCTTCTGAACCCGTGGTAAAAGTAGATAATGACTGACAATAAGAATTACGTGTAATCTATGTTGAACAAAAATGATTCTATTCTATTCTATTCGACGATTGGTCTCCTGGCCCACACTTAGCAAGCGCGTTGGTAACAAGAGCTTTTTAATTTTCCTCTGTTACTTCTTACAACACCCACTGAATGATATGTGTAGTGTATTCCATTACGCCACTAATACACGGCAAGTAAAGATATCTGTATAATCGAGATTAACGTGACCCGCTGTTGATATGGTTCACAAGTTTTCAATGCCTATACGAATAATATTAATCCCATAATTTACAGTTTTATAGTGAAGTAAATGCGATTTGCATGATGTATTATTAAGAGAGCTTAACTTTATAACATATTTCAGAAACATAAAACTCATAAAGTTTTTTTTTTAATTAAATTTCACAAAGCTGAAGTGACAAATGAACTTATGGTCTACCTGATGGTAAGCGGCTACTGCAATCGATTAACACCTGTACCTTTAAACAAAGAAGTCAACAGATAGGTTGTCACCTCCGAGAACTGAGAAAGAATACCTCACAGCCCTTCCAACATTATTCCGACTGCTGTGTTCAGCACTGGCATACCTGTCAGTCGTGAACACAGCAGAGTAAGTGAATCATCACTTAAAATTGCAATTAACAATAATCATTGGTAGTGGCAAGAATCAGACTGGAAGAAACAGAATTTACAGATGATTAAAACTACTTTTACGGATTTTATCGCGTTTATTTTTACTTTTTTTTTTACTTTTTATTTTTAATTCCCGACGTTTCGGGCGCTTTCCAGCACCCATGGTCACGGGGGACTGAGATGACTGACGTCCCGATGTCATTGTTAAACCCGGAGTACCTTCAGCTTTTTTAAGTATTGTTATGGTAAAAAAGCTGAAGGTACTCCGGGTTTAACAATGACATCGGGACGTCAGTCATCTCAGTCCCCCGTGACCATGGGTGCTGGAAAGCGCCCGAAACGTCGGGAATTAAAAATAAAAAGTAAAAAAAAGTAAAAATAAACGCGATAAAATCCGTAAAAGTAGTTTTAATCATGTGTAGTGTTCGCGTAAATATAAGAAATCATTAAGAATTTACAGAATTGAAATGATCAAAGATTTGCCAATTACATCAAGAATATCATCATCATCGTCATTACAGCCAATGACACGACCACTGCTGAATACAGGCATCCTCCAAGGAATGCCAAAGAATGGTCCTAAGTACACTGAATCCTCTCGCGTCTTTTTGCATTCCTTATCAGGTCGTGAATCTCATAGGCCGCAGCCTTATACTTAATGTAAAAATTAGTAGTTAATAAAAAAATAAATTTCTACGAATAATTTATATAATAACCTTTCGTTCGGCTTCGCTCCGTGATTGATTTACTAAAATGAAAAACGATAGTCGCTCAAAGGACGTTGAATGGGCTTGACAATTGACAGCTGTCAAACGTAGATTAATTTAGGGCACAAAACGATGTTTGGTCAATACAATGTTGGGAACCCTTTTATAAATGTCATCGAAATTTGTTTTAAATTTTCATTTTAACATATTGTATAAAACGTTTGCTGCGCATAACTTCAATTTTTAAAATTATCAATAGTTTTCAGTAATTAATAAGAATAGCCGTGGTAGCTTAGTGTTAGCGCTCTAAATTCAAAGTAGGCAATCCAACCGGGTTTGGACCATGCCAATGCCAAGGATATTGTTAGTGTGCCGATTTACCACGTACTCGTATTCATGTGAAATCATTGTTACATAACCCCCTCAGAATCGAGAGAAGGCCTGAGCCCAGCCGTGAGAAGTACACAGGCTATGAAAATAGATTTAAATGATTAGGAAATATTCATTCTACAGACTACAACATAATATCTATAGCAAGGGAAATGGAATATATGCGCTGATTGTCATGTGCTCTTAATTAGCACGGTGAACATCTGATGTGAGACGCGTGGGCGGTAACTAATCCTGCCACCCGATTGGTTCGCTCGTTTTTCAGTAGTAATTCATTAGTGCAAGCCCGTAAGAGTTCACACTGTACTCAGTACATATTGTACTCCTAGAAGGCTAAAATCTAGTGCCTTAAATAAAATTAACTACATAAAATGAAATAAAGTTATATTCCTCTGTACCCTGAATAGTTAGAAGATCATTTTAGAGAAGTACTATTTTGAGCTATAATATTTATTTATTGGAGCTGTAGCTATAACATTTTTTGTGGCACATAAACATCATGATCTCGCTTTTAAAATTTTATGAGTACATATTTACCAGAACAGATTCACCAAGTCCTGGTTGATGAAGAGAAAACGAAAAGGTAACGAGGCTTTGTAATCCCTATTTAACTAAGTACAAAAAAACTAAAAAGATCTATATTTGAAATCTGTGTTTATTTATGTTTGTTCACCGATTTCTCGTAAAAGGCAGAACCGATGTGATTTTTTTAAATAACCTATTAAAAAAGAAATAAGGTTATAAGTGTCGTCCCATATTAATTTAAAGAAAAAATAAGAAATCAAGATATTAATGTAACTACAAGACTACATACTAGTTGTTAGCTTTTGAAGTCGTATTGTACGGTTATACAATTAAGTGTAAAGAAATCAATAAAATATATAACTAACTAATTTCGCAACACCATATCGTCTGCGTAGCTTATACTTTTGACACAAAAATTCACCAATATCACAGCCGGCATTAAATTACATTTGATTTATCAAGGAGTTTTCTTTTAAATATGTTGAAGATGTTGTCATTTTTAGTGACCTCCACCGCCCATGAAAATCCGATCAAATTACCAGGTTTTTTTGATTTTAAAAAATATGGCAAATATGTAGATGTTAAAAATGATGCAAAAGATATATACCTTAAGAATTAATAAAATATTTTAAAGTGAAATTTAACAAAACATAAAATTTTTTAAGAGTACACCTGATGGTAAGTGGATGTTGGTGCCCCTAGACAACTACTTCTGTTCTCGATTAAGAATAAGAATGCGTATACGTTGTCACACCTGAGGACAAAGGGTCTTCAGTTCACTACACTCAACATATAAACCCCGGCAACATTAGACTGGTATTATGTAAGTGCTGTGAGCCTTCCTCTGCCGATTCGACACATTCATGTTACAACCATAATATAGCTGCAGTACGGCCTTAATACGTGTAAGGTAAAATAAAGAAATGTTGCAGTCTCATATCCAAAACACTTTCCACATAGAAAATAAGACTCCTCTCATTTCTGATGGGGTTTTGTAAACAAATTAATGCTTCTTGTGGGGGTTGATTTAAACTGGTTCATTGTGCGTAGAGAAATTTAAAATTTTTACATCCTTTCTAGTTTATAGTAGAACATACTTAAGCTACCGATAGGTCTATATAATTTTATATTAAATGTAATGTTGCTGGAAAACCAATCCTTTAAATGTGACAAATAAGACGGTACCTGCGGAGTATATTTTGTAGTTTTTTCTCAGATCAAAGGAACTTCACTTCGAAAAACTATAATATTTCAAAAAATTAAATGAATTTGACAAACGAATTTTAATTATAATAGATCTTACATAAAAGAAATGAATTTACTTCATTTCATTAGACCGCTGCGCTACCCCAGTGCATCAGCGAGCAGAGTACTTATATTCTCATATCCCCGAAATACTTAATTTCTCAGACATTAAGTTTTTATGAAGACGTTTCTATTCCACTGAGGGGTTTGAACCAGAGCTGCATGAGGAGTTACTAGAGCGCGTACTAATTGATTTACCTTTTTTTAAGGGAATCATAAAAAGTTCATCGAGACATAATTTCACATTAGAATCGCGATAAATTCTGGTTTCATTTTAAGGGTTTCTGTTTATAATATATGATAGCGGCATAAATTATTGTGATCTAATAACATGGATAAATATTAATAAAATAATATTTTCATATTCAAGCTCTGCCCCGCGGTTTCATCCGCGTATATCTCTGAGCCACGCGAGATGAAACCTCGCTTAAAATTTAAAAAAAAAAAACAACTGCTGGACACAGGTGTTCTCTCCCTTCTGAGAGGCTTTTAGTGCAAAGAAATATCTGCTGCACTGTCCCAATGCGCAATGGCGGACTCCACATATATTCGAAATATTTTTTTATGTTTCTCAGACATGCAGGTTTCCTGACGATGTTTTTCTTCATTGCCGAGCGCGTGGTAAATGTAATAGCACGTGGACACCTCGCTAATGCCTATATTACGACGCCGCGCGCACCAGCGTTTTGCGCCCTCCTTTCTGCCAAGGAAGCGAGCCGTATACGGACGCGACCCGCGTTCGTATACGGCTTAGAGATCTCTAGTCAGATCGTTAAGCCAGTTCCTAAAAGGTTGGGTTTAGTGGGTAAAAGTCTCAACATAACCACGCAGCCGGCTGCGTGGTATGCTATGAGCATTCCCAATCTGCCTCCCCCGCTTTCCGGAGGGTTGCCCATATTTGCTTCGGGCGCAAAAAAAAAGCACCAGCGTTCACTGCTGGTATCTCTCGGTTCTCATCGTGTCGGCTGTTAACATGAGCAAAGATTATCTTCAAAAATTTGTCTTGATATTGTAGTAACTTTCGATCGTAAGGATTAATATGTCATGCCAGATAATAACGCTCATAAATCATCTCTTTTGTTACATTTTTTTTAAGTTTTAATATCTTATTGTATGTTATATATAAGAAATAGGCGTATGATATCGCGGACTTTTTTATAGCTGGAATAAATATTTATAATATTGTAGAACATTGTAATCAATGTTCGAACATATCGCACGCGGATAAAACAGTTCGTGCGTGCTTTTTCTTCTGACTTTCTCGACAGAAATCACAATTTAAAGCTAGCTTTTAGGTGTATTAATCTTAATGCTAGATAGCCAATCGTATATATACAATTCCTTCTAAATCTGACTATAATATACAAAAATAACTTTTCAAATAGGACTGGTAGTTCCAGAGATTAGCGTGTTTAAACAAACAAAAACAAAGAAATGCTCTGCCGCTTTATTATATTAGTATAGATATGATACTAAAAAAATATAAGGTTCACCATTAGTTCCATAGTTAATGATTTCTTATATTTACGCAAACACTATACATTGATTAAAACTACTTTTACGGATTTTATCGCGTTTTATTTATTTTTGATACCCAACGTTTCGGGTGCTTTCCAGCACCCATGGTCACGGCGGACTAAGGTGACTGACGTCCCGATGTCAAAGTTAACCCGGAGTACCTTCAGCTTTTTAATTATTGTCTTTGGTCCGATCTACGCAGACTAGTTTCATAGTTTTCAAAATATCAAGATTTAAATTAGTTTATGTGGCTTTAATACAAACACTGTGCACTCAAGGCAATCATAGTACCAGACCACGGTAATTTTATCTATATAAAACTATTGTGACCAGACTCTTGACGCTATATTACACATCATATGTATATTTCCTCTGGTTTAGGTAACGGATTCTTTTAGAAATACTAAACGCAATTTTTTTTTTCATAATATATACATATTTGATGAAACAATAGAATTATTTAAACATCGTGAAGGCACTCCTTACTGTTATCTGTTTAAACGTAGAAATAATATTTTACTCTCGGAACCTTTCGAGTCTGTTCTGTAACCTTTTTTAATTAAAATTTATTGGACAAACAGTCAATATCAACCATCGCCTGTAAAACGCACGATCAATGATTTCTCATTTTCTGTTGACCTATATTAATATTGTTTAGTCTTCTTGTACGTGAATAAAAAGTAGACCAATGTTATTTTTGTGAAATCAGTGTGTGGAAAAGGATGACGATGAAATTTTATATAGAAATAATCGTTAGTATGTCAGTCAGTGATCGAGTAACTGCTGAACGACGAACAATTGAGGTCACAGAATATTTTTATTAACACAGTATATTTGTTTAATCAGGGTGATGGTTCATAGCTACGCTAGGATCCGATACGTGGCTGTTAGAATAAATTAATAAACTGCGAAAAGTTCATAGAAACTTAAGTGTGAAGCTTTAAGTGAGAATACAATATTTATTTTTAGTGTTTTTAATAACTAATCCACAGATTTTACAATATTTCAAGGGCTAAAATACTAAATGAATGATAAATTTCAGATATTACATAGTGCCAAAACTGCGATAAAAATCTTAACTGTAGCCACCATACTTAGCAGGCTTTTGTGTCACCATCGACGCCGATGTCCATCACTGGTCTGAGAATTTTGAGATGCTAAACCACTATTTATCGGAAGCCATATTTTTCTGGCACTTTCCTTAGTCGCCTTTTACAATGGCTACGGGGGGGGGGGGGGGGGAATGGCGCCACAATGGCGGAATGGAGATGTATATTATAACGGATACGTAATTTATAATGTATATTACAATTATTCTTATGGTTTTATTTTTTCTTTTAAAATCGCTCAACATTTTTTTTACAATTTATGTTTTTACATTTTGTTTTTCGGATATTAATCGTTGGTACTTTTAAAAAAAATGTTATAACCCGACGTATCCATCATCCTTTCTCTGGACGGAAAAGAGACCAGACCAGAGAGAGAGAGAGAGAGAGAGAGAGAGAGAGAGAGATAACACCGTTACGCAACAGACCGGAGCTCTCCGGTCTGTTTCGGTACTGAATTTTGACATACAAGTTTAAGCAGGTTCTGAAAATTAATACTTTAATCGAAATCGTATCAAATAGTGAAGTAAATACTTTACTACAAAAACAAATTTCAAACGGGTATTCAGTTTCTGATTGCACACATTCCGATATAGTAATAAAATAGTATCTGAAAATCTCTTAATACTAGTTCCCTACCGTTATTTTGATGTCTCATCTGAACTAAATTGTTACGAGAAAACATTTCAGAAGGTCCTGCCTGTTAAAAATTCAAACTTAATTAAATTTTGTTGCGTTATAAACACGGACGTATGGATGAATATTCTGGAGGTAATTTAGTAACTAAACTTGTTATGAAAAGCACTAACAAGCTCTTAAATAATAATTGTATTTCGCTTTCACGCAAGTCACATGACTTGTTATAGTTGCGGCTGAACTTTAATATCAAGTATCAACGACGATTTGAGGTCTAATGCGAAACTATGTTTAATGTTGTGGATCTGACATTAAATTTATAATGTATTTTAAGGTAAAGTTACACACTACATACCTTTCACAGCGCGGCAAATGTCTGTTATCATTACTTTTTAAGTTTTATAAGCCAGTACTTAACTACTATTCCAACTGATAGTAAGTAACGACATAGCTGAAGACGGTAAAGCGCACTGACTTAGAAAAAAGCCTATTGTTATTATGGGGTATTTATAGAGAATTCTCATCTGGTTGTACTGAATAAATAATATAATAATAATATAAAAGGATACAACAAATATACATAAATATATATTTATTTATTTTATTTAATTTTTTAGAAAAGATAATATTAACAATGCTATAAACATTACTAATATTCTCCTTAACCACTCTTTTACTCGTTACGAGTGGTTCACGCCAGTAGTCGAATGGCGGATTCGAACCCACGACCTTAATGAGTTCGCGATCCGCGCCCTGCCATTAGGCTACTGTCGCTTAAATTATTATTATTAATTATTATTAGTTTGTACTAACAAAAATAAATAATAGCCCAACCAGATGGAAGTGCTCGGCAGGGAAGACCAAACGGCCAAGGGTTTGGGGGAAAGGGAAAGAAACAGGCGTACGATGTGGGCGGTATTGAGGAGCACCGCCTTTTACATTTGTGTTCCCTCACGGAATCCCAGTTGCCTCAGATGACCCGAGAGGCTTACCACTACCAATGTTCTGTGACATACCCAGGTATCGGTATGTTTCAGCCCCGAAAAAGAAGTAGACGCAAGATTTGATGAGTACGGCGGATGTCTGAAAGCTCTTGTACCTTGTAGACTGTCTTTTGTGCAATATGCAGAAGCAGCGGGGACAAGCGATTGACCAAAGCTGGTTGGAGGCGTGCGAGCTTCTCCATCATTGTTTTCATTTCTTCACAGTTCACATCTGCAGTAACGCACGTCCCGTTAAGTAAGAAGCTGTGGTGAATCACTCCGGCGCTGGACCAACAAACAGTGACTATCACTTTTCTATTGGTAAATTTTCGATTAGGGCATTGTTTAAATGTTGAGCTAGGATCAGACAACTTGCTGAGCGCTTGCGATTGTCAAACAGAATCCATTTTTCGTCACGGATAACTATATTGAGCACGACTCGACGCGTACCTTGCGCTGGCGATCATTGAGTTCGTTGGGCACCAATTTGTAAAGCTTTTTAACCTTGCGATGTTAACGTCAAAAGCTGCTGCTAATTCCGCCGTAGAATTTGAAAAGATTGAGTATCATCAGCTTCCACAATAACCTTTAAGTCGTCATTGTTGAACAAAGTTGCGGACGACCACGGGGTCCATTTTTCAAATCGAAATTTCCAGAACGTAAGCGGGCAAACCAATAATAGGTGGTGCGTTCGTTTGTAGCGTTCGCTTCGTAAACGTCATTGAAATTGCGTGCCGCATGTGCCGCGTTGCTGCCGTAACGGTAGGTACTCATATCCCTTAATTTAACAAATATTTAACCATGATGATGAAAAAGACTCAAATGAGAGACTCAATTGTGTTGAAAAGAGAATTCCGTGTTTTTAAAATAATATTTATTTAAAACTAGAATTCTTAGCCAAACAAAAATTATTTTGTTTTGAAATGGCCCGTTCTGCCGGACGACAGTTTCATATGTAAAGACCTATTATTATTATCAAGTGATAACGTTTGTCGTGTAGTGATACTACCTTGTATCATCCTGTAGGTGTGGCAAAAGGCGAGAGAAGGTTATATAGGAGATAGGTGCATCATATTCCTGATTACAGCACAATATAATGCGCCTGCCAAACAGCCTGCCAAGCGTTTCAACTGCCATAGTTGAAACGCTTGGCAGGCCATGACATAATCTATGTAGAGATGTTTATTTATAACAGTTGACTTTTGATAAGCTGTAATGAATTAATGAATAAATGATATTATTATAGCCCTCACTGATGATAATGCATTTACCTTATTTCTTAAAGTTTATGGACACACCTTCAAGAGTAGCCTCAGCAGTTGCCATTACTCTTAGGTGTATAGTTAACTTGTGTTTCTTTGTTATAAAAATGTGTTTTTTTTTTAATTTTGTTTAGATGAATTGTTTTTAATATATTATTTATTGATTCTTGCCGTTTTGTAATACGGTAAGTATGACCGTGGCTCCACATTATCTCCGTGAAGCTCAGTAAACAAGCGTTAACGAGAATGTGGATGGTTTTCGCGGGATTCACGCGCGTTCACTCTTGTTCCCCGATCAGAGTCGGTATTTTGTCCCGCGACAAAGGGTTCACACACACTTCACGCGGCGTTCACGCGTACACTTACGCGTACATTCACGGCCCCGTGCCAGTTAGTTTCGGACTACAAAGCCGTACGGACGATGTATTTTAGTCATACACCATCTTCTTTTCTTCCAACGCTTTCTAATGAATTTCTTGTTTTGGACGTGTAAATAGTGATATGTTGCCACAGCAAATAAAGTTATTGCAGCAGCAGCTTCTACGTCCGTTTTGCGGAGGGTTTCACGAACGATTGTGAGCATCCCGTGAATGTGGAGAGCATGACTTGTGCCGTGAATTCACGCCATGAATTAAATGGAGCAACAATGAATTATGTGGAGCAACCATGCTAAAAACCATAATAAAACATAACCTCAATCCCCGTACCTAATTGTTGAGCGATTATCTTGGCAGGTGCTCAACGAGCGGTTGAGGCGGGCGCAAGCACTTTGACTATTTTTAGACTAGAACGTAAAATTCATTAGATATAAATTTAACACGATTTCACGAAACTTGTGTATAATTTTTTTATCGAGCCGGTTATTATGATTCGCGTTACTGTTACCGCGCGTCGCTTGTCCATGTGTATGTTTAGTTATTATAAAAGCAAAATAATTACATCTCGAGAAGGAATTAAATACCTAATTTTAATATACTGCTGCGCTGCCCCAATGTGGTTGTGAACTTTTCAATTTCTCATTTTCATTTTATCAAAACGTTCTTTTTAGTCGCGTATATTTATTCGTGATAGAACCACGCCGCAGCTATATCAGTTGTAGAATTAATGGGTTGGCTCGACCGAGGTAGGACCACGTTCTCACAGAATGCAAAAGTAAAATAGCAAGTTAAGGCTTCTGTGTTTCGTATAGTGAATGCAGAGAAACGGAGACCCTTTTTACTAGAAACGAGGCATTCCATCTTAGTCCTCAGGGGTGACAACGCACACACGGGATAGATATAGATATCTATGGGCCACAGCATCCACTTACCATCAAGTGGAATGTGTGCTCATTTATCGCCCTTATTGTATGAAAAAGAGCAATTATTAAAATTAGTACTTTAAATTGCAACTAACAATTTAATTGGTTGGCGGGTTCGAACGCAAGCTTCTCGCGTGCTATTTGATTTACGTTTTTTTGAATGGAATCTTTTTAAGTTTTTATACAAATTCATATAAAAACATGGTTAAAAAAACATATTTCACGTCAGAATCGCAAGAAATTCTGGTTTCACTTTAAGGGGTCGTTTTCCAAGACAAAGAACTCTTATAAGTTCTATCGGTCTTCTGTTCCAATGTATTATACTTAGATTATTGATAGGTCTTCGCGCGCTCTGACGTGAAGATCTATCAATCATCTAAGGTGTTATAATAATTTCTGTAATATTTTTTTCATATTCAACTTGAAAATAATATAAACTTAAGAGGGCATTAAGTTCGCACATGCGATTTTTGTCGAAAATTTCAGTGTTTTAGGGTTTTCAAAGGCGATATCGTAACGATGTGAGCAGAATATTTGCAGAAAATTACGAAGTTAGAAAGACGGAAGTCTTTTATTTAGTGCACTGCAGTGTAAAATCTTAGTTTTTAATGACGGTTTTTGGAGGAAGACAATCTCTTCATAGCGTTTTACGAAAATATGCGTTAAAGTTGTTTTTCAGGTAGAATACAACCAGTATTATATGATAAAATACTTTATTTTAGGCGTTATTATAATAGAATGTATAGTCTTTTATGCTATAGCAAAGCTTAAGCTACGAAAATATTTCAATTTAATATTAAAAAATAGTACTATAAAAGAATCAAAACTGTTAACTTGAATGTCATATTTTTCGTGTATTGGGGTATAAACTTATCCATCTTAATTATTTTATCAAAATACATGTAATGTTAAATATCCAAAAAAAATTTTGCTCGTTTTATTTAGTCAATTATTTTAAATATACTATATAGTTACCATCACGCGCAGACGCCGTCCTATTCAGCACGCCACAGACCAAAGTAGGTACTGTACAGGTACTGTACTGTACCACAGAGTACTTTGAATAATCCGAAATTGAGTTGGCAGTTAAGTAATGCCACTCCAGCGCCTACTACAGTTCTGTGTCCGAACCAGTCCGAACTAAAAATATAGTGAATATACATATAACTACGTATAATAACATGAGTTGGATACGTATTACGTAGAGGTCTACTTTTATTTATTCTCTTTCATTATACACACAATGTTTTAAGTCTGAATTGTACTTAAATAAAATAGACACCGCAATAAAACTAGATACATATATTTATTTAAATATATGTATCTAGTTTTATTGCGGTGTCTATTTTATTCATGCTAAATATCATTACATAATATTTTAAGTACAATTCAGACTTAAAACATTGTGTGTATAATGAAAGAGAATAAATAAAAGTAGACCTCTACGTAATACGTATCCAACTCATGTTATTATACGTAGTTATATGTATATTCACTATATTTTTAGTTCGGACTGGTAACTTCTAAACAAATGTTTAGAAGTTTATTTTTTCTTTTCAAGCAGTAGTTAAAGACTTGAGATTGCATTACGTCATTACACTAATATCATATGATTAATATATTCTAATTGTGCCTTAATTTTAGAATTACATAGTTTAATGTATAATATATCAGTCAAGATCTCGTGATTATTAATATGATCTATATTTACTTCAATTGTAACATTATTGGTTTGCGTTTTTTTACTAAAAAATAACTTGTACAATTACTTCAATAGTTGGCAGGAATCTTTCTCACAATTGGCCCCTGGTGAATGCGAGTGACTACTAATACTAACAGTGATGCAAATGCAATCTCAAAACCTGCTGTTGGATTGATATTCCTTGCTCCATGGTTCCTTATAGAGCCAAAAAAATTCTCAACCAGTTCTTGATTAAAATGATGTAACCATAACGATTTCAAATTATGTTCTTTGAATAATTTTGTTTTTAAATATTTAATATTCTCAATGATGTGTAACCAGTTCCTAATAGATGGAACACTAGCAGATGTGCCTTTGCTTGCACACACAAACTTTATTGTTTTCAAAATTGGTGTAGCATTATCCCATACTAATTGATGAGATGATTGGTTAAAGCACCTAAAAGAGATTTACCACATCTTTTCTTATTATTTTCATAGCTCCCATTTAAAGAGTCGAAGAGTTCATCAAAAGATAATAATGTGTCGGCAGTATCCTTGCAGTCATTGGATAGAACTCCTTTACCTGGAAAACATTTAATGATAAAATTATTAAATGGTTAAGTTATTAATAAAACTACCTTTACAAAATATATTTATTTATTTGGCTTATGTATCTCTCACATAAATTACCTCATAGACAGCACATTTGCCATAGTTGCCATGCTCGGTTGGCAACCACAGGATTTTTTAGTTATTATTATTACATTTTTTCCCTCTATCACCTTTTGTGACACCCACAGAAAAATATGGGAAAGTGAAGATTTTTATACCACTACAACGCTTTTATTAATTTGCAAAAATGAATGCAAAATTTTTTGGTTAGTTATGAGTTGAGAAACTAACAATGTACGAGCCCAGTTTATAGATTTGCAAATGACAATAATGCAAGAATGATTTATTCTGTAATGTTTGACTCATATCATAATTATAAATATCATATTCATAACTAAAATCAGATTGAATGAAAATTTTTGAATATTATATTCAAAATGTGGGTGCCGCTGACACAGCACACACATACATCGCCCGTATCAATGTAAAAAGTGTAATTCGCATGAAATACGATAACGACCGTCGCCAGCGGGACGGCAGTCTGTAAGTCGGTTAGCTAGAGTGCAGTAGGCAGTTCCTTTCTAAGTGTATCATTTGAACACGCAACTCTGATGTACAAAATAAATCAGCTACACGCATGTGAACCGTTACTTCATTTTCCTCCCTGCACAAGCCCTTAAGATACACTAGCCACCAATCCATTCACAACAAAAATAAAAATAAAACCTATTATTTCTTTTTCTTTTTTATAGGATAAGGTGGCAAACGAGCACATAGTGCACCTGATGGTAAGTGGTTGCTGCGGCCCATGGGCATCTACATCTATCCAGGATTACAAATCAAAATGCAGATGTGTTGTCACCCGTGAGGACTAAGGTGGAATGCCTTGTTTCCAGTAAAAAGGGTCTCCGGTTCTCTGCACTTAGCATACGATACACAGCAGCATTAAGCTACTATTTTACGCTGGTATTTGTGAGAGCGTGGTCCTTTCCCGGTCGAGCCGACCCACTCATGCTACAACTATACTACTAATATAACCGCAGCATGGCTCTACCACGTATAAAGTAAAAAAAAATATGGATTTTATGGCCAAATGATAAGATATTTTACAATCTAACAAATATGTTATTTATTTACTAAAGTTTAATAAGAAAAAATCATAAAGAAACTTTATGAAGATTGTTAATCTTACGTGCTAGGTATCCCATGTTAACTGCAACTGATCTACTAAAAACTTGTGTAGCACATTTCACTTTCATTTTAGGTAATTTCTTTGGGTTGACATGGTATTCTGTGAATTTTTGAAGAAACCTGATTCCTTGGTAGGCTAGATTTAACAATGTGGTCACACTTGGCAGTTTTCTTTTTGTGGTCCATAACATAATATGTTAAGTTTTTGGACAAAAGATTATTTCTTATGCCTTTGTACTACTGTGGAGGATCAAACAAAGGTACAACTACATCACCATTAATTTAAAAGGTCTTTTTATTCCAATCGAATTTTTTTCTCAGATGATCTGCTTTAGTGTTTACTACGAGATTATGCACCCATGTTAGTGGTACTTTGATCACATACTGTTGTTACAACCTTCAAACCCACTGATTTGAGTTTTCTTATTACTTTCTTTATTTGAATTTTTAATTCATCTTTTAGTGTGCTTCCAGACCAGAATGTATAATAAGTAGGCTGTTTGTAATTCTTTTGAACTCCCCTAACAATAAACACTAATGCATGGTTTGCAATTTTCATAGTGTTTTTCTTGCCATTGTTAACAAAACCCTTTTAGATTGCAATTTCATCGAATAATGACATGCATAACTTGTCAGTCTCTGACATTTTTTTCACTTTTTTACTTAAAATGTCAAATAAATTATCGTTAATTCCAGGCTTCAAAGCAGCTCTTGCTATCATGCGACTCAGTGTTGCTGAAGAAAGTAAATTTAGAAATTGCTTTCTGAAAAGTAGAATTTTCAGATAACTTTAGTGCCTTTTTCAGCTTCAATGCAAAATGGTCTTTATCAGTTTGTAATTTTTTTATTTTGCATACAAGAGAACTAGCTTCAGAAGAGAATACTTTTTTGCAAAGCATAGTCTTCTTTGACGCTGAAAATAATTAAAATAAGCATTAGTTTCGATAACTAAAAAAAGCCTGCAAAGTAAAAACTATTTAACAATTTCTGAGTTGCAAAATTCGGATCTGATTTCCAATTTGGAACATGCCATCATAACACTATCAAAATTCATTTATCCATTGTAGCCTATTACAATTCTTCCGCTAAATATAGTCCACAGAACAGATCTCCCTAGATCTAAAATTGCCCACAGTTGCCTTGCTCGGCAGGTAATGGGCAGCTGCAGTTTCCCATTGTTTTGAGTTGTTATCAGGAGGATGTAGCTGTCCATCTCCTATTTTAGTCATAACACAATTTTGCAATTTGAGAAGAATTTATATGCAATTTTCACCATCATTCAGATAAAAACATTTAATGACAAAGGTTTATATATATACATAAATACATATATAAACACTCACGCCTATCACCCAGAGGGGTAGGCAGAGACTACAGACTTCCATTTGGCACGATCCTGACACACCTCTCTTGCCTCTTTCACATCCATACACCTACGCATACATGCTCGTCGGTTAAGAGTATTCCTAATTTGGCCCGTTTTTAATAAATCGCTAATTTGGGCGATAAATTTTTGCCTCGGGCGTCCCTTTCCGACTCTGCCATTCACTTCTGCAACATAAATTCTCTTTGTCACTCTTTCCTCATTCATTCTTTCCACATGACCAAACCACCGAAGCATTCCTTTCTTAATCCTGGTCACAACATCATCTTGCAAACCACACTCTTCTCTTATCACACAATTTTTCACCCTGTCATTCAGATTCAGCCCTAACATACTCCTTAACGACCGCATTTCTACTGCATTTATTCTACTCTCGTGTTTCTTCTGCCACACCCAACTTTCACTACCATACGTTAAAGTGGGGACCAACACAGCATTGTGAATTGCCATACGTGCCTTTTTTGACACATTTTTACTCTTCACAATAGAGTGTAGGGCCCCATTTACTCTGTTTCCTGCGTTCACTCGTCGTTCTGTATCCTTATCATATCTCTCATCCCTGCTAAATACGCAACCCAAATATACAAACTCATCTACTTGCTCGATCAACTCCCCTTCTATTCTTATTTCACAAATCGTTTTACTTTCATCTCTTTCAAAAACCATAACTTTCGTCTTACTTGCGTTCACTTTCATACCCCTTTCTTTTAATGATCTTTTCATTAATATAACCATCATTTGCAACTCAGACGCCGAGGATGCAAGGATAACTTGATCATCGGCGTACAAAAGGCATTTGACGGTTAACTCACCCATTCTTAATCCGCATTCTTCAACTTTCAAATTTTGCAAACAACTGTCCATAAATAGGTTGAATAACCACGGGGAAGCCACACAACCCTGTCTGACACCTTTGTGGATGCCAAATCAGTCCGAATAGACCCCGTTGATCCTAACACAAGCACTAGAGTCCCTATAAAGAGATTCCAATGCCTGTATCAAGCCAGCGCTCAACCCAAATGAGTTCAGTGTTTGCCATAGCATATTCCTATCCACTCTGTCATAGGCCTTTTCCAAGTCCATGAACGCACAAAAAACCTTTTGATTTTCGGGAAAAACTCCGCGATCATGCGCATGGAAAAGACTTGATCTGTGCATCCCATTGCCTTTCTAAATCCAGCTTGCACATCCCAAATTTTTTCATCGGTTTCTTTCATGATCCTTTCAATTAGTACCTTAGCATACAGTTTTCCCACGATGCTAAGAAGTCTGATACCGCGGTAGTTTTTACAGTCCTGCTGCGACCCTTTTCCCTTATATACTGGGACTATCACGGCTTTGCACCAGTGTCCCGGTACCCGCTTCAGTTCCCAGCATAAATTAAACAAGGTATGCAGCAGGCCTGCCACCACTTCCTCTCCAGCCCTTAGCATTTCGAGTGAAAGTCTACTCGTATCATATCCGGCAGCCTTACCTGCTTTCATGCTTTTCATTGCTTTCATTATTTCATCTATACTTACGAACACTTTCTTTCGCCACAAGAGGATTCACATGTATACTTGGGAAAGATGTGATGATAGAAGCATGATAGATTTCATAATTGTGGATGAAAGATTGAGGGGCGCAGTGGTGGATACAAGGGTTTACCGGGGGTCAAACGTAGGAACGGATAATTTTTTGGTCTCGGTCTATTCAGGCGTTGGCGCCATCGGTCATCTGTGTCTACCACTGCGTTACAGCGTATTAGAACAGAAAGATTACAAGATGAAGGTGAGAAAAACAAGTTCAAATGTAGACTGAAAGAAAACATAAGTGGTTTGGATGAATTATGTATGAATGAGAGAATTTGGAGATTTACTTGGAGAATATATGGCAAAATGTTAAGAAAGGTTTAGTAGATGCAGCTACCGAAGTATGTGGTCTTAGTAAAAGAAAGAATGAAAGGAAAAATAATACGTTATGGTGGGATGATGAGATACGTACGGAAGTTGAAGCAAAGAAGAGAGCATGGCTAGATTTACTAGCAACTAAGGCTGGTAATTCTAGTGGTAGGAATGATTATTTTGAAAGAAAAAAGGCAGTCTTTAGACATCTAAATAAGAGAGTAAAAGAAGTAGTTGAAAGGAAAAGCAAGAAAGAACGGATAAAAATGATAGAATAATATCGGATAACTTCCAGGCAAATATTAAAATGTTCTGGAAACTCGTAAGAACTGCCAGGGGTCGTCAAAACAGCCTATAATGAATGCTATAAGAGATGAGAATGGCTATATTCTGAATGATGAAGTTTTGAGTTTAAATAAATGGAAAGAATATTTTGAAAACATGTTTATGAGTGAGGAGACAACGTATGAACTGAATGAAATAGGAACTCCGAAAGAAAAGGAAGGAGGTAGCGAGATAAGTATAGATTATTATATATATCTATGTGTATATATATATATATATATATATATATATATATATATATATATATATATACATATATATATATATATATATATATATATATATATTTAGTTTACATATTTAAGGTGTCAATGCAAAGGTACAGTCTGCTAATCTCATAGAAAGAAAAGATTACACTTCAACAATATTAAACAAAAGTTGTCTGTTTGAAATTACCTTCAACAGGTGCTAGTGAGATGCTAGGCTTTGCAGGGCTTGTTAATGGCTGGTGATCAAAACCAACATTAATATAGCAGCCTGAAAAAATACGAAAATTAAAAATGTGTATTTAACTGTTTTGTATCATATATTTTGAGGTAAAAATCTAAGTACAATTGCATGTGTTTATAATTTATTATAATCGGTATAGAATAAAATTTCGATATTGTATTTAAAACAATAGTAAGAATCATATTTACATAATACCAAAAAATTTTGGGCCTCACCACACATTGAATCAAACATCATTTACCTGGCAAATGTAAAGGTGGTACTGCATTAGGTGCAAGTCTTTTACTCCATGTGTAATACTTCGACTCAAAGTGGTGATGACATACTCTGTGATACTTAAATATATTGTCATCGTTCATTGCTAAAATGTCTCCACCAATGGCATACACCCAGGATCGAAATCGATCAGCTTGTTTGCTTGGGTTTGTAAATATATATATAATACAACATTATCCGATTCTGAAACAAAAAATAAATTAAATAGTATTATATACTTAATGCTAATTTACTGAGATTTTCAATACTTTATATTGAGTGGATATGAATAAGTTTTAATAGAGATAAGTGATTTCATGCTTATTAAAACATTAAATAATTTATACTTTTGTTTTGTATCTTAAGAATGATTTATATTTCTTTATGAACAACACGTAGCACTAACCCGGTACATACTCAGGCTATCGCAATTTCAGCGATGTTTAAACAAATAATATCAAGTAGGTTTTATTTTTGTACCTTGTAATAATTTTATGATATAAATATTTACGGTTTTGTTGCAATTAGGTACACAGCATCTTTTTTCAGCAGTCACGGTAAATGTCGACAGAATCCAAGTCCAAAATCCGAAAAGAAGTCCGTGAGTTAACGTAAATAGATTCAAGGTACGAAGTCTAATAAGCAAGCCAAAATCGTCGAAAAATTCACAAAAATCCACAATTACAAGCAAAGGAATACATTCACGTAAACAAATGTCAAACGGAATGAATTTGAAATTTGAATTGGTTTCCAAGATGGCGGCCAAAGCGAAAAAATGCGCCCTCTGGGGCTTAATATTCGAAACATAAATACGTCTAAAATACAAAATTACTCCTATAGTAGAATAGTTGAAAAAGTGGCCACCTGTAATCAGTAAATAACAGTTCAAAGACTCTCCACAACAGCGCTAGAGTAGCTACTGGGATGAAATGAACTTAGCAGTTGTCGACGGTTTGAAGTGTGCTGCTAAACTGCTCAGTGGCTCCAAAATCTAAAATAATTTTATTTAGTAAATATAACCTCGAAAAAGTCGTCTATCCCTCTAATATTTTCGGCACGTTCTTTAAAAATTAGTCCGTAGCTACAGTGGCGCCACCCTTATTTAACGGTTTTCTATGGTCACTTTTTAAAACACAGTCTGTACTCCTTACTTCTACACTCCATACACAAAATGTATAGAAGTGGTGGGATAGACCCTTTTACAGTTCGCTCCGGGTTCGGGCGCTCCCAACGGTAGGACGTGTCATTTTTTGCAGCCACCGCCCGCGTGCGTTATAATTCACACCGATAGCGTAAGCTAGTATTGCCAAGTGTCCCGATTTGCGCGGGTAATCCCGATTTTTAGAGCTACGTCCCGATGCACCCTTGATCAGGACGCCAACTGTCCCAAATATTCACTAACTTCCCTAGTCAGTATTTCGATCGATCATTTTGACAGCAAAATTGAATATATCTGTAAGCTGCTACTACATTAAAATACTTTTGGTTTGGTTCACAAAACTCGGACTAAATAGGCAACATCAAAGTTTGCTTTGCGTATAATGTGTTGGCATGGCAAGATACAGATATCAATAATGTTGACTCGTTTTTTTTTCTCACTGCCAGATGCCTATCGCCGGTTTGCGCTATGCATCGATGTCATTAATTCGACGGTCATTTATTATTTCATTCTATTACTAATAATCAGTACACTATCTAACTGGCATGCTGCTGTTTAGTAAGTACTGTAACTATAAGTACATTTGGTAAAATGCAAAAGGCTTGTGGAAAAGTTCTTCCAGAAGTCAATTCCTTCAATCGTTTGTAGGTACTGCTGTTTTCAATAAATAAATAAACATTATACGTCTCATGCAAGGATTTTATCTAGGCTATCAGGATGTTATATATTAAAACCGTTTGAATTATGCCATTTTTAAAGGGCTTTTTAAAGTGCATGAGTTGTGAGTTCAGAAGATTGATTACTATTTCCACAATTATATTATTTAGAAAGTTCAGTCTGTAACGATGTTGGGACGAAAAATTATTCGTTCATTTGATTAGTTTCAAATAATAATTATAAAAAACATTGCGAATTGTGTAAAAAAAAAAACAGTATAACCACAATATATAACGACCACAATCGACCGTCCCGATTTTAAAACCAAAGTCCCGAATTTACTTGGACACACTATCAGAAAGAAACGATAAAGGCGCAACTACAGTAGAAATGGCGTTAATGGTTAAATTTATTTATTTCTTAAAAGTTATTTGTTATTTTTTACGGATAAAATTAACAGTTAAAAATATTACTTACTTCTGTAGTGAATTGTTATTTCTAATCGGTTGTGTTAATTTTATTGCTTAAGTTATTATATATTTAATTTTATTATTTAATTACTTAAATTTTACTAATGAAATTTTAATTCAATAAACATTTCTTCATACTTTAGGTACAGGAATCTTTAGAATTAAAGTATTGTTAAGCTAGGCGTATTTAAAGGTTTATTCATTCAATATTTACATTATATTATAACACAGTAAATCGCTTATTATTTACAATGGTATTTAGATATTCAGTATTTACTTTTCATATAAATGTTTTATATATTTTCCTTTAATATTTTTTTCTTTTACTAAGGAGACTGGTTTGGTCATGTAGAAAGAATGAATGAGGAAAGAGTGACAAAGCAAATTTATATGGTAGATGTGAATGGCAGAGTCGGAAGAGACGCCCTAGAAAAAAGTTTATCGACCAAATTGGCGATATTTTGAAAATGGGCCACGTTAGAAGTACCCTTTACCGACGAGCATGTATGCGTAGATATATGGATGTAAAGGAGGCGAAAGAGGTATGTCAGGATCGTGCCAAATGGAAGTCCGTAGTCTCTGCCTACTCCTCTAGGTGACAGGCGTGAGTGTTTATGTATATATGTACATATACGTAATGATTCCATGTAGACATGATCAAGTAATGAATGAAATTTGTTTGAAAACTAGCGCTGTTGTTTCAACAACAGCATAAGCTGGGTGAAGTCCGTTTACCTAACACACCTTGATGGAGGTATAAAAATGTAATTTGTAAATATACATACAATTGAGTGTTATACCCATTCTAGTTCTTATTTTTTTAATTTTGTTATACCTATATTGGTTAATGTGTTTATTAGTGATTAGACTTTAGTAGGTACCTAATTATGTGTAGCGAGTTTGCAATAAATATTGCTTTGTTTTTTTAACTCTGTACTCGTATGCTGCACATTGTACGAGTATATTGTACATTACTATTTCTTACAAAAGGCTTTAATCAATTAATAATTACGACATACATAATTTTATTTAATTTTAATATTACATTTTACATATAATATGAACATTAAGTAAAATTATGCCACGATAATAGTTATGGCATATAGATATAGCAAGTGGCAACCTCGTACGGGTAAGCAAAGTGTAGGGCTCCCCTCCGCCCGATGGAGTTACAACCTGGCAAGAAATGCATGTGGCTTAGAGCCATTCTTCGAGAGATTACTTCGAGGAGGCCTATGTTTAGCAGTGAATTTGTGAAGGGCTGTGATGATGATACGACGATACGGTATAATATTTCAACTTTAATAGTATAAGTAGTACATAGTCGTTATTTAATAAATTGCCTGCAATATGTCAACGGAAGCCGGTCTTCAAGAAAAGGATATGTATTTCATTTCAAGTTTTGAAGTTTGCTTCCTTCGTGAACTTGTCACGGATGTAACCAATGAGAATTTAACGAAGTTTAATTAATTAAATCGAGGTAAGTTTGGCAGGCAGTAGGAAAGTTTTCTATTCATATCAATTTAAACATTATTTGTTACATAACAGCTTATGGTTGCTGTGTTTCTAATGGTGAGCGTAGAGAACTGGAAACCTTTTTACTGGAAACAAAGCACTCCATCTTAGTCCTCAGGGAAGACAAAGCATCCGTATTTTAGACATAGACATAGACATAGACATGCATTTATTCAGCAACTTACACTCATACAGTTTTGATACAGAAAATTAAATAATACATAAAAACATTAAAGATAAAAGTAAATAACAAAAAACAGTCATAAAATTATCCAATTGCATGAGTGATGTGATGCTGAAAAGGGCACTGACTCAACATAATGCTATCGCAGGATTGCGGTAGCGTTGGTTTTCAGTAATGCCCATTGAGGTTGGACTCGCCTGCGAGGATAGTACGTTCGCTTTATTTCTATTTTCGAGAAAGATGTTATCAAAATAATAAAATAAAATAATGGTAATGATAAAGGATGGGAACTTTATTTATGCAGTAGGTATATATAAATGTATATAATAAATAATATAATGAGAATTTACAATAAAAAATATAGATATTTATATTATACTATGAAAATATAATGCTGCTATTTTATCCGCCCTAAATGTTAACGTGACAAAAATATTCTTTTACCTTTACCTTAAAAAGGCTGATGGTATTTAGTTGGCGGATAGGTGGGGGCAAGTTGTTCCAGCATTTAGTAGCTGCATATCGGAAACTACCGCGGAATGCTGCCGTTGTGTGTTTTGGTATTGAAAGGACATTTGATTTTGTTCGAATGTCCTTAAAATTACCGTCCTTGCGCCATTTTAGTTTTTCTAATAGATACCCGGGCTTTTTGTTTTGAACGACACCGAACATTAGTGTTGCTAAATGTAGTGCTCTTAATTGGGACATTCTTAATAACTTTGATTTATTTAAATAGGGACTGACGTGCGTTCGTGGGGGAATGTGGTGTATATACCTGGCACAAGCATTTTGGATCCTCTGAATTATTCGGTCAGTTTTCGAAAGTAGCCTTGGTCCATATACCGTATCGTCATAGTTTAGCCTGGAGAGTACAAGGGAGTTGCAAAGCTTAATGCGCAGATCTTCACTCAAAAAGTCACGTATTCGGTATAATACTTTTAGGTCTGTAAAAGCAATTACGTGCGATCTCGATCACGTGTCTCTCAAAGCGAAGCGCGTCATGCATAAGCAATCCCAGATTCTTAGCTTCAGTCACACGATTTATCTTCTCCCCGAGGACACACAGATCAGGATTATTTGCAACTATTCAATTTATCTGTCACTTTGATCCCAATACTCTGTATTTTGATTTTGCTGGATTGAGTACAAGAGTGTTGGCTTCTGACCACTGGGCGATTTTCGTTAGATCTCTATCTAAGTTATTAACAGCCCAGTTGGTTTGACTTGGTACAAAGGAAAGATATACCTGCAAATCGTCTGCATACATATGATACTTACAGTTCTGAATGGCTGTACTAATATCTGCTATATACAGTATGAATAAAAGAGGGTCTAGTATGGATCCTTGTGGAACTCCTCTCGTTACAGGACAAGGACTTGATAGAGTATGTGTACCATCTTTTTTAATTATTTTAACCAACTGCATGCGATCATTTAGATAACTGGAGAACCACTTGATTGCGGTTGGATCGAATCCATAATAGGAAAGCTTGGACAATAATAATTCGATGTTAAGAGACTCAAAAGCTCGTGAGAAATCAAGTAGTGTCATGATTGTTCCTTCACCTATATCTTGAGATGCTAAAATATTGTCCACTACGTCTAATAGTGCTGTTGTCGTGCTGTGATGCTTTCTAAAACCACACTGCAGTTTTGGTAGTATGTGATTACTCTCCATGTACGCTTCAAGCTGTGTACATACTACTCTTTCCACTATTTTCGACAAGCAGGGTAGGATGCTAATAGGGCGCAGGTCTTTGAAATTTATAATGCTATTGGTTTTTGGAATTGGTGTAACCAAAGCGGTTTTCCAGACGTCAGGGAAATAAGACGTGGTTATCGATCTGTTAACTATCGCGGTGATTACTTTTAGCGTGTAAGGAAGTGTTAAAACAACCATATCCAGGCATATGCCGTCAGCGCCCAAAGCGTTTGACTTAAGTGAATTAATTATTTTGGTTATTGTGTTTTCGTCTGTAACACTTAACTTAAATGTTGAAGAGCAAAATCGGTGGGAGCCAAAGAAAACATGTTCTGAATCGGGTGCTGAATCATTTCCAGGTGTATTGCAAAAGTGAGAATTAATCAAATCCGGATCGTTGAGTTGGTCAGGAATTACATAGTCTCTAGATTTTTCTGATATGTTTATTGTCCGTTTGAGATTGATCCAAAGAGCTTTAGAATTAGTCAATTTGCGGTTTATATGTTGATTAAAATAGGCCTGTTTTTCGCGGTATAACGCTGAGTTTACAGCATGCTTAAATTCTTTGTAATAACTTTTATGCTTCTCTAATCTAGTTAAGCGAAAACGATTATGTGCTTCATTCCGCAGTTTTATCATTTCTCGAATAGTAAAGGTAATCCATGGATATGTACGCTCTTTTACTTGCTTAAGCTTTAGTGGCGCGAATTGGTCAAACAGGCTTAACAATGTTAAATTGAATTGAGAAACCATATCATTTACGTGAGGTAATTGAGCCATAGAATCCCAGTCGATCCTTTCTATTTCGAAATTAAAACTATCACGATTTATGTCTTTCACTGGGCGATATATGAACTGAATTGGTTGACATTTTGGCTTATTGATTTTAAAGTTACATGTTAAGAAATCATGATTACTTAGAGTTGGTATGTAATCGACGGTTACGTTAGATATTGGTATGTAATCGACGGTTACGTTAGAGATTGGTAGGTCGGTGCATATTAAATCAATTAATGTAGCACTGTAAGGAGTAAAGTGTGTAGGTTCATTTACATATTGGGTTAAATTTAGGCATTTTGTAAAATTGTCAAATTTATGAGTATTGTTGTCAGTTACCAGTAAATTTATATTAAAGTCACCCAAGAGCACAATATTATCGCGATGGGCAAAAGATGATACCGAATAAGTAAGTGCGTCAAAAAATATGTGTACGTCAAGCCATGGTGGTCTATAAGCAGTACCTATTATCAGATTTATGCCGTTAACAGTTAAATTAAGCCACATTTGTTCAACTGATGTTGCGGCAGGAAATACACACGCTTTTACGGCGAGTCCATGACGTACATAGAATCCAACCCCGTCAGCGTCAGCGCCCAAATCGTTTGACTTAAGTGAATTAATTATTTTGGTTATTGTGTTTTCGTCTGTAACACTTAACTTAAATGTTGAAGAGCAAAATCGGTGGGAGCCAAAGAAAACATGTTCTGAATCGGGTGCTGAATCATTTCCAGGTGTATTGCAAAAGTGAGAATTAATCAAATCCGGATCGTTGAGTTGGTCAGGAATTACATAGTCTCTAGATTTTTCTGATATGTTTATTGTCCGTTTGAGATTGATCCAAAGAGCTTTAGAATTAGTCAAATTGCGGTTTATATGTTGATTAAAATAGACCTGTTTTTCGCGGTATAACGCTGAGTTTACAGCATTCTTAAATTCTTTGTAATATCTTTTATGCTTCTCTAATCTAGTTAAGCGAAAACGATTATGTGCTTCATCCCGCAGTTTTATCATTTCTCGAATAGTAAAGGTAATCCATGGATATGTACGCTCTTTTACTTGCTTAAGCTTTAGTGGCGCGAATTGGTCAAACAGGCTTAACAATGTTAAATTGAATTGAGAAACCATATCATTTACGTGAGGTAATTGAGCCATAGAATCCCAGTCGATCCTTTCTATTTCGAAATTAAAACTATCACGATTTATGTCTTTCACTGGGCGATATATGAACTGAATTGGTTGACACTTTGGCTTATTGATTTTAAAGTTACATGTTAAGAAATCATGATTACTTAGAGTTGGTATGTAATCGACGGTTACGTTAGAGATTGGTATGTAATCGACGGTTATGTTAGAGATTGGTATGTAATCGACGGTTACGTTAGAGATTGGTAGGTCGGTGCATATTAAATCAATTAATGTAGCACTGTAAAGAGTAAAGTGTGTAGGTTCATTTACATATTGGGTTAAATTTAGTCATTTTGTAAAATTGTCAAATTTATGAGTATTGTTACCAGTAAATTTATATTAAAGTCACCCAAGAGCACAATATTATCGCGATGGGCAAAAGATGATACCGAATCAGTAAATGCGTCAAAAAATATGTCTACTTCAAGCCATGGTGGTCTATAAGCAGTACCTATTATCAGATTTATGCCGTTAACAGTTAAATTAAGCCACATTTGTTCAACTGATGTTGCGGCAGGAAATACACACGCTTTTACGGCGAGTCCATGACGTACATAGAATCCAACCCCACCACCACGTTCGCGCGTGGTACTTGAACGTGGAATATGACGCAAGCGGTAACCGGGGATAGATGGCGCGCGACCTTGTTCTCCATCACGTAGCCAGGTCTCGTTTATAGCCATGATATCTACATCATGCTGCACCATTGCCACAATGAAGTCTTCATGCCTTGTGCCCAAAGAACCCGGATTTAAAAAACCAACCTTCAGCTTTTGATTTTTAGGCACCATTTTGCACAGAGAGTATAGCCATAATATATATCTGAACGCAGGGACACGAGCAACTTCAGTATATGCACATAAACATACATACGCATACTTATACAAACACACTCACATACACACATATACACAAACAGAGCAGCACCGTAGCTATAGCTATAACCGTATAACAAATCAAATTTCGTGTCAAATCTAATATTTTCCTGAAAAGTTGAATATCTTAATTTATATAGTTAGTGTAATTAAATATCGGTGTTGTATAATAAATTAAATAGTTGTTTATGTTATAAGTTATTATGATAATATAGAATATTATAAAATATGGGCAAAAATAAAGAGAGCATTTTAAACCGGAAAATATGAAACGTATAACATGTATAATATACGTATATACAAAATAATATGCATCATGTATCATCAGCGTCACAGCACTTACAAATAATTTGTTCAATAATATTAAAAAGTGTAGTACAGTATTATTAAGCGACATAAGCGAATACATGACAAAACGAGTAGGGCATAGACATATTAATCTAAAAATCATTTTCAAAAATTTTGTTAAATATGCAAGCACCAATAGTTTAAAAAATAGGTTCAGCAAACAGTTAAAAAAACAACAGAAAAGCAAAAGCTCCAAGTTTAGCCAACCACCGGTTCGCCAAAAAACTTGACAAGATCGATTTCACATCTTATTCTGCGTGCCGCCGTGTTCTGATCTCGTCGCGCGTAAATGCGACCGTCTCGTGTCCACACATATTTCCAACCGCTCTTAGAGCCCATTTGACGGGCCTTGAAGAATAACTTATACGGGTAAGACGCTCATTTATATAGAACTTCTTCGGCGAACCCGGCAGGCCAAAACCTGTAGTATCGGCAACGCGACGGACACGCGCGCTCTGTAACAGACGGTCGCGCAGCGTTCGGCGCGCCAAGCGCACAGCAAGTGGTTGTTGCTGAACAGCGCCTTCTCCTTCTATATAACCTCGCAGTGGACCCATTCGCTGGATGCTTACAATGTCCTGTTCTTCAATTTTCACATTTAATTTTTCACCAATAAGCATAACAAGTTGAGTCACGTTCTCACCCTTATGCTCAGGTATACAACTTATTTCTACATCAGTAAGGAGCTGTTCCTGATCACGATCGTTCAACTCGAACTTAAGACGCTCCAATGTGTCGCTTAGCTTTTTGTTCTCATCCTTATATTTTTCCATGCATTCGTCTTTTTCGAGATTAGCCACCCGATTCTCTATTCCATCAACTCGCTTACTTAAGTCGCTGACGGCAAGGTAAAGCCTGTCGAACTTTGTTCCAAAGTTTACAAATTCATTGCGCAGAGCGACAATTTCCGTACGTAACTCCTCTATCATCTTACTTGTAGCATCACAGCCACTGCAACTAGAAGGTGATGAGTTCGAGGAACTACTCTGGCTTATTTCTGTTTGCACCTTAATCGGAGTCTCCGTATTATCTTTTGATACTTAAACGAGGATAAATATAAATGACAACATCCTCTTACAATCAAGTGAACCGTGTGCTCGTTTGTCAACCCCTGTTTATTATTATTCTAATAAAAAAACATTTATTATAGGTAACTTTTTACCATACATTAGTAACAAAGCTGTCACTATCAAAGTCGACCTATTTTGATTTAAATAATGTTATATTTGTTAATGATATTGAATTAAATCATAAGCAGTGTGTGATTTATGGGCATCCAATCTGTTTTTCCTCTCATAGTAATTCTTTTCTTTTTCCTTCCTCGCGTATAAATTATTTTCATATCAATTAAAAAGAAATTCCTCACTAATACATTCTACGTAGAAGAACCACTTTGAAGTTATATTATGGCTCGACCAGGAAAGGAAAAATTCTTTCATTATTAATTAGGTAACGAGGAATTCCGCATTACTTTTCAGGGGTGACAACGCGTCTGTATTAGATTCTAAATCGAGGACAGCTGTAGATTTCTATGGACTAAAGCATCAGGAGGACTGCTTAATAATTTGTCACCTTTATCCTATAAAAAAAGCGAGGTTATAAGATGGAGGTCCTAACGCGGCCGAAAATGCTTGACAAATATTATCGTAGCCTAAGTGAATTTCAACTGTATAAATGACATTTTATAAGTATATTATATATTTTTGAACATATTATTATTTCGTTGTGATTCGTTTTTATAGTTATTATTGAATATATATTATTTTTGGAATAATTTTATAATTACATCAAAATGAACAGTGCATTCAAAAAGAAAATAAATAAAAAGGATCTGCCACCTGTAAGCCAACAAATTGAATTTATAAAAGAGTAATTTATCAACATCTTTTCCTTAGCAATTAAACAGAATTTTATAATAAAAATTAAACATACAACTGCCAATTGTTGGTAAATGCAACAGAAAAGTAAACGCTTCTTAATTTAACATTGTTATTGGTTTTCATTTTGAGTACTGGAATAGTCTAATTAGTTTTATTACTTTAAGTTCATCAATTCATAACCATCATCACAGCCCTTCACAATTCCACTCCTAAACATAGGCCTCCACCAAGGAATACCACAAAGCACGGTCCTGAGCCACCTGCATTCATCGACTCACCTACCCGTGCCGAACTCAGAAGAATATTCGAATTATTATAGGTAAGCAGTTGCTTGCACCATCTAGAAGGAATCTACTTTAATGAACCTTTACTCCAAAAGACGTCAATTTCGACGTATGTCATTTTTGAAACAGTATGTAATAAGTTGCCACGCCATCAAGTGGAAGGTCATCCGATATTGCTCAGCGCTACAGGGCCGCCACTCGAGAACCTTTCGTCGCCGTCTATTAATATTTTATCGCTTTAAAAAAAGTAAAGTAAAGTTACAGCCTATATACGTACCACTGCTGAGCACAGGCCTCCGCTCGTTTCTGAGAGGGATTTAGGGCAAGGAATTGACCGCCGCGCTACCCCAATACGTGTTGGCGAAGTTCACATGTCTTCGAAATATTTTTTTTTCTTATTTCTCTGACATGCAGGTTTCCTCACGATGTTTTCCTTCACCGCTGAGCACGTGGTAAATCAGCACTTAAAATTGTAATTAACAATTTCATTAGTGCCGGCGGGGATCGAACCCGGTTTGCTCGCGTACTGTGAAATTTACAGCAAGCGCTAACCATCTGAGCTACCACTTTATCGCTTTATTCGAACTTAAATATATAATATTATTATTTTTTATATATTTATTACTATATAATAATAGTAAATATATAAAAAAGTAAACCTGTTGACTTTTCAGTGGTTGACGATCCTGATTAATATATAATGAAAAAATGCTAATTCATAAAAATATTTCTTCAGTTTTCATATCAATCAACTTGGTTATTCTGCGACAAAAATTAAGGTGGCAGTAAACATAAGCCGGCCGTAAAGTTAAAAAAAAAAACTGAAAACCGATAGGAAATAAGAGTAATGTAGAGGCAGCCAAGTACAGGCAAACGCAGTGTTGGACGACTCACTCTTCCACCACCCAAGGATTATTATCATCCTTATGGATGATAATAATCCCTGAGAAGAGTGATCGCTTCCAAGCTATTTCTAATTAGATTTGAGTTGTTAATTGTTTCGTACATTGATTAAAACTCCTTTTAAGGATTTTATCGCGTTTAATTTATTTTATTTTTAATACCCAACGTTTCGGGTGCTTTCCAGCACGCATGATCACGGGGTAATGAGAGACTGAGACGACTGACATCCCGATGTTAGATATTGTTAACTCGGAGTACCTTCAAATTTTAATTATTATTTATAGCCCGATCTACGCATAATGAACTTCCTGCGTCTTGAAGTCTTGCAGTAGTATGCTTGGGTTTAGTTTTAATTTTATTAATTATAGGGTCCCAAGAAGTTGGGTAGCCCAGCCTCCTTCTCTATTGAAATTAGGATGTTTTTAATTTCAATACCCTCACGTATCATCCTCGGTAGGAATCGATGATCTTTCGCGAGGATTTATGGTATATTAAATCTGATATAATACTTGGGTCCGTTTAGGATATGATCACAAACTGCAGACTTCAGCAGCTATATGTTTTTTTACGCGGGTTCTAATAGATCTTTTTGTTTACTCTATATAGGAAAGACCACATTCACAATCAAGCTTGTACACTCTTGTATCTTGTAGAGGAATATGACACTTGACGGATGTTAAGAACTGACTAATCTTCTTCGGCGGCTTATAGAATGTTCTAATAGAAACTTGCTTCAAGATGTAGCCAATCTTGTCTGTGACACCTCTAACATATGGTAATACAGTAGGCACGTACTCGACTGTGGCTGGCTTCACTCGGTCACGATGACGTAAATATAAGAAATCGTTATGTAACGTACATGAGAGTAAGCTGTTTTTTTTTAAGTCCCGCCGGGTTTCTTGCTGGTGCCTCCCATACCAGAGGTTCATTTTCCGAACCAGTGGTAAATTAAAAGAAAGTGACTTTTAATAAGTATCCTATACTATTAAACGAGCAATTCTTGTATATATGTATATATATATATAATCGGGATCTCGGAAACGGCTCCAACGATTTTCATAAAATTTAGTGTCCAGGGAGTTTCGGGGATAATAAATCGATCTAGCTAAGATTTATTTTTAGAAAATGTCTTTTTGTCCGTGTTTTTAGGCAATTAAAAACTGCTACAATATAGTTAGAATAAGAAGGTAAATTTTGACAGTTTGGTAATGATTATAAATAGCTTATTGGAATAATGGGCGGTCACAAAATCGTAAAACCCCGGTTCGAGCCCAGACCGACCGACCGACTTTTTTATTTTTTTTTCAAGTTTCTTTCTTTTTTGAGAAAATATATTTATTTCGAGCCCTTTTTTTAGTATTTTTTAAAAACACGAAAATTTAAATAAAAATAATTGCACTCATGATTTTTTATTCAAATAACCAGTTCAGTTTTTTCTGTTATGTCGCTAAGATCAAAAAATATTATTTATAATTCATCAGTATGTAATTTGTATCTAAATATAATTTCCAAAACACACGAATTAAAGAAATCGAGCGAAAAATACCGAGCAAAGCTCGGTCAACCGGGTACTTCTTTATAATCTATGTAGAAAAAACACAAATAGAAACAGAAACCTAAAAAGGCTAAATGTATGTGGCACGGAACCGCGCTTTGGGATATGGGATGAGCTATAACTATTATGATGATGTCACTTTTATCTTTCAGGAGTTTTCAGATTTGACATTCAATACAATAACACGTATTGAAGAGAACCCTCAAGTCTACGGTGTTCTTTACTTTTGTAACAGTAAGTAATTTTTATTTATCATCAGCCTATAAATCCACCGCTGGAGATGGGCCTCGCTCGTTGTAGGGAGCATTTGTATTAATAGTCATGCTTGATCGCACGTGAATTGACGATCGTAGTACAGTAGATACAAACATCTCGCATCTTCAACACTGCTCCTCGTCATCCGTCTGGATACTATACGTCTAGCATAAACTAAATGTTTTTCTGGCATTTCCCACAGTTGTCCCTTACAACACCTATGAGATGAAATTGCGTGACGGTCCTATATTTTTTTATAGAGTAAGAGGGCACTAGCATACAGATGTACCTGATGGTAATTGGATGTTGTCCCATGAACATCTCATCATCATCATCATTACAGCCCTTCACAAGTCCACTGCTGAACATAGTCACAAAGCACGGCCCTGAGCCACCTGCATCCTTCGACTTCCTGCATGTCTTACCAGGTCGTCACTCCATCTAGTGGGAGGTCGCCCTACACTACTCCTCCCGGTACGAGGCTGCCACTCGAGAACCTTTCTTCCCCATCGGTTATCGGTTCTTCGAGATATATGGCCGGCCCATTGCCACTTCAACTTACTAATCCGTTGGGCTATGTCGGTCACTCTGGTTCTACTGCGGATATGCTCATTTCTGAGTTTATCACGCAGAGAAACTCCGAGCATAGCTCGCTGAGTGACCTTGAGGGTCTTCATATGGCCATCATCAAAATACAAATGCGTTGTCACCCCTAAGGAATAAGATGATTTGCCTCGTTTCCAGTAAAAAGGGGAATCCAGTTCTCTCCGCTCACCATAAGAAACACAAAAGTATTTAGCTGCTATTCCACACTTATATTTTGTGAAACCTTCGTCCTTCCTTGGTCGAGCCAAGCCATTGGTACTACAACTACAGCTGCAGCGTGGCTCCACCAGCTGTATGGTGTAACATCGCCACCACACAGTAAAATAATTATATCAAGTACTGATATACCATGAATTAGCAGCGAATGAAATTTGTTTCGGTCTATTTCCTTGAATGTTGTTCGCATCGATTAAAGAAAGATAAAATGTAAATAAATTAAAATGATAAGAAAAAGGGACACAAATGATCGTATGATGCTTTATTTATGTCTTGATACTTGTATTATTTGAAAGTTTACTTTATTGGTTTACTGTTTTAGATCAAACGCAACTTTGTACCCTTCCCGAAAGCATGACACATGTGTTAGTTAAAAAATTACCGAAGTTAAACTTAGCTACTCGTAGAGCCGTTACTGAAATTGTAAGTCCTAAAATCACGATATAAAGAACTATTAATAAAGATATGAAACGATCATATAACCATTACGTCTATGTCGTGTCCACTAAGTAATACTCTGTTTCCCCCCTCTCTCGATCTCTCTCTCTCTCTCTGAATCTGGCAACTCAAAAATGACTTTATTCATCCATTATAACCATAGAAGAAAGGGGCGTAATGTTGATGTTATCTTATTTAATTACAGCCTATATTAGTCCCACTGCTGGGCACAGGCCTCTTACTTCAGAGAGGGTTTTCTGAATGATTCCAGCGCGCTGCCCCGCTCCGTGTCGGTGGACTTCACATATCTTCGAAATATTTTTTTTATTTCTTAGACACGCAGGTTTCCTCACGATGTTTTCCTCATACCTGAGCCCGTGGTAAATCAGCACTTAAAATTGCACTAAGCAATTTCATTTGTACCGGCGGGGATGGAACCCGGTTTCTCACGTACTGTTAAACTTACAGCGAGCGTTTAGCGCTTGAGCTACCACGGCACTTATCTGATATATCTGCTGTTATCTTCACCAACTCGATAAGCGAGGTGTTGCTTCTTGATATATACCACTTATATATCAAGAATATACTTATATACACTTAATACTCCCGCAAGTTGATATAGTAATTGCTGGTATAGTTGTGCAACAGTTCCGAGTCAGTGCTCACCAAGAAAGGCTTAGTGTTTTGAATCGTAAAAGGAATATTCTTCACGTATTTCCTTGCATCAATTGACAGATTACGTCACAAGTAATCTAGACAACGGTATGCACTCAATTGGGATCTTTTTAGACCTTGCCAAAGCATTTGATACTATTTCTTGCCCTATACTATTGCAAAAGCTTGAAACACTTGGCATAAGGGGAACTGAACTACAAATTTTTTCTGATTACCTCAGTGATCGCTTTCAATATGTAAAAATCGGTGAGTATATAGGTACTGAATTACAAAACAGCTCTTATGGAATCCCACAGGGCAGTATCCTGGGGCCTACATTGTTCCTAATTTATATAAATGACTTATGCAATCTTCAACTTCAAAATGGTGTCATTATGTCGTATGCAGATGACACAGCCCTGTTATTCTCAGCTAAATCACGAGATGAGGTTTATAAATACGCTCAGCAAGGCTTTAACATAGTATCTAATTGGCTTCTTAATAATCTCCTACGTTTAAACGCTGATAAAACACAATATATGTTATTTTTAATGAGAAATAATAACATACCTACTCACCTAATATTTACGCTCATAATTGTAACTCGTATAATGACACTGCATGTGCATGTTCCGCATTAACAAAAACAGACAATATAAAATATCTAGGTATCACGCTTGAGACAAATTTAAATTTCCGCAAGCACATCGATTTACTTTGTGCTAGAGTTTGTAAATTAATATATATTTTTAAATATCTTCGTAACATCGCTGAGTTCAAATTGATAAGACAGGTCTATTTAGCTTTGTGTCAATCCATACTCACTTATGGCATTACTTCCTGGGGTGGAGCTTCTAAAACAATATTGCTCCCATTAGAACGTGCTCAGCGAGCAGTTTTAAAGGTAGCCACTTTCCGTCCATTCATGTTTCCTACACATCAAGTTTACTTGGCATGTAATGTACTAACTGTCCGTCAGTTGTTTATCCTGAACATCATATTAAAACAGCCATTTAAATTAAAATCCATAGACAGGAGAAGAATGGACTTACTTTGTGTAAACCCTCAAACCAAACACGCATTTGTGAACAAATTTTACATATTTTTAGGACCCTTTCTATATAACAAGCTCAACAAGTCACTGAAGGTATATAGTCTAAGTTATAAGAACTGTAATATAAGTGTAAGGGAATTTCTAAATAAATTAAATTACGAAGACACAGAGAAGTTGTTAGAAATTCTAAAATAGTTTGTATTAATTGTAGGAAACAATTAATTGTTATTTAGTTATTTTATTTATTATATAATATAGTTTAATTATTTAAATATCTAGTGTCCTACATTATTAAACCCATTGTGTAAGTGATGTCTGAAACACAGGTACTCAACCTAGTTCAGGCAGGTAGCTAATATTATAAATTTGACTTTTTTATTTTTCTTTTGTATATTCTACATTATTAAGCTACACATAGTTTTAATTTTATCATAGTATGTTATTTTTGTTAGACTTATTGTTACTTTATTTAATTGTAATCATATTTTTCCTGTATGTGTAATTGGAAATGAAATAAATATTATTATTGGGGTATCTATATAATTTTCTCACCTGGTTGGGTTCTATAAATATATAATTATAAATTAAAATGAAAAGATAAATGTACATAAATATCAATAAAATAAAATAAATACAAAAACTACATAAATAAATAAGATCTAACCAGATGGGAGCCCTCGGCAGGGGAGACCAGACGGCCGAGGGTTAGGGGGAAAGGGAAAGAAACCGGCGGACGATGCGGGCGGTATCGAGGAGCACCGCCTTCTGCATTTGAGCTAAATAAATAAATAAATAAATAAATATTATTATTATTATTATTATTTTCTTCACGAAGACCATGTTGTGGCGGCGACATCTAGTAGCCCATGTCATCCTACGAATGCGGTAAAAAGCGACAGAAGAAAATGAAAGAGAAGAAGGGAAGTGATTCAGATAGCAATTCAAATAATAAAAAATCTAAAGTTTGCAACCCACATGCAAAGCGTGGCAATTATGGCAAGTATTCCTCATATGAGGCAATCTAGTGCAGAGGCCCATGTTCAGCAGTGGATTTTTTATTCTGGACTTTGAAAGACATAATTAGCATTAACCTAATCAAACATAAAATAGTTGTAAGAAAATTGTACACCATCTTGAATTTTAGCTCTACTGATCTTGTAGATTAGTGATCAAAACGTTTGTCCAAAACTTTAAATTAATTTAAAAATTTATAATAGGATATATTAGACGAGTTGGTCGCTTACCGTATTGAAACTAATCGCACCGAAATCGCTGTTGTCCTCGGCAAGGGATTTGAGGCTTGCGTGGTTCATAAGTCACCGGAGAATAAAAAAGGTCGAAGGAATAAAATAAACTGGAGGAATTAAGTAAGTGGAGATTTTAACAAATATTTATTACTAATTAAAATATAGTAGAGTTAAGGATATTTGGGGTTAATCCTAAAGTTGTTTAACTTATACTTTAAATTCAAATATTTTTCCTTAAAGAATCATTTTGTATGTATATAATTGTGAATACAGGTTTAAGATTGAAACGGACTGTAGCGTAATGAAGATAATCACTAATCTGTTAAAAGATTGCTGCAACCATAACATAACTGCACGGCTCTACGAAGTATAAATAATATTTTAGGATCCCTTTGAAGAAGTTATCATAATGAGGGCAAATTTGAAAACATGTTGGCACCCCACCCCGAATTCAATATCGTAGTGTTACATCGCTCAAGCATAAAATCAGATAATAAAATAAATAATTATGTGGGCATTGACCAACATTATAAAAACCGAATTAATTTTTTATTTAAGTTTTAGAAATTTAATAAAAGTAGTTTTAATTAAAATCGTAAGAGAGCTTTATTTATTTCTTAGAGCTTGTTCTCATATTCTATATTTTATCCGATAGGTTGTTTTTTTATATAAAACTACAGTGACAAACGAACTAACAATCAGTCCATTCGTTTGTGATTGCAACCAACTTTAAACTATAGAAGTTTTGTTTTGTTTACACTACAGAAGTTTCGCTTTACCCTTTATATCGAAACAAAGCAGTGCAGAAATAGTTATCTGGTCGAAAAAATAGATGACAGAGAGAATCAAATAATAGCCGCCCTCTCTATTGCTAGATATGATAACCATTATAAATTGCTACAATTGTCACGCTTACCACTGTTGCTCTCTCTCACTGATTTGGGTATTTATTTCTAGCTTATTTCTAGCTTATTAATATAGTAGGTGAGGGTATTATAGCCATTCGGTTAATATGATCACTTTCTTATAACTCAAAAACTACTGCCTTGTTTGCATAGATGGCTATGTGACGTGATAGCTCTTCATAGGCTGTTAATTTGCTTACGCTTCGTGAAGACTAAGGTAAATCCTTCTTTCTATACCACATAAGATTAAAATTTTTTGTTTGTTTGAATTTTATTTGTTGTATTATGTAGTTATGTGTGTCATTAATATTGTAAAGCGAAGAGTTGATCTCTCCTGTAATAAATATTAAAATGAAGTGTCAACGTATGTAGGATAACAATTTGGTATAAAATTGTTATATAAGTTGAAAAATTATATAAATTATATAATTATAAAAATATTAAAGCTTGAAGTGACAGTAGCCTAATGGCAGGGCGCGGACTGCGAACTCAAAAAGGTCGTGGGTTCGAATCCGCCATTCGACTTCTGGCGTGAACCACTCGTAACACAAGCAATTTAAGCTTCCCCGAGTGGTTTAAGAGGAATATTAGTAATGTTTACAGTATTGTTAATATTCTTTGAAAAAAAAAAGTACTTTTTTAATGTAATTTGCTTATTACCATTTTGTAATCAATATAATAAATAAATTAATAAGTAAACCATTGGAGAGTCCAACCATGGTCTATTACGTCTAGATATGGGTCTCACATTAAAAAAAGGAAAGAAAACACAAGGTAGTTTCCAAAATGTTCCTTTCTGTTTAGAATTTTGTCATTCTAGTCACCAAACCACCGACCAACCAAGTGTTTTAAAAGAATTGTAAGAGCGCTGGAGTTATTAAGGAATGCGATGTATTTTGTCTTAATCTTACGCATATCATGCATCTTTGGCTAATTTTATCTAAATTTGTTTAGTCCATGGGCTGATGAAAACAATTTCCATTAGATGTGACTAGTGACTCATTTGTCTCTCCAATGTTGTAAAAAATCTTAAAAGATTGCTGAAATTTGTCAGAAACACTTTTGCCCCTTGGGGTTAAGAGCGCGCTTAAATAATAAATGACTTTTTGCAGCTTTTGTTTCTTTTAAGGTGTTTTGCGACATTATTTCATAATTACTTTATATTTTTACTTAAATTCCACAAAGAAATAACCTATGAGTTGTTTATTTGGACTCATTTAAGGAAATGTTAAAAATAAATATTTTGTTCCTTTTACTAGAATTTTATGTGAGAAAAAATAATAACAACTAACTAAATAACTTTTCGGTAATATCGGTTACATAGCGCCATATTCGATAGGAGGTAGAGAAAAAGATACTGGATTCGACGGCTTTGCTTGCATTTAATTATAAGCCGACAATTTTATTATTACCGTTACAGTCTATTAAATTCCACTGTTGAACATAGGCCACCACATAGGTTGCCTTATGGTTTTACATATTTGCCATAGTTGCCACGCTTGACAAGCGAGTCTGCAACTGCGGTTTCATTTTTATTCGTTATTAGGTAGACGCTGCTGCCCATCTTCTGATTTGCTTCCCTCTGCCGCCTGTTACGACACCCACGGGATAATATCGGGAAGTGGGGTTTCTTTCATCGCCACTACACAGTAAATTTTGTTATCACTAAAACTATTCTAACTAACAGTTGCAGAATACTCTACAATATAATACTATACTTTTTCTCTATACTTAACATTAGATTATTGGATCATTTGGAAATATAATTATGATAAGGAAACTTAACCAAACCTAAAGCTAAGATCACACAATCAATATAATAGGAAAAGTGATCCAGCACCGGACCTGGAATGAGAAACACATGTATGCTGAAGAAGTAAGTGGCAGAGTCGCAAGGGCCCTAGGCTGAAGTTTATTGACTAAATAGGTTGTATATTGAAGATGATTCAAATTAAGAGTATCCTTCTCTGACGAGCCTTCCCAAGCATACATGCTCGTCACAAAAGGTCTGAAGAGCATCTACGCATGGGTATATAGATGTAAGATAAGTGATAGGGGTTTGTCAGAACCGTGTCTAATGCAAGTCATTAGTCTCTGCCCTCAGACGTGAGAGTTAGTGTTATGTTATATCCATCACCATTTTCATAAAAAATCTCTATGAATCTTATGTAAATGAAAATTTATCAAATATTAAACTTCAGTTGAAGTCGAAGTCTGGAGATACCGCAGCGAGTTTATAGAAGTTAAATGAAAAGACTTAGCTGGATCTTGATTGAAACTACAGTTAGTTTTATCTGTAATACTTAGCAATCTCTACTTAAATGAACAGCATTTAAAATGATTGCTAGGCAATTTCAACTCAATTATACGTTGTGAATTACAGCCAAAATAAATTTTCACAGGTTATGAAGTAATTTAAGGAAAACGGCCGTTACAAGAAAGTGGACGAGACTTTCGCCGCCATCCGTTTTTAAACTTTAGATAAATAAAAGAATTTCCTATATAACTTTAATTCTTTTTGCAACTTTTTATCTAGACTGCCTCACTAACAGATAGTATGTAGGCTATGTACGGCACATAGCTTATATATACGTGTCTTTTTACAGCATTGGGTGACAAACAAGCACACAGTTCACCTGATGGTAAGTGGATGCTGTGGCCCATAGACATCCACATTTATCCTCAATAAATAATCAAAATGCAAATGCGTATTCCAGTAGAAAGGGTCTCCGGCTCTCTACACTTACCATACGAAACGCAGCAGCATTACACTGCTACTTTACGCTGTATTTTACGTTAATATTCTGTGAGAGCGTGGTCCACGTATAGAATTCAAATTAGTAGTAATTTTAGACTAAAAGTGAAGTATCTACTACTACTACTATGCTACAAAGGATAATTTTGAATTTTATTACAATTTTTAGCAACTAAAAATAATTTTATTCGATAGTTTATACATTCAATAAGAATCCCTGTAAGTTTTATCCATAAATATTGTCTCAAAGTGAAAATATAGCAAAAGGGGAATGCCCAGTCTTCATAGACACTTCGGCCATGAGTGCCCACATATAAAAGCATATAGATATGATAATATGCAATTAAAACAATGAAATGGTAAAGGAATTGCTTTAAAAAAAGTCGGGGTTTTGAAAATATTTGAAGTTTTTATTTTCACAAATGCAGTTTTTTTAACAACTATTTTTATCGATTTTATCGCGTTTTATTTCTTTGATTTTTAATTCCAGACATTTCGGGTGCTTTCCAGCACCCATGGTTACGGCAGACTGAGGTGACCAACGTCCCAATGTCAGTGTTAACCCGGAGTACCTTCAGATTTTTAATTTTTATTTATTGTCCGATCTACAGAATGAACTTACTGTGTCTAGAAGTCTTGCAGTGGTATGCTTGGGTTTTTAATTTCATTAATTACAGGGTCCTAAGCAGGTGGTAGTACCAAGCCTCCTTCCTAAAAAAGAATTTATATATTAGATATTATATAGAATTTATATAATAAAATACACTTTACGACTAATAGTGATGACTTGCAATTCTAGCCCTAAGTAAAGATCAGCTAGGGCTTAACTTTATTCCTTCCATAATGCTGCTCCTCTGGTTATTACAGAGTTCTATCCGGTAGCAACCATTAAATCTTATATGCTCACCATAATAGTAGCGAGCTTGCTTTAATTGGTATGTGACACAAGCAATTAATATTAAGTCGCTGTAAGTTAAAACAGGAAATTCCCTAACATTTTAAAGTCTACATTTATATTTCTAAAGTCTGCCTGCCCTAGCTCTATTTAGATTGTTTTCTCTAGCATACTCAGAAAAATCGTTATTTGTCTCCATATTTTGATGAACTATTTCAAGTATTTGAGCCGCATCATCCCTGTCCCTTATTTTTGTGTGGAATTTATTAACTATAGCAGAAGCCACAGCAGTCTATCATCAAATGTGTAGAAGCCCTGTTAAAGTAATTTTGATGAAATATTTTAAATTCAGTTTTAAAAATGCCATTCACCACCTTTACTACCCATATCGACACATAGTCACGGCTCTGGATTTATTAGCATATCTTGTCATTAACTGAGATTCACCATCTGCTGGAGACATTTCTGCGACCCTTAGACATCCACATCTATCCTCGATTACAAATCAAAATGCAGATGCGTTGTCACCCGTGAGGACTAAGGTCATTTTCTCGTTTCCAGTAAAAAGGGTCTCCGGTTCTCTACACTCACCATACAAAACACAGCAGCATTAAGCTACTATTTCACGCTGGTATTCTGTGAGAGGGTGCTCCTTCCCCGGTCGAGCCGACCCATTCATGCTACAACTATACTTTTAATATAACTGCAGCATGGCTCTACCAAGTATAACACACATACATAGTACTTGTCACTATGTATGTTTGTTATCGCAAAATGTAGTTAATCACAAAAGAGACATACTTGCAATGCTGATGGAACTGTTACAACCTGGTAAAAAACATTGTGCTTTTATATAATTAGTTAGCAGTACACTGTGTGATGTATGATCTAAGCTTTGTTGTTCTGGGTGCAATACATTACTCACTTCAGATTGCAACGAGGACGGACTAGATGATTCAGATGGTTCCCGTTCTGCAGTTGAACATGATGCTGTTCTATCAGTTCATTGCCAGCAATTATGATATACACAGCATGACAACCGCAACTGAAATAATGTAAAATACAAAAAATGAAGTCAAAGTGAAAAAATAAAAATAAAATAGATTTATTTCAAACTCAAATATAAATAAAATATTTATCAAGTTAAATGTTACTGCACAAGGACAGATTTAATGCCCTATATTATTTAGTAATTAAGGCCTGACAGACTACCAGCAGTCCAAAAACAATGAAAAATCAACTGTCTCCTTTCTTGGTAGTTGATAAAACTGGTCAATCTCATAAATAAGCTAGTATGTTTATCAGATATAGCTAGGGCAGATGTGAAAAAATAAAACAAGTTCTTGAGTTGATATACAATCAGTGTAAAAACATGTATAATTATCAGATATATGGATCACATTTAATAAATTGAAAAATGTTACACTTACCTCACGTAGCGCAAATAGTTCCTCACGTGGAAAATCGAACCCATGTGTGTGATCTTATTCTCATAAGTGTCAGTGCCACAGCTGATGTATAGATGTTCAAGACGAACTATTGGTGCATTTTGCGAGTGCCACACTACATGTTCACTGTACTCGAAACTTGTACCTAATAAAGAAGCTACAATTATTATATTGATATTATTCAAGTAAACTCAGTTATAAAGCATTTCTTAGAGGAAGACATGCCCCATCGTTATATGTACCAACTATTTACCTGCTGTGTTCGAACCAATTGTTGAGAGATCAACAATTGCATTTTACAACAAAACAATAACACGATAACAAGTAATTTAATTCTTGTGACATAACAGTGACAGCGGCCTACCTGTCGGATACGATGTTGCCACTTAACTGTCGTAAAATCTATGGAATGATATCGATTTTTATTCGATTAATAATATCATAAAAAGAATAATCTTTGACGCGTTTTAAGTTCTGCACGCTTTTTAAAATATAATTTCCTTTATTTATTGAAACTCTATTTCAAATGTATTTTTAAGAACAGTTAGCTTGTGCTGTATTGTTTTGTTATGCTTTAGAGAATTCGTGGTAAATCAGCTGGAAATTAACTTCTTGAATTATCATAACATGATTCCATTTTAAATGTTATGTTAAAAACAGATAAGAATAACAGTTAACTTGTGCAGTAGCGTTTTGTTATACTCTAAAGAATTCTTGGTAAATTAGCTAGTAATTCGCTTGTTTAATTATCATAACTATAAATGTGAAGGTTGTCAATGAATTCAACCGAGCCTATAACAACGGTTGTTTTAGTTTTTAACGGTTGACTGCCGCTTTTGATGACTTGAAATTAATAAAAACCTATTTTGCGCAATAAGTTTTTTCTCTTTGGTAATGAATAAACCACAGAAACCCCTATAATGTATAATAGTCCTTTTTTTTGATACAAGTAGCATATTTTAAGGAACCGCAAAAACAACTTTTTTATTTATACAAACACTATGAAAAACAAAATAATTTGTTGCTGGCGATAATGATAGTGGTATTTTGACTCGATTTAAAATATATGCTTGTTACTACTGAACTCTTCATGGGCCTGCGAGTCCGACTCGCACTGAACCACTTTTTTTCAACATTTAGTTTTATTCTAATAAATAGTTTTTTCGTTTAAGCGGAGCTCTTTTACTTTAGGTTTATTACCTCTTTATCTATAATAATCAATCTGAGTAAGTAAAGTGTGTAAATACGATTCTTAAATTGTAAAAATAATAATTGGATTTGAACATCTTAGGTAGGTATTTAGTTTTATTTATTTAGAAAATATTAATCTCACAATTATTTATTGTAATAATATAATTTATCACACAGCTAACGCCCTCATTAGCAATCTAATGGTGAAAGAATTCAAAAATTCAAAATCGGTCTAGTAATTTTTGAGATTAGCCAAAAAACGTATTGTTGTGTGAATAAGTCAACTAGCGCCATCTAGTATCAGGAACGAGAGCGAGGGGAGCTCTGCAGAGAATGACATCACACTCTCAACCGACAGCGCCATCCGAAGAACTAAGTTTCTAGAAAATCTATACTCGCAAACTCGTCCCTTTGCGCGCATTTACCTGAAGATTCGGGATGTTTCTCTGCTAATTTAAATAAATAGGCGCTGCAAGATGCGACCGGGACAGAGTTGAACTCAGCGACACAAGCGAAGCTTCGGAGCGGAATTAAGTGAATTAGTGTGTTTAATTATTAGTGTTTTTAGTTTTAATTTGTGTAAAGTAAATTAAAGTGTTAATTTAGGTAATTTTATCGGCAATTTTTATTGTCACGAACCTCAAGCTCGTAACAGTATTCATTGAAAGTGGCGCCCTCTATAATAAAATTAACCCTATATTAGATATCTAAAATTATACATAACAATCTAGTGGTGAAAGAATTCTTAAAGTTGGTCAAGTACTTTACGAGTTAAGCGAATAAAATATTCTTTGATAGTAGCTCCCTCAATAATAAAATGCATCCTACGTTTTAAGCACCATAGCAAAAAACGATTCAACAAAGCCTAATCCGCACACACAGTAAAAACATAACCATCCTTTTTCGTCTGTTGTCGTATATATGTCGTATATATATATATATATATATATATATATATATACACACAACTTGAACAAAAACCCTGTGGTTCCCGTTAACTTCGTTATCAGAATCAGTATCCTAGCATATAGAAATAGTTTTTTCAAAAAAAACCTTAAAAAAAATAATTTTAATGAAAAAAATTGCAAATTGTATGTGGTTTTATTATCTTTGCATTGGCCGAAGAGTAAGGGGATTGTCAAATACCCCGCTTTACCGATACTCTTGTGAGTTAGAGGAATTAAAACTACATACATACTTTCATTAAAATTAATTTTTTTAATGTGTTTTTTTTTTGAAAAAAAAAAAATTGTTTCTATACGCTTGGATACTGATTCTGATAACACAGTTAACGGGAACGACAGGGTTTCTGTTACATGTTGTATCTTCTTCTATTGTATCAATATATATTGACAAAGTTCGGGACTAGCCTTCAGGCGTAGCTACTATAGAAATTTTTCGAAATATTTTTTTAAATAATTCCACCAAAGTAAATTCAAAGAAAAATGTTATAATGTTTAATATGTATGTAGTATGTATATATGAATGTAAATGTATGTTTCAACTTTTTATATTTATTTAGTACCTATCTACATTATTTTTTGCCAAAACAATTTATTTTGCCTTGCAAGTGTATAATTAAGACTTGTTATAAAATTACCTATACATAATGTTTTTTTGACAGTTGGCTCTTACTGATAGACAGATCTGTCGGCAAAGACTTTGGAGCCCTGGTTCCGCTCGATCGCTTCTTTAATACGAGCAGTATTAAAGTTGCGTAAGTCTTGCCGCATGCATTTGGAGATCTGTCTGTTCAGTTGCCTGTATGCTGTCAAATCTGTTGACGATTGCAGCCTCATCTCCCGTCTAACAGCCATGAGATTAAGAGTGTGATCGGAGAGTTTTTGTGTTCTTCTGTGGCGGGTCTTGCAGAACTTAGCTCCAACCGCATGGACAGTTTCCACGAGCTTGTCATTCATATCATCCACTGCATTGCAATCTTGTTGAAAGTGGTTACGTAACTCAAGCTGAAAGGTTTTGGGATTCTGGATTAGAGCACGAGGGGGACGGAGCGTTGACTTCATTAGACGAGACCTCTCCAATTTAACTTTTAGGTTCAGTGTGCCTCTAACCATTCGGTGATCGCTGCCAGTTTTCACACTTGCGGTCACTGAGACATCACTGAACAGTTGGCGTCTGGTCGTCATAATGATGTCAATCTCATTTTTTGTCGAACCGTCGGGGCTCAACCAGGTCCACTTCCTGTGGACTCGCTTCTCGAAGAAAGAGTTCATCATAAAGAGTCCCTCTTTCTCCATAAAGTCGGCCAGCTGTTAGCCCCTTCGGTTCCGTTGCCCTACTCCAAATTTCCCTAACTTCAGCTCACCGTTTTCTCTTGTGCCCAGTTTTGCGTTGAAGTCTCCCATCATTACCGTGTAGTGGGGTTAGGAGGAATGCATGGCTTTGGAAATATCCTCATACATTTCTTCCACCTCCTCATCGGGATGTGCCGAGGTTGGTGCGTAAACCTGTATGACCTTCAGTGAATACCGTCTGGTGATTCTAAGTATCAGGTACGCGATCTTCGTCGACACACTCCCAATCTATACAACGTTGTTGACGAGAGACTTGTGGACGGTAAATATGACACCTCCTTGGGACAGATGGTCGCCCTCCCGGTGATAGAATAAGTTGCCGGAATCGAGAATCACCGTGTCCTCCCCTTCTCTTCGGACCTCGGATAATTCTATAATATTCCAGCGCAACTTGTCTATCTCTTCTTCCAGCTCCAGGATCTTCTCGTCTGTCCTCAGGGTGCGTGCGTTAAATGTTGCTAGGTCGAGTCATCGTAGGTGGCAACAGAACCTCCATCGGAGATTCTTATCACCCCCTGCCCCGCTGTTACCATGGTCGCCACCGTACCAGAAATAGCGGGGCTGCCGGGGACTGGGGACCGTCTATTTGTGTAATTGTTCATGGGGGGTATATTGCCATAGTTGCCACGCTTGGCGAGCGGGTTGGCAACCGCAGTTTTTTTTGTCGTACAGTTGCTGTCATCAGGAAGATGCTGCTGCCCATCTCCTGCCTGTTTCGCTCTGTCGCCTTTTATGACACCCTTCCCCTCTGGTTTTACTGAGGATATCCGCAGTAAAACCAGCCCAATAATTAGTAAGCTGAAATGGCAATGGACTGGTCATATAGTTCGAAGAACCGATAACTGATGGGCGTATTGTAGGGCAACCCCCCACTAGATGGAGTGACAACCTGGTAGGATATGCAGGAAGTCGATGGATGCAGGTGACTCAGGACCATGCTTTGTTACTTGGGGGAGGCCTATGTTCAGCAGTGAAATTGTGAAGGGCTGTAATGATGATGATGATGAATGTTTATTTTGAGTCCATTCATCCATCCATTAAAGCCTGTAAGAGTTTAGTACTGAACTAATACGTCCCCCATAAATTGCCTCAGAGGAAGGATTTTGCCATAGTTGCGCTTGGCAGGCAGATTGGCAACCGTAGTTTTTTATTACTGCCCATCTTCTGTTTCAGTTTTCCCGTGTCACCTCTTACGACACCCATGAGACGATATGGGGTAGTGGATATTCTTACACCGCCACTACACGGGATTTATTGTATGTGTGTAAGTATCCAGTGAATATTGTTAAGAAATGGTCTAACAAATGTCCCTTTCTGATGAGAGAGGTTTATGTTCGATAGTAAAATATTATTGATAAGGAACAAGATGTATAATAATAATAATAATAATAATAAGCAGGGATGTTTGTGAGACGGACTCAATTCTTTTTGGCGCCGCAGTGGCAGTTTGCCGTATTATTGGTGCCAAACTTCCCATGGCTGGACGCGCTACTAGACAAAGTGGCGCCATCCCAGCCTGGATAAAAAGAATCGGGACCGTATCGCAAAGGCAATGGCCCTCATCGGCAGACTGACAAGCTTCAGGTCAGGTAATAATAGACCGAGGGTTGTGCGCACCGTTAGAATGGCGTTTGCTGGGACAAATATCCGGATATAACGCAGAAACTAACGGAGCGCATAGATAACCTAAAGCAAAAAATCGCTGCTTGGGGGAGTCGGATCCGACGATTTACCGAGAGGTCAAGGCGGTTCAACCAGAATCGTCTCTTCAGAGTAATCAGAAGAGGCTCTATAAATCATTGGAGCGACCAGAGGTATGTGAAGCGGGCTCAGTACCGGATCAGGCTGACATTATCGCATTCTGTCGTGGCCTGTGGTCAAAGCCCGTAAACCACAGCGAGGGCCCTTGGATGGAAGTTGTGGTGAACCAGGGTGCGAGTATTACGCTTATGAACCCCATAATCATAACGCCGGAAAACGTGGCTGAGGCGGTCATCATTACTGGCCCCTCTTCATCGACGCGGTCGTTGGCAAAGTGGTGAAACGCAACCGTCAGAACTTCTCCGCCGCCTGGATAGACTATAGAAAGGCGTTCGACTCGGTGCCCCTTACATGGCTAAAGAGGGTCCTTGAGCTGTACAAGATTGACTGTATAGTTAGAGACTTCCTCGAGCAGTGTATGGGGCAGTGGAGTACGACCCTTTGTCATCTGGCTGAGCGGGTTACGGCTGCGGAAAGCCGCATAAGTATAAAGGGATATCTTCCAAGGCAATTGTCTGAGTCCAATCTGGTTCTGTCTCTCTTTGAATCCTCTTAGTATTTTATTGGAGGTCTCCGGTAGGGGATTTCAGCTTCGGAAAGGAGGTACAAAAGTGACCCACCTTTTCTATTTGGATAACCTCAAGTTATTCGCCTCCACTCGCTCCCATCTCATGGAATTGCTAAACATCACTTGTGAATTTAGCAGTTCTATTGGAATCGAGCTGGGGACGGATAAGTGTGCATAAACTTATCTATGCCCGTCAACTTAAGGACCCTTTACGAGGCAGAAACATATCGATACCTGGGTATGTCACAGCAACGGTATCGATGGGGCTGGTATGAAACAGTCAGTTAGCGACGTGTTTTATGCACGCTTGACCAAAGTGCTTAACAGCCTTTTGTCCGGTGTGAATAAGACACACGCATATAACGGCTGGGTCATGCCTGTTCTCATTTATATACCTTTGGCATACTCAGGCGTACTCAGACTGAACTTAACGCCCTGGATAGAAAAGTCCGCACTGTCATGACGTCCCAGAGGATGCACCATCCGAGATCGTCGGTAATGAGGCTGTAGTTGCCGCGAAAGCATGGTGAACGTGGCCTCCTGAGCGCGCTCACCATGCATAATCGTGAAGTGATCCATTCGTATTATGTATTGACGTCATTTCTAGTGATAAAGAGCTTACCCCTCTATTCTTAGCCAACGAGCAATGGCAGGACCCGGCAGTACAAATAATTTCCGACTGAGAGACCGTGTGAAAGAAGAAGGAGCTCCAAGGGGGGTACTACAGGGCTCTACATGAGCCCTTCGTAGACACAATCGCCTCTCTCAACTGGCTACGTTTCGGTGACCTCTTCGGGGAAACCGAGGGTTTTGTCTGTGCAATACAGGATCAGGTTATTAGACCAACAACTATCGGAGATACATCCTAAAGAATGGCACCGTCGTCGTCTGTCGAACTCGTCGCCATCCCGGGGAGTCACTTAGGCATGTCATCTGCGGTTGTTCGGCGCTTTCTAACTCCGTGTACTTGCACAGGCACAACCTAGTAGCCAGAATTCTACACCAGGTACTCGCTCTGAAATACGGTATCGTGGATCGGAAATTGCCGTATTACAAGTACTTGCCGGAAGCTGTGCTCGAAAATCATCGCGCCAGGCTCTATTGGGACCGGGCCATCATCACAGACAGGACTATTCTTGCCAAGAAGCCTGATATTGTGCTGTTGGACCAGTCACAGTCAAGTCAATATTTTTGGTCGACATTACCATTCCGTATGACGAGAACCTCGTGAAAGCTGAAACAGATAAACAAACAAAATATGTGGAAACGGCTCACGAGGTGACCGACATGTAGAGTGGTCTGCCGGCCGAAATTATTCCTGTAGTCGTCTCTGCGAATGGGTTAATCCCAGTCAGCCTCTCGGGTCATCTGAGGCAACTGGGACTTCGTGACGGACCGCTCCGGGCTCAAATGCAGAAGGCAGTGCTCCTCGATACTGCCCGCATCGTCCCCCGTTTACTTTCCCTTTTACTCTTAACCCATGGCCATTTGGTCTCCCCTGCCGAGGGCTTCCATCTGGTTGGATCTTTATTTATTCATGTATTTTCTGTATTTATTTTATTTTATTGATATTTATGTATATTTATCTTTTCACTTTAATTTTTTAATTATATGTTTATAGAACCAAACCAGATGAGAAAACTATATATATACCCCAAATAGTAATAATATTTATTGAATCCAGACGTACTTTACATAAAAATAATTTACTTGTACGAAAAGATGATTTTAATTTTACTTAGCAATAAATGCTTATATTAATTTTACTCTAGTAAATGTTGTTATTTGACATAACACTTTTACCCTAAGGATTCCGCTTGGATCAAAGTAGTAAAATTTCACACCTTTACGACGATATTGGTCTTAAATGTAAGTTATATCCGAGATGTTCCCGTTTAATGTCCACCTATGATATATGTTTTGTCTCCTTAAATTTTAAATGAGTACAGTTATAAGTTATAACTTAATCTCGAGTACAGGCTTCCGCTTAAGGATTTTCCAGCAATAAATATTACAGAGTTAAGGAATTTATGTTTTCTGGTTGAAAGTAGCATGGCGGCAAGTACTTATCTGAAATGTATTTAAGTCAAGGTTTAAAAAGAGACAGCATCAGCAAACCGGCTCTCACTTTCTTGTCACTAACCACTTTATTCCTGACCGTGATGAGTGATACAGGTAGGTTGATAATTGAAGTCAAAAATATAAATAGGAATGTTCGTGGTTACGAATTGGTTTCACAAAATTGAATTATTATCAACAAAGTCATCGCATCAAAATATTTTATACGTGGTAGAGCCACGCTCCAACTATTAGTTGTAGCACGTAAATGCCTTCTCGTTCGGGGCAGAAACACGCTTTTACAGAACACCAGCAATAACTACCAGTTTAATGCTGCTGCAGTTCGTATAATAAGTGTAGAGAGCCGGATGCCCTTATTTTTGGAAAAGAGGCATATCATCTTAGTCTTCAAGGGTGGAAACTCTACTGCATTTTAATTTTTAATTGAAGGCAGATGTAAGTTTATACAAATTTCATTCACTTACCATCAGGTGGACTGTGTGCTCGTTTCTCACACTTTATCTATAAAATAGCAAAAAAAGTACCTAAAGAAGAAAAAGTAGCGATTTCATGTACTGCACAATGTCATGGAGCGCTTTGTATATTGTATAGTGGGACATCATATAATATCGTTACATGGAATAACTTAATATTAAAATTTAGAAAATAACCAAGTGTAGCTCATATTCACACACAGAAAATGATCAAGATATTTTAATAAAATATTTTGAGTAAAAATTTAGATTTATTCTTATCTTGAATAATGTACGAGTAAAGCATATTTTACCTTCTTAGGTATAACATTCTTTACTAGTACATTACGGTATTATGCAGCTGATATTTTTACTTATTAAATGGGTCAACATAGGCCTCATGTTAAAATATTCAATAAATTTACATATTTCCATTTTAAAATATGTTAAAGTTAGATAAGCGGCCGGTAAATATTTTTTTACTATTGTGAAAAAATTACTATTCTATATCAGAATTGCTGTAAAACCTCAAAATAAACATTATGTATAGGTAATCTCATAACTAGTCTTAATTATACATTTGTAAAAAATATCATTTTGACAAAAAATAATGCAGATATGTACTAAATAAATATAAAAAATCGAATGGTTAAACTCGAAAACTTATTAAATGTGAATTGATCTAAATAGGACTGCCATATAGGAAATGTTAAGACGTGTCATCCCAGCCCTACTTATCAGTGGCAACCATAAATTAGTAAAGTTGAAACATACACATTCACTTATAAATTGTAAATTCATTGAAAAATAACAACATTTTTAGTATTATCTCAATTTTTCCTTAATTCCTCAATTTTTGCCTGTCCTAAGCCAGGATGAAAGTATGAAGGAAAAGTTACATCACATGTTACGTGTACTTATTGTGTTTTATTGGAATGTTGTGTCGGTTTATTATATTTATATGCATTATACGTGGTAGAGCCATGCTGCAGTTATATTAGATGTATAGTTGTAGCACGAATGGGTCGGCTCGACCGGGTAAGGACCACGCTCATACAGAATACCAGCGTGAAATAGTAGGTTAATGCTGTTGTATTTCGTATGGTGAGTGTAGAGAACCGGAGACCCTTTTTACTGAAAACGAGGCATTCCATCTTAGTCCTCACGGGTGACAACGCATCTGCATTTTAATTCGTAATCGAGGATAGATGTAGATGTCTACGGGCCACAGCAACCACTTACCATCAGGTGGACTGTGTGCTCGTTTGTTACCCTATCCTATAAAAAAAAGGTAGCTAGCGCGGGCGGTGATCTTTACAGTGATTCCGTCACTCGGGCGCATAGGGTATCCATGAATTTACGGACGGTGTCGGACAGAAACTTTTTAAATTTTATGAAAGAAAATAACGAAAATCAATGATTTTTTTAAATTCATTGAATTTACGTTCTATAAGTGAAACCAAACAACTGGTTTCAAGGATAACGGTGTTTACACTAACATCCTATATATACATACATACACAGTCACATACTTTATATATATTAGAGCATATTATATAATATAAACTTTAGTACTGAAATTAATAATATCAGTATATGCACATTTGCATACGTTTTCAATATCCTTTTCTTACTAATTTTGGACCACAGCTGCCTCAAATTTCTGCTGGTGTATCGTATGTTTATGAGTGTTCATTCCATTAAATTACGGGAACCGAGAATATAAAAAAATTTAAATTTGATATCAACATATCGTCCCGCCGCATCCATTTAGCATGTTTTACACAAAATTTGGGTGTTATCCACACACAACGAAGAGAATAAAGTAATTATATTGTATAATTACGATGTATGAACGAAAGAAATGAAAATTAAAACGCAGTCGAGCATACATAAATCTACATGTTTTAATATCAAAACATTAAATGTTATGCTAATCTACGATCGTAGTTTCGTCGTTCAATAATATTGCTTTGTATTATAAACGAAAACTTTGCACTCAATGTAGGTTTCGAAGAGGCGGTGGAAGATTATTCCTACACTTGGTTGCATCATATCGAAAACTGCCACGAAATGCGACAGAATGATGTTTAGGTGTCAGCAACCTGAACGCTGAAACTCTTGTCGTAATTGTATTATTGTCTCATGCCGATAGTAACTTATTATAAAGATGGCGAAATGTAGAAATGATTTGCCAAGAATAAAAACACCGAATTTTTGTCACAGCGGCCGTTCTCAATGGAGTCTAACCATAAGCGACTGCCAACTAGACAAGATTAAAGTGCCCTAGTGTATGCACAAGCACAGGTGCACTCTATATTCCCTCAGTCTTATAGTCCAATGGGACAGTTAATCGACACGACCGGCGAGATATCAGACGCAGGACCAACGGCTTTACGTGTTTTCCGAGCTGCGGGTGTGAATTATAGCCAAATTTCCGATTCCCGGTTTCTTTTAAGAGTTTTCTACAGAAAAACCCAATAAGTTATTTTGGCCCGGCCCGGGATTCAAACCCGGGACCTCAAGATCAGAACGGCCACTTGACAGACAGATAGGTTGACGATCTCAGTACCAGCTGCCACTTCTCTCATATTTTATATCGCACTAAAATTATACCACCATGTATATTATGATATGCTTGGTATTATAAAACAGAAGATATAGGTAATACCATTATTATAAAAGATAAAAGCAGTAATATAATAGCAAAACATATTTGGATTGGTTTTCCAGGCACGATTCTTTCATATTAGTTCTTAATATCTACTCATTTTAGGATATTGACATGGAAGGCCAGGCTCAAATACCGTCTAACAACGCTATTGTGAGATTCCCGATTTTTATATCAAAAACAAATGATAAAAATGAAACTATTAGTCACGAATTAAGCATTAATTTTTTGAGGTTTGTTATCGCAATAATTTTAAAAAAAGAAACATAGGGCGAACTTTTTGGTGTTTTTATTCTCTCCTAGTTAATAACACAGTAAGTGAAAAAATATTGCGGTGGTTGCAAACAATATATAACATGTACACTACAACAATCGAAGTACTCATCAACTAAAATATTATTTACAAGAATTTTAGTATAAGAACTATAGTTTTTCAAATGTAAAGCTTACCTGAAAATGAGGTTCTTTAAAAATTGTCATTGAGTCATTACAGCCTAACTGTTGAAAATCTCTAGCCTGTAGCGAAAATTCTTATTATATAACGTCAAATCACTCGGCGTGTAAAATTCGGCTGTACATATTTGTTTATTTTTTTTATAGAAAAAAGGTGACAAACGAGTAGAAACGAGTCACATAGTCACCTAATGGTAAGTAGATGCCGCGGTCCGTAGAAATCAACATTATTCCTCAATTAAGAGGAAATATTTAATTTTATTTTTATTTAATATTTTGACAGGCCTGTTGGTCTAGTGGTTAGTGACCCTGACTGCTATGCCGGAGGTCGTGGGTTCGATTCCCACCCAGGACAAATGTTTGTGTGATGAGCACGATCATTTGTTCTGTGTCTGGGTGTAATTTATCTATAATATTTATGTATTTAGAAATATATAAGTATGTTTATCAGTTGTCTAGTACCCATAACACAAGCTCTGCTTAGCTTGGGACTAGATGGCGTTGTGTGATGGTTGTGGAATATTATTATAATACAACCTCAAATGGCTTAGCAAGATTCTCCGTTATGCCGAAAATATTGCAGCATTAATTTTGAAATAAATATATGGTAAAGTTGAGGATTAATGTTAAGGACTATGTCAGACAAAAACACGATTCCGTAAAATTTTCTCGATAGAAAAAAAAAATCCAAAGTTACCTCCAAAATAAACAATAAACCGCTGATATTCATAAAATACTTTAAATAAGATCATAAAACTTTGCATACTAACTAAACTAACTATAAAGCAGTGCTTATGTTATTTACTTTTTATAAAATACCATTATTTTCACTGTAAAAAGAAATTACCTAAACTATCGGCTTCTTGAAGCTTTATTCCTGCCGTCCGGTCAGTTTCCTATATATAAAAAAGTACTCTGTGTCCTATATTTAAAAAAGTACTTTGTGGCTTGCTTCATTGCTGCAAGTAAGAAACACAAAATAACTACCACGACGTCCATTTAGTTAAACGTTTAGGATGGGTTTTAGATTATAACTAACATTAAAATTTAGTATAGGTTATTTTTTTTAAAATGTTTATAAGATTTTAATATTATAATATTTATTATTTAATCCAATTATAATAAAATAAACTACTGAACAATATATTTATTTTATTAATGGTAACATTTAGCATTAATTTGTGGAGTTTAATGATACACGAATAAAATAGTCACTTTGTTAGCAAACACGTAGTATATTACAACCTATTTTCAACTTAGTCGGTTAGCGTCAGCAAGCGACATCTGTGTTTACAAACCTTAAATAAATGACTTTATAAAACGACACTTAACTAAACTTTGTAAAATGTTCTAAGATCCTACTGCCTGGGTCAGTTTTGCTTCGGCCTTTGAAGGGAGAGGTTGCGTCGCTTACGATCAGAATACATATTACGCAACAGGACGACGTAAAATTAAAATGGGAAATAACCGTAATAAAAATAAGAAGTGACTAGGTTGGCGTTAAGAAACGGGCATAAATATGATAAACCTAATTAAATAAGTATCTAACGACCTATCTACTTACAGTATTAGTGATTACAAACATGTCGGTACATAGCATACGGTGCGCGGGGAAGTGGGGGCGAAATTAGAATTTGAGTTGACTTACTAAATCCTCTTAAGAATCAAAATGCCGTTAAGTTTTCGCCTCTAAGAACTAATATGAAATGCTTCGGTTACAGTAAAATAAGCCTCCAGTTCTCTATACTCACCAACCGTAACATAGCATAAGTATTCTGTCAGAGCGTGGTCCTACCCTGGTGGAATCGGCAACCATGACATTGCTGCATAACCACTCTAACACGTAGAAAGGTTTGCCTTGAAAAGAATTACAATTCGATAACTTTTACGTAAAGCTAATAATCAATCTAATAACAGTCTGTAAAATGTTAAGATATTTGTATTTATTAAAGTATTTGATGAGTCATATTATAAGAAAAAGTCCAATAACACGTAGCTGTCTAATGTATGTACATAAAATTGAATCCCACCCCTAGCTTAAATAAAATTATGTGCAAGAGTTAAAGATACTAAAAGCTCATTCTGCATAGATCAAATCAAAAATAAATAATTTTAAACGAGATAAAGCAGCTGTGATCTATGAAATTGGGACGTCGAACAACTCAATGGCCACGGGGCTGTAAAGTACTTGAAACTTTGGGAATATAAAATAAGTTAACAAAGTACGTAAAACTAGTTTCATTTAAATATCTCATCTCCAATAGATTGCCTTTTATAGGTCATATTTGAAATAGTTTTCCAGATCGGAGGCGGGCAGATTAGCAACAGCAGTAAGCTATTGTCTGGATTTTATTAGAAAGATATTTCTGACCATTTATTCTGACTTTTTACCTATGACTCTGTCACCCACAGGACGGTATAAGTAGTGACATCCTACACCACCAGTACATCGTGTTATGATGTACAATAATTATACTCAAAGTTACGATTAAATGTAAACTTATGATTAAACTAAAAACGGTTGGGTAACTCCCATTTATAAATAATTGTATGAATACAAATTATACATTTCTCGTCCTAATATGGCAATATCCGGTTAAAATTTACGATCGAACAGCCATTAACGCTGTAAAAGCTGCGAAAGCGAAAAATAATTCCAAATGTGATAATCATGCCTCAGAATAATAATATTCTCTACCGAAAGTGTGAAACATTAGCGAGGATTAGCAAACTTTATAATCATATTTCAGATAAGTTTCGATCGCGAACACAATTTTAATGACAACATCTTTACCTTTTTTTTCTTTGGTATATACTTGTATTTTTACCCGTGTCAAGTAACAGGAAATTATCCAAAGATTTCTTATATTTACGCGAACACTATGAAATAATACTAGTTTTTACGGATTTTTTCGCGTATATAACTATAAATACCCGAGGTTTCGAGCGCTTTACATGGTCCTTCCCGTGACCATGGGTGCTGTAAAGCGCTCGAAACGTCGGGTATTTATTAACGTTTAACGTCGGGTAAAAACTAGTATTATTTCAAAGGAAGTTATCCTTTATATTAATTTGTTTGAATTTCTTCACGATATGTTGATGTAACATTATTATATTATAACATTGTAGAGTTTTAAGAAGATTTCGACGTTAGTTTAAACCCGCTGACAGATGACGACGACGGTATATCAAGTTCTTAAGGCGCTTAAGTGAACTTTAGCTACATATCATTACAGGAGCGTTTGTTTCGTCATATTTTTTTATAGGATAGGATGACGAACGAGCACACAGTCCACTTGATGGTAAGTGGTTGCTGTGGCCCATAGACATACATCTATCCTCGATTACGAATCAAAATGCAGATCCGTTGTCACCCGTGAGGACTTAGGTGGAATGCCTCGTTTCCAGTAAAAAAGGTCTCCGGTTCTCGACACTCACCATACGAAACACAGTAGCATTAAGCTACTATTTGACGCTGGTATTCTGTGAGAGCGTGGTCCTTCCCCGGTCGAGCCGACCCATTCGTGCTACAAATATACTACTAATATAACTACAGAATGGCTCTGCCACGTAAAAAATATATATCACGTAAAAATATATCCACCGATAGTTTACACGTGCACTCAAAATCGCATTCGATCGATTCTACTTCAAATCATTATTTGAACCACATAATTAGGGAGACAATTCGCCGGAGTTCAATTTACCGCCAAACACCAATACAAAATGTGTCGAATGTCTTTATTTTTTTTAAAGTATTTTTGCATACTTACATTTTTAATTTTATCAATCCGTCAGTGTGCAGTATTGCACAATGATTAAGGTTTACTATTTGGATTATTGTTTATTGGTACTTTATATTGTTTTCCTGGAAACCATCCAAGCGTTTTTAACTTTACAGTCCTTTATTCCTACCGTAGTCTTCAAGGGTGACAACGTATCTGTGTCCTTCTGTATTTAGTTTGGTTTGTATGAATATCTGGGCTGCAATATTTACCATCACGAGAAATATTAGCGATTTGATTACTGACATTATCCGCCAGCTCTCAGGAAATCAGCACCTAAAATTGAATCTATAATTTCAGTGGTGTTGACGACGATCGAACATACATTGGAAGTATTTTATGAAAATTTAAAGCAATTACTAGTGGCCCACTGTTACTCTACTATAACTCACTGTTTTAGAGTGTCAGAAAATTTAAATTCATTGAACAATCATAACTTTTAAACCGATCCCTCCTGTTTATTTTTAAAGTTGCAGGTTTTGATTTGTTGGATGAAATTTAAGTAAAAGGGCTTACGCGAAATGCAATAGCTTTCGATTCGTTATTAAAAATGAAATGTTGTTTTAAAATAGACCTCGTATTTTGATATTTAATTGTGAAACGGATACGGCGTATAACGACTCGGTGGCGCAGTGACTAGGCATTTGGATCCATCGCTGCGGCCCGCGTGATCTACTCCCATCCGTATGGCCTCCAAATCATTGTGTAAGTATAGAAACCTGTTTTAATAGTCAGTATTCTAATATCGTATCATCACCAGTGTATGTAAGTAGAGAAACCTGTTTCAATAGTTAGTATTCTAATATCGTATCATCATCAGTGTACGACAATCTACTGTTCAACACGGGCCTGAGGCCTGGTGGGCCTGGTGCCACTTAGCCCGGCATCAGTTACATCTAGTTTCTACCAGCTACCTTCGCAGATCGTCATTTGACCTAGTCAGTAGGGGGCATCCCAATTTACATTTGCCTGGGCTCGGTCTCAACTCACCGACAGGTCTACTCCAACAATTGTTACTTCTGTGACAGACGTGACCAAACCGAAGTAAATAACTTTATCAGTTTACAAACCCGGAAGGCTATTTCATTAAATTTATTTTTCATTTAGCGTTTTGAAACTTGTAGAATAAACACGACATTTCGGAACCATAAGCGCGTATAGGCAGAAAACACTGATTAAAGATTTTGTCTTCAGATTTTGTGGCGATTTTTCGCGAGAAGTAAAAAGTGATGTTTATGTCAACTTAATTCATATGAACTCTTTGGTCATGCACTCACCGTTTAATTTCATGGTAATAAAGTTGGCTTCTCGCCGCCTCAAATAAAAATGATAATTAGTGAAATTTTACCATCGTAAGGAAACCTGCATATGTTACTAGGTTGTTGTCGCGAAAACCTATCGTTCCATCGCGAATTGGTTATTGCCCAAGTTCGAATCAGGTATTCTTTATGCGATTGAACCTACATAAAGGACACGTATATATCCTTACATTCTGTATTAGTGAATATCCGTTACCTGATATCTCTTTGTCGGAACCTCTTATCCCTGAAGAGCCTCCAACCACCCTTTATAGCTCTCCCGTAGCCTCCACATCTAGGTAATGTTTCAACAATATGAAATGCAGTGAGATATTATAATATATTACACTTACCAATATCTCCTTGCCAAGACGCAACAGCAACTCTTTCTGGAGAGTAGTGTCTTCTTCGAACCATAACTTCAAACTGACTCTTATTTCGACACTAACATTTAAGTCACTTCCCCCTCTCTCAACAGTGTTGCCCTCTTAGCAACATTAATTCTGCTCATATTTAAATCGCGTTCGCGGCAGTCGTATCATATAATGGATGGACATGCTTTCGCTACGTGAAAGGAAGGGAGTCCTATTTCACGTTTTAAAGACTACCTTGAAAGAAGTACCCATGGTCACTTGAGCGTGGCTGCTGTTAGGTGCTGAAAATGCCAAAAGTTAAAATTAAACGCGATAGAATCCGTAAAATTAGTTTTATTTCATTTCAAATACTGTGATATGCGAGATATGGTTTTATTACCATCCGTTACAAATGGAAAAACGATGTCAGCAATTGTGATCAGTGGAGAAATATATTGCGGTAGGGTGAGGGTGACACTTGATTAAGAATTTTTTTTACTTCTTACTACTACTCTTTAGCTCTTACATGAGAACTTATAGCTTAAATAAAAACCGGCCGAGAGCGTGTCGGGCCACGCTCAGTGTGGGGTTCCGTAGTTTCCCGTCCGTCACACAGTTTAAAGGTGGGTATCCATTATGTTCGCGCTCCAGCAGCGCTCCGCGCTCCTGCAACTGCTCCCGGTAGTGGGTACTGTTGGTTCCATCCAAGTTCAAAATGATTTTCCTAGAAAGTCCTTATAAAGTTCTACTTTTCAGATTTTTTACATATTTTCTAAACTTATGGTTCAAAAGTTAGAAGGGGGGGGGGGGACACATTGTTTTTTACTTTTGGAGCGATTATTTCCGAAATTATTGACATTATCAAAAAATGATTTTAGTAAACCCCTATTCATTTTTAAATACCTTTCCAACAATATATCACACGTTAGGGTTTAAATTAAAAAAAAATCACTTCCCACTTTACATATAGGGGGACTACCCTAATAAAACATTTTTTTCCAATTTTTATTTTACCACTTTGTCGGCGTGATTGATACACATATTGGTACCAAATTTCAGCTTTATAGTGCTAAAGGTCACAGAGATTAAGCGAGGACGGACAGACGGACAGACAGACATGGCGAAACTATAAGGATTCCTAGTTGACTACGGAACCCTAAAAAACGTTATTTTATAATAATATAATAATATATTCCACAACTATCACACACAACGCCATCTAGTCCCAAGCTAAGCAGAGCTTGTGTTATGGGTACTAGACAACTGATAAACATACTTATATATTTCTAAATACATAAATATTATAGATAAATTACACCCAGTGTAAGTATAATGTGTGAATAAAAGGCCTTAAAATATTTTTAAGTATTTTTGGTTTGAATCCCGGGTCGGGCCAAAATCAGTTACTGAGTTCTTCTCAGTAGCAGCAAGGAGTCAAGAAGTTGGCATCGGATTATGAGAGTAGGGGAATAGAGAGTTCATCTGTGCTTGCGCATACACTTTGCCGCTATCACCCTGTACTGAGTAGTGAACAGACATTGTTAAAACTGGCCGCCGTGTTTTAAATTCTATCTGAATGAAGATATTAATAAATTAGTTATAATTTATTAATTATAGAATATTGTGCCTAATCTGAATCTTCAGGGACCTGTTTTTCAGATCAATGATAAGTGGACCGCAAACAATATCAAATCAAAGTTTGTCTAACCCAAATTAAAAAAAATCAATGAATCTTATGGAAATTATTGATGAAGTTTCGTTATAACCAAGTAATATTCCTCTGTCGCTACCCCAAATCAATTTACGAATACGCTTAATTCTCGTTGGTCTGAAACCAATCCCTGTAAATATTTTTTGTTCTTTCTAAAACTATTATGTAGTAAATAAACTAGACAGTACGAGTAAGAACAAACCATATTATTACAAAAAGTTTTTTTGTGCATAGAACAACGGTGATAATAAACGGTGATAACGGTGAACGAAAACGCGCGCACAGCCCTCCAGATGGTAAGTGGATGCTGTAGCCCAAAGACTCAACAAAGATTAAAAAATGCAGATGCGTTTTCAGCTCTGAGGACTAAGATGAAATACCTCGTTCATAATTCAATACGAATACGCTTAATTCTCGTTGGTCGGAAACCAATACTTGTAAATATTTTTTATTCTTTCTAAAACTATTATGTAGTAAATAAACTAGACAGTAAGAGTAAGAACAAACCATATTATTACAAAAAGTTTTTTTGTGCATAGAACAACGGTGATAATAAACGGTGATAACGGTGAACGAAAACGCGCGCACAGCCCTCCAGATGGTAAGTGGATGCTGTAGCCCAAAGACTCAACAAAGATTAAAAAATGCAGATGCGTTTTCAGCTCTGAGGACTAAGATGAAATACCTCGTTCCTATTAAAGGGGTCTCCGGTTCTCTACACTCACCATGCGGAACACAGCAGCATTAATATTTTCGTAATAAGGTGATCGTCGTGTCGCTAAAATGAGTAAACTTACTCACTAAAAAAAAATCCTTTAGACAATTTAAATCCAAATGGGCAATCGCTGATAACTAATAAGAATTCTGCTGAAATCGCTTTAACTTTGTAGGTACATGAACATATTAAGTGAATTTATTATAAATAATAATATACATTAATATGGGTTTATTAATGTATATTATTATTCTTTAAATTATTATTTTTGATTTTTCGTATAATGATGGCGAAGGGGAATCGACTTTGTACTTCAAACCCGGGTTGCGTGAGAACAAGAGCCGTAGTAACTCAGATGGTTAGCGCTCGCTGTAAATATAACAGAACGCGAGTAACCCGGGTTAGATCCCCGCCGGCATCAATGATATTGTTTAATTGCAATTTTAAGTGCTGATTTACCACGTGCTCGGCGGTGAAGGGAAACATCGTGAGGAAACCTGTATGTCTGAGGAATAAGAAAAAAAATATTATGAAGACCTGTGAAGTTCACCAACACGCATTGGGGCAGCGCGCAGCGTTTCCTTGCCCTGAAACCCTCTCAGAAATGAGGAGAGACCTGTGACCAGCAGTGGGACATATATAGGCTGTAACTTTACTTAGGGGAATCCACTATGTACTTCAAACCCGGGATGCGTGCAAGGGTGGCAACCTTGACAAATTACCACCTCTACTATAAGCAATCTTAGGAGGATGGCGTAAGTTCAACGGTGAAATTTTATTAGACCGCTATGGATGAATGGATGGATTATGTGTCAGTAATTCGGTGCGTAAATTGCATATAATGATTTCACTGGTAATGATCAGCATTGAATTTCCTGAAGATCCTGTCCTACATAAATTCATTATCTGGCCGTAATCCGGACACTCACATAACACATAAATTGTTATCAACAATGTTTGAATGAATCACCTGTTACGGCTCGTTTCATTGCTCAGTTGTCGGATCCGATGAAACAGAAGCCATTTTTGTTCAATCCTGGAGGCACATAAAAAAATTAGGTATAGGTTTATTTTAGCAGTTTTTTTTTAGCACATAAGTACTATTCCAACTAATAGTGAGTAGTGATGTAGGCGAAGAATCTCAAATGTACTAACATAGTTTTACTGGCTTACTCACTTTTCAGATGACTTCGAAAATAGGAGAGTTTCTTAATCCGTCGAAATGTTTTTTACATTTTATGTTCAGCAATAACTTTTTACCACGTTGGAATCTGCACGACATGTGGGTGAATAATTCTTGACCGAGTCAAGGGATTTCGATGATTATGTTATTTTTTAATTATATCCAATTCAAAAGAAAAATTTACTTAATGAAGTTCTCAGACATTAATAATTTAATTAAAAGGACATCCTTTTCCGGTCCAGTCAGGCTACAGTGAGCACACTGAATACGAACAGCCATAACATATCTAACTCGCATAGTTTATTTTAATTATATATAAATAATATTGAATTAAGAATAAATATAATATTCAATTAAGAAAAACTAATGACCCCCTCGTAGAATTATACGTGTGTTTATATATTTTTGGGTTTAAAATTAATATCAATTTATCAATGTTCTTTCGCAGAAACGATTTGCCGTAAACGTGACGGTTGGCTGGAGAGTTGACCGGTGCCCGACTCCTCGAACTCTTGACGCTGCTCTGCCCGTTGTCATTTTACGTCTGACGTGAACAAGGTAGTAATATCACAAACCCGAAGATTTTCCTAGTTATTTCTTACAAATACCGCGGGATTTAATGAAACGATTGATTCTCTTACGCCTCTACATATTGTTATTGGAGGAGGAAGAAGTCGAACGGTGGCACCTTGAACCCCCGTAGCGAAGGTGTAGTAGCTACTACGGGAGCTGTAGTTCCATCCCCAAGTTTGAGTTAATCCAACGTTTTCTTAACTTGGTTGATTTGGGTCTTATTATCTTGTTGAGCAACCTTATCCTTCACCTCCCTTATCTCTTTCCCGAAGGTAGCGTGAAGGTCCTTCATGAGAAGCATCTGCTCTTCCCTATCGCGTTTGAGCTGCTCTTCTAAGCGGCGAGCCTGTTCCTCCTGTCCGCCCTGCAGCTGCTCTTCCAACCGACAGACCTGTTCCTCCTGTCGGCGAGCCTGTTCCTCCTGCTGCTCTTTCAACAGACGGGCCTGTTCCTCTCGTCCGCGCTGCAGCTGCTCCTGTAGCATCGCCATCAGAGCACCTAAGTCAGGTGCTGCAGATGTAGGAGCTACCGACGAGCCTGCAGCCGGTGGCTGGCCCTCCAACGTCTGCGGCGTTGCACCACCAAATCTTCTTTGGTCCGTCTCCTGCTGGCGTTGACTTCGGGTACGGACACCCTCCGTTTCCTCCTTAGGTAAAATCGGCATGATTTTATCCCACTTCTGACACCAATTGTTACGAGCTTGAGGTTCGTGACAATAAAAATTGCCGATAGAATTACCTAAATTAACACTTTAATTTGATTTACACCAATTAAAATTTAAAACACTAACAATTAATCACACTGATTCATTTTATTCCGCTCCGAAGCTTCACTTGTCTCGCCGAATTCAATACTTCTTCGATCGCATCTTGCAGTGCCTATAAATATAAATTAGCACCGAAATATCCTGAATATTCAAGTAAACACGCGCAAGGTACCGAGAGTTCGAGTTTCAACTTCTAGAAATTTAGTTCTTCGGTTCGACACTAGACGGCGCTAGTGCCGTCGACTTTGGCGCGTAACAATATTAATAATTATTTACTTTAAAATAGACTTTATTTTATCGTCTTTAAATTAGCATTCTTAAATTCCTTGATTAAATCGGACAACACTACAACTATAAAAAATTATAACTTTGTTTTCCCTTTCACGACAAAATGCCAATCGAAGTGGAAATTGGACCGAATTGTCGGTAAGAGTCTCTTTTTACGTGTCCTTTTTCAGTGTAAGCGCGGATTATTGCTTTTCCAAAGTATCGAAATGGACCAAGTTTGAAAGTGGCGAACAGTTTTATTGTGTTACTTTATTTACGTTCATTGTTCAGCTGATTGTTTGCGGTAAGCAAACATAAGTTAATAATGAGCAAAGGAATTCCAATACGGAGAGCGTGTAATAAATTAGGCCTCTTTTTTTCTAAGGAGGTTAAGCAGCAATTTTCTGTATAAAAGGTAAAGAAATCCAGCATAATTACAGGCTGTGAGGTATCGCATCTTAGTCCTCAGAGGTGACAACGCATCTATAGGCTTCGTTGTTTGAATTTGTTGGCAAGTGTCCATTAGTTGCACTTATTATCAGGTAAGGCCAGTCTTTACTAATGTAAGTACATTTGTCTCCTCAGTTTTATATAAAAATCAGTCCGACGCGTGGTTCCAATGTGTGTTGCAATTATTTATTTAATTCATTAGTTTTTTTTAAGCATGCGTGTTTCCTTATGATGTTTAATTCACCACTGAGCATGTGGTAAATGATCACTTAGAATCGCTAATAACAATTTTATTGGTGCCCGTAAGTATAATACTTTAGTGTAGTATAATATTTTATGCCTTAAGCCATAATAGCCACAAGCCATTGGACCAAAAGCTTTATGCGCTTTCCGAGGCACGGGGTACAACACTACCAACTTCCCGCCTATGGGCCAAACTTACTCCCAACTTAACTATCTCCCAACCCGGGATAAGTACCCCACAATTAGTAATCGCGCATAGAACCAGTAGCCCTACAAAATTTTCATATTGTTTATAATATCGTGCTTAAACCCAATATGTGAAATAAGTTTGAATCGTCTAAATATGGACCATACCGGAACCGTCATCAACCTCTTTCTATTGATGAAGCTTTATCTAAATAAAATGGTCACGTCAACTTTTATCCCCGTCATATATACATGTAACAACCTCGAACTTAACATATTACGGGGCATTGAATGCATCTTTCTTTGCCTTCAGTCATCAGTGGAAAATGGGAGATATCCCGACAGACAACATTCAGCAAGGGGAGCGACAAAAGAATCATTTCCTCTTATATTAAAAATACACTGGAATTTTGATTATGATACCACACGTTTCAACAATATTTTCCGCTTCAATTTTTTATGATAAACTATATCATATATTTATGAGCTACCGGAAGAGATGGTGGAATTTAAAATCTGCACACGTACAGATGTGATTTATAAATAAAGTATTAACCTACTCAATGATTTGAGTAACATATGTTTTAAAATGATGTTTGGTGGAGTAATTTTGACCACCGCCCTAGCCATAAAGAGTAAATCGATCCTCTCCATTTACATCTTCAGTTCATAAGCACTTCGTTCATAGTTGAGAGGCTCTGCATAACTTGCCACGCTATTTAGGACAAAGAATATATACTTAAAAAAAAAACGAAAATCAGAATTGCAGTACTAGACGTAGAAATTTGATGCTTTGAGATTTTTTTTCTTTATTGTGGCTGTGTTAAAATATGCACCACCTCATATCATAACATGGGTTTGGAAGAGGTGACTGAACCGGGAGATGGACAGCAGCATCTTCCTGATAACAAAACTGCGGCTGTACGCAGTTTTTTGGCATCCACTTGCCACCGTGGCAACAATGACAAATATCCATATTTGATATATGGCAAACTATGGGCACTTCCATAGATTTATTTGCTCCCAGTACAAGACATTCTCGTAAAGGACTAGAGCAAATTTAGTGAGTTTGCCCATCACTGTTTGTTCTTGATAGTATAATACACTGTATTAATTTTGTTCCAGATCTAATAAATCTCTTTTGAAGAATGCCAACAAAAATCCATTAAGCAGTCACGAGCAATTTTTCGATTTGGTTTTCAGTTAGGACATGATTTGACTGTCACGTTTTCAATTACTTCGAGTATACAGAACATATTTTATTACTAGTGACAATTTAATTATGAACACCTCGTTTCTGTGCCCACATATGATATAAAAATGCTTTAACTAGATTTGTTGTTGTGTTTTAATAATTTACTAAGTAACAATCTCAGCAATAGTAGTGACCTTCTCTTAATTCTGCCAAGATCTTGTATCAGAGAAAAGGCCGCTGTCCGTCTCAATGCGTGCTGTCAGAGTTTACATGTCATCGAAACAAATATAATTTCACCACCGAACTAACGGTAAATAAAATTGCAATTGACGATTTGTGTGGCTGGCATGTGGCTGAGATCAAACTAGATTTTCTCAAGTATTCGTCTGAAAGAATCTAATCGTAAGGCAAATGCTTGTGCACTGATATTAAGATATGTGAAGTGAGAATGCTCACTTGATTATATTCTTACATCCTTTGTAAACACCACTTGAATGGTTTATAATCTAAAATTCTGGTCTAGTTTTCCAAATACTGTTTTTAAGATAGTAGAAGCGAAAAGATCAAATGGACCACAGGCAGAGCACCCTCCACTTTCCTTTTTATATTTTTATTATTCATTCATTCGCCGTGTGGAGTCAGTCTTGCGCAGACGTGTAAAATACGAACAGTTTAGCTTGGTGAATACGTGCACTCTAATTAGGACCTTAACTAGTTAGTGACTGAGTTCGCCTTTGTGTGTCGTGTGTGTGCAGTGATAAATAGCCTGCGCATCTCTTGTGAATCGCTTACAACGCTGTGCATGAAAAGGCAAGCTATATTACATCTTGCTGCCGTAATGCAACGTACACAGCCATCGGCTACTTTTAAATGTGCATCCAACCCCGATATTCCTAACTCAGCGCTTAATATCCGAGATACTGATTGCTTTGTCAACCTACGTAAGCGTAAACAATCCGAATCGGATATGGCGAGCTCCGTAGTGGAGGTTGTCGAGCAAAAAATAAATGAACAGCTTGCAGCTTGGAAGAATCGGCTGGACACAAACATCGCTGAAACCATAAGAAACGCTGTTAACGCGACACTTGAGCACGAAATGAGTAAATTAATCTCGTCTATTAACAACTCACTGAAAGATATAACTACTAGACTGGATGACATAGAAAAATCTATCACCTACTCAGGTGAAAGACAAGATAATTTTGAGAGTCGATTGAAGTTATTTGAAGAAAAAGTTGTCGCGGGTAGCACTGTGAATTCCCAAATTGCCGCCTTAGAGAATAAAATTGAATCAATGGAGCAACAGGCAAGGCAATATAATATCGAGATTGCTAATCTCCCGGAACGGCGTAACGAAAATCTTATAACCTTATTAGAGAAAATAGGTGCAATAATAAAACATCCTATCAAGGCCACAGACATTCTCTCCGCTCATCGTGTACCCCATTTTGATCAGAAAAATCAACATCCCAAAAATGTGATTGGTAAATTATCCTCTAAAATATTGCGAGACAACATAGTTCTGGCGGCGAGGGCAGTAAGAGGAGTCAGATCTGACCAACTCTCAATCTCTGGCACTCCGTGTACCATTTATTTAAATGAACACCTGACTCCAAAAAATAAACAATTATTTCGTTTATGCCGTGTCGCTGCGAAAAAGCATAATTATAAATATACTTGGATTAAGCATGGTACTGTACTTGTTCGCCAAACCGATTCATCACCAATATTTGCAATACGTGACGAACAAGACATTGATAAGATCAAGTAGTAACGTCAATAACAATTTGCATTTTTTGTTTTATCGTGTAAAAATATATATATCAGTATCACGGTTAAAAAAAAATAGTAAGTCTGCCCTATGTCTATTGTTATTTACCCCGTGTCTCTTGTTTGTACGAATTGCAAATAATAATAATAATAATAATTTTAGTTGTGTGTTCCTATACTGAAAATAGTGCATTAATTTGTTATGATAAAGTATGTCATAAATATCACTGTATGTATTATAATAACTTGTGCGGTTTTAATCTGAGTTATAACCATGAAGTGGAAAATAATCTATGTTTGATGGAATTTTGGAAAACGGTACAAAACATAGCACTTAATTATTTTAGTAAAAATTATTTGGCAACAGTCTCAATAATGGTATATTACATTAATTATATCTCTCAAATTTCATAGGAATTATTCATTCTAAATGGCTAATCGTTATTTAACACTGTACTACCAAACCTGCAGAGGACTTAAAACAAAACTACACACTCTTTACACTAATGTTATCTCCAGTACCTACGACATAATAATCTTAACAGAAACTTGGTTGCGTAATGACATCTCCGATAGTGAATACATTGATTCTAGGTATCAGGTGTTTAGGATGGATCGGGACCGATCGACCAGTGGCCGGCGGGATGGAGGTGGCGTGCTTGTTGCCGTGTCGCGAGCGCTCTGTGCTACTGCGCTCGCGCTGCCCGCCGCCGACGTACCCCTCCCACCTCTTGTTGACCAGTTGATGATTCAACTCAACATAGGAAAACGTAAACTGATTATTTGCGCTGTGTATATCCCACCTAAACAGCACTACGACACATACCGTGCTTATTTAGACGTTTTACACAGCGCGGTGCATGATTTAGATACTGACATTTATATAATAGGTGACTTTAATCTGCCTAGTCTAAAGTGGGAACATAAAGGCACTTTCACTCAACCAATTATGAATTCTGATATAACTCCAACGCACAGATACTTAATTAACTTTATGTCATCACTTGAATGTTATCAGTTGAATTCGTTAAAAAATAAAACAAATAATATATTAGACTTATGCATCAGTAATAATATAAGTAGCAAAACTTCTCCTGTACAATTACCTTTGATTCCACCAGATGGACATCACCCTCCGTTCCAGGTAGTTGTATCTTTTGTTGAGGAATTCAAACGCTTGAAAAATAAAAACTATCTTAAATATTGTTACAAACACGCGGACTATGCAAAAATTAATGAAGAAATAGCAAATACTAATTGAAATCTTCTCATCATGGAAAAAGAAGTAGAGGAGGCAGTCTCTAATTTCTATGAAAGGATATATGCAATAATAAAAAAACATGTGATTACTAAAGTTATTAAATCGTCACTTTTTCCTAATTGGTTTACTCCTGCACTTATTAATTTATATAAGAAAAAGGAGCGAGCCTGGATACAAATGAAAAGACATAATACGGAATCAAATTATTGTATTTTTGCTATACACAGAAAACAATTTAAAGAAATGTCGGATCGGCGTTATAAAGCTTACCTCAAACATGTAGAACACAGTATAAAAAATAACATTAAATTTTTCTGGGCATACATTAATAATCGTAAAAAGAACTCAGATATACCCAACACAATGCACTACAAAAACGTAACTGCCAATACACCTTCTGAAGTATGTAGTCTTTTCTCGACGTTTTTCCAATCAGTATTCGAACCTTCTTCTGTACCAGACTACTTTGAAATTAAAGATATTAATATAGATGACCGTCAAACGCCTGATACCTTAATCTGTAGTGTAGAAATTTCAAAGGAAGAAGTTCATACCTCAATTAAAGTGCTTGATGTTAATAAAAGTGCTGGAGTTGATAACATTAATGCCTATTTCTTGAGACAGACTGCTGATACTATTGATGAACCTATATGCTATTTATTTAATAAATGTTTACGTGATGGTGTCTTTCCTAAGATATGGAAATCAGCCAGAATCGTCCCTGTATATAAAGGAGGATCCAAGAAAGACGTAGAAAATTATAGGCCTATTTCTATTTTGCCTACCCTGTCGAAGCTTTTTCGAAAGATTAGTACATAAAGCTATTTACCCATGTCTCCATAGTTCCATTTTACAGCAACAACATGGATTCGTTGAGCGTCGTTCCACGATTACTAATCTACTTATTTATACAACGGATCTCTTTGAAGGACTAGATACAAATAAACAGATTGACAGCGTGTACACTGATTTTCGCAAAGCTTTTGACAGGGTGGATCATAAAATCCTCCTTCAAAAGATAGCCTTTAATGGTATACGAGGAAACCTTTGGAGATGGTTTAAATCTTACATATCAAATAGAACTCAAAAGGTCGTTATTAAGGGATTCGAATCTCCATGTGTAAATATAAGCTCAGGTGTACCACAGGGTTCCATTCTTGGCCCTCTACTATTCGTATTATTCATTAACGATATTAATAAATGTTTTGATCACTGTAAGTTTCTTTTATACGCAGATGATTTAAAGATTTACAAGATTTTTAACACTTTAGATGATCATGTTAAACTCCAAAATGACCTGAATCAACTCTCTTTATACTGCAGTGAAAATAAACTTGAACTGAGCATTAATAAATGCAAATCCATAACTTTCACAAGAAAGAGGAATTTTAGTAATTACTATTATTCACTTTGCGGAATAACCTTAACAAAAGAAAACACTATTAAAGATCTTGGAATCACACTTGATAGTAAACTACATTTCGATGTACATATAGAGAACATTATTAATAAAGCATTTAGAATGTATGGGTTCGTCATTAGGTCAGGTGTTATGTTTAAACAAACTTCTACATTCTTATATTTATTTAAATCATTGATACGTTGTCAGCTAGAATACGCTGTATCAATATGGAATCCACTTTATGAAAAATACAATTATATGCTTGAAAGGATACAAAAGAAATATCTTCGATACATACATTTTAAATGCCACCGCAAACGATTGTCGTATAATTTGTTACTAAAAACATACAATTTAATTGATCTTAAATCTAGACACACACAACTTGAAGTAATGTTATTACATGATCTTACTCATAATAGATATGACTCTATAGAAATATCAAACAAACTTTGTTATAGCGTACCTCCTCGATCATTAATGAGGTCTACACGTCCGCATAGATTGTTTGCAACCTTATCCTGCCGAACGAATGCGGGCATTCGTTCTCCACTCCACCGTATGGCCAAAACATACAATAATATTTTCAATGATATCGATATTATTGCATTACGACATACATCTTTCAAGAAATCAGTCATTGATAGGCTTGGCTTAGTAACACATAAAAAATGATTTTATTTTCACACGCAATAACACATACACACCTACCTCCACCCTAAAACACACAAACACACGCACACACACACACGCACACACACGCACGCACACACACACACATGCGCACATGCATTCACGCACGCGCGCGCGCGCACACACACACACACACACATACACACACACACACACACATGTATTAATAATGTTTATTAGTTACTTCATGATTTCTTAACTAGTTAACTAACACTTGTTATAATGTAAGATGAGCTCCACTTTAACACTAGATTATATGTATAATGAGACCAGCGCTGTTGGATTCATAATGATAATTACGTTTCTTTGCTTTGAATATTTTATATATATTTAATTGTGAATCTGTTTGTGGTCCTGTAAATAAATGAAAAAAAAAATATTAAGCTAATAAATTGCAGGCTCCGTGGTGCAGTGACTTGGCATTCTGTTGCGGCACTGAAGTCTTCAAATATTTTAAAAAACAAACTATTTGTGGATATGGTCTACAAATAATCAAATGTGAATGATGTGAAATGAAACAAATGTGAAACACATCGTGTGTCAATCATCAAACGTGATCATTTCATCCAGCGTCGGCCATAATAGACTAATTTGACAATAAAGTGACAGTGCGCTTACTTTTGGAACCAACAGTTGGTTGGGGATATGTTTAAAGGCGATTGATTTTGCATGATGCTTTAAAACTAATACTGGAGCATTGCTAAAGTAATTCCTTAATTTGAACAATATAAAAATACTTTACATTTAAAAAATATGTTATTTTCTCAGCGCTCAAACGGTTCACGTTTATATATATATATATATATATATATATATATATATATATATATATATATATATATATATATATATAACACATGTAACAAAAACCCTGTGGTTCCCGTTAACTGCGTTATTAGAATCAGTATCCAAGCACATAAAAGTATTTTTTTTCAAAAAAAAACACATTAAAAACTAATTTTAATGAAAAAAAATTATTTGAAAATTGTATGTGGTTTTATTATCTCTTCACTGCCCGAGGAGTAAGAGAATTATCAAAGACCCCGCATCACGTATGAGTTAGAGGAAATAAAACCACATACAATTTATAAATAAATTTTTTTTTCGCAATCAATAAAAAAATGGCAGCACTTTAAAAAAATTGTTGGCGAAACATAGATGCTTGTATTAATTTAACAATATCTACCCAAGTAGAAGACTTTCAAAAACAAAATTGGTCTCAAATGTTAGTTAATAGTGTAGACAATAAATCTAGATTCAAAGTATTATTTTTTAATTTTTCAGTATTAGTAAAAAACATTTTTGAAAAAATAAATTAGACAACAAATTGATGTTGTTTTTCAGATTCTTAGCTTTAAAAAAACCATCGTGTTAACCAATTTTTTTTTACTTGTTTTTGTTATAATACAGGATATTTGCTATAAATGCACATTTAAATCTTAACTCTGAGTTAGATAGTTTAGGAGCTGTGATAATTTGAATGTAAATGTTCAAAGTGCCTCTACCCCGATATTAGATAACTAAACACCCATTCCAGTGAGTAAGATAAAATTCTTCAATAATTCAAGGAATCGTAAGCAAGCACAATAGCATCCTTTGTGTGAGCAGGTAAAAAACGCTGTGCACAACAGTGCGAGCGAGACAGAATAACGGCTGTCTCCAGGTAAAAAGGGTGCAGTGTGCGCTTGTGCCGTCGAGCAGTCGTCCCTCGCTCTGCGTTGTGATAACATTCCTGGTTTTAAGTAAATCTACTTACTGTACATAATTATTGTTTGTTGTTAGACTTTGTTACGTTTTTGTTTTGTTGTTGAACTGTTACTTTTTCTTTATTACAATGAACGAGTATTCAAGCCAGCATATCGCTGTAATATATATATATATATATATATATATATATATATATATATATATATATATATATATATATATATATATATATATATATATATATATATATAGTACCCGGTTGAACGAGCTTTGCTCGGTATTTTTCGCTCGTTTTTTTAATTCTTGTGTTTTGGAAATTATATTTAGATATAAATTACATACTGATGAAATACGAATAATATTTTTTGATCTTAGCGACGTAGTAGAAAAAACTGAACTGGTTAAATGAATAAAAAATCATGAGTGCAATTAGTTTAATTTAAATTTTCGTATTTTTAAAAATACTAAAAAAAGGGCTCGAAAAAATAGATTTTCTCAAAAAAGAAAGGAATTTGAAAAAAAAATTAAAAAAAGTCGGTCGGTCGGTCTGGGCTCGAACCATGGTATTACGACTTCGTTACCGCCCAATATACCAATTAAGCTATTTGTAATCATTGTTAAATTGTCAAAATTTACCTTCTTATTCTAACGATATTGTAGCAGTTTTTCATTGTCTAAAACATGGACAAAAAGACATTTTCTAAAACAAATCCTAGCTAGATCGACTTATTGCCCCCGAAACTCCCTGCACACAAAATTTTATGAAAATCGTTGTAGCCGTTTCCGAGATTACGATTATATATATATATATATATATATATATATATATATATATATATATATATATATATATATATATATATATATATATATATATATATATATATATATATACAAGAATTGCTCGTTTAAAGGTATAGGATATATATATCCATTTAGGTTTTAAAAATACATGGTCAGGTTAGTGACGATCTTCGACGTTGAAATAAGTAAACTGTTCGTTCACGATAGTATAGTTTACTTATATTGTCAAATCTCTACACAAGCATTAAGCTCACCCATTGTAACCCTTAGTATAGATAGTCTTACAATAAAAATTTCGCAAATAAAGCTTTTAAGATATCAGTGCATGTTCAATTCTGGAAATCAGGCAAGTGTTATGACTTAATTCCACACTTCATTCACGTACTTCGAAATTTATGGTATGACTGAAGGTTCTGGGTCAAATTAGTCAGACAAGTTAGGAACTTGAAATACTGACGGTAGGAAGTTTATGTTTCGGTCAAATGATGCCATTTGCGGGCCGAGTACGTAGAGATTATGACAAAGAGGCATGATGTGAAGGTAACACTTGTTCTTATAAATTAGTGACGGTATCTAAGACTATACATATTAACAAACAAGTGCAACAAACAAAAACAGCAAGGCTTAGAAAATATATGTATAATTTTATTATTTTTTTTAATAAACGTAAGAATGACAAACGATTATACGCATTTACAAAGCGTCTGCATTTGATTCTGTATCGGGGGTAGATGTAGATGTCTGTGGGCCACAGTATTCACTTACTATCGTGTGGACAGTGGGTTCGCTTTTCACCTTTTTATATAGAACTAAAAACTTCGTATGCCAGTTATTTTATGAGGTCTTTTATTGCAAAACTGTGTTAATTTTGAACTTCACAAGACCTTTTTGTAAGCCTTAATTAAAAAAAAAGTTTGACTTTGACCTTGACTTTGTACACAGTTCACCTGATGTTTAGTAGATGCTGTGGATCAAAGACGCCCATATCTATGTCTGGATGTTTGTTCATGAGCAATTTATACTTGTTACAAGCGATTCGACCCGGCTCCGCATGGGTGATTTCTGGATCTCGACAATAGCGCCACCTACCGAGTGAAATTGTGAAACTAAATCATCTAGGGACCCACTCATAGAGAAACAAACTACTCACTAACGGAATTCGATCTATTAACGAGCCACTTTTTCGACTTGTTTCTGAAACGCTTCCTTGGTTGCAATTTTATGTTACTGGGTGTTGCGTTCAATATTTTTATGCACATTGCATAGCAATTATTATAAAAAATCTATTTTTTTTTTGCCCAGGCAAATTGATTGATTTGCCTGGGTTCCTTAAAGTATTTTGATTTGATTATGACTCCAGCTCTATAGTAGTCTCCATAAACAGCTCAGGGTTATTTTTACAAATGTGCTGTTTCGAAGATATATATGCAAGGAAGTGTTAGAAATTTTAACTGTCTCAATATTAGTTTGCACGATTCATGAGTGATCCCCCATTACATATTGCACGTAAATATTTTTTTTGCACAATGAAAGCTTTATTAATGTATATAGAAATTCCCCATATTATTATAATGAAACTAAGTTTACAATAAACTTATCTGTAATACGCCATAAGAGCTGTTGATTGTGATGCCGTTATTGTAAGGTTGTAGTATAGTATTAAGATATTAAATACGAAGGGTTTACATCACAATCTTTAACACTAACACCAACTGGCTGACATAGACGTTTCACCTTTTAACCAACGGCCGTGTGCCCCGACACAGCCGCACCCGATTTTTTCTTTATTCCCCGCTTGCTTCACCGCAGAGGACGTGGTAATCACCATTTTAGATTGCAACAAGCAAACTCATTTCTGTCGGCGAGATCGAACCCGGCTTGCTTGCGTACTGTGAAATTTACAGCGTGCCCTTAGCCTCAAAGCTACCACGATTTTGGAACTAAACTTGTCACTTATTTGGGTTGTGACATTGATACTGATGATGTGAATTCCTCGAAAAGTCTGTTAATAAGATTAAATGCGGGTAAATCCGTAAAATTACTTTCTTTTATTCAAAATATACACTGAACGCAAGCCTCACCTATATCAAGTTGGTAATATTTGCTGTACAGCATTATATTCAATAAAAAATAAAAGAAACTGTTGCTACATGGTGAAATTCTGTCAACTCAACTTATTGCTCCTTTAAAACAATTTGTTTAAATAATTTCATATGTCCATAACATATGACTACCATATTAGCTTTGTGGCATTCCTTGGGGAGGCCTATGTTCAGCAGTGGACTTGTGATGGGCTGTAATGATGAAGATGATGATGACTGGTTATTAGAAACACTTCCAATCATTTATTTTTTCTAAGAAGTAGTTATTTTTAGATAACTTTTTAAATTTTTACTAATGAAGATTTCATTTCATGTGTCTGAAGATCTCGATACTTTTGTCAAGCATAAAAAGTAATAATAAACTCGTAAATTAATATTTCACCACGTTTTACGTTTACATTAACCAAAACAAATATTGTTTTTCGCGTATTTTGTCGTGATTTAGTGATAAGCTCGATCACGTAGTCTACTCTTATAAGTAAGAAAAAAACGGTACGGCCAGCATCTTTGTCTTGATCAACTCAATGGTAAATTCATATATGAAAATCAGCAACATTAAGCAGCTATTTTACGCAGATCTGTGAGATATGGGAGAGCGTTGTCCTTCCCTTGTTGAGCAAACTCATTCGTGCTGCAACCAAGATCCATATACATACAACCATATCTGCAGAGTGGCTATAACACCTGAGAAACTTCTATTAATGTATTTTACGTTCAAGGTATGATGTCAGCACATTATCATTCTTTCAAAAGGTGGTGAAATATACTCTAAACAGTTTATTAAACAAAACTAAACACATTTATACCATATTAAGAATTTTTTACCAAAAAGAAATCGAAGCATAAGGGATTAGCATACCTACACCTTAAAGCATACGCTAGTACTGGTATTAGTTTGTGTCTTAAGGTAAGTCATATTGTTTTATAATTAACATTACAGAAATTTCCTGATGAATATTATAAAATATATTAAAGACAAAATATATGAAAGAAAGAAATTTGAGCTCTGTAATTTGATTGCGTCAGCCATCGTTCCCATTTCCCGGAAATTTCCGCTGTAAATTGGAAACACACGAGAAGTCATATTTAAATTAAACATTTTACCCGGAAGTTCTTGGGTATAATATAATATTTGCTTTCAATATTTTTTAAATATTATGTATTAAATTTACCGAGTTACTACAGGAACATTAACAATTAATAAGTATAACATTAACAATTAATAAACATAATATTAACAATTAATAAATATAATATTAACAATTAGTAAAATTATTGGTAAAAGTAGTAGCAGCGTGAGGAAATCTTCTACACCATACAATCTCTTGGCTGTCATGAGAGAGGACAGATGGAAAACAAACAATAGTTAAGCAGCAGTATCTTTCTGGTAACAATAAGAAATAACAAAAACCTGCGGTTGCCAAACCGCTTAAAAAGGATGCCAACTTGCTTTTCTTTAGCATTGGACTTTGAGAGGCTGTTATGAAGGTGATGATGTTGATATTGAAGTCGTGTAAGGTCAAGTGTATTAAGTAGACTAATTGCACCCGCATCTGTGACCGCGTAGAAATAAGAATAATAATAAATTAATTAACTTGGAGTAATTAATTAAAAGTAATGACTGGCCTGTTGGTCTAGTGGTTAGTGACCCTGACTGCTATGCCGGAGGTCGTGGGTTCGATTCCCACCCAGGACAAATGTTTGTGTGATGAGCACGATCATTTGTTCTGTGTCTGGGTGTAATTTATCTATAATATTTATGTATTTAGAAATATATAAGTATATCCGTTGTCTAGTACCCATAACACAAGCTCTGCTTAGCTTGGGACTAGATGGCGTTGTGTGATAGTTGTGGATTATTATTATTATTAAAAAAATTACATACAATAAAAAAATATTTTAAGGACAAGCTTTTATTTAAATGCTCTGAAAAGAAGAAAACAAACATTAAATTAAATCAAACCCATGAATTTTAGGTAAGTCTTAATCCATTTAACTTTAGGTGTGCTCTAATGTGCTCGTTTGTCACCCTTACTCTATAAAAATGGTTGTTGTAGCCCATAGAGATCTTCATTTATCCACGGTATTAAGAATAAAAATGCAGATGTTTTGTCACCACTGAAGACTTAGTTGAAATGCCTCGTTTCTAGTAAAAAGAGTTTCCGATTCTCTGCACTCATCTTACGAAACAGAGCAGCATTACGCTGCTATTTTACGTCGTTATTCTGTGAGAGCGTGGTCTTACCCTGGTCGAGCTGACCCATTCCTGCTACGTGGCTCTACCACGTATAATGTTGCAAAATTTGGCCCTAACAAGCATATAGACATCACATTTTAAATAAAGGCTTTTAAAAAGTCACTGATCTAGGGAGAAAGGAATGGAATAATAAGAAACACAAAATCAAATCTTGTGAGAATATCTCATAGCCGAGCAAACCAGGCGCCTTAAGCAATACCAGTTCATAAGTATGGCGCGTGTGACGCCACCGTCACTCTCCTTTACTTTATTAAAGGTAAATGCCCCACAACTCGGACACATTGCTGCGGTGAGTTTTGGCAAACTTTACATTTTTTAATAATAATTACCTGAGAATTATTTTTATTCTTCAGACATGCAGATTTCTAACGGTGTTTTTCTTCACCGCTGGGCACATAAATTAGCACTTAAAATTGCAATTACCAATTATATTGGTGCAGACAGGTATCGAACACGCATCGCTTACGTGCTGTGAACATCATGGCAAGCCCCTTACTACCCTTTTTTCCCCAATAAAAGACAATAATTGATAATAAACTGCCCCCCAACAAGTTCACCGCATTGTGGAATATATCCTCAGCGGTTTCTATCCTCGTCGTCATAAGACCATCGCGGTCTTCTTCGATATAGCCAAAGCTTTCGATAGAGTCTGGCACACAGGCCTCATCTACAAGCTCTACAAAATAGGTCTCCCCGATCGTCTAGTTCGTCTCGTGGCCTCCTATTTGGAACATCGTACCTTTCGTTTCAGACACGAAGGCACGCTATCTTCACAGCGAACTATCAAGGCTAGTGTCCCTCAGGGCTCAGTACTTGCTCCTCTGCTGTACATCCTGTTCACCAACGACATTCCCATCCCGTCGAAAGGTGTTCAACTCTCCCTCTTCGCAGACGACACTGCCATCTACTGCAAAGGTGTCTCACTACCCTTCATACGGAACAAGATCCAAAAGTCAGTTGATGACCTAGGAGCTTGGTTCAAAAAATGGCGCATCGATGTGAACCCGGAGAAGAGTTCACTTCGATTATAAACGACGCCGTCTCAAAAACACTCCACCAATACATATGCTAGGGACACCTGTCCCCTGGCATACGTCCTCCAAATATTTACATAATATATTACATATAACCTTGGTACGTCCGTAATGCCGACCTTCATCGGGACCTAAAGCTCCCAACAATTCAACAATTTCTCAAAAAACTCTCTGAGAACTTCTTCAAAGCCTCAGAGTCACATACAAACCAATTAATTCGTGAGGCAGCTACTTATGCAGCCCCACCCCCCTCTCGCTATCGAGTCCGCAGGCCGAGAAACTCTCTCTCGGACCCGCCTAATAAACTGACAAACGACTTGAACTGCCTCCTGGCGGCTCAGGCCAATTCTAATTAAATTAAGTATTATTATATTAACTAATATTATTTTGCCTTCGTAGGCACTCCCTCAGCGGCCCTTAGCCGCCTGCGCCCTCTTTTCCCAAAAGAGGGTCGCTCATGATAAGGCACAATACAGCTTAATCAGCCAGTTGCCTGTCCCCAAAGGCGGTTTTTAGAGGGTATCACTTAGGGTCCCCGGTAGGACAGTGAGTCCCTCATAACCACGATAGACCGGCTATCGTGGTATGCGTAATGCATTTTCCGCCTCCCTACGTATAGGGTAGCCCTTTGACTGTTTCGGGCGCAAAAAAAAAAATAAACTGCCTACCGGATGTACTCGTAGCCTTTCCTAAGCAAACAAAAAAAGGCAAGGGTAAGCAGAGGGATTTAAAGGATTTGAGAGGGCTACTTCTGAAACGCACCTGACTGTTTTCAATAAATCCTTAGGGTGTAATTTGGTTGCCCCCGTGCACATTAAAATGCTCTATAATTTTTAAATATTTAGGTGTTTTACAGCTTTACGAATAGAAAAGTTTAATAATTTTTTACTAATGATATTTAAATACATATTGCATATTTATTATATTAAAAGTTTAATACAAAAGCAGTTTAAATAAAAAAGGTAAGGACCATTACTTAAGCAAAACATAAACGTGAAAAGGGGTCCAAGTTCAAAACCAACGACATGCGAGGTTGTTGACTTCGCCGGTAAAATCCAAAAAAAGTTAAAATCTGAACTTTTGTCAAAGCTGTTTCTTAAATTATAATTATAGGATTATACAACATTTTTAACGGTTTAAAAGAAAAAAAGCGTTCTTTGATATTGTATTCGTTACTCGGCAAGCTTTATCTCTAACAAAAAATTGTAGTGTAAAATATGAAAATTGTTCATTAATATCATTACGTAAAAGTTTTTTAGTTAGCAATTGTTAAAAACACAATAAATGCAGGTGGCTCAAGATCGTGCTTTGTGGCATTGTTTGGGGGAGGCCTATGCTCAGCAGTGGACTTGTGAAGGGCTTTAATCATGACGATGATAATGTTAAAAATACACTGCCGGTACGATGGGCTTTTAGTTTTCGAACTTAACGTTTACACTGTTGTGATCTAGATATAAATTGCTTATTATGGTTTCACAAACCTAGATGTATTGGAGGTAAAAATATTATTAAATCATTAATTTGCTACTTAAATAATTATAGTAGTTATTACTAGTAATTCTGGGGTAAACACGTAATCATATTCTTAACTTAACTATAAAATACATACTGAGCCTAATTCGGATACGAGAATTTCATTTTACGGATTGATGTACATTACTACTTACGCAGTTTGTGGTTAATCTTCTAACTATACATTATTATAATATTAGCCTTGCTTGGTCGGTTCGTTGAAGATTTTCGAGTGGCAGCATCGTACTGATAAGCGCAGTGTTGAAGCGACCCCCTCTGGATGGAGTGACGGCCTGATTAAATACGCAGGTAGTTGATGGGTGCGGGAGACTTAAGACCGTACTTTGTGCCAATCTATGGAGGAGGTTATATTTAGCAATGGACTAGTTATGGGCTAGTGGTAGTAGTAGTGATGAATAAGCCTTAATGAATTAATTGGAAAAACAAACGTGACATGCATGCTACACCTATTATTAATGAAAATACTAAATAATTACAGTTTTCGGTGATGTTCAAAGCAATGTTTAAGCTTGCGAATCGTTAATTATTTGTCTGCATAAATTACTGTAAAATTTCATGAATTATTAATTTGAACTTGATATATAAGTTGCTCTAAAATCTAAAAATGACAAATTTTATTCAGGATCATTTCAGAGTTAAATATTATTACCTAGGTGAATTGAAAAGTACTCGGCCTAACACAGAACCATTCAATTCTAAAAATCAAATCTACCCACATTATTTAGTTCAGTTCAGACTAGTTCATTGTGTGAAGTTCGAAACGTGTGCGATAATTAGTTGTGATTTTATAAATTTATTAACAAAGTAATCGGACATAATTTCCGCGAATGGAGCAAATCGAGCAGCGTGCCGTCATTAAGTACCTCCATAAGAAGGGGCTATCATCAAAAGCCATCCATGATGACATGGTCAGTACATTAGGCGATTGTGCTCTGACATATTCATCCGTCAAAAAATGGATAGCAGAATTTAAGCGTGGTAGAGAGAGTGTGAAAGATGAACCCCGCTCTGGAAGGCCTTCGACGTCAACTACTGACGAAAATATTAAAAAAGTACTTGATTTAATAATGGGAGACCGCAGATTAAAAATAAGAGAGATAGCCGAGATTATAGGCATCTCTTATGAATGAACTCAAAACATCATTATCAACGAGTTGGGTTTCCACAAGGTGTCTGCGAGGTGGGTTCCGCGACTGCTTTCAGTTGAACAAAAAAGGATGCGATTGACTATTTCACGCGACTGTTTGGAGTTATTTGAAGCCGATGCAGATGATTTTTTGAATCGTTTTGTTACTATGGACGAAACATGGGTTCATTACTGTACACCGGAAACAAAACAACAATCAAAACAGTGGAGAAGACCTGGTTCACCACCCCCTAAAAAGGCTAAGTCGATTTTGTCGGCAAATAAGGTGATGGCTTCAGTATTCTGGGACTCGAAAGGTGTGATTATGATTGATTATCTTGAAAGGGGTCAGACTGTAAACTCTGATTACTACTGCACCTTACTACGTCATTTACGAGAGGAAATAAAAGAAAAACGTCGAGGAATGCTCAGAAGAAAAGTCCTGTTTCATCAAGATAACGCCCGTGTTCACACACAAGCGTGACCAACTAGCACACATTTTACCTGATTCATTAAGTTCTATGTTCAGCAGTAGACTTAGATGAGCTGTAATAAATAATGAAATAAATGAAATAAACGATAATTTTTAGAACGAGTTTTTTTATTTATACTTTAACCTTTTTTTAATAAAACACAATTGCCGACGCGCCACAAGTGAAATATGTTCCCCTTGCGAACAGATACTTTAAACTTGATAATACTAGTATAAAACACACCGCACGTTATTCACTGTCCTACGAGCACTTAACCCTATAGAGACGTAATACAAGGCGACCCGAACCTGTCAACTCGTCAGTGACTAGTCACTGACATATTTCGGAACACTTTTGTTTCCCGCCAGTGGCGACCAAGAACTAGAACCGAAGAGACGGCTTATATTTAAAATATAAATTTAAATCAATTCACGGCATCATGTCTTGTTGTGCCGTTAAATGGTGCGGAAACAACAGTAAAACATGTAGTGTAACAACAAACAATATTACTTTTCATCGGTAAGTACATTTCTTTATTTTACCAAAATATTTTCAACATTTTTATTACGCAACGAGGGTCGAGTTAAACTGGACGTTCCGCCACGCGTCACTCCCCGTCCTTTTTGCATTTACTGCAAACATGTATGTCTGTCTCTCCTTATCACAATTAGCCTCGTGACGCTAATGACTAGTGCAGTGCGGTATATTTATGTCGTATAGTCGATAATTATCCACAAAATGATTATTGTATTTAGATATCGTTGTTTTGGATATATTAGATATAGACGGATACATAATTTATTAATTATATTTATTTATATATATATATATATATATATATATATATATATATATAATATATATATATATATATATATAATTTTATTTTAAGTATTACTAAGAATAGTAGATTATTATTTACCACTCTTAGTAATACTTTATAATATTAATTATAATTATTCTTTCCGTGTTCCTTTGGATAAGTACGATAACAATGTTATTTTATTTAAACTGTATGATTTTTTCCCTATAGGTTTCCAACATCGTCAATTTTACGCCGAAGAAACCAATCGTATTATAATTTTACGAAAAGTGTAATGAAGAAATATATTGACACAAGAATGACATTTATACTTAAAAATCAAAAATTGAAAGGAAAATGTGCAGTTAGGAGAATACATATATACAAAATTAATTCATTTTAAAAATCAATAATAGCACTTAATAAAATAAATATAATAAATAAACATGAAAATCTTTTTTATTCTCATTTCAATCTCACCGTACTGCTTAGTAGTGCCTCGACCTTGAGCCGAACTATCTTGCATATCTCCTATGGGGCCTTTTTCATAGGATCGGGTAACAAACGAGCACACAATACACATGATGGTAAGTGGTTGCTGTGGCCCATAGACATCTACATCTATCCTCGATTACGAATCTAAATGCAGATGTGTTGTCACCCACGGGGAATGGAATGCCTCGTTTCCATTAAAAAGGTTCGCCAGTTCTCTACACTTACCATACTAAACACAGCATAAAGCTACTATTTTGTGCTGGTATTCTGTGAGAGCGTTGTCCTTCCCCGGTTGAACCGACCCATTCATGGTACAACTATACTACTTATATAACTGCAGCATGGCTCTACCACGTATTAAATATTTTAATTTTTTATTTAAAGTAATTTTACGTTAAAGTTCAACAAATCACTAAAATTTTATTTTAAACTCCTTTAATTTATCTTGAATTTTTTTCGAAGCTGGCATTTATATTTTACCTGAGTATACTGCTTGAAAAGTTAGTACATTTACAATTGCATTTCTTAGTTGCACAAGAAAATTGAAGTCACAGTAAAAAGCTAGTTGCTGATACTGAAAGTATGTATTAAAAAAGCGAAAAAAAATATCAATATCGATAGAAAGCATAAATTCATTAAAATGCACGGCCTAGCGATCGTGTTCGGAATCTCTTCGGAATAGTTCGGAGTACTTCGCAGCGATCACAACTCCACCCGCGCCGCAACTAGTTGACAAAATTGTTTTCTTTTAAATTCGCATGTATTACTTCTCTATAGGGTTAAGTGCTCGTAGTCACTGTCAGAGTGTTTGTGTTCTTTATTACAAACGCTAAAACTTCAAAGGCGTCTCTTACTTTAGGGACGGAGTAAGAAGTAAGGCTGCGGTATGATACGTTAACTTAAATGCAGAGTGTATGGTATGGCCACACAATAACAAGCGATTACATCATAACATAACAATTTATATGTTTATTGAAGCAAAACGTCTTCAGACGTGATTTGGGGTTAACTCAGATCCTTATTGGCCAACTGCAAAAATAGTAATGGTCAGGAACTTTTATTTGTACGTTTTTGTTGTTTATACGCTACGCGATATATTTGTCAATTGTGAAACAGTATTGAGGTATGTATGATATGATATGTCGGTGAGACTTACCTCCAATATTACGGTTCCAGAAACACCACCGTCACCCATGAGCATATCAGAGAATCCTGTTCCTAGTTGCCCTTTCTGGGAACGCAACGGTATGAACAGTGCCGAAAAAAACAAAAAAAAAACAAGGAAAAGTGACAAGGAGAGGTGAGAGGATAGAGTAAAGAGCAAACTGTTTCGTAATACTGTCGTAGAATATACAACGTCATCAGAAAAAACAAAGAACCCTCGGCCACTTCATGAACTTGAAAACTGTCGTCAAAAATGCAAGGGGTAACTACCACAGGATTTGATGGAGAAACTTTTTGAACACTACTGGAGTTTAGGTAAGGATCCAAATACATTGCAAAATGTATTTGAATTTTGCCAAAAAAAACCTCAAAGTCTTCTCCAAAGAAAAAACGCAACATCACCTTTCGTTACTTTGTTCATAGTTTTGACCATACAAAACAATCAATTATTTGTAAAGAATGTTTTTGAAGACTTTCGATGAAAGTCACAAATATTTATAAAAAGTATACGAGAAACTACGAGACAATGGTAGTCATCTTCCACAGCTTAAACGTCGAGTTGGTAAGTCTATTCCTGATTTCAAACTAGAAGAAATTAAATCTCATATTGCTGGTTTCCCTTGCACAGTAAGCCACTACGGCCGTAACAAAACCACTAAAAAGGTTTATGAGCTTTTTTTATAATAGAAATAAACAAATGACCATACGGTTAACCTGATGTTAAACGACTACCGCAGCCCATGATCAATCGCAACACCAGGTGAATCGCAGGTGCGTTGCCGGTCCTTTACAAAAGCGTAATCTCTTTTCTTGATGGTTCCCAGGTCATATCGGTCCAGAAAAATCACCGGTGGTAAATTATTACACAGAGAGGTAGTACGCGGAAGAAAACGCCTAGTGAAACGTACAGTGGTGGACCGCCAAGCATCCAAATGGTGTGGAGATTTGCCGCGTAGTGCGTTCATTAAATTTGGCGGTTGGGATTAATCCGAACAATTCCTCAGAGCATTCGTTGTGATAGATGCGATAAAATACGTAAAGAAATGCTACATCTCTTCGCAGCATCAGTGAATCGAGCCGATCAGAAAGCACTTGGTCGTCGACTATTCGAGCCACTCTGCGCTGGATGCGGTCATTTTTTTTTTATAGAAGAGGGGGCAAACGAGCATGCGGCTCACCTGATGTTAAGTGACTACCGCCGCCCATGATCAACCGCAACACCAGGAGAATGGCGGGTGCGTTGCCGGCCCTTTAGAAAGGAGTAAGCTCTTTTCTTGAAGGTCCCCAGGTCGTATCGGTCCGGAAAAATCGCCAGTAGTAAACTATTCAACAGAGAGGTTGTACGTGGAAGAAAACTCCTTGTGAAACGTACAGTGGTGGACCGCCAAGCATCCAGATGGTGTGGATGGTATCGAGACGTTTGCCGTGTAGTGCGTTCACGAAATTTGGCGGCTGGGATTAATCCGAACAATTCCTCAGAGCACTCCCCGTGATAGATGCGGTAAAATACGCAAAGAGATGCAACATCTCTTCGCAGCGCCAGTGAATCGAGCCGATCGGAAAGCACTCGGTCGTCGACGATTCGAGCCGCTCTGCACTGGATGCGGTCAAGTGGAAGGAGCTGGTACTGGGGAGCCCCAGCCCAGAGATGGGAACAGTATTCCATGTGCGGCCGAACATGCGCATTGTAACAAGGGGAGTGCCTTGAAACTGAGGGGATACGACAAAGGGGTTCTTTTTAGCGGTTAACGCGCAAACTTTTGTCTTCTGGGGGTTAAACTGGACTAGATTTAGTCGTCCCCAATCCGAGACTCTGTTCAGCAAAGACTCGACTTCAGACACAAGTTTGTCCCGGCACTCGGAGACGTTTTCCCGAGAAATATTGGCTCGGCCGGTGTAAAGAGCATCACCAGTGCTGTCATCCGCATAGCAATGAATGTTACGGGTATGCAACATATCATTGATATGCAGAAGAAACAGCGTTGGCGATAGCACGCAGCCCTGTGGAACACCAGCATTAATAGGCTTGCAATCGGAGCTTGCACCGTCTACAACGACCTTGATGCTCCGATCTGCAAGAAAGCTGGTGATCCAATCGCACAATTTCTCGGGAAGCCCATAGGAAGGGAGCTTCGAAAGAAGCGCTTTGTGCTAAACCCGATCGAAGGCCTTCGCAATGTCCAAACTAACGGCTAATGCCTCCCCCTTGAACTCTACTGCCTCCGCCCATCTGTGAGTGAGATAGACCAGAAGGTCATCAGCTGACCGACCACGGCGAAAACCGTATTGGCGGTCACTAATCAGCTGGTGATCCTCAAGGTACCTCATGAGCTAGCAGTTTACAATGGACTCCATTGTTTTGGAGAACAAGGAGGTGATGGCGATTGGTCGGTAGTTGGACGGGTCTGAGCGGTCGCCTTTTTTAGGGATCGGGTGGACGAAAGCCGTCTTCCATGATTTTGGGACTACGCCTAGGGAGTAAGAGTACCGGAAAAGACGCGTTAAAACCGGTGCCAACTCTGGAGCACACGTACTCAGCACAATTGGGGGGATTCCGTCAGACTCACTCGACTTGTGGATGTTCAGGGAGAGGAGTGCTTTGCGAACGGAGTGCTGTGTGAACTGCACTTCCGGCATGGAGCACTCACACCGCGGGATGGTCGGCGGCGTACTCCCCCCGTCATCGAGAGTCGAGTTAGACGCAAAGTAGGAGCCTAGAAGATCGGCTTTCTCCTTTGCAGTATGGGCCAGTGAGTCGTCCTCCCTGTGCAGAGATGGAAGAGATGGCTGACAGAAATTCCCCTGGACAGCCTTGGCGAGAGACCAGAATGCACGGGTTCCAGAAGGAAGGCGAACTAGTTTCTCGCCAATTCTGCCTATGTGCTCTGATTTTGCCTTGGCAATGACTCTTTTGAAGGACCTAGAGGCGGAATTATACTTCTTTTTTAGAGCGCTGGTGTTTACATCCCGGGACGCTGATGCATCAACCCAGGCTTGGTAGCACACCTGCTTATTGCATGATGCTATTTTACAGGAGCGACCAAACGAATAAAAAGTTCCATACCCTGAAGTACCACATCAGTAACATAATCCGCAACAATGTTGGGATCATCCGGCGAGAAGCAAACCCGCCCCCAAGGATAGGATGCAAAGAAAGACCGCATCCCATCCCAATCGGCTGACCTATAGTGCCAAACACGGCGGCAGCCTGCAGAATGCAACCGCGATTTCAGCGTGAGTGGCACAACACTCCGGACCAGATAATGGTCCGAGGAGCCTAAAGGGGCGTCGACGGAAATCTGATATCCGTCCGGGTGAGAGGTCAGCAGAAGGTCCAACAGGGAAGGTGCATGATCCTCCACATCTGGAATCCGCGTAGGCGAAGTAACCAGTTGTGTCAGACCATATGCCAAGGCAAAATCATGAACAGATCTCCCCGTATGATCGCTTAAACGTGTACCAAGCCATTCGGCGTGATGGGCGTTAAAGTCGCCGAGGATCACGGTCTCTGCGGAGGGGATCTGCTGTAGCAACGAATCTGCAGCCATTTGGACTTGGTCGAAGAGTCGGTCTGTTTCGGCATTACCGCTATGGGACCTTTAGAGGCACCCGTAGACGCGTGGATGGTCGTCGCTGTCTACGCGTAGCCAAAGGATGGACAGGTCCGAACCTTCAACTCTGCCGAGGCGTCGAGAACAGATGTCCTCTCTGACGTAAACGCAAACTCCAGCCCGAGGCACAAAGGAGTGTTCCAGTTTGTACCCCGGGTAGGAGAGATACGAGACATCAGCCGGAGAGGACACCTGCGTCTCGGTCAGAAAGAGCAGAGCCGGCCTCGCCGTCTCGAGATGGTAGTGGACGGCGTTTAGGTTAGAGTGAAGTCCCCTGATATTGCAGAAATTCACGGACAGCGTGGCAGGGGTCGCCTTGGTCTTGTTGCTCCGTTTGCCCCGAGCAGTTGTAGTCTTGAGCGGAATTTTGCCCCCCCCCCCCCCAGAATACGCGGGGCAGCCTGAGCACCCACGCTCAGAAGTGGAGAAACATGGTCGTGGATGCTCAGCGAGGGATTCTCCAGGGGTACTGGTACCCCCCTGGGGTAGTCTATTATTATTTAATTCCGCTACCATGTTGATGGGGGGGGGGGGGGATTTGGGCCTCCGGCCACCTGCACTCACCAGACGAAACGCGGAAGCAGAGCTTCCACTTCACGCCGGTATTCTGTGAGGTCGTGGTACCGCCCCGGCTTGAGCCGGCCCATACGTGCAACAGCGAAGCTGCCGCGTGGCTCTACCACTGTTGAATGTCAGGTCATGTGGAAGAAGCTGGTACTGGGGTGCTCTAGCCCAGAGATGGGAACCGTATTCCGTGTGCGGCCGAACCTGCGCCTCTTAAAGTTGCAGGAAGTGTGCCGGCATGAAATACTGTCCCGCTCTGCTGAGCACGCCAAGCTTTTTAGAGGCCAATTTGACCTTCTCATCCAAGTGACCACGAAACTGCACGTTACTTGATATGTCGACACCGAGTATTCCGATACTGGCTGAGGCAACAAGGGGATTGCCTTGAAACTGAGCAGGTGCTTTTTAGCGGTTAACGCGCAAACTTGTGTCTTTTGAGGGTTAAACTGGGCTAGATTTGGTCGCCCCAAATCCGAGACTTTGTTCAGAAAAGACTCGACTTCAGGCACAAGTTTGTGCCCGTACTTGGAGACATTTTTCCGAGAAATATTGGCACGGCTGGTGTCCTGAGCATCACCAGTGCTGTCATCTGCATAACAATGAATGTTGCAGGTTTGCAACATATTGTTACGCGCTCAAGTCGACGATATACTAGCGCCATCTAGTGTCAGGAACGAGAGCGAGTAGAGCGTTGCAGAAAATGACATCACAAATCTCTCACCCGACAGCGCCATCCGAAGAACTAAGTTTCTAGAAAATCTATACTCGCACACTCGCCCCTTTGCGCGCATTTACTTGAATATTCGGGACGCTTCTTTGCTAATTTAAATAAATAGGCGCTGCAAGATGCGATCGAGGCAGAGTTGAACTCGGCGACACAAGCGAAGCTTCGGAGCGGAATTAAGTGAATTAGTGTGTTTAATTATTAGTGTTTTTAACTTTAATTTGTATAAAGTAAATTAAAGTGTTAATTTAGGTAATTCTATCGGCAATTTTTATTGTCACGAACCTCAAGTTCGTAACAATATCATTGATATGCAGAAGAAACAGCGTTGGTGATAGCATGCAGCCTTGTGGAACACCAGCATTAATAGGCTTGTAATCGAAGCTTGCAACGTCTACAACGACCTTGATGTTCGGATCTGCAAGAAAACTGGTGATCCAACTGCACAATATCTCGGGAAGCCCATAAAAATGGAACTTCGAAAGAAGCGCTTTGTGCCAAATCCGATCGAAGGCCTTCGCAATCTCCAAACTAACGGCCAATGCCTCCCTTGGACTCCACTGCCGCCGCCTCTATGAGTCAGGTAGACCAGAAGATCACCAGCTGATCGACCATGACGAAAACCGTATTGGCGATCACTAATCAGCTGGTGATTGTCTAGGTACCTCATGAGCTAGTAGTTTACAATAGACTTCTCGGATTCTTGTCCAGGCCAAAACAAGAATTCGATTGTAATAACAATGCTAATGCTGGTTGCTAATCTATCCTTACAAGTGCAATCTATTAAACATAAATTTCTCGTGCCCGGCCATACACACATGGATGCTGATACCGACCATGCGTTCATTGAGCGTAAAAAGAAGCACACAAGGATATACAGTTGCCAAGAGATTGGTACCAACCAGTGCGTACAGCTTCAAAGAATACGGCCAAGTTTACAGTTATCGAAATGACATATGAAATGTTTTATGATTTTAAAATTCTTGTAAAGCTATATTTTATTTAGGAAAACGAACAGCCAATGAAATTTTTGGTAGTTGAACTTTAGATCTGTTCTTTGTACAAAAAAAACATGTCCTGTTTTTCTTACAAAAAAGAGTTTAAAGATGCTGAGAGTTTATACATGACTACGGATTGTTAGAAACGGGAGAAAACTTATGATATGATTACTATATACCGATTTTTAGTAAGTAGTAGTAGTTTAAATATTAGTAATCTTATTAATTAACATTACTAATATTCCTTTTAACCACTCCTGGTAAGCTTGAAACGCTTGTGTTAGGAGTGGTTCACGACAGTGGTCAAATGGCGGATTCGAACCCACGACCTTTTTGAGTCCGCGATTCGCGCCCTGCCATTAGGCTACTGTCGCTTTTAAATACGGTACCGAAAGCTTACCGCTCCAAACGTCCTATTTCAACCGATATTAAGAAGGATCTATTAAATTATGTTTAATTCATGAGAGTGCTCATGAGTTTTATAGAAGTCTGAGCTGTAAAAATGTCACAGACAGTCCAGTGGATAACGACGATCATTACGATGATGAATAGGTTCTGGTTCATCTTGTTTATAGATCGAGACTTTGGTATTTTTATTTCTTAGCTAATAACCTACAGGTGGACATATTATAAGAATTTAAAAAGTTCATCTAGTTTATAGATCGAAAGACTTTGATATTTTTTATTTCTTTGTTAATAAATAATTACCCACAGGTAATTATTATAATATTATAATAATTTAAAAAGTTCGTCTAGTTTATAGATCGAAAGACTTTGGTATTTTTCTTTCTCTGTTAATAACCTACAGGTGGGCATATTATAATAATTTTAAAATGGCTGTGGAAAATATGAATTTAGATATCTATGAGACATACCATCCATTTACCATCGGGTGGACTGTGGACTGTTTTGTCACCTTTTTCTATAAAAAAATACTAGATGACACGTTAACAAAAATAAAACAAATATATTTAAGGTCAAATCATACATAAGTAGGTAGTTCAAAATATAACTATCGAAACATAAAAGTGAACAAGGCTTTAGATGCGTTCTTTAAAAAACCGGCCAAGAGCGTGTTGGGCCACGCTCAGTGTAGGGTTCCGTAGTTTCCCGTCTGTCACAATAAGTGTTCCCACTTATGAGTTTTAAGGTGGGTATCCATTATGTTCGCGCTCCAGCAGCGCCCCGCGCTCCTGCAACTGCTCCCGGTAGTGGGTATTGTTGTTTCCATCCAAGTTCAAAATGATTTTCCTAGAAAGTCCTCATAAAGTTCTACCTTTCAGAATTTTTTCATATTTTCTAAATTTATGGTTCAAAAGTTAGAGGGGGGGGGGACACATTGTTTTTTACTTTTGGAGCGATTTTTTCCGAAATTATTGACATTATCAAAAAATGATTTTAGTAAACCCGTATTCATTTTTAAATACCTTTCCAACAATATATCACACGTTAGGGTTGAAATTAAAAAAAAAATCACTTCCCACTTTACATATACGGGGGCTACCCTAATAAAACATTTTTTCCCAATTTTTATTTTACCACTTTGTCGGCGTGATTGATATACATATTGGTACCAAATTTCAGGTTTCTAGTGCTAACGATCACGGAGATTAAGCGAGGACGGACAGACGGACAGACAGACATGGCGAAACTATAAGGGTTCCTAGTTGACTACGGAACCCTAAAAACCATAACAAATATATAATTTGATACCTAAAAAAAAATATTTTATTGGTTTAGTAAATATAAACTTTATACTAAACAACTGAATAAAAGGAAACGTCGCTATTGTATTAAGCGGAAGTGAAAATGTTTTTTTTAAATGTATTTATTACCTGTAATATATAAAGCTCTTATAGTCAGCCTTTATTGAAGTGCAAAGGAAATCACTTTTAGGTCCAAAAGAAATAAAGTACACGTTTATATATTTATTTAATAGTTAATATCTATAATATGGTAGGCAATTTATGTCCCATGTCTATGTGGGATATATGACAAAAATAACGGTACATTATTATTTTTTATCACACACACTACGTTTACTTACTTTGTGTCGTAAAAGGCCACCCATGACATATTGCGTTTGTGATTGCATAAATTTTACGTTTCGTGTTGAGTTTGTGTCATTTAAATACAATATTAAAATATTAAATATGCAATCGATAAAAAAAAAGAAATAGTGGAGCAATATATTATGTGAATCACCCTCACCTTCGGCTGCGCCTCGGCTTGGGTAGACATTTGTCGAAACTCTTTGCAATGATACTATTTCAGTTGTAAGTTGTAACAGGAATTAAAGGGCATTGTTACTCGTTATTAGCCGTAAACATTTTCACCGATACATAGTACAGCCGCTGCATGGCTTTACCACGAATCAAATCGAAATTTGAAAACTAAACCGCTGTAACTTTAGATGTTATTTTAATTTTAGCAGTTGAACTCTTCATCGTGCCTAAATATTTTAAATAACTGTTCATAGCATTGTCAAAACAATTGGAATATCATAACATAACACAGGAATGATAGTTTTCACCCAAGCACATAAATAATTCACGACTTTCCGTAGTAATTTATACGGACGGTGAAATATGTAACAGTTTCAACAATTATGCTGTTGAGGATTGTCAAACTACTACTCTTCTGGATCTGTATCTTGTTACTTCTATCGTAGTAAACAGCGGTGTTAACAGATAACTTTTTGAATCTACTACTTTGATTGTATGTGTAGGTTGACGTCTGTAACAAAGTTGATCTATTTATCACAACAAATATGAAATTTTTATAAACTCATTTATTCTTCGACTTTTGCATTTATAAATAAAACTTCAGCCGAATTACGTAAAAAATGACCCTTACTTTAATCTTAGTTGTTTTTAAAACGTAGACAGCCGCCGTTAAGTATTTTACAATATATTTAATACCTGCCATCTTACTGCTTCGCCTGAATAGAATCTATCAATTTAGCGTTATTACGATATCGAGATAATCGATTTTTTCAAATCATTATATTTTTTTTAAATAAAATATAGCCTACATCCCATCGAGCATTGCTCTCTATAATCACAATCAGTCCCGACATTCCGAAGATAAATCCGGATCAGAAAGAATTTAAAAACATTAAAATGGTTGTTTACATCTTAATAGCATATAAACAGCGCCGGAACATAATAAAAGCAAGTCATTTCAATATTACAGACGGCCAATTCTATGTTATTTATATATGTGTATGTATAATAATAATGTCCTCCAGACCGAATTTCGGTCACGGCGGGCAGCCTCAACGGAGACAAGCCATCGGTGCAGGACAGGATTATAGTGCCCAAGTATTAGCGCAAGCACAGGTACACCATCTATTCCATCCAGTGTTGTCATCTGCAAGGGACTACTATTATTTATCCCTGCAGGTTTCGGGCCTCGGGGTGTTCCCCATTACCTGGGTAATCCTCACAGCCCATTTCTATGGGCCGGTCTTGGGATCCGGTCAAGAAAGGCATTGTAGGTACTCTTCTTTGGCGTATTGCGCGCCGCTAGGTAGGTGCTACCGAAGGGTCAGCAGTCTCAAAACCCCGCGGAGTCCCACGAATGACAGAAGTCGACACAGGGCCAATCCTGCCAACAGGTGTGCGCTCCTGATAGCAGCACTCCGGGCCTCCGGTGCTCCTACCTAGCTCTAGGTTATGGCGTGGTAGTTTCCTAGGCAGTAGTTGGCGTATCTCGCGCGTAGGTCCCGCGGAGACGGATCTCGACGCGGAGCCGATGTCACCAACAGGCGCGCGCTCTCCTAGCAGCACGCCGCGCCTCCGGAGTTCGCTTCCCTTTGTGCTGCAGCCATATTGCTGCAACATGGCTGTACTACGTCAATTTACTTAATATTTTCAATTTATTTACCTTACGAAAAGCAAGAAAAAGTGTCGCGTGAACTGTTAAGAAGATAAAAGCTACAGAAAGTCGTTTGTTATTTAGGCTTATTCCTTACACATGGGAAATGGTATTAATAGTTACAAATGGTCAACAATACTTTCAACGTTCTCGCTAAATCAAAATTAATACGTTCCAGGTAAATCTTATAAAAAACCGTCATAAATAACCTTGGTAGTAGGGATTGAAAACATCCTAATTGTTATATGGTTCTTCATCTACATTATATTAATTCGATTTTTTGTTGGCTTTGTGTTTTTAATTGGCTAAGGTATCGGTTTTATAAAAAGAAACCTGTTCCAAAATACACTATTTTTTTAGGGTTCCAATTTAAAAGTGTAAACTATTGCAGTGTTTAGTTGTACTTTATATTATACTAGCGAGCCGCCCCGGCTCCACCTGGGTGGGATCAATTAGTTCGTTATTTAGATTGCAGATAATCTTCAAACACCATTTTTTTATGATTTCTTAATAAATCTTTAAGTATTTCTGAAACATAAAGCCTATATCACGCCATTACCCTCTACCTGTTCGTCATGTTTCATAACATTTGAATCATCCCTTCCGAAGACTAATAAGTAAGACGAACAGACACAGACATTTCAAGTGACCTCAAAACGATGTTAGATTACTTGACACGTAATCACACATATTCCTATAATTTCAGGCACATACTTCATTTATATCTTACTCAGATATAAATGAGTTACGGAGTGATTATTCTGCCCCACTGTGCGTTTCGGCGGCCTTGAAATGTCTTTGGGATATATTATTTTCTTCAGACACACAGGGTTCCGTACGATTTTGTACTTCACAGTCAGGCAATAATTAATCAATTATTAATGCGTGATAAATCAGCGCATTAATAATTGATTAATTATTAATTGATTAATAAATTTCAATAAATAATTTGATTGATATCGACGAGAATCGAATTTTGTTTGCCTACTAAATTCACGGCGAATACAAAATCCCAATTCTACAACGGCTCTTCTAGTATGTGAAATTTCAGTATGAGATACTATGTGTAGTTTACACTTATTTTTTTATAGAGTGAGGGTAATTATAGTTAAAAACAAGCTTACATTCATTCCATCTGATGGTAATTAGAAGTGTGTGACAAAGACATCTAGCACTGAGGACAAATATTAAATGCCTTGTTTCCAGTAAATATGATCGCCGGCTTTCTACACCATACGAATAGCAATAGAAGAAGCAATATGAAGCTACTATGTTACGTTGATATTCTGTCTAACTAACGTTAAAACTGCATTATATTGTCATCATCATCATTCTTCATTGCAGCCCTTCACAAGTCCACTGCTGAGCATAGGCCTCCCCCAAGTAATGCCACAAAGCACGGTTCTGAGCCACCTGCATCCATCCGCTTCCTGCAAATCTTACCAGGTCGTCACTCCATCTAGTGGGGGGTCGCCCTACACTACGCCTACCGGTACGAGGCTGTCACTCGAGAACCTTTCTTCCCCATCGGTTATCGGTTCTTCGAGCTATACGGCCGGCCCATTGCCACTTCAGCTTACTAATCCGTTGGGCTATGTCGGTCACTCTGGTTTTACTCCGGATATCCTCATTTCTGAGTCTATCACGTAGAGAATCTCCGAGCATAGCTCTCTCCATAGCTCGCTGAGCGACCTTGGGCTTCCTCATACGGCCAACAGTGAAAGACCTCGTCTCAGATCCGTAAGTCATCACAGGCAACACGCACTGGTTGTACAATCTAGTTTTCAGAGATTGAGGTATACCTGACGAGAAGATGTGTCGTAATTTCCCGAACGCTGCCCAGCCGAGTTGAATCCGTCTATTGACCTCTCGGTCGAAGTTCGACTTGCCTCGTCTGACTATTTGTCTCAGGTAAACGTACTCGTCAACAACTTCGAGCATAGTGCTCCCAACAACTACCGGCATAGGTGTGACATGGACATTAAACATGATCTTTGTTTTGTCCATGTTCATCTTAAGACCTATCCGTTGGGAGGCACTATTGAGGTCATTGAGCATAGTGCTTAAGTCCTCCAGCGATTCTGCCGTAAGGACTATATCGTCGGCAAATCGAAGGTGAGTGATGTACTCGCCATTGATGTTAATACCGTATCCTTTCCGGTCCAGTAGCTTGAAAACGTCTTCCAATGCAGCGGTGAAGAGTTTCGGGGATATAACGTCACCCTGTCTTACACCTCTCTGCAGTTGGATAGGTTTCGAGCTCTGGTTCTGTACTCGGATAGCCATCGTAGCCCTACTGTACAAACACTTCAGCACTTCAATATACCGACAGTCAACTTGGCACCGCTGAAGGGACTGTAGCACCGCCCAAATTTCGACGGAATCAAAGGCTTTCTCATAGTCAAGCATTATATTGTACTATCGGTTAATTACCACCGGTGTCAGATACGCTCTTTTGCGAAAGCTTAGTTCCGTTTTCCTTGGTATTTGATTAAAAATAATAAGGTCGCGGCGCCTAGTACCGTAGTGTAGGGCAACCCCTACCAGAGTTTGATAACCTGGTAAGACATGCATGAAGTCGACGGAAGCAATTGGTTCAGGATCATGTTTTGTGACAATTTATTTATTTATTTATTTGATTATTTTGCATAATGTATGTGTTTTACAGTTGTTATAAAAAATATAGTACAACACATAACCATTTCCGGTGTACAAAATGATAGAAATTTAAAAACGTTTAGTATTATTAAGTACAATATAGATTAAAATTACAAAAAAAAACATTGATAATAATTAATCGGCAAAAACATAAATATAAACTAGAAAGTGACATAATAAAACAAAAACATTTACTATTATTTGCACTATCATCACATCATTAATATTTATATTTTCATGTCACATTATATATTAAGTATTAAAGTATTATTATTAAAAAATGGTCCAAAATTTAAAGATATTGTTTTTCCAACAACTCACTAACCGAATAATAAGATTTATTAAATAACCACTTTTTCAACTCGTACCCGAAACTCTTCCTATATACTCGGGGTGGCCTATGTCAATCAATTCAGTGTCTGCCAGTCTGTCTGTTAGTCAAGGACGTTTTTCTCGACTATTACAGCATATAATAGAATAATTTTTATTAACACATTGAGTGCCAAATACGCAATATTGCGTAGGTTGAAACAATGGTGGAAGCCAACTACGAAACATTACGTAGAGCTTCCATAGCCCATAAATGGTAAACTATATTAATTGGCACCCTGTATTGCATATTTTTATGTTCTTTGACCTCTTAAATAAAATAAGAGACAGAAAAATACTAACTTTATTTCTTTGATATTTCACAAATGACATGCTTTCTTAGGCAATTTTAGTGAAAAATATTAGTTTTCTAATGAGATACTTCATATTAAGTTTACTTTTTATAACAAAAGTAGTAATTATTTATTTTAAAATACATTTAGAAAACGTATTTCTAATGAAACGAAAAATGAATCGTAACAAAAAAATTAAAATAAGCTGTGCAATACGAGGATCAGTATAGAAAATTTTAGAGCAATTATTTACACATAAGGCAGGCTTTTCAGGGCAAGTAGCACACACAAACGATGATTCCTTTTGCTTCTTGTTTTTTTTATGCAAACGCGGCAAGGATTGGCTGGAACGGCTTTCTTATCGGTGGGTGGTAGTTTTTCTAAGTAATGAAAGTTTTGCTATGGAACTCGTGCACCTTCGTTTGTCGATAAGCGACTCGCAACATTAGCAGGCGATCAGGCGGTGGTTCAGAGGGCCCTTGTAACGACGACAAAGGTATAAGTTGAAGTTTGTCTTGGGCATCTTGTGGTTGTACAGGTGCTGCGCATGATGCTCCGGATGACACTGCTGCTGATTCAAACTTAGTCCCATGAGATATTTTACGAAATCTTCACGAAACTTTATCAGAAGCATTTTCGAAGTATTTTCGTTGACACGAAGTAATCGATGGGAATTTTGGACTTAAACTTCAAAAATGTGTAATACAAATTTCTTATGCCATCTAAGAGTTTTTTGAAGGCACGAATAATATGAAACCATCTGGTCTCCTCTGTCCACACCAGACATCCCGAGGTTGTAGTCAGCACGGATAGTAGGCAACAACGACAATTTCCCGTTCCTTTTCTTACTGTCACGAATTGCAATTTATGTTTGTTGGAAAGCACTAAGACGTCGCGTTTGTCTTTCTACTTACAAACAGTAATGTCATTGGGTGCGTTTGGAGGAAAAAGCGCTAGCAAGCGCTTACTAGCGCTAAAATAGTTTTTGGCCAGGACACGATTGCTACTTCAGTAGCACTGACACAATCCGCCATTTTGCTTATTTAATTTGTTTGTTTTGAAGTAGAGTTTATAAGTTGTTTTTTGGTACATTAGTTTTAAGTAATATAATGACATGAATAGACACATACGTGTTATTAAAAATTCATGATTGGTAAGTTTTTAATATGAATATTTCACAAAAATACATTTAAATTAGGTTAGGTTCCCCGGTTAAAACTAACATCGTGTCCTAGAGGAAAATAGCTACTTACGATTTGACAGCGCTTACGATCGCCATTTTGCTTACAAGCGCTTGCTAGCGCTTTTTTCTGCCAAACGCACCCATTGCATACTTTTGATGCCATTTCGCCATGCTTCAACTTAGCGTTGGCTACGTCTAGAGGAAGGTTCTTGCAGATTTTTATATGTACGTTTTTCTTTGACTAAGACGCCTTGTTAGATCCGGTGAGTTATAAATATTGTCAGTGTAGATAACATGGCCTTTGTCTAAATACCCTTCCATTAGATCTAATACAACTTCGATAATATGTTTCCGGAGGTGGCTTCTCATTCTTTCCTCTATAAACACGTATCTTCATAACTATTCCTGATGAATCGCAAAGTTCATACAGTTTCACGCCTTAATTTATGTTCTTTATTTTTTATATATTGACGAAAAACCAGTCTTCCTCTCCATAAATCCATCGATTCATCAATACTTAAATCAGTTTGTGGGTAATATATCTTAGACGTAATATTGTTAAAACAATCTAATATTGGTTGTATTTTATGCAGTCTTGATGTTGCTGTGTTATCACTTTCAGAAAAATGAAATATTTGAAAGCGATTTCGACTCATAAGTTTTCTAAAAATTGGTAACTTGTACAGTGGATCTATTTTCCAATAATCACTTATAGTAGGTAAACGAACGAGTCCCATACAGAGCAACATACTAATGAATTTACGCATTTCTTCCTGATTAGTATCTTTCCAATACCTAAAACGGGCATGTTTTTGTACAGGCCTTTTTGTGCCTTTTGTGTACTTTGTTGTTTGTTGCTTGCACTAATGAATCCACAAAATGGTTTGAAAAAAATCACCTAGCAATGCAGGAGTAAACAGGACGAAAGTAAGTAACAGAGATGCCAAGCTACGCAATATTACGAATACGTAATATTGCGTAGACTGGCATCATGTGATGAAAGGGTTGTAATTGGTGCCGGACTACGTAATATTACGAATACGTAATATTGCGTGGACTGGCATCATGTGATGAAAGGGTTATAATTGGTGCCGGACTACGTAATGTTACGAATACGTAATATTGCGTGGACTGGCATCATGTGATGAAAGGGTTATAATTGGTGCCGGACTACGTAATGTTACGAATACGTAATATTGCGTAGACTGGCATCATGTGATGAAAGGGTTGTAATTGGTGCCGGACTACGTAATATTACGAATACGTACTATTGCGTAGACTGGCATCATGTGATGAAAGGGTTGTAATTGGTGCCGGACTACGTAATATTACGAATACGTAATATTGCGTAGACTGGCATCATGTGATGAAAGGGTTGTAATTGGTGCCGGACTACGTAATATTACGAATACGTAATATTGCGTGGACTGGCATCATGTGATGAAAGGGTTATAATTGGTGCCGGACTACGTAATGTTACGAATACGTAATATTGCGTGGACTGGCATCATGTGATGAAAGGGTTATAATTGGTGCCGGACTACGTAATGTTACGAATACGTAATATTGCGTAGACTGGCATCATGTGATGAAAGGGTTGTAATTGGTGCCGGACTACGTAATATTACGAATACGTACTATTGCGTAGACTGGCATCATGTGATGAAAGGGTTGTAATTGGTGCCGGACTACGTAATATTACGAATACGTAATATTGCGTAGACTGGCATCATGTGATGAAAGGGTTGTAATTGGTGCCGGACTACGTAATATTACGAATACGTAATATTGCGTAGACTGGCATCATGTGATGAAAGGGTTGTACTTGGTGTCGGACTACGTAATATTACGAATACGTAATATTGCGTAGACTGGCATCATGTGATGAAAGGGTTGTAATTGGTGCCGGACTACGTAATATTACGAATACGTAATATTGCGTAGACTGGCATCATGTGATGAAATGGTTGTAATTGGTGCCGGACTACGTAATGTTACGAATACGTAATATTGCGTAGACTGGCATCATGTGATGAAAGGGTTGTAATTGGTGCCGGACTACGTAATGTTACGAATACGTAATATTGCGTAGACTGGCATCATGTGATGAAATGGTTGTAATTGGTGCCGGACTACGTAATATTACGAATACGTAATATTGCGTAGACTGGCATCATGTGATGAAATGGTTGTAATTGGTGCCGGACTACGTAATGTTACGAATACGTAATATTGCGTAGACTGGCATCATGTGATGAAAGGGTTGTAATTGGTGCCGGACTACGTAATGTTACGAATACGTAATATTGCGTAGACTGGCATCATGTGATGAAATGGTTGTAATTGGTGCCGGACTACGTAATATTACGAATACGTAATATTGCGTAGATTGGCATCCATGGGATACTTTTTCTAGTGGATGCCAGCTACGTAATAATGCGTAGCACACCATTTGTATGGTGGCCACCGATTTCACTATGACGCTAACTTTTGGCACTCAATGTGTTAAATATATATTAAAAGTAATTCTTTCTGAAAGACACTTATTACTTTTACCATTGATTCGATAACCCTGTGTCCTGGGAAGAACCAGCAGAAACTCAACGAGACTTTTTTTAAAAGCATATTTTACAATAAAAATACAGGTTGTACAAACTATCTATGTATGTATCTGTTATCTAGTAGTTAATATGCCTCACTCAGATGTGAAACACCTTTCCATTATTCTCTTTTTGGACTTGCATCTTACGACACCTACGGGATGAATTTGGTTGATGGATTATTTTAAGCCGCCTCCAGAAGGCACATATTTTTTAATATTTAGACTTCATGGGGTCCTTGCAACTCTCTTAAATGTAATTATAGCGCAAAAATTTTAATTTAATAAAACTAAAAATAAAGACAACAGTTAAAGACCATCCCACTGATAATTACTCAAGATAGAACGTACGTTGGTTTTTATTTAAATTTTAGTGCTTCAGTGCTAATTTGCTCTATAATTGCGGGAAGCCAGGTAACCTTCATAGCCACTGTAATACAAGATGATATTAACGTGTTGCTAAAGAAGTAGATAAACCAATAAACCTAGTTTTCTACACATTCTTTTATTAAAATGCTCCCTCACTAAATTTTTTTCTGTGAAACATATGTATAAATTGGGAATTCTCGTATATACATTACGTGTGACATGTACTTATCTTTTATTGCATATCCCTTGTGAAATTTACTTTATAAAATATTATCCAATTTACAAGGCTGCCTGCCATATGACAACACAATTTAAAAGAATTCCAAAATGGTTTTGCGCCGGAAAAATTATTTCCGTTTCATTTATTAAATATCTTTTGTGCATGCACGTTACATTCGCAAGCATAAAAAAGTTCACTGTAAATAAATTGCCTTGTCTAACCTATAAAAACGAGCAAGGATTTAAAACCTAATATTTCTGACAGTCGCTTATTTGTGAAATGTTATGTGACTTGTGTCGTGTGTTGAGCAAAACAATGTGTTATAAGCCTGTTTTCATTTATTCAACAATCTTTGGGGACAAACATGAGCAAAATATGGACGGCATATTTTTATTTTTTACTTTATTCACTGTTCATAATTTTCTATATATTTTATTTCTTATGAGGTAGAAAGAATATTATACTCTAATTTAAAAACAAGCAAAAGCTAGTATTACCAGTTACTCGACTCCAAGGATGCAATTCCTTTACGGTACAATTTATACGCTTTTACATAGTTCCAAGCTACTAAATTACTGAATATTACACAAAACATGTGTAAAAAGGCTTAGTATAAAAATTAAAGATAATTACACCTATGAATGAGGTGTAATTATCTTTAATTTGATGATTGTTATCACGCTATTTCCCATGTGTTATTTATTTGGAAGGCATTGTAAATTATTAAAAAATTAATACCGCTGGGTTTCCTACTAGTTCTCTGCCCAACGCAGAAGTTTTTAGGAAACTAGTGGCAAAAGCATATACGACTTCCAATTAGTTATACTTTTATTTTCTTTAAAAAATATCATCTTTGTGAGAAATGGCTTGCTGAAATGTGCAACGTAAAGTACCGTTTCGTCAGCAAAGAGAGCAGCGTTGACTACCGGGTCCTTCGGGATGCCACTCGTATAGTGTGAAGACGAGCGGGGAGAGAATGGAGCCCTGAAAAACTCCAACTCTGAGGGGGCGCTTGGAGGAGCGAGTTCCCTCTATTCGAAACCTGAAATCGCGGATCGCAAGAAAGTCTCTGATGTGTGAGTAAGCCTATCGGGCACGTTGAATTTGTACAGCTTGCAAAGCAAGCCGTCCTGCCATACTTTGTTTTTGACATATAGGTTGATTATTTTGTAATAAGACTGTACCCTCTGCTGACTGACTTGCATCAACTGACACTGTGACTCGTTTGTTAACATTAAAGTCACCTAAGACTGGAGCTTGACATAATAAATATTTTCAATTCTGAAAGACTTCTACATGACTTGCATTCCGTTGCCAATAACTTTATTTTTTAGTTAGATCTCTTAGAGGCTCTGTTTGCAGTTTGCGATCATATCCTAGATGGCCCCAACCATTACATCAGATTTGATAGACCACAAATCCTCGCAAAAGAACACCGATTCCTACCAAGGATGATACGTGAGGCTATTGAAATTAAAAAACATCCTAATTTCAATAGAGAAGGAGGCTGGGTACTACCACCTGCTTGGGATCCTATAATCAAATTAAAACTAAACCCAAGCAAACCACTGCAAGACCTCAGGACAAAATCAGTTCATTTTGCATAGATCGGACCATAAACAATAATTTAAAAAAAGCTGAACTTCGTGTTTAACAATGACATCGGGACGTCAGTCATCTCAGTCCCCGTGACCATGGGTGCTGGAAAGCGCCCGAAACGTCGGGAATTAAAAATAATAGTAAAATAAACGCGATAAAATCCGTAAAAGTAGTTTTAATCAATGTGTAGTTCGCGTAAATATAAGAAATTATTATAACTTTTTTACTTAGACTTCATTAAAAAAAAGAACATTCTTTTGTGCCCCAGGCTGGAGTTTGCGTGTATATCAGAGAGGACATCTGTTTTCAACGCCTCGGCAGCCTTGAAGTTACGGACCTGTCCATCTTATGGCTGCGCGTACACAGCGACGACAATCCCCGCGTCCACGGGTGCCTCTATAGGTCCCATAGCGGTAATGCCGAAACAGACCGACTCATCGACCACGTCCAGATGGCTACAGACTCCGTGCTACAATAGATCCCATCCGCAGAGATCGTAATACATGATGATTTTAACGCCCACCATGCTGAATAACTTGGTTCTCGTTTAAACGGTCATGCGGGTAGATTTTTTTATGACTTTGCTTTGACATATGGTCTGACACAACTGGTTACCTCGCCTACGCGGATCCCAGATGTGAAAGATCATGTACCTTCCCTGTTGGACCTTCTGCTGATCTCTCATCCGGACGGATATCAGGTTTCCGTCAAGGCCCCTCTTGGATCCTCGGACCATTGTCTGTCCCGAGATCGGTGTCGCTCACGCTCTCATCGCGTTTGCGTACTGCAGGTTGCCGCCGTGTTTGGCATTATAGGTCAGCAGAGTGAGATGGGATGTGATCTATTTTTGCATTGCCCTTGGGTTTGCTTCTCGCCGGTTGATCCCATGGTTGTTGCTGATTATGTCACTGATGTGGTACTACAGAGAATGGAACTTTTTATTCCATCATCTGTGGCATCAGAGGCAGAACCCAGCCTTGGTTTGGTTGCTCCTGCAAAATTGCACTACGTCTTAAGCAGGAATGCTACCAGGTCTGGGCTCACTCATCGGCGTCTCGGGATGCAAATACCAGCGCCTTTAAAAATAAGTACAATTCTGCCTCCATGCCCTTCAGAATTGTCATTGTCAAGGCAAAGTCAGAGCACATCGGCAAAATTGTGAGAAACTAGTTCGGCTTCCTTCGGGAACACGTGCATTCTGGTTTCTTGCCAAGGCTGTTCAAGGGAACTTCTGTCAGCCATCTCTCCCACCTCTGCATAGGGAGGACGACTCACTGGCCCATGCCGCAAAGGACAAAGCCGATCTGCTGGGCTCTCTATTTGCGTCTGACTCGACTCTTGATGACGGGAAGAACACACCGCCGACTATCCCGCGAAGTGAATGCTCCATGCAGGATGTTCTGTTTACCCAACGCTCAGCTTGCAGAGCACTCCTCTCCCTGGATGTCAACAAGTCGAGTGGGCCGGATGGCGTCCTTCCTATTGTGCTAAAGACGTGTGCTCTGGATTTGGCACTGGCCCTAACGTATCTTTTCCGGTACTCCTACTTCTTCGCGGTAGTCCCGAAATCATGAACAGCCCTCGTGCACCCGATCCCTAAAAAAGGTAACCACTCGTACTTACTTTACAACATGAAAATAAACTACATTCGTAATGTACTTAGTTTATTTTCATGTTGAAACAAACTTGATCATTATTTTATTTGGACACTATCGTCCAAGGCGCTTCGTGTAAACTAATAAGTACCAACAAATATAATTTTTTTATAAATTACTATCCCAAGCGTCTTACTATTAGCATCATTGGATAAGGTGTTGTGATGGAATTTTAGATAGTTGTTTAAGTAAATATTCGAAAAACGTAATTTCATTTAGGAGAATAATTTAACTTAAAAAATCCACTGTCCCCTACCGTACCGTGAGTGTCCAAAGGGGCAGAAACATCTTCTAAATATCAGCTTAAAGATAATAATAAAAACTGTAATTGTTAACCTGCCTTCCAAACGTTGCAACTATATCAAATATCAATCTTAGAGGCGGTATATGAGGGAGGCCTGCAGTGAACTATTTAAATGTATCTACACTACTATTTAAATGTACTATACAATTTCCGAAACTCATAAAAGCTACGCTACGGTTTTAATAAGCCCATATTGTGGTAGAACTTATAAGAAGAATCAATCAAGAATCTAATATTTTTTTAAAGAATAATCTCACACAAACTAAGCATCGATATAAATACGGGAACATCGCTCTACTTTCACGTCTCTTGTTATACGTCATGATCATACATTTTATTAAGAGACTCCCTTTGCTTACAAAGAATTTTTCAATATACGACAAACGTGCCAAGCGTAGTTCGTGAGCACCTGAGAATTTCATGTTTTCCCATTATACTTCTTATTTCAATTTCATTTATTCGCTGGCTGTTGCTACATGGATATGGCATTGCTATAGCTACTCCTCAGTAGCGACTGCCGGCTCGAATGACATTGTTAATTACAAATCTCAGTACGCCATGCACACAACGCGTTCGGCGGAAAAAGAAATATTTTTATTTTTTCTTCACAGCCGGGTATCAGTTATTCATCATGAAGAAACTTATAATAAATGAAGAAACATATAATACTACATAACTACTTACTACGTAATACTACCTTTGATTGGGTTTTACATAGACATTGTTTCTACAGCCGATCAAAATTTTGTGGAAATTATTTCTATCGAAATACTTGATCGAAGAACTTTTTTGTCAGAAATAAAACAATTTTCATCTATTAATACTGGACGGAGGAAATTCATCTTTATGACTGGGCTTGACACGCGTATTGGATATCACATCGCTTGGTATTTAAACAAAGGTTATGCCCGTCTTTAATAATAAAACCCAACTTGTAAGTGATTATACTGTCAAATATGGAAGAAGTTAGTTATATTTTCAACGGGCGAATATTAACATAAACAAGGGTAAGACAAAAATCATGACTAACGTTTATAAAGTTGTTGCTGAGTATGTGTATAATAATAAAACTATTATATATTATACTAGCTTGCCAGGCAGACGTTGTTCTGCCCTTTTCGATGACCCTTTATCATGTCTTATTAAAAATCTTTAAATTTGCAAAAGAAATAAATTGTGGGTCACTCATAGGTAAAAAAAACTATCCTATCTCTCAAGTTGGACCAAACTGCACACGGTTTGCAAATTTGACTAAAATCGGTTAAGTAGTTTAGGAGTCCATCGCGGATACACAACGTGACACGTAATTTATATACATTAAGATTAAGATATAATAAAATTCCGATTATGTAAGTCCAACTTCTACCAAGAGATCAACCAACGAATCAAACTTGGCTGGGTTGCGTTTGGAAAACTGTTATAAATGTTATTTATTGATATTCCTGAAAATCTTATGACAAAAGTTAAAAAAAAAACTAACACTAGCGCTTATGTCGCCAGTGATGACTTTTGGAACAGAAACGTGGTCTTTCACTACTAGTTGTATGAAAAAACTCAAGCACTTAGCATACGATGGAAAAACGTATGCTCGGAATTTTTTTGCGGGATGAAGTCTCTAACGAGGGCATTCGCAGAAAAACAGGTCTGCTGTTGGCATAGCCAAGAAAATCTCAAGTGGTAATGGTCCAGCAATATAGCTCAAAGATGGTCTATATTGCTGGACGCTGCACCTATATTATGTTTGTAGTCTGAATGGGTCGGCTCGACCGGGGAAGGATCATGCTCTCACAGAATACCAGCGTTGAATAGCAGCTTAATGCTGCTGTGTTTCGTATGATGAGTGCAGAGAACCGGAGACCCGTTTTACTGGAATCGAGGAATTTCATCTTAGTCCTTAAGGGTGACAATGCATCTGCATTATGATTCTTAATTGAACTTAAATGAAGATGTCTATGGGCCACAGAATCCACATACCAACAGGTTAACTGTGTGCTCGTTTGTAACCCTTATTCTATAAAAAAAGGACCGACAACCGATGGGAAAGGAAAAAGTGGTAGCCTCATACTGAATATCACACGTGTTGGGAGACCCCCCACTAGATGGAGTGACGACCTGATGAAACATGCAGGCAGTCGATGGATGCAGGTAGATTTGAGCCGTACTTTAGTAGTGATAAAGTGATAGTAATAAGGAAGAAGAGTCGAACGGTGAAATATATATTTTTACCGTTCGATTTTTCTGTTTAAATGTGAAAATAAAATCACCATCTTGTAGTACGATGTGTAGATATGAAAACGTTACCTCACTCGCTGAGCTATTGTCAAACGAATTAGTACTGAAAGTGGAAAATTTTAGCACAAACAACGTATGTCTCGAAGTTCTCTCGTCGGACACACTTGATTGTTATTATTATTAGTAATTTATTTTAATTTTTTATTACTTTGGGCCTAATTGATTATATAAACTACAGGATTGTTCCAAAGCAAATAATAAGTAGGTATAAAGATATTCTTATACTCATAAGAAGTAATTTCATCATACAACCGACCAAGTGCATGGATGGCTTAAACAACAAAGGTGCCGTATGCACAGAATATTATGCCTTTATATACAAAAATAAACTGATGTCCGTTAGTCTCGCAAAAACTCGAACTAGCTGAATCGATTTAGATGAAACTTTTTATGTGTGTTTGAGTGGGAGGTTGGACAGTGGATGGCTTAGATTCAAAATTGGTTCCGGTAGCTGCCGTTGTGGTTGAGATCCAGAAATCACACGTGAGGAGCCGGGACGGATGGCTAGTTAAAACTAAAACTAAGTAACGTATGAGATAAGTTAAAAAAAACTAAGGAAGAAAAAGAACAATTACTAAAACTTATTAAAAAAAAACATTGGTAGTCTTGAACTGAATGTAATGAACTCCCCTCCCCTCCCCTTTTAGTCTAGGGTATGTAGTAAAGAGCTACTCTCTGGGACGTCAGAAAAATCTAGTTAAAAACCTGGAAATTTTCGCTATTTTCGAGCTTGAAATGCTCGAAAATATCTCAATCGGTTGATTTTTGAGCTCCTCTAGCTCAAAAATTCAAAATTGAATTAAAATAAACGATAATTTAGAAAATTTTAAATGTCTATAACTTTTGAACGCCTCCTTTTATTTTGACTTACTTGGCGGTCTGGAGTTGATTAGTCAAATATTTTGTTATTTACATGCATGCACGCACGCACGCACGCACGCAAACACAAGGCCGTACTTCCATCCGGAAATAGACGAAACAACTTCTTTGGACTTCAAAACGTGGAGATCCGATAAAAACACGTATTTTCAAAATCGGACCGAAATCTATAACCTCCTACTTTTTAAAATTATTAATTTTCAAAGCAGGAAGATAAAAACTAAAAGAAATGAAAAATAATAAAAAAGCAAGGCAATTTACATTATGTAACAATTTCAAAATTTATTTACAAAAATGCACATGGCAACAATTTAGAGTAAATAAAACGGGACATTAATTTATAACGAATGCTGAATTCTGAACCAGGCCAACCTAGTTTTGCAGTGTTACTTTGGTACGAAATTAATATACAATTTCTATTCTATTACTACTACTACTACTCTATTTTATAGTTGCACCATGCACATTTGGTCACGTTTGTTAAATAAATAGGCAGGGAACTAGTTAATGGCAGTGAACATTATTGTATTATAAAACAGAGCGATACATGATAACGAGCTTTGGTTGCAAGGGGACAGAGCGTTCTAACGTTGTATAGCAATAGAAAAAGACGTACTTGCGACCCTGTTTGCACCACGGGTCTCGTAATAGTCAACTATGGGAAAGGCCTAGCACGTAACTCACGATTAATGATAGTATAACATAAACTAAGCTCTTACGCCTGTTATCCAGAGGGAAAGGCAGAGACTATGGACTTCCATTTGGCATGATTCTGGCACATCCATCTCTCTCTATTTTTTTTCTTCAAATTCATCTACGTATGCATGCCGGTTAAGGGTACTCTTATTTTTTTATAGAATACCGATGACATAGTGCACACAGTCCACCTGATGATTAGTGTGTGGCCGTGAAGGAAAAGGGGAGATATCCCGCCGGGCAAGGTGTTCTGCCTGGGGAACGGCCAACACTCCGTATGATAGTTCGGAGATGTTCTATATATACTGTTTATGATTCGCAATTTTGATAGCGTGATTTATGCTTCGGTGTGTTTCGCTTGCGGCGTGACGACAGCGCCGCCACATCACCCCCCTGCTCAGACCAGAGGTCGATAGTGCAGCCTCGTTGTCGACGAATGTGCAAGTGCCAGCAGATTGCCTTTTAGTCTGCGGTGAGTCGAGAAGAAGGCAAGTAATCTGCGAGAGTGCCGTGAAGCAGAGGCGAGCAGTGAGGCTCAGAGCCGTGCCAAACACTGTATGGCGCAGAAAGTAGCTTGAAAGAAAAGGAAGTATTATTATTCCAGTGCTGCAATGAACCTTGTGAAGCTAGATGGCTTGCAATGTGAAGACTGCAGACGATATCAGCTCGGGAGCGAAAGGTTGGGGTATTCTATGATGATGAAGCTTGAAGTTTTCGAAGGTTGTTGGTCGTGTGTTCATATAACGTCGATGTCACCAGTTTGGCGGTGAAAGATAAGGGGAGATGTCCCGCCGGGCAAGGTGTTCTGCCCGGGAAGCGGTCAAGACTCCGTATGATAGTTCGGAGATGTTCTATATATACTGTTTATGATTCTGAATTTTGATAGCGTGATTTAGGCTTCGGTATGTTTCGCTTGCAGCGCTGTCGCGGCGGTGAAGCCACAGCACCACCACACCACAGAAGCCACAGCGCCGCCACAAGTGGATGCTGTGGCTCATAGACATATACATTTATTCTAAATTAAGAAATAAAAAGAGATACGTTGTCATCCCTGTAACTGAAATGAAATAATACCTTGTTTCCAGTAAAAACACTACACTCACCATACGAAACACAGAAGCAATAAGCTGCTATTTTACGCTGGTATTCTGTGAGAGCGTAATCCTACCCAGAGCGTGTAGATCCATCCGTGCTACAACCTTAATATAGCTCGCTGGTGGTTGAACCATGAGTAGAGAGTAGTGATGAAAAGATAAGTAAAATACTCAGAACAACGATGGAAATCAGCGTCAATGGTGCGAGTTACCTGGTACTATGATAATTGAAATAGGAGAGGCCTATGTACCCGTATTGGGCCGTATCGGCGTTTACTTTTGCTAATGGACGCGAGTTCGAATCCTGCACACAACCAGTATTTGAATGACCTCCATATAATTATTCGGGATGTTTGTCCTTGTGAAATTTATATTTGTAAACTGCCCCCATTGGAGAAAATCTTTATATGGGGGTACATTTCTAGTTTTCATTAAATTTAACAAATTAAATAAACTGGCCGATGAAATAAAAGACAGTACCTAAATAGAACTAAATCACAAAAGGCAGATTTTTCAATGATCAGATAAACGTTACCCATCAAATAATTTTTAATATTTTGTTATAGAATTTACATTCATAAAACAAGTTTTAATTTGTTTATGTGCCACAATTGAACTATTCTATAATAGCATAGTTCAACTCTTTAATTTTTATTAAAATTAATTTGTTTATGTTTCAAATTATCCTATAACCATAACCTGATGGTTAAAAATGACATAACTACATAATATATATATAATATACACATGGTCACTGTGGGTGCTGGGTGTGTGATGTGAACACGCGGAAAATCGGAAATCAAAATAAGTAAAAATAAATTAAACTATGTAATCCGTAAATTGGTTTTATTTAAAGTATGTAGCATACATACGTATACTTGTACATGGTAGAGCCATGCTGCAGTTATATTAGTAGTTTAGTAGTATAGTTGTAGCACGAATAGGTCGGCCGAACGGCGAAGGACCACGCTCTCTCAGAAAACCTGCGTAAAATAGTAGCTAACTGCTTTCGTATGGTGAGTGTAAAGAACGGGAGACCCTTTTTACTGCAAAATAGGCATTACATCTTAGTCCTCACGGGTGACAACGCATCTGCATTTTGATTTGTAATCGAGGACAGACGTAGATATCTATGGGCCACAGCAACCACTAACCATTAGGTGTGTTTGTCACCCTGAATGAATAGACTCACAGCTCATAGATTCTATTAGATTATTCTAATAGAATTTATAAGTTATCTTAAGAAATGCACTAGCACATTCGTCATCTCCCTAATCAATATAACCCTATTTCCGTTAAGGAATAGCCGAAAATGCGATCTGACAAAAGGAAGCGGGCACGTATCACGAAGTCTAATTAGCATTGTATCAAATTCACAATAAACGTATATTCGAATTCCGTAAATAGCTTAATATACTCGTATTTTTACGGGCAGGGATCTGAGGAAATTTAATTATTTATTCCAACCGAGACAAGTTTCACTACCGCACATTGCGACAAAATTAGCAATTCCATTCATACCGTCTGAAAGGTTGGCGGTCCGCTACTGTACAATTTTTCATCTGCTACATTCCTGGCAAAACATGAATAAAGATATAATATAAGGAGTATTGTGTTATTAAAAAAGAAATTATTTATTTCGTCACATAACCACAACGCCCTTTGTAAATATATGCTTTTCCAATGTCAAACATAATTAACTACAAGAATAGTACTAGACGTTGTCAAATGTAAGGAAAAGGGATTGCACTCAGCATTTGAGTGGCGTGTTTTACGGTGTTTCCCGTTTCGCCTCTTCGGAGTAGTTCGAGCACTAGAACCTTAATAAATTAAGTCTAAGGTTTACTTTATTAAATATTAGAGCTGATAGTATTCTTTAGAAAAATCTATTGAAATCGCTCGCGGTAGCTTAGGAGCCAAGCCCTCGTCGTACGGTTCACAATGCGGAAGCAATTTTAAGTGTTGACTGCTATTTTAAGTGTTTATATACAACATCCTCAGAGACATGGAAAAACAACCATAGGATAACCGCATAGGAGATAAATAGATCAAGACGTACTGTAGACTTTTTGCTGCATAACCCTTTCGAAATTGGAAGGTGGCCTGAGCATAAAAATGTACTGTACGGATACAGCAACTTTCATTCTTTCGTCCTATGTATTTTTCTCATATTTCAATTTGGTATGTGTAATGTAGAGTGTGAGAGTAAAGTCTTGGGGAAGACGGGTACTCTTCAGGGGACGGTGAAGGATCACGCTCTCTCTGAATATCGGCGTACAATGGCAGCATAATGTTGTGCTTTGTATGGTGAGTGACGATAACGGAAGACTTTTTAATGGCAGTGAGGCATTCTATCCTAGACTTGAGGCGACGCATCTCTATTTTAATCTTTGATCATAGATAAAGGTGTTTATGGGCCCCAGCATCCATTCATCATCAGATGGACTTTACGTTTGTCATCATTACTTTTTTGGGATTCGTTACTGGGAGTTATCATTTCCAATAAAACGCACGTGTCATTGCTTGAAAGAATCGTCTATATTCACCACACTGGCCAATGTGGTAGAGCACGATGCAGCTATATCATGGCTGTGGCACGAATTGGGTCTGATTGACTTGTGTTGTTGTTGAGATACAAAAATAACCCGTGCGCAGCTGGGCGGATTGCTAGTTTAAAATGAGACTAAGTAACGGAGATATTAACTAAGTAAACATGAAAAAAAAAACACTCGGTTTCTTGCATTGAAAACAACAATGAGAAGGAGGGAATGATCCCCCTGCTGTTGTGTTGTGGTGGCAGAAATAACTCTCCCCCCTCTCATCTCCTTTACGTGTAGGGGATGTAGTACGAGGTGACTGTGGTGAACGCCGGAAATTATGAAAAAACTGAAACAAATGAAAAATAATAATAAAGTAATGTAATTTACATTTTTAAATTTACAATCAATCTTCGTCATGCCTAAGCCCTTTCAAATAATTTTCTTTACTTAATGGAGCAGAGAACAGACGATTAATGTACCAATAAACGGCACCTAATTAATGTTGCCATGGGAGATACGATGACGCTGGGATGACTGTGTCGGTATGAGTTGGGTCATCCCCGCGTCATAGTGTTATCCATGGCAACATAAATAAGAAGCTTAATGTAATTTATAAAATTACAGTCCCTAACGGTTTTTAAAAAATCTCATTAACAATCCTATTAAAAAGAAACAAAAGCATGTCGTTCTCAATTCTCTGTACGCGGTTCAACCTAAAACGCGGTCAAACCTAAAGTGTCCGGCGATATGTACTTAGGCTCCATATCTGAAAAAACGTGGCATACAAAACAAACTATTCTATTATTTGGATATTAGTCAAAAGCCAGGTATTTACAAACTTTTTTGTGATGAATACCACGCCGTTGACGTGAGTCAGACCGGTCGCAACTTCGGGATAAAGAGCATTTAACTGCGTACGGAAATTGCAATCCTGATAAATCCCATCTTGCTAACATCTCTTGTTGTCTTATAATTAAACTAAAAAGGTTTTGCAACTTCGATTTATTAATAATTTTATGAATAAAAATTATACATTTTTCATCCTAATACAGCAACACGCGGCTAAGATTCACGACCGAACGGCTATTAACGATATAACGGCTGCAAAGGCGAAAATAAATGAGACTATAATATTCATATATGAAACCACAAAAAATATTACTCTCTACTGAGTGTGTGAAGCATTAGCAAGGATAAGCAAACTTTAAAATTGTATTTTAAATCGCGAACGCAATTTTCATGATTACATAGTTTTTTTTTCTTTTGTAAATGACTTGTACGGTTGTACTTTTGCCAGTGTCGAGTAAGATCAAATTATTCTTATAGCAATGTTGTACAAAAAATTCCCGATGATATGTTGAGTAGAGAGAAGAGTTTGAAGATTATTTCGACGTTAGTTTAAGCCCGCTGACATCCGATGATGACGGTATCTCAAGTTCACTAGTGAACTTTGGCTACCTATATATCAACATCTCCTATGTTGTTGTTTTCACTTGTTTTCACGTTTCCATTAATAGTTTACACGTTCACATAAAATTGCCCGCATTATACATTAGTTCCACTTCAACTCATTATTTAAACCAGATAACTGAAGCAAAAATTCACCGACACCCAAATTTCCGCCAAAACACCATTACATAATGTTTTGTATGTTTGTCATTTACTGAATATTAGCTGTTTAATCTTTGACATCATCATCCAAACATCATGAAAAGACATCCAAATACAATGAATGCAAAAATAATACATATTGATAAATACCATAAATTAACAACTAAATCAAATGTCCAACATACCAAATCGTTGACCACAGACACGAATCATAAACAACGCGCTGTCTACAACTTATCAAAACAAACACTGGACGACGCCACAATAAAAGTTTTAGAAAAAGGTATTAATTTCGCAATAACACCGCGAAAATACCGTATGAGGACATTATCTGTAGTGTTGAGGACTGTCTGTATAAAAATAATATTGGTAATGAAGATTTAGAGGCCATACGTCAAGACATCTCGTCTTTGTTACGTCGAAGTTCAGCGCCGAAATTAAATCTCCCCAAAAATGAATTTAACGCGTTGAAAAACTTACGCAACAGACCAGAGCTTACGATTCTCCGCGCAGATAAAGGTAATTCTACGGTTATAATGGATACGTCAGATTACAATTTTAAAATACAACAACTTTTGTCGGATGAAACTACTTATCGAAAGGTCAAAACAGACCCTACAACTAATACGCTTAAAACAACTAGCGATCTTATTAAGAAATACTTCGAAAAATTGAATCTGGACGTTAATTCGATAATACCTTCATATGCCAAACCACCGAAGTTGTATGGGTTACCAAAGATACACAAACCGAATGCTCCATTACGTCCAATAGTGAGTCAGATTGATTCGCCAACTTACAGATTGGCTCAATACTTAGCTAAAATATTATCACCACTCAGAGGACACACAAGAGCACACACTAAGGATTCATACCATTTTGTCAGTGAGATAAAAGACCTACATCTTACTGACAATGAAACCATGGTCAGTTTTGATGTTCAGTCTCTATTTACATCCCTACCTGTTGAAGACTGCATCTCAATTATAACTAGGAAACTAGAGGAAAATAACATGCCAGCAGAATATGCAGTATTACTAAGACATTGCCTTACATCTGGCTATCTATTGTGGAAGGAAGAGTTTTACAAGCAAGTAGATGGTGTGGCGATGGGCTCACCTGTATCTCCCATTGTCGCCGATATATTCATGGAAGACTTTGAGGAGAAAGCCCTCCTTACTGCACCTGTTACACCAAGGATCTACAAGCGGTACGTAGACGATACTTTCACAATTTTACCATCAGACAAAGTAACTGCATTTTTAGAACATCTTAATTCCATAAACTCTAAAATTCAATTTACTATGGAGTTAGAGGCAAATAATTCCTTACCTTTCCTAGATGTGTTAGTCATCCGAAATCCTAATAACACCATTGGTCACACTGTGTATAGGAAAAAGACCCATACAAACCGATATTTAAACGGTGAATCTCACCACCATCCTTCACAGTTAGCTACCGTGGGCAAATCTTTGTTACAGAGAGCACGAGGGATCTGTTACAGCAAACACCTGGCCGCCGAGCTTCAGCACGTCAAGCAAGTTCTGCACGACAACAAGCTTCGGGTCCCGCGCCTACGTCACAGTGACCGAGTGAAGCCGGCCACAGTCGAGCGTGTGCCTGCTGTACTACCATATGTCAGAGGTGTCACAGACAAGATTGGCTATATCTTGAAGCGAGCTTCTATTAGAACATTCTACAAGCCGCCGAAGAAGATTAGTCAGTTCCTACCATCCGTCAAGTGTCATATTCCTCTACAAGATGCAGGAGTGTACAAGCTTGATTGTGAATGTGGTCTCTCTTATATAGGACAAACCAAAAGATCAATTAGGACCCGCGTAAAAGAACATATAGCTGATGTGAAGCATCAACGTTCCGGGAAGTCTGCAGTTTGTGATCATATCCTAGACGGCCCCAACCATTACATCAGATTTGATAGACCACAAATCCTCGCGAAAGAACACGTGCGGCTATTGAAATTAAAAAACATCCTAATTTCAATAGAGAAGGAGGCTGGGTACTACCACCTGCTTGGGATCCTATAATCAATAAAATTAAAACTAAACCCAAGCATACCACTGCAAGACCTCAAGACATAGTCAGTTCATTTTGTATAGATCGGACCATAAACAATAATTAAAAAAGCTGAAGGTACTCCGGGTTTAACAATGACATCGGGACGTCAGTCATCTCAGTTCCCCGTGACCATGGGTGCTGGAAAGCGCCCGAAACGTCGAGAATTAAAAATAAAAAGTAAAAATAAACGCGATAAAATCCGTAAACGTAGTTTTAATCATGTGTAGTGTTCGCGTAAATATAAGAAATCATTATACAAATAGCTTAATTGGTATATTGGGCGGTCACAAAATCGTAATACCATGGTTCGAGCCCAGACCGACCGACCGACTTTTTTTTTTAATTTTTTTCAAGTTCGTTTCTTTTTTGAGAATTTCTATTTTTTCGAGCCCTTTTTTTGTATTTTTTTAAAAACACGAAAATTTAAACTAATCTAATTGCACTCGTGATTTTTATTCAAATAACCAGTTCAGGTTTTTCTATTATGTCGCTAAGATCAAAAAATATTATTCGTATTTCATCAGTATGTAATTTGTGTCTAAATATAATTTCCAAAACACACAAATTAAAAAAAAACCGAGCGAAAAATACCGAGCAAAGCTCAGTCAACCGGGTACTTGTTGTAAAGTTTCAGAAAATTTAAGTTCATTGAACACTCATAACTTTTTAAAGGGATTGCACTTGTTTGTGTTTAAAACTTTGAGTTACATATTACGTTTAAAATTGCAATTCTCTATTTGTTGGGTGAAATTTAATTAAAAGGGCTTACGCGATTTATTATTTAAATGAAACGATGTTTTTGAAATACACTTGTATATACACATGTATAGAAAAAAGACCCATAAAAACCGATATTTAAACGGTGAATCTCACCACCCTCCCTCACAGTTAGCTACCGTGGGCAAATCTTTGTTACAGAGAGCACGAGGGATCTCTGACAGCAAACACCTGGACGCCGAGCTTCAACACGTCAAGCAGGTTCTGCACGACAACAAGCTTCGGGTCCCGCGCGACGTCACAGTGACCGAGTGAACGTGTGCCTGTTGTACTACCACATGTCAGAGGTGTCAAAGACAAGATTAGCTACATCTTGAAGCGAGCTTCTATTAGAACATTCTACAAGCCTCCGAAGAAGATTAGTCAGTTCTTACCATCTTTCATGTGTCATATTCCTCTACAGGATGCAGGAGTGTACCAGCTTGATTGTGAATGTGGTCTCTCATACATAGGGCGGACAAAAAGATCTATTAAACCCCGCGTAAAAGAACATATAGCTGATGTGAAGCATCAACGTTCCGGGAACTCTGCAGTTTGTGATCATATCCTAGGCGGCCCCAACCATGACATCAGATTTGATAGACCAGAAATCCTCGCAAAAGAACATCGATTCCTACCAAGGATGATACGTGAGGCTATTGAAATTAAAAACATCCTGATTTCATAATGATTTCTTATATTTACGCGAACACTACACATTGATTGAAACTACTTTTACGGATTTTATCGCGTTTATTTTACTTTTAATTACTTTTATTTTTAATTCCCAACGTTTCGGGCGCTTTCCAGCACCCATGGTCACAGCGGACTGAGATGACCGACGCAGACTGACGTCCCGATGTCATTGTTAAACCCGGAGTACCTTCAGCTCTTTTAATTATTGTTTATGGTCCGATCTATGCAAAATGAACTGACTATGTCCTGAGGTCTTGCAGTGGTATGCTTGGGTTTAGTTTTAATTTTATTGATTATAGGATCCCAAGCAGGTGGTAGTACCCAGCCTCCTTCTCTATTGAAATTAGGATGTTTTTCAGGACATAGTCAGTTCATTTTGCATAGATCGGACCATAAACAATAATTAAAAGAGCTGAAGTTACTCCGGGTTTAACAATGACATCGGGACGTCAGTCATCTCAGTCCCCCGTGACCATGGGTGCTGGAAAGCGCCCGAAACGTCGGGAATTAAAAATAAAAGTAATTAAAAGTAAAATAAACGCGATAAAATCCGTAAAAGTAGTTTCAATCAACATCCTGATTTCAATAGAGAAGGAAGCTTGGTACTACCACCTGCTTGGGACCCCGTAATTAATAAAATTAAAACTAAACCCAAGCATACCACTGCAAGACTTCAAGACAGAGTAACTTCATTCTGCATAGATCGGACCATAAACATTAATGAAAAAAAGCTGAAGGTACTCCGGGTTAACATTGACATCGGGTCGTCAGTCAAATCAGTCCCCCGTAGCCATGGGACCAAGCACACGAAACGTCGAAAATTAAAAATCATTTAAAATTAAACGCGATAAAATCCGCGAAAGTAGATTTTATTTAAGGATACGGTATTTTAGTTGCCTTACGTTTATTCTTTTCCATGTTTTACACATAAAAATCGATTGATTTTCAAACGTCTAACTTCATTTGACAGTAATAATTTCTTTTCAAAACTTTCTTAATTGAAATTAGAAACTCAGTATATCTATCTATCTCTATCTGTAAATAGGTTTTTTTCGGCTTAAGGAATTAAAATTTAATGTTTCGATTATTTTTTAATGTTACCATTTCGAAATGAGGTTCCTTGATTATTGCTAGCCACAGAAAGCTGGTATATGAATATAGCAATAAAACGTATTTAGGACTATATTTTTTTTTCATAATTATGCAGATTGAATTACTATAATTCTTGACATTTTCTAAAATATTTGTTTCAAAAATGTTTTAAAAATCGATGACATATTCCTTGAGCCTTCAGCAAATTTCTCTTTTAATACACTATTTTCATACAATCCCATAAAAATTAAAACCGGCATTCAGACTACCACGACATATCACTGTTGAATATTTCGACGCAATCCGATACTACAAAGCGTCGACTGGCCGTTATCTGATTTTCGGATGCTCGCAGCCCAAAACAAAGGCTTGGAGTCACGTGCGAAGTTTATTTACACGTAACCTTTGTTTTAAACGAATTTTGTCAATATACGACGTATTGTATTGATAATTTAAAATTGGCTCCATGTATATTAAATAGAACGCATACGACTGAAAAAAAAAGTTTGATTAAATTTATTTTTTGTACAAGAACGGGCGATCAACTCTGGCCTCTCAATACATTTATGAAAATGGAATGTACGTACACAAAAATAAAAGTAGTTTTGCAAAAATAAGTGATATTCATTCTGTAAATACTAGGAACAGACACAAGCTAGTAGTACCAGTTAATCGACTCCACCGAGTCAGTAATTCATTCTTGGGGCGATGTATACGCTATTACAACAAAATCCCAGAAAATATACAAAATTTGTCATACACAAAGTTCGAAAATGTTATTAAACTAACTTTGTATAAAAAGGGTTATTATAACATTAAAGAATTTATGGATGATAATAACCCCTGGGAAGGGTGATCGCTATTAAGCTATTTCTAATTTGTGTCTTGTGTTTTTAGTAAACATGACTGTAAGCTATTATTGGAAACAAATAGTCCCGCTGGGTTTCTTGCTGGTTCTTCCCAGGACAGAGGTTTTTTTTGCGAACCAGTGGTAAATGAGAAAAGTGACTTTCAACAAGTATTGTTATAATCTACAGCGCATGAAAAATTAAAATGATATGATGACGTATAAAAGTCACTGCTACGATCGAGATACAAATAAAACCAAAAAAGATGGACGAAAACTGTATAGAGAGTGAGAGAAAAGAGGCCGGCTCCGTTCTCATCCCTACTCCGTTTTGCTGGTTGCGAGGAGACAACGGTAGACACCTGGCGGGGATAACTGATGGATTGGTAGTTGATCAGCGACCTGCGAGGGTCAAAGATTAATTTAAATTGAAAAAAATATATAATTAAAGTAAATTTTAATTATAAAATATACATGAAAATTTATCGTACTACAATTATTATATCGGATTGCCAACTTGCAATCCTAGTGCGGATCTGTAGATGGACCAGAATAATGTAGAAGAAACAACAAGGGTAAAAATTTGAAGTTGTATGAATTTTGCAATGTTAAATCATAATGAAATAAAAATAAAAAAATTGTCAAAAAAACTATAAAAATATATTTAGGGGTGGGTTACCCTTATCATTTAGGGGTATGAAAAATGAATGTCGGTCGATTCTCAGACCTACTCGACATGCACACAAAATTTCATACAAATTGGTTCAGCCGTTTCGGAGGAGTTTGGTAACAAGCACCGCGACACGAAAATTTTACATATTATAATTTAATTTATATATTAGATAATAATGAAAATAAATTCATTATCATCATACTTCGTGAAAACAACCATTGTTCATGAGCTATATATTATTTAATTTTTTTTTTAATTGTACTGCTATGCTTAGTAACATAATAATCTCAGAAGCACGTGTATTTTCTATCCGCTATATACATAGATAAACACAGGAAGCTATAATGAAACATGGTTCCCGCGGAGCGAGCGTGAACGCTGATAATAACTCGGGTTAGAATTTCATAAATGTTACTCATTGTTTAGTAAAACCACTCTTCAAACTGTGATAAAACTATACAACAACCGCTTACAAATTGAGGCTACGATGTCCGCTCTGGATCCTTTTTGCTCAACGTATTGCACTGGTTATCTTTGTAATGCATCCAGTATTATGGCCACGTTTGATCCTGGAACGATTCGGGGTGCACTCTTTAACATTTTTTTAAATATATGTGTATAAATATAAATATTTCAACATGCTTAAAAATTTTAAGTTTTTTGTCATAAACGTGGATAATTGATGACTTTTATTCAATATATATTATTGCATTATACTAATTGAAAGTCATTTTGTGGTTTGGAAAAACTCTTTGTCCTTAGAAGAACCAGCAAATAACCCAGCGGAACTTTTTTATACTTATTTCCCTTTACAATAATTTTGTTTGTAAAAATTTTAAATTAGTTTTATAGAACCATCATGGTGGCGATCATCTCATTCCCAAGGGTTAATTTCATTTATGTATTCTTTGATATTATTTAACCTTACCCTTTTTATATAATTTTTCTTTAATAAAATATTCAAACTTGTTTAATGACAAATTTTGTACATATTTTGAGATTTTATTGTAAAAGCATATACATTGCCCCATAAATAAATTACTGATTCCATGGAGTCTAGTAGCTGGTATTACAAGCTTATGTTGTATGTATTATCCTAGTATTTACATATATATTACATAGTACGAACATATTTATTCTTACGGAAGCAATTTATGTTTTCATGTAAATAAACTACATTTTCATAAATACATTGTGATTCCAAAGTAAATACATATGGTTGTTTCTTTTACTTTTTCTTTAAGAGACGCATCATAATTTAAGTTATAAATCACCCGTACGGCTCTCTCTTGCAAAACAAATATGAATTCAATGTCAGTCGCATTACCCCCATGGCAAAATTCCATTAGCCATTATGCTTTTAAAGTAATAAAAATAAACTAATCTAGCTGTCTCAACATTGGTAAGGCTTATAATCTTTCTTACTCCATATACTGCAGAACTAAGTTTAAGAAATATATGAGGGCCTCCTTGAAGGTTCGTGTCAATAGTAGTATCAAAAATGCAGTGGTTTTGAATCATCTCCTTCCCATTTAAGTCTAATTGCCGTTTAAGAGCAAATTTCGGACGTTAATCTAACGTCCTAATTTTGATAGAACATTATCATAGCCAAAATTTCAATATCATCAGCAAATAACACTATATCGTGATTGATCCCTACAAGACAAGGTAAGTCATTAATAAAGATTAAGAACAAGAATAGGTCACCGATCGAGCCCTGAGAAACGCCCTTTGATTCTACTGATCCAGAGGAATCTTCACTTAAAAATTGTTCTCGATATAATTTACCTATTTAACAATACAATCTACTATTACCTACTGATCATTCTACCTATGCTTATTCTATGATAAAAAAAAACCAACCGCGCGAACACAGAGTAGCGCACATTTTTTGTTTGTAATAGCTGTTCTAGTACGTAAGTACATATAACTTCAATGTTTGATCTAGTCGATTCGTTATTAACTTTCAATTGATTGTTTATGTTGAGGTTGGCCTTTAACGTTTCACTATTAATTATATTCCACGTCATTTTAATTTTAATGTTTAGCAGTCTTAATTTTGTTGCTAATGTGTAAAGATTTTAAATGTTAATGTTATATAATGTTACAGCCTATATACGTCCCACTGCTGGGCACAGGCCTCCCCTCATTTCTGAGAGGGTATTTAGGGCAAGGAAGTGTCCACCGCGCTGCCCCAATGCGTGTTGGCGAACTTCACATGTCTTCGAAATATTTTTTCTTATTCCTCAGACGTGCAGGTTTCCTCACGACGTTTTCCTTCACCGCCGAGCACGTGGTAAACCAGCATTTAAAATTGCAATTAACAATTTCATTGGTGCCGGCGGGGATCGAACCCGGGTTACTCGCGTTCTGTTATATTTACAGCGAGCGTTAACCATCTGAGCTACCACGGCTCTATTTTAAATGTAAAGCTTTTAAACCTGTTAAAATAATTTTTGACATAATTTCTAGTTCACATAAACTTCTTTTTTTGGATAATGTTTTAAAAGTAAATGTTTTATTTAATTTATTACTTATTAGGGTAGATACTACTCCATATAAATAATCTGCATTGTTTTTATAAGAAAGTGATGGAAGGTTTTTACCACATTACTTTTAAATCTCTCCAAGCGTTTTCCATTAATCGGAACAAACACAATTTTTTCAAATTCCTGTTTTTTTTTGCATATAAGGCAATGAAACCAGAAGTCTACAACGATCTGAAGTTAGTTTTTGAATCATTTATTTTTTGATCGGTATAACACCTGTAAAAATATTGTCAATACAGGTTGCACCTGCACTTGTAGCTTCAAGTAATATATTTATCAAGATTGTAAGATTTGAACAATGAGCAAAATTTTGTATTCATGGAAGAAGCTTCCGGAGATTAATACTAAAGTCTCCGCATACTACAAGGAATTAATTCTGTTTATTAAGTTTAACTAAAACTTCTTCAATAATTTTTCAAAAGTATATAGAACAACTTTGTGCAATTACTTCGGGGAGGCCTATGTTCAGCAGTGGACTTGTGAAGGGCTGTAATGATGATGATGATGATGATATATAACAATGAACTGCTCAAGCTCAACATATGCCATTTATATACTTTGCTCAACAGATAGGCTCACAATACCTTCGCGTTCTTTACATGATATGGATTTACTAGCTAATATTAGGGGCCACCACGTGACTTAGTATCTTTATTAAAATAACTGACCACCTTGTGATTACTAAAATTTTATATGAAGTTATAATATTTTAACCAATTTTTCAGTAATACATAAAATATGTACATTGCTATTATTTATAAATAATTCAATTTCTAATTGTTTGTCCAACATACCCTATATATTTTGATGCACCAGGCTTATACAGTATTTATTGTTGCTATTTTGTGAAAATACGAAGTTGATTTCCTAAATTAATAACTCATCCATACTCCATACATAGATATCTGAAATTTGAACAGCAGTTGCCTTTTATTATTAAGTAGGCACCCAATAAGAAAGGATATTTGTATATACTAAGAGGTTGAAATAGGGTGTTAGTTAGTACAAATTGCCCTAAACACTACGCCGTTACGACATAATTAAATACCTAGACCTGCGATGGAGAACAGCGTTAAAGGTGTGAGACGTCGTGTACTCCGATCGTCAGTCTTTATGTCAAGCGTGACTTTAACCCATATTCTCTACACAAAAACGGATACTATGAGGTCGCAGAAGATTTCCTGCAGTGGACCTTCACAAACTGATAAAAAAGAAGTAGAAAGAAAAATGTTACTCAATACTTTATAATATGCATGTGCTTTCACAAACATTGAAACTTAGTGAACTTAATGTAATGGACTGTTTCAGTTTCAAGAGCGATATTTTATAGCTACGATCCCCGCATCTGAACCCTATCTATTCTAATAAAAAACAAGAGTAAGTCTAACAGATTCAAAGGATTTGAGAGGGTAAAAGACTAAGATCCTCGTAAAATATAATACACCCATTCATCCTTCGGGAAATCTTAAAATAGATCATTCATTCATTGTTGACGTAGATAATACTACTAGCTTTATCTGTTTAATTTCTCATTTTTACATTTTAATACTTTGTTGCATATGATTGTGAGAATTTTAAAAACATTTTTGTAAGTATTTTGAAATTTAAAAACATTTTAGTTTAAAATAATAGTTACATACTTAGCTTGAAAATAGAGAAAAGATGTTTTACGTGTATATGTATCCCATTGTGTAATGATTTTATTTTCGACCCTTTTCAGTTTAATGAGGGATATCACAAGCTCAAGGTAACAACTAAAATATCGTCTAAAAAGTTACATTAAAAACTTCATCCCCTATTTAACCACACTTAGAGGTGAATTTTGTCGTTCTTTATATGGGACTCTTCTTGAAGATATAGCTATTTAATTTAAAAAAAAAATGATTAAAATTGGTTTCATTACAATTGACGAAGACATTACGTGGCACACACATTATATTTTATGTAGTAAAATTTATGAATTAGACAGAAGACCCTATGGCGAGTTGTTCGCAATTTGTTCGACATCTCCAACGGCAATGTTCGATATCTCAACAACGGCAAAGTTCGATATTTCCACGGCTGAGTTCAACTTCTTCGGTTCATTCTATCTTCGATTTCTCTAACGGTTCAATCTCACCAGCTACAGTTATCATATTTCTCCAGATTTTTAAGAAAATTGCTGTTTTATTGCCAGTGTCGACCCTATAAGTTAGGGTAGGTAGGGAAAGTGAAGTTATTATACAGTCCACATATTTGATATCTAGACCGGGATCAAACGTAGGACCCGTAATCTCAGACATCAACCACCTTTTTAAGATCAGGCGTGTGTGTTTCTGAAACAGACGTTATCGAAGGATACATCCATTGCGTTGTTTCGAACCGAACGTAGTGCGGCGTAGGCATAGAATAAGGCATAAGGCAAGGCATATAAATTAAAGTATAGAATTTAATGAAATATAACGGAACAGAAAGGAAGAGAACATAAAAGGATTTTTTTTATTCAATTTAGACTTCCGTTATGTTTGCTATTAAATAATACATTATAAAAAGTATTATTTAATATTAAGGTTAATTATTTACCTAAACTCATCTCTTAAAGTTTTACAGCAAAACTGTTTTTGGATAGCATTTCTTCACAGTAATAAAAAAATATTTAGACCTGTCTGCTTACTTAAATTTAACATATTTTAAAATGAAATTATGTAAATTTATTGAATATTTTTACCTGAGGCCTAAGTATACCCGCTTAATAAGTAAAAATATAAGCCGCGTAATACCGTTTTATGTAAAATGTGGTTTACATTATTCAAGACATGAAAAAATTACTTTGTAAATCTAAAAAAAACTTTCACTTAAATATTTTAATATAAACATATAACATAAAACTTACATCTATGACCCAGACGGGTAGTCAGAACTACAGACTTCTATTTGGCATGATCCTGACACACCTTTCTTGCCTCCTCCACATCCATATACCTTCGCATACACGCTCGTCGGTTAACGGTACTCTTCATTTGACCCATTTTTAATATATCGCCACCGCCACTTTGGTCGATAAACTTTTGCCTAGGACCTCCTTCTACGGCTATGCCGTTCACTTCTGCCACATAAATTTGCTTAGTCACTCTTGTTTTGTTCATTATTTCTACATGACCAACTACCCTAGCATCTTTTTATAATTCTGGTCAGAACATCATCTTGCAAACCACACTCTTTTCTTATCGGAAATTTCTCACCCTGTCACTCTGATTCAGCACTAACATACACCTTAGTGAGCGCGTTTCTCCCGCATTTGTTCTACTCTCCTGCTTCTTCTGCCACATTCAACTTTCACTACCATACGTACAGTAAGGACTAACACAGAATTGTGAATTACCATGCGTGACTTTTTTGACATAATCTGGCATTCTACAATAGATTGTAGAGCCCCATTTACTCTATTTTCTGCGCTCACGAGTCGTTTTATGTTCTTATAATATCTCCCGTCGCAGATACGACATTGATTCGACGTAAGACCAAGTGTGAACCGTTCCTACCTTGGACCCTGGTAAACCCTTGTATCTACCTCCATCTTTCATCCTCATTCTTTCATCCACAAGTATGAAATCTACCATGCTTCTATTATTACCTCTTTCCCATGTGTTCGTCACAAAAAGATTATTTTACACACATACGGTAAGAAGGCTTTCACCATTCTCATTCATACTTTCATCACCAAACGCCCCCAATATCATTTTATAACCAAGCTTCTTCATCCAAAACCTTCGTTAAAAATGTCTTAACATAACATTTAATCTCTCAATAAATATAATCTTAAAAAAATTATTAAAATCTCCCAACAACAATATTTTAATTTCTCTTACATTTCATTAGCACCATCCTTACCATCTCCCAAAACTGCTCTTGGATATAAGTGAGTATAGACTTGTCTGAGCGTAGACCCTAGAACAAATAACTCCTTTAAGCCCACTTTCATGCGTATCCATAGCAGTCTCGGGTTTACACTCTTTCACACATTGACCAATTCCTTCTGAAAGGATATACTGACTCCATGGCATGCCCACTCGGTCTTGTCTACACCAGACCAGTACGCAGTATACATGCCATGTGTAATGGCATACTTTCTCTTCCGTTTCGTCTCAGCAAACCTATTCCTCTATTCATCCACCTTATCATTAATTACTTCACATACATTTTACGTAGCTAGACGGGCTTTCGCAATCCAATGTTCGTCCCTCCGGAAGACAAACTGAGTCATCGGCATCTATAGGAAGTAGTTATCCTGCATTTTTATTGGGTAGTGTTATCACTCCAACCTCTTTCCTACAAAGCCGAATCGCGACTTTAGCTTACTGATCTGTTGTGGTATCTTATCCTCTGTACAGAATTATGACTTCTGTTTATATTTTTTATTAAATAATGCATAACAAAGATCAATTGTTTATTTACTTAAACTCACCTCCTAAGGTTTTAGAGCAAATGAATGTTTTAACTTAAGGCCTACCTTGTAACGTCGTTCAGACGGCGGTAGTCAACACAGAACCGCATGCTGCCGTCCTTCCTCTTTACCAGCACCACGGGTGAACACCATGGACTAGATGAAGGTTCAATAACACCATCCTTCACCATTCCTTCAATCATGGTTTTCACTTCCTTTTCACGTGCTACCGGCAATCTTCTTGGCCGCTGACGGATAGGCAATTCTTCTCAAAGTCTTTCCTATGTCAGCATCGTTTGATGAGAATACATCGGCATACTTGAGTAACAACTTCTTCGCGCCTAAGTTGACGTCAGATACGTCAACTTAGGCGCGCAACAATACTATCGGAAATAAATTAATAAAATAATTTCCACATAATAGCTCACGAGGTCAGTGCTAAGATATAGTGTATATAAGAATTAATATCCGATCTAGCCCTGACATCGTAAGCTAATAGGTACAAATTATTTTATTCTTTTAGTAAATTGAAGTCGGCTTTTCTTACTCTTTTGAGTAGACTAAGGAATGTCACATCGCCAAGTTAACGATGAGAAAGGGGTAAGTAATATATGCCGGAATTGAAAAATATGTATTATATAAAATTGATTTTGTTCGATATACATTTATTATGTTTCATAATGTAAAGGTAATTTGTCTAAATAACAATTTCATTGGTGTCGGCAGGGATCGAACCCAGGTTGATCGCGTTTACGGCGAGCACTTCGCCCTTGAGCTACCATGGCTCATATCTTTTTTGTTTCTATTTTGTAATAACGTTACCTCCACACTAAGAATGTTTCCTAAGTATATTGTGGAGGCAGTTAACATAAGAACATAAATTTCATAAGGAAAAACATCCAGAATCGGAACAATTAATTGTAGGTTTACAAATTTTTGTTCCGTGCGGGAATCGAACCAGCGACCTTTAGAGTTAAACTCATTCGTAAGCCACTCCGACACGGAGCCGTCAAATATATCTTTTATGGGGACAAATATTTTAGTTATAAATTGTATATTAATAAAATTTGAAAAATTATTAATAATTAAGTTAAATAATATCATTAAACAAAGTGTCATTCCATGCGTTGTGTTGCACGAACTATTATTTATTCTGTGGATGCGCCTTCGCTTCCGATAGTGTGTCTATACATATAAAATCGGGAATTTGGTTTTATAATCGGGACAGTTACAATGGCTACAAAAAACAGATTTTTTGTAGCCATTGTGACTTTGTGGTTTTTTTACACAATTCGCAATGTGTTTTGTAATTATTGTATAGTATTGATCAAAGGAACGAATAATTTTTGGTCCAAACATCGTTACAGGCTAAACTTTTTGAATAATATAACTGTGAAAATAGTAATAAACCTTATGAACTTACAACTCACGCACTTTAAAGAGCCCTTTAAAACGGTATAGTTCAAACGGTTTTAATACCTCACACCTTGATAGCCTAGATGAAATCCTTGCATCGGACGTATAATGTTACTTTATTTATTGAAAACAACAGTACCTACAAACGATTGAAGACATTGACTAGTGGAAGAATTTTTCCACAAACCTTTTGCGTTTTACTAAATGTACTTATTTAGCAGCAGCATGTAAGTTAGATACCGTACTGATTATTATTACGAGGCATAACCCAAACTGGCGATAAGCATCAGGCAGTGAGAAAAAAAACGAGTAAACATGATTGATATCTGCATCTTCCCATGCCATCACAATACGCGCAAAAAAATTTTGATTTTTCCTATTTAGTACGAGTTTGGTGGGAAAATATGCAAAGCAAAAGTACTATGTAAGTATTTATATAGTAGTCCCAACTGACGAATATTACGACATTTGATCCAAGCAGAATCCTTTAAATGATAAAAGTATTATGTCAAAGAACATTTATTGCTTTTATTTATATGAGAAACATTAATATTTCCATTTTATTTCCGGAAAAAAATTAAAAGCATCGTTTTTTCTTCTCAGTTGGACTTAGGTCTGCCTCATTGTAGAAATGATTTACCAAGAATAATAATAATGTTCTTTAATTTCGGTCACGTTGGCTAGCTTAAACGGAGACTAGACAGCTGCGTTAAACGAGGCATTCCATCTTGGTCCTCAGGGGTGACCACACTTCTGCGTTTTGATTCTTAATCTATTTTTTTATTAGATGTTTATCTCGCATTAAAATTTTACCATCATGTGCTTGGAAATTATACCGCAGAAAATAAAATATCCTTTAAAATATTAAAAAAAATATAATAAATAAAAAATAATCTAATAGCAAAAGCTATTTGGATTAGTTTTCTGATCACGATCATTTCCTATTAGTTCTTAGAGTCTACACATTTACACATAGAAGGTTAGGCTCAAATACGGTTCAACAAATTGTGAGTTACCAAGAATAAATGTTAGCAGTGAGATAATCACAAATAAAGAATTAATATTTTTAGAATTTCGATTTTTACTTTTTTTTAAATTTTAACACAACCACCAACTTTAAAATACCAAGAAACTGAAAACCTTCATTTACCCCAACATGAATACTTTTAATTTACTCAAACACGTAAATTACTCCTATTACAATCTATAATAATGATATTATAGTATCATATTTCCTTCCGTATAATTATTAAAACAGACGACAATACAGACGAATATGCTCACGTGCACACGCAAACACTCAAATACATGTCAACCCACACATACACGATTTCGTACACTCATCAATACCCGCTCATATGCATTTAATAGATTACGAGCATACAATTTGCTTTAAAATGGTACTTTTCATCACCATCACCATAGCCCTCATAAGTCCACTGCAGAACGTAGGTCTCCCCCGAGGAATGGCACAAAGCACAGTCCGGGCCACTTACATTCATCGACTTTCTGCATGTTTACCATCACTTCATCAAGACAAGGGACGCCCTACACTTCGCCTAACGGTATGAGGCTGCCATTTCAGAACTTTTCTTACCCATCGGTTATCGATTCTTCGAGATATATGGCCGGCCCATTGCCACTTAGCTTACTAATACGTTGGGATATTTTAGTTACTCTGGTTCTACTGCGGATATTCTTATTCCTAAGTTTATCTCGCAGAGAAACCCCAAGCATATCTCTCTCCATAGCTCACTGAGTGACGTTGAGCTTCCCCATACGGCCAGCAGTGAAGGACGATGTCTCAAATTTCTAGGTCATCACGCGCAACGCGCACTGGCTTTACGATCTAGTTTTGAGGTAGGTCTGAAGAGAGACTCTGGACTTGACACCACCCAAATTTCGACGTAATCAAGGACTTTCTTATGAGAAATGGTCCAATATCTATCCCATATATATATATATATATATATATGAATATCCTAAGATCCACATACGAAATACAAATTGGCAGATAGTACTTTTTGGACTTTTGTACAATTTTCCGAAGGATATGTATGTGATTCATGGTGCTAAAGCCTTTTCCGAGGCTGGAAGTCGTCGAGTCTGCGTGTAAGACGATTCGTAATGATTCTCGAAAACAGTACGTAGACGTGGCTCAGAAGGGAAATTAGTCTGTAGGTTTTTAACAGAGCGTTGTCACCTTTCTTGAAGAATAAGACCATCGCACTTCTACTTTACGCCTCGGGAATATTGTCTTTATGAAGGACGGAATAGCTTCTGAAGGATCCGCTCCGCTGTAATTCCATCCTTGCTCATAACATTTTATAACTCTTTTTATGATATATTTCCTCTCTGTATTGTTACTGGGTTATTAAAAAAGTGATTTCATATGTAAACTGTCTGTAGGGTGAGGGGAGGGACTGGTGACCTGTAACTCAGGTTTATAAAATAAAACTTATAATAGGGACCAGTTTCTTACAACGTTTGGTCCTTACATTGTTGCTGTAAACTAGCCAGTAAGTTGTGAATAGATTGATAAATTGAGTTGAATTGATTTGAATTATACCCTGAATATGCCCATATGGTAGGTAGGTGGTAATACAATTCTAAGGAAATATAACCTTAATGAACTTTACAGAAGTTAGTTAAGAAGTTGCTACAGTCAGGCTTGAGTGTGAACACTGAACTTAAACAGCCATTCAAGCTTACATGCGAGCGAGTTCCAACCTTGTTTAACTCCCAAATTGTATGTTTTAATAATATATGTTTTAATATACAATATTGAATAGAAAATATGTTGTATTAGCAATGTGACTTTGTTCCGGGCACATTCCATGTAACAAGTTTGCTTGCTCATGATGAAAAAGAAACAATGTCCAAATTGCGAAACATGCAAGACAATAGAAACACACAACCAATTTCAAACAAAGATGGCTACAGGTGCGCTGTCACCTCTGACGACTGAGATGAAATGCCTCACAGCTTGCATAGCTACTGGCTGGTTCTCTACACCCTCCAGACCAGAATTGCTTGACTGTTCCAAATCAATCACGAAAGGAAACTACTAGTCGCAAAAACTGACATTAAAATATGTAACAAAGGTGAACATGAAAGCATTTCTCTAAACTACTGTCAAATGCTGCTCAAATGGTGTATAATTTATTTAGTATTTTGTATAAGTAATTTAATAAATTGCGTTATGTTATTTAGTTATCAGTTACAATTGGATTTATATGTTAAAAATACGTAATACGTAAGTCCTTAAATTAAAAAAGAATAAAGAATAATGATAATATATTTTTTTTATTAAATTGAAATTAGTGACTCGCTGGTGTCCCCTACATGTGTGTCTATATCCTTTCAACGTTTAAAACTAATATTAGTTTATCGATCCTGAAAATTCTGTGCTGGACTTGGCCCCGTCTGTTGCAGGAGGAATTCGCCTTTATCACGCTTGGCTGACGTATTGTCAATCGCAGTGCCAGACGTCTCGCACCTTTGACGCTGCTGCCCGTTACCGGTCTGGATATTTTATTCGAGTCTTTGCTTAATAAAGTCTCGGATCGGGGGCGACTAAATCTAGTCCATTTCAATCCCCAAAAGACACAAGTTTGCGCGTTAACCGCTATAAAGTACCCTTTTGTCGTATCTCCTCAGTCTGAAGGCACTCCCCTTGCTCTTTTAGCTAGCATCAGAATCCTAAGCGTCGACATATTGAATAGTGGAAGGCCAAATTAGCCTCTAAAAAGCTTGGCGTGTTCAGCAGAGCGGGACAGTATTTCATGCCGGCTCACCGTCTGCAATAAGACGCAGGTTCGGCCACACATGGAATACTGTTCTCATTTCTGGGCCGGGGCTACCAAGTGCCAGATCCTTCCATTTGACCGCATCCAGCGCAGAGCGATTCGATTCGTCGATGACCGAGTTCTTTCTGATCGGCTCGATTCAGTGGCGCTGCGTAGGAATGTTGCATCCCTTTGCATTTTCTATCGTATCTACCATGATGAGTGTTCTGAGGAATTGTTCGGATTAGTTCCAGCCGCCAAACTTCACGAACCCACAATGCGTCAAAATTCCCGAAACCATCCTCACCATATGAATGCTTGGCGGTTCACTACTGTACGTTTTACTAGGAGTTTTCTTCGTAGTACGACTTCTCTGTGGAATTGTTTACCACCGGCGACTTTTCCGGACTGATACGGCTTAAGGAACTTCAAGAAAAGAGCTTACTCCTTTCTAAAAGGCCGGCAACGCACCTGCAATTCCCCTGGTGTTGCGGTTGTTCATGGGCGGTGGTAGACACTTACCATCACGTGAGCCGCAGGCTCGTTTGCCCCCTCTTTTATAATAAAAAGTCTGACTTAAACAAAGTGCAGCATCTAGCAACATCTATCGAAAACTACAAGTTCTTTCTATTTACCACTTACAACAACCACTAGACCTAATACGATGATTATTTATCTTAGGCCGTAATGCCAATCCAAATACCTAGGTGGATTGAAAAGTACTCGGCCTAACACAGATCCATTCAATTCTAAAAATCAAATCTACCCACATTATTTAGTTCAGTTCAGACTAGTTCATTGTGTGAAGTTCGAAACGTGTGCGATAATTAGTTGTGATTTTATAAATTTATTAACAAAGTAATCGGACATAATTTCCGCGAATGGAGCAAATCGAGCAGCGTGCCGTCATTAAGTACCTCCATAAGAAGGGGCTATCATCAAAAGCCATCCATGATGACATGGTCAGTACATTAGGCGATTGTACTCTGTCATATTCATCCGTCAAAAAATGGATAGCAGAATTTAAGCGTGGTAGAGAAAGTTTGAAAGATGAACCCCGCTCTGGAAGGCCTTCGACGTCAACTACTGACGAAAATATTAAAAAAGTACTTGATTTAATAATGGGAGACCGCAGATTAAAAATTAGAGAGATAGCCGAGATTATAGGCATCTCTTATGAACGAACTCAAAACATCATTGTCAACGAGTTGGGTTTCCACAAGGTGTCTGCGAGGTGGGTTCCACGACTGCTTTCAGTTGAACAAAAAAGGACGCGATTGACTAATTCACGCGACTGTTTGGAGTTATTTGAAGCCGATGCAGATGATTTTTTTAATCGTTTTGTTACTATGGACGAAACATGGGTTTATTACTATACACCGGAAACAAAACAACAATCAAAACAGTGGAGAAGACCTGGTTCACCACCCCTTAAAAAGGCTAAGTCGATTTTGTCGGCAAATAAGGTGATGGCTTCAGTATTCTGGGACTCGAAAAGTGTGATTACGATGGATTATCTTGAAAGGGGTCAGACTATAAACTCTGATTACTACTGCACCTTACTACGTCATTTACGAGACGAAATAAAAGAAAAACGTCGAGGAATGCTCAGAAGAAAAGTCCTGTTTCATCAAGATAACGCCCGTGTTCACACGTCAGTACAGTCAATGGCTGATATTCACAACTGTGGCTTTGAACTGTTACCGCATCCGCCGTATTCACCTGATCTGGCACCATCAGACTTCTTTCTGTTCCCTAACCTAAAAAAGCACTTGGGAAGTCAAAGATTTTCGACAAACGACGAGGTCAAAGCAGCTGTAGACGCATATTTTGACTCTAAGGAAGAATCATTTTTTTTCAACGGTCGAAATGCTTGGAATGCTATAGGTGGCAAAAGTGTATTGAACTTGATGGTGATTATGTAGAAAAATAAAAATATAACTGATTTAGTATGTGTTAATTTTCTTGGTTAGGCCGAGTACTTTTCAATCCACCCTCGTAGTAATTGGACCGTGTCGTCGATAAATCTCTTCTTACGTGCTCTTTTTCAATGTAGGCGCGGAGTATTGCTTTTCCAAAGTATCGAAATGGACTAAGTTTGAAAGTGGTGAACAGTTTTATTGTGTTACTTTATTTACGTTCATTGTTTTGCCGATTGTTTTCTGTAAGTAAACATAAATTACAAAGAGTTAAAAGAGTTCTAATATGGAAAGTGTGTAATAAAATAAAGTAAATTTACAGCCTACATTATACATTTCATACACAGATCTCCTTTTATTTCTTGGGGGTTAAGGAGCAATTTCCGGTGAAGGGTAAAGAGAGCCAGTATAATTGCGGGCTGTGAGGTCTTATTTGTGTGTATTCGATTGCAAGTGTCCACTGGTTGCACTCATTATCGGGTAAGGTTAGTCTTCATTACTGAAAGTAAATAATGTAAGATCATTTGTCACGTCGGTATTACTAAACAAATTAATCCGAAGCGCTGTTCCAATGTGTGTTGCAATAGTCTCCAACATGTTTTTTAAACATGCATATTTCCTCATGATCTTAAAGAAAAAGACATTCACACATCCATACATACCCTAAAATCGTTTTACAATTGACAAAGACAGGATATACCTAGAAATAAAAACGTACGGTTAAATTTAGTTCTCTTCTTTTAGAAACTTGGTTAAACGTTATAATAAACAAAAACAATATGAAAGTTTTAAGTAGTGGGTATAAAAAGTATTAACTATAAAATAAACTTGAGAAGTACACTCGCTGCGTGTGGTTCATCTGCCTCCAGACAGAAAATAAGACACGTTTCACATGGCATTTACCGTCTCAAGCTCAAGTTAACGAGCGCCGCATTTTCTCCTTGAAAAATTATTCGTAGTAAGAAAACTATGGAAGCTAACTATCTATAAAACAAATTTCATCTTGCGTTAATCTCTGTGTGGAAGTGAAGTAAAGTAAAGTAGAGTAGTAAATCATATTGTTTTATTTTACTCTTATGTTAGAATAGAATAAAATAGAACGATTTTATTCAATAAAGATTATTACAAATTTTAATAATAATACACACGAGCCTCTTCACTACTGGGATCACTCATTTGGTTCCTAAGGACCAGGCTACCACAGACCCGAGCAAATACCGCACCATCAAGTATCTACCTACCATATACAAGACACTAACATCCATTTTGAGCGCGAGAATCACTTGTCACCTGGACTCAAATCAGGTGATGTCGCGCGCTAAAAATGGATGTCGGGGCGGCGGTCGTGGAACCAAGGAACCACTCCTCATTGACGCGGTCATTGGCAAAGTGGTGAAACGCCACCGTCGGAACTTCTCCGCCGCCTGGATAGATTACAGAAAGGCATTTCACTCGGTGCCCCATACATGGCTAAAGAGGGTCCTCGAGCTGTACAAGATTGACTGTACAGTTCGAGACTTCCTCGAGCAGTGTATAGGGCAGTGAAGTACGATCCTATGTCATCTAGGTGAGCGGATGACGATTGCGGAAAGCCGCATAAGGATAAGAAGGGGTATATTCCAGGGCGACTGTCTGAATCCAATCTGGTTCTGCCTCTCTTTGAACCCTCTCAGTACTTTACAGGAGGGCTCTGGGTAGAGATTTCAGCTTCGGAAAGGTGGTACAAAAGTGGCCCACCTTTTCCATATGGATGACCTCAAATTATTCGCCTCCAGTCGCTCCCATCTTAGGGAATTGCTAAACATCACTTGTGAATTTAGCAATTCTATTAGAATGGAGCTGGGGACGGATAAGTGTGCGGTCCTCCATGTTGAACGGGGAAGGGTTGCTAACTCCGAGGACATAGACTTGTCTATGCCTGTCAACTTAAGGACCCTTTCTGGGGCTGAAACATACCGATACCTGGGTATGTCACAGAACATCGGTATCGATGAGGCTGTATGAAACAGTCAGTTTGCGACGTGTTTTATGCACGCTTGACCAAAGTGCTTAACTGCCTTTTTTCCGGTGTGATTAAGACACGCGCATATAACGGCTGGGTCATGCCTGTTCTCATTTATATACCTTTGGCATACTCAGATGGAATCAGACTGAACTTAACGCCCTGGATAGAAAAGTCCACACTACAATGACGTCCCATACGATGCATCATCCGAGATCATCGATAATGAGGCTGTACTTGCCGCGAAAGCGTGGTGGGCGTGGTCCTAAGCGCGCTCACCATGCATAATCGCGAAGTGTGCAGCCTCTGTCATTAATTCCTGGCGAGATCGGATGATCCATTCTATAATGACGTCATTTCTAGTGATAAAGGACTTACCCCTCTACCCTTAGCCAACGAGCAATGGCAGGACCCGGCAGATACAGAGCATTTCCGACCAGGAGACCGTATGGAAGGAGAATGAGCTCCACGGGAGGTACTACAGGGCTCTACATGAGCCCCACGTAGATACAACCGCCTCCTTCAACTGGCTACGTTTCGGAGACCTTTTCGGGGAAATCGAGAGTTTTGTCTATGCAATACAGGATCAGGTTATTAAGACCAACAACTATCGGAGATACATCCTAAAGGATGGCACTGTCGACGTCTGACGAGCTTGTCGCCATCCCGGGGAGTCACTTAGGCATGTCATCTCCGGTTGTTAAGCACTTTCTAACTCTGAGTACTTGCACAGGCACAACCTAGTAACTTGAATTCTACACCAGGAGCTCGCTCTGAAATACGGTCTCGTGGACCGGAAATTGCCGTGTTACAAGTACTTGCCGGAAGCCATGCTCGAAAATGACCACGCCAGGCTCTACTGGGACCGGGCCATCATCACGGACAGGACTATTCTTGCGAATAAGCCTGATATTGTGTTGATGGACCGGGCACAGTCAAGGATATTTTTGGTCAACATTACCATTCCATATAACGAAAACCTCGTGAAAGCCGAAACAGATAAACGAACAATATATCTGGACCTAGCTCACGAGGTGACCGACATGTAGGGTGGTATGCCGGCCAAAATTATTCCTGTAGTCGTCTCTGCGAATGGGCTAATCCCAGTCAGCCTCTCGGGTCATTGGAGGCAACTGGGACTCCGTAACGGACCGCTTCGGGCTCAAATGCAAAAGGCGGTGCTCCTCGATACCGCCCGCACCGTCCACCGGTTTCTTTCCATTTCCTCCTAACCCTCAGCCGTTTGGTCTCCCCTGCCGAGGGCTTCCATCTGATTGGGCTTTTGTTTATTTATGTATTTTTGTATTTATTTTATTTTACTTATATTTATGTATATTTATCTTTTCATTTTAATTTATAATTATATATTTATAGAACCCAAACAGATGAGAAAACTATATAGATACCCCATACTTATTGAAAGTCATTTTTATTTACCACTAGTTCGGAAAATACCTGTGTCCTGGAAAGAACCATCAAAAATTCAGCGGGATTATTTTAAACATACAGGATATACACATAAAAATAAACATATAAATATACAGGATTTCCCAAAACTCGATGTCAACCTGGAACCGGGTGAATAGACATTTCATGTTGGTTGTCAGAAAAATTAAAAAAAAATCTAAATTGCATTTTTAAAAATTATAGGCATTTAAACGAAAAAATTCACAGCCTGTGAAAGTCTTTACACTCCAGTTGCCACACATATTTACTTTTTCCCAACTTATTCCGCCTGTAAAAATTCACCGACAGAAAGAAAATAAAAAAAAAAACATGAACCTGAAAGCTCAGACCAACAAAGTAAGAGAGTCGAACTGCTGCGGACATAATTCATTTCTATATATATAATCTTTAATAAATTATTTCATTTTATTTATTTTTAGATAAATTATTTAATTTTAATAGTAATATGTACAATTTTTGATAATTATTCATTTATGTTTTATTTTATTTGCAACACCTTTAAGATTTCATAACTGTGGATGAAAGAATGAGGAGCGCAGCGGTGGATACAAAGGTTTACCGGGGGTCCAATGTAGGGACGGACCACTACCTGGTCTTATGCCGAATAAAGTTTAAATAAGGTAAGGAAAAATTCAGACGTTGGCGGCATCAGACATCTGTATCTGCCATTGCGTTACAGCGTATAAGAATAGAGAGGTTACAAGATGAAGATGTGAAAGATGTAGACTGAGAGAAAATATAAGTGATCTAGATGAATTGCGTGTGAATGAGTTAGACTTGGAGAATGTGTGGCATATTGTTAAGAAAGGTTTAGTGGATGCAGCTACCGAAGTATGGGGTGTTAGTAAGAGATAGACTAAAAAAAGAAACGACTTTTCAGTGAATTTTAAAATTCTCAAATAATATTTGGTTAATGTATCTGTTATAAAATCATAACAATAGAAATCGAAGAGTCATTTAAAGTTTTTATTTACCGCCTTAATGGCGTGAAATGTGTTTGCCTGTAAAAATCTATCAACATTTAGATGTATTTTTACATTTTCTAAAAAATGCGGAAATTATACGAAACAAGTTCTCATGAGAATGAGAGTAGACAGAGCGTTCCACTACAAGCTAAATAATTTCGAAACAGTCGTGTTATGAATGATTCGAGCGTTCATTCTCAGAAAGGACAAGCATTCTCTGAAAGCACCAGAGCGAGTAAGTGAGTTTAACCATCACTGTTTGTTCTGGGTAGTATAACTCTGTAGTAATTTTTGTGCCAGATCTAACGAGTTTCTTATGAATAATGCCGACAAAATTCATTAAGTAATCACAAGCAATTTTTTTAGATTTAGTTTTTTTTTTATAGGGTAAGGTGACAAACGAGCACACATTCCACCTAATGGTAAGTGGTTGCTGTGGCCCATAGACATCCACATCTGTAGGACACATATACATCGTGAGGACTAAGGTGGAATGCCTCGTTTCTAGTAAAAAGTATCTCCGGTTCTCTACACTCACCATACGAAACACAGCAGCATTACTCTTCTGTTTGACACTGGTATTCCGTGAGAGCGTGGTACTTCCCCGGTTGAGCCGACACATTCATGCTACAACTATATTACTTATATAACTACAGCATGGCTCTACCACGTATAAAACAAAATGTTTTATACAAACCCTAGGTATGTATGCGTACGAAGCATATACGTATGTAGTCCTAAATGAAAACAAGTTTTTATTTAGGTCATGCTTTGACTATCTCCTCTGGATCCGATCATGGCGATATACGTTTTCGATTACTATACAGAACCATATTTTATAACAAGTGATAATTTCATGATCCTTGTTTCAGTGCTGATGCGAGAAAAATGCTTTAACTCAATTTGTTGTTGCCTCTCAGTAATTTACTAAGTAACAATCTCAGCATTAGTAGTGACCATTCGTAACAGGTATATGCCTGCTCTTAATCCTGACTAGATATTGTATCAGAGAAAAGGCATGTGGCAACGTGCCATTGAAACAAATATAACTTCACCGACGAGCTAACGATAAATAAAATTGCAGCTAACATTATTAGTCGCTGGGATCAAACTCGATTTTCACACTCACCATCCACTAATACGAATTAACATATTTTTTTTATTTAGATATGCGTGTTAAGAATGCTGACCTGCGTACTATTGTATTTTTACACGCGTTACAAACAACCATTTTAATTAATAACTGTAATTTTATGGATTTGATCGCGTTTAATTCAACTTATTTAACTTTTTTTTTTAATTTCCGACGTTTCGGATATTTTTCAGCAACCATGGTCACAGGGCTTTATTATGGATATGGTCTCTTTTACAAAGGACAAACAAAAAGATCTACAAAAACCCGCGTAAAAAAACTTATAGCTGACGTGAAGCACCGAAGTTCCGGGAAGTCCGCCGTCGGTGAACATGTCCAAATCGTCCCTGCCATAAAATTAGATACACCAAAATTCTCGCAAAAAAAAAAACACTAGTTTTACCATCTGCTATATATAAGACCGATACTATAAGACCGTACCGCGTAGATCTGAATTTTTTTTTATTCAAAGATGAATGTAACCCGGGCTGACTATAATATCGGGACGTCGAACACCTCAGTCCCCCCGTCACCGTGAATGTTTATATTTTATAATAAAAACATTACGTATAGTAGCAAAATTTAAAGACCACAGGTTCTTTGTGGGGTTATTTCAAAGAAATATAGCATAGGAATGTATATATGTAGCTTATTTTAACAGTGGTAGAGCCTGATGATTGTTCGGGTTCTGGATATTTTTCCTTGTGCAATATATGTGTGTAGTCGACTACAAAAACATAGGAAAAAATCATACTGTGACTTTTTTACTGTGAAAAGGAGGTTCTTTCACCTAATTCTTTTAAAAAGTATATTAAAATCCACCATGAACGTATACATACAAGCATTCTCTAAAAACATTCGAATCTAGGGATCACAAAACGTGAAATGTTAAAATTCTCCAAAATCGGATTAATGACCAAAGTGCCTAATAGGAAGCTCATTAATACAAAATAATTATTTCATGTAAAGAGAACTTTTTGGAAGATGGTAAATACTTAACGAGCAGACAAATGTGAAACAAGTTTGATTACTCCATCCAGCGTCGACCACAAAAGACTAATTTGACAATAAAGTGACAGTGCACTAACCAATTCTTGTAACTATTTGGTTTGGAGATATGTTTAAAGACGAATTAGCTCGATGCTTCAAAACTTGTACTAGATAAAATACTATATAATTAAAAAAAAAACAGTTATTTTCTCATTGCTCAAACGATTTACATTTAGACATAAATACTCGTCCTGTAAGAATAAAAAAAAACTCTGTCAAACTATCTAGCTGTCAGATTTCTATTACGTTACACCACCCCCAACGCTTTAAAAGAAGTAGATAATATATCGAATATTATAATAAAAGTAATTAGTTAAATTGTATTACTAACTATTTTTGTAAAGGGTAGTGAATTCTCTTACACAGTAGTAGTAGTAGTAAGGGAATCCACTACCCCATAACTGTATCTATATTATTGCGTGTATGTCGCAAGAGCCGACAGAGGAAAATAAAATAGGAGATGACAATGACATATTTCTGATAACATCTAAAAATATTATTTTATAGAATAAGGGTACACAGTCCACCCACTTGCAAGTGGACGTTGTGGTCTATTCTTCTTCTTCTATAAAAAACATATACTTACAATAATCCTTGACTAAGAATAAAAAAGAAGAAAAAATGCAGATGCGGTGTCACTCCTGAGGACTAAGATGGAATGCCGCGTTTCCGTTAAAAAGGGCTTACAGTTCTTTACACTTACCATACAAAACATAGCAGCATTAAGCAACTATTTCCCGCCATTATTTGGTGAGAGCGTGATCATTTTCTGGTAAATCGAGCGAACCTATTCCAGCTACAACTCGAGTATAGCCATGCTGCAGCTAAATGAAGGTTGTAGCACGATTGGGTCGGTTTTAACGGGGATGCATCACAATAGTAAAGTAGAAGCTCAGTGCTGCTGTGTTTTGCATCGCGAGTGTAGAGAATCGCAGACCTTTCTACTGGAAACAAGGCATTCCATTGTAGTCCTCAGGGTTGGCAACGCATCTATCTGCATTTTTATTCTTGTTCGAGGTTTGATGTTGATGCCCACGGTTAGAATCCACTTACCATCAGGTGGACTGTATACTCATTTTTTACTTTTTATTCTATTAAAAAAAACATAACATAGCTACGGCGTGGCTTTCCTACGTATACAATAATTGTAAAAGTTAGGGATAATTACCATGGTTGCTGGGCAGGCTCATTGATAACTACAGCTTAATGTGGTAGAGTCACGGTCTTGCTATATTCTGGTTGGATATGTAGATTCCACACTATCTATTTACTATCAGGTGGACAAATGCCCATTAGTCACCCTTATTATAAAAATTCCTCCTAAGAATCAGCTATCTCTGAGAAATTCTCTAAACCAATATCTCTATAATTTAGATGGCTGTAATGAATGTACAAATGAATTAATGCCTTCATTTTTATTCCAAAAATTAATATGTAGAATACCATTATACAATTATGAAAATATTTAATCATCTGAAGTTTAAAATAAAATGTCTTACGACATAATATAATAATTAACTTGGCTCGCCTAACTTATCAAATGAAAAAACAACAGTAGATGTACTGCTATTTGGCAAGTACTTGTCAATTTAAGGAACAACAAAATGTTTCAAACACGTAAGACTTGGAAAACGTCCTGTTATGCGAGCGAGATGCGTTGACCTCTGAGAAAGTAAGATGTAATCTACAATATGTAACGTAATTAACGCACACCCTCAGACACCCCAATTAGTATATTATGTTATAATCGTAATACATACACTGAATTTTTAGTTAAACATTTTTATGCACCGATTATTTATCAAATTGGTTATACTAATTCCGGAAGAATGTTGTGGTCACAGTACAAATCCACGAACGCAAAGACTTTAAAGTGCTTGAAATAAAGTTCTTTTTTTATTGAATGACAGTTTAGAATGAAAGTGAACGCATGTAAGACGAAAGTGATGGTTTTTGAAAGAGAAGAAAGCAAAACGGTATGTGAAATAAGAATAGAAGGAGAGTTAATTGAGCAAGTGGATGAGTTTGTGTATTTGGGATGTGTATTTAGCAGGGATGGTAGATATGACAGGGATATAGAACGACGAGTAAATGCAGGGAATAGAGTGAATGGGGCACTACACTCTATTATGAAGAACCAGAATGTGCCAAAGCAGGCACGTATGGTAATTCATAATGCTGTGTTAGTCCCTACTTTAATGTATGGTAGTGAAAGCTGAGTGTGGCAGAAGAAGCACGAAAGTAGAATAAATGCTGTAGAAATGCGGTCTTTAAGGAATATGCTAGGGTTGAATCTGAATGACAGGGTGAGAAATTGCGTGATAAAAGATAAATGTGGTATGCAAGATGATGTTGTGACCAGGATTAAGAAAGGAATGCTTCGGTGGTTTGGTCATGTGGAAAGAATGAATGAGGAAAGAGTGACAAAGCAAATTTATATGGCAGATGTAAACGGCCGAGTCGGGAAGGGACGCCCCAGGAAAAAGTTTATCGACCAAATTGGCGATATTTTGAAAATGGGCCACGTTAGAAGTACCCTTAACCGACGAGCATGTATGCGTAGATATATGGATGTAAAGGAGGCGAAAAAGGTATGTCAGGATCGTGTCAAATGGAAGTCCGTAGTCTCTGCCTACCCCTCTGGGTGACAGGCGTGAGTGTTTATGTGTGTAGTTTAGTAATAATACAAATAAAACTGCACTCTTAAAAGTCTTATTGCCTTAAGTTACGGTCCATTTCAGTTTGTTTTGACTGTACAGATTTAGTGTGACTGTAATTTACGTAGATTTAATTATTTTTGGGATAAAAAAATACCTATATTAAAAATGATAAATATCGATTCAGAAAACGATTCTGAACAAACTACTTTCTCAAAGTGCGTTAATTATATTACATGTTGTATATATATATATATATATATATATATATATATATATATATATATATATATATATATATATATATATAATATATATATATATATATATATATATATATATATATATATATATATATATATATATGTGTGTATATATATATATATATATATATACAGTGTCCCAAAATTCAACGATAAGCCAACACCGGAGGATAGACTTGCCCCGGACTGATCGGGGAAAAAGAGAAAAAATATATCCCAATTATATATTAAGTTATATAAAAAAATGAAATTCTTCAGGAATTGAGACCGTTTATGATATTTTTCATTACCATGACCACAATTTTCTTTATATTTGTTTCCTTTTTTTTAATAGGCAACCTGAATAGCACTGCTATCTACCACAATTCTTAAAAAATCCAGAATAACTCTTGTTTTATCACGAAAATTAATGAAACTTATTTTATTCCCTAAACTTTTTGAAGACTTTTACTTTTAACCAAATTTAACTTATCGTGGTGTAAAAAAAAGTATGATCACTAGTATGGCAGGTTTTTTTAAAAATTGACGCTTTTACTACATGCCCAAAATGGGTTCTTGTTACAATTTCTAGGAATTTTAATTGGGCATACATACCTTAGATGTTAGAGAGAGATAGATAGATAGAGATATTAACGTTAAAAAGAGTCAACAACAGGGCAGGTAGAGAAACTGTTATTATTCTCAGCAAGTCAGTTCAGTACGCTCTGCTCCTTTGTTTACTGCGCACCGTTCCCAATTCAACTTACGTGGCTCTCGTACATACTATCGACTTTTGGCTTGGTTTTTTGGACTGGAATCGACCTGCAAACTTAACTGACCTGGCATTATTTGGACTGGAAGTGATCTGCAAACTGAACTGACCCGGCATTATCTTGGACTACGATTGTGTGTTTTGTGATTTAGAGTTCTGGCGCATTTTGGACTGTTTGGCGTTTAACATGCCGCAACCGTACACACCACAGGAATATGCTAATATGCATTTAATCTATGGAGAATGCCGATGTAATGCTAACGCTGCTAGCAGACTGTATCGAGAAAGATACCCAAATGCTCAAAGATATCCTGATTATCGAGTGTTTATTAATGTGCATCAAGCGTTTTCGGAGGTTCGTATGCCATCCAATAGGAGAAGCGCTGGAAGACCTAGATTGGATCGTGATGAAAAAGTTCTCAATGATATAGAAAATGATTCGACTACTTCGGTACGTGCCATAGAAGAAGCTACAGGAATCCCGAAAAGTTCTGCACATCGAATATTAAAACGTCACAAGCTTCACCCATATCACTACAGGCATGTGCAGACGTCATTACCGCGGGACTATCCGCTACGAGTCACATTTTGCCGTGCGATGCTGCAAAGGCACAGTGAAGATTTTTTTTTGTATAGAAGAGGGGGCAAACGAGCATGCGGCTCACCTGATGTTGAGTGACTACTGCTGCCCATGATCAACCGCAACACCAGGGGCATTGCAGGTGCGTTGCCGGCCCTTTAGAAAGCAGTAAGCTGTTTTCTTGAAGGTCCCCAGGTCGTATCGGTCCGGAAAAATCGCCGGTGGTAAACTATTCCACAGAGAGGTTGTACGCGGAAGAAAGATCCCCAATTCCTAGACAAAATTCTATGGTCGGATTAAACAACATGCAAGAAAGATGGTTGGAGTAATGAAAATCCGCACTTGATGAGACAAGACAAATACCAATATCAATTCAAGGTTAACCTATGGACCGGCATATTAAATGGACAAGTAATTGGGCCCTTTGAGTTACAAGGAAACTTAGATGGCAATAGTAATTTAAACTTTTTACAAAATGACTTGCAAGAATTGTTAGACGACGTGCCCTTAAGTGATCTGCAAAACATGTGGTTCCAAAATGATGGTTGCCCAGCACATTATGCCCGTCCTGTGCGAGAATATTTAAATCAAGAGTATCCAGGGCGTTGGATCGGGCGACTTGGTCCTATCTTATGGTCACCCCGTTCACCCGATTTGAACCCCTGGACTTCTTCCATTGGGGTTGTCTTAAAACCAGGGTCTACTCAAAACCCATTGCGACATTGGACGAGCTTCGTCGAAATATCACTCAGGCTGCTGATTACATTAATAGCAGAAGATATGCAAGACAAATAAAACGATCATTTTTAAGGCGATGTCGTGCATGTATTAATGCTGGCGGTATCGTTAATAGTTCGAACATTTGCTATAATGTTAATTGAATTGTGTGTGCCTTATTAATAAAATAATAATAAAACTCCTTATGGTGATAAGTCCGCGCTTAAACTCTTTTTAACAGAAAATACAATAAAAATGAATTAATAAAAATATAAGTAAAATCACATAATAAAATCAAAAGTATGACGCATGTTTACAAAATTTGTTTTGGTTATTTTAACAGTCTTTAACACAAAATTTATTTGTCTATTTCTCCCAAATTGACTGACATAGAATGCAATAAGGCATTAAGTGCACCACTTCAAGCACGTACTTCGAAATTTATGATGTTATATCATAAAGGTTCTGGGTCAAATATGTAAGATAAGTTAGGAACATGAAGCAGTATGAGTAAGAAAGTTCTATTTTTTGTTTCAGTCAAATAATGCTATTTGCAGGCGAAACACGTTGAGATTATGACAAAGAAACATGACGTGGAGGTAATATTCGTAACTATAAATTAGTGCTATAATCATAGATTATTTTCTTATATGTGCTAATACTTCGTGACTATCGTAACTATTGTATGGTTGAACCCCAAGCGACTATGAAAACATTTGTACAATCTGTTTTTTTTTCCTTCTTTTGAAAGCAAGAATCACAAACGATCAGAGGTATTGGCAACGTATCAGCATTTTGATTTTGAATCGAGAAATGCTGTAGATGTATAAGGGCTACATAATTCATGTAAGATCAAGTGGACTGTGCGCTCGCTTGTCACCCTTTTTCTTTAAAATAATAAATAATTAAAAAAACTAAAAGACTCCTGAGTTTCCTGCCAGTTCTTTTCTGAAAGTCTTGCATTTTTAACACGATGTAAATTATGAAGTTCACAAGAGCTCTAAGTAAGTGAATTAAATAAAAAGTTTGACTTCGACCTTGACTTTGAGTACACAGTTCACCTGATTGTAAGTGGATCCTGTAGATCATTATACAGTATATCTGGATATTTCATCATCATCATTGTACATCCACTGCTGAACATAGAACTCCCCCAAGGAGTACCACAAAGCACTGTCCTGAGCCACCTGCATCCATCCACTTTCTGCATGTCTTACCAGGTCGTCACTACATCTAGTAAACAGTCGCCCTACACTACGCTACCGGTACAAGGCTGCCACTCGAGAACCAATTTTCCCCTGTTCTTCGAGCTATATGGCCGGCCCATTGCTACTTCAGCTTACTAATCCGTTATTCTATGTCGTTCACTCTGGTTCTACTGCAGATATCCTCATTTCTAGGTTTATCGCGCAGAGGAACCTCAAGCATAGCCCTCTGCATAGCTCGCTGAGCGACCTTGAGCGTTCTCATAGGGCCAGCAGTGAAGGACCACGTCTTACAACCAGTCCGTGATGCCAGTGATAACTTATGGAACTGATCCATAAGTCATCACTGGCAACACGCACTGGTTGTACAACCAGTAGTAGGTACAACAATGTTGTGGAGAAGATGTGTCGTAATTTCCCGAACGCTTTTGAAAAGTGCTAGAGCCACGCTGCAGATATATTATGGTTGTAGCATGAATGGGTCGGCTCGACCGGGGAAGGACTACGCTCTCACAGAATACCAGAGTGAAATAGCAGCTTAATACCGCTGTGTTTCGTATGGTGAGTGTAGAGATCCGAAGACCATTTTCTTACTGGAAACGAGGCATTCCATATTAGTCCTCAGGGATGACAACGCATCTGCGTTTTGATTCTTAATCGATGGTAGATGTAGATATCTATGGGCCACAACTTCCCTTTACCATCAGGTAGACTGTGTGCTCGTTTGTCATCCTTATTATATAAAAAAAACGCTGCCCAGCCGAGTTGAATCTGTCGATTGACCTCTTGGTCGAAGTTGAACTTACGTAGTCGAACTATTTGTCTCAGGTAAACGTACTAGTCAACAACTTCGAGCATAGTGCTCCCAGAAACTACGGGCATAGGTATAACATAGACATTAAACATGATCTTTGTTTTGTGCATGTTCATCCTAAGACTTATCCCTTGGGAGGAACTATTGAGGTCATTGAGCATAGTGCTTAGGTCCTCTAGCGATTCTACCATAAGGACTATGTCGTCGGCAAACGAAGGTGAGTGATGTACTCGCCATTGATGTTGCAATGCAACGGTGAAGAGTTTTGGGGATATAATGCCACTCTGTCCCTCACACCTGTCTGCAGTTGGATAGGTTTCGTACTCTGGTTTTGTACTCAGATAGTCATTGTAGCCCTACCGTAGAAACACTTCAGCAATTTGATATACAGACAGTCTATTTGGCGCCGCTGAAGAGACTAGAGAAGAGAGAAGAAAGAGAAAAGAGAGAACTGAAGAGACCCAAATTTCAACGGAATTAAAAGGCTTTCTCATAGTCCACATACGTCAAACAAAGTGGCAGATTGTACTCTTCAGACTTCTGTACATTTTGCTGAAGGGTATGTATGTGGTCTATGGTACTAAAGCCTTTACGAAAACCGGTTTGTTCGGGAGGCTGGAAGTCGTCGAGTCTGCCGGCAAGAATATTCGTAATGACTCTCGAAAACAGCACGTAGACGCGGCTCAGAAGGGATATCGGTCTGTAGTTCTTCAAGAGAGCGTTGTCACTTTTCTTGAAAATCAGGACCACCGCACTTCTGTTCCACGCCTCGGGAGTAGTGCCTCCATTGAGGACGAAATTAAAGAGCTTCTGAAGGACTTTATGTGCCGTCGTTCCTCCCGCCTTCAGAAAGAAGCTTCGTTGTAATTCCATCTTCGCCTGGGGCCTTGCCGTTTTTAAGGTGCTGGAGAGTCATTCTCCAGCAATTTATAAATGTTATATAGGTACCTCTAGGATATCCTTTCTCCGAGAAGGTCCTTTTATGCGAGCGTTAATAAATATTGACGTTCAAAAGAATTGTAAACAAACCAAAATTGTACAAATATTTTGACTTAAACCTTTGAAAACACACTTTAGCTGATGGTAAGTGGAACTGTAGTTCGTAGAAATTTATTTATCCAGGATTATATAAGCCTTTATATAATCCTGGATGTTTGTCCATGAAGAAATTATATTTGTTAATATCCATCAAAATTGACTTCGCACGGGTGATTTCTGGATCTCGACAACAGCTCCACCTACCGGGTCCACTCAAACAGACACAAAAAAATTCATCAGAATCCGTCGAGCAATTTTCTAGTTCTAGCGAGACTATCATACAGCAATCCACTGCCCTAAGAAAGTTATCCACTATTGTAAGAGACGACAGAGGGAGTTGAAATAGGAGATGCTGAGGTGGGTACGTTCTTAAAAATAAGTAATGGTAACCTTAAATACATACATTACACATTTAAAAGAAAAATGATTACTACAAAGCTACTATCGATGCTTAATGACGAGAGCTGGTGACCCTTTATGCTTATAACAGGGCATCCCGTCTTAGTCCTCGGGGGTGATAACGCATCCGTATTTAAATCCCATTAATTCTTTAGACCTATAAAAGTAAATTGACGTAACACCTAATATCGATTGGCCCTACTTATTAGGGCCAAAGTAACCATTTGGGCATTTTCGCTTTTTGTGTTAAATGCTTTCTTTTATTATAATTAATAACTTGCACTAAAAAATACATATTTTTTTTGGAGAAGCACTGTTTCTTGTTGCTGTAAAAGGGCTTATCTAGCAAACTTTTAAACGTACAAAGGTCAAACGGTTGTTTGATACTTATGCGCGGGAAGATCCCGCGTTTTGTTCATCGGTCAATCAGTCAGTTAAATACATTGAGTTATACAACACTAGAGGAGCAAACCACATTACAGCGCGTCGAGAAAAGTGTAACCACTATCCAAACGCGACGACGTAGTTTTGAAACTAATAACAATTTTAAGTAAACATATATCTATCTCACTTACACAAGTTGGGAAACAATATCGTCGCTAAGATTAGATAAAGACAGACACACAAGCATGCAATGGCGGGTTGGTGTGGCTAATTTTACTTAAAATGCGCAATAAAATTGAGTTCTTTTAAGCTGCAGATAATTGTTTTTATATTAAAAAGTATATTTTATTTTAAAATCTTTATTACGTCCCCTTAGAAAAAAAGGATACAAAGCTTATCAGATGAATAGAAGTAAACATAATGATGAAATAAAACGTATTTTTATGGTAGGTAGTAATAAATCAAACAATATAAAATATGTAATAAAATAAAATTAATATAAAATGTATATGAAATTATAAATAATATAAAATTATTAATATAAAATAGGTAATAAAATATATTTAATAGATAATTCATGAATAAACTAAAAAAAGAAAAATTAATTATTTTGTATGAAAGTTAAAACGTAGGATTAATTATAATTTCCAAAATATTTAAAATCAGAGGTAACAAATTAAATTACTCGAATAATTATATAGTCTCCCATTAATGTAGGATAACCACAAATGCGGAAAAGTGGCAACATTGAACCTAAATGGCAATATTCGATAATTTTATTTAATTATTTGAGGTTTTTTACGTTTATATGAAAGCAAGAACTAAAAATTATGTGTTGAAAGTGATTCCGCTTGATTTATTACGTTTTTGTGACCTTGAATAGCATTCTTTCACTACGCATTTACCCATTTTTGTCGCGGCTCAACTCTGTCGGCGTCACATTGAACAATGAACTCACGTTAGGTAGGAATATGGCTGTGGCCATATGTGCAGTGGCAACGCTTTGGCGCGGTTATTACTTATCCAGTGTTATATAAATCAACGGTTAAATACTTTTACGTCACACGGAACAACGATCTCACTGTGGTAATTACAATATTGAAATTGGGTTATTATCTATGTTATTGGATAGATTTTAGTAAAGCATGACGTCCAAATAACATTTTAAGGTTAATAGAATTCGCATTTTAGTCAATTTAGCCATTGGTGATGTAAATAATAGTGTCGAGACTGATGAGTATGGGTATGAAAACCACGCAAATGTACACAACGAGCTTTGTAAGTACCTATTAAATCATTCTTTAAAAGTATTATTTCATGTTCGATTAACGTTTTTTATGTAATTCGTAATTGGTATATATATTTTAGAACGTGAAAATCATGATTCTTAGATAAAAGGGCCAATGTGGGTAATTTGGCCTTTATACGCGTTTTGTTCTAAAAATCCACATTAGCATTACTTATTTTTTCAACTTATTTTCAATTGTTATGTTAATCAAACAGAAAAATTTTATTTGTGTAAAGTTAATACCGTAATATATGTATAGTGTGCTTGTTGATTTATTTGTCATTCTTTCACATCAGAATGTATTGAAGTGGCTTGACCTTTATTCAATTCTACCCACATTATTAAATAATATACGAATAAATACTACATTTTCTTTTCAGCATCTCCGTTGCAATTAGGAGCTGAAAGCTGGTATTAAAAATTTCAATTTAAGTTTGTTGAAAGATATCTTTGATGATGAAGAGTTAAACCAAAGCAATCAAAACAACACATCACAGCATAATGTTTGGATAGCACCTATTAAACTGACTCAAAACCCATAAATAGAAAATTATACCGATTCTCACCTGAACAATCCTTTACCAAAAGAAACCAATACAGATTATTTGTTTTTAAATAATCCTATATTAACAGCTAATAACCAGTGTCAAGATAACATTGACGAGTCAATTCAAATTACATATAATTCTGATCTTAATATGCGTAGTGAATACACTCCTATGCCGTCACCTAATAACAGTGTTAACAACTTTGGTGATGATGAACCCATTCCATTACTTTCGTCTTTGCTAACGGATGGAAATGCATCACCTTCAGTTTCAAAGTACTCATCAGGAGAAATTTTCAATCCTCTTAGCTCCAGAAAAAGAAAATTTACTAAGAAAACAGACAACGGAAGATTGCGAGAAAAATTTTGTCACAAATGGATAGATTCCAAAAGAAAAAGACGAGAGTATATTACACGCTGTATTTCTGAAAGGTTTTGAGTTAAGGAATTGTCCGCCGTGCTTAACTGACTTTACAGGTCTTCGACGTAATTTTTTTTCTTTATTTCCTGCTTGTTACACCGTCGAGGACGTGGTAAATCAGCACTTAAAATTGCAATTAGCATATTCATTGGTGCCGTCGGGGATCGCACCCGGGTTGCTCACGTACTGTTAAATTTACAGCATGCGCATAACTCCTGAGCTGCTACGACTTTAGACCAATACTTGTCTTTTATATGGGTTATACCATTAGTATAACTGATGCAGTAAATTACTCGAAACTTCGGTAAAAGTAGTAGCGTAAAGTTACAGCCTATATACGTCCCACTGCTGGGCACAGGCCTCCCCTCATTTCTGAGAGGGTTTTAGGGCAGAAACTTCGGTAATTAATTATAAGTTTGCATCAAATGTGGTTAAATTCACTAAATTTGTATTTTTGTAAACATATACTGGACGTAAGCCTCACCCATGTCAGTTTGGTAGGATTTCCCGTAATTTGTTTTCAAAAGTGCTTCCATCTTTGCATGTATTTAGAATAACAAACGAGAAGACTCACTAAAAGTAAATACGAAACTGTAGATGAGTGACAAAATGCTTTTAACTATACTTATTGCTCCTTTAAAATGATTTGTTCAAATATTTTTATTGGTACATAATATATGTTCACCATATTTATTATAGCTTGACCTAATTTACTTTGTGTATTCCGCGCATCCGAGGGCAGAATTAATTATTTAGATATACAATATCATCATCATCATAATTACAGCACTTCACCAGTCCACTGCTGAACATAGGCCTCCTCCAAGGTATGCCACAAAGCACGGTCCAGAGCCACCTACATCCATCGACTTCCTGCATGTCTTACCAGGTCGTTACTGCATCTAGTGGGGGGTCGCCCTACACTTCGCCTACCGGTACGAGGCTACCACTCAAGAACCTTTCTTCCCCATCGGTTATCGGTTCCTCGAGCATTGCCATTGCCACTTCAGCTTACTAATCCGTTGGGCTATGTCAGTCACTCTGGTTCTACTGCGGATATCCTCATTTCTAAGTTTATCACGCAGAGAAACTCCGAGCATAGCCCTCTCCATAGCTCGCTGAGCAACTTTGAGCGTCTTCATACGGCCAACAGTGAAGGACCAAGTCTCGGTTCTGTAGGTCATCACTGGCAACACGCACTGGTTGTACAGCTTAGTTACAATATACATACAGATAATTTTGAATAACCCAACTTCTCCAACTTATCTCAAGGAGAAATTTCAGTATTTTTTGAAATTTCATAAGGTTATTTGCTTCTTATGTAATCATTGGAACCTTTGGTTGCCTGGAAGAGATCGTTATGTAGCGATAAGGCCGCCAAATTGTACTTACATAATATTATAATCTTTTTTGTGTTTTGTTAACTATATATTTGTTTGTGGTGTACAATAAAAGTATATTCATTCATTCATTCATAAGATTAGCTTAATCGGGGATAGATGTAGATCATAGTATACATGTACTGTGTGCATCTTTGTCGCTTTTATTATTTAAAAAATGAGTCTTGCCACCTAGTAAAGGTACTCTTCTTTTTTGACTAAACGTCGTCCGAGAAGCTCGCTGCCCTTTGATCTCTGCCTACCTGTTCAGGGACTACAGGCGTGACGCCTTAGAGAGACTAAATAACTGACATTTTACCTAATATTTTGTGGATTCTGCAAATACTGGACACCTGCAACCTCAAAGCATAGAAGGCCCGTTTCGCTGAATCGCCAGAACGTTCAACATACCGTAAAGTTAACTTTATTTATAATTTGGTAAGTTAACTTTTAACCCTTTCCCTCTCCCGTGCTCTATGTATAGGTCATTTCTATTATCTTACTATTGTGTCTAAAACCAGTACAGCGAAAGTGTTAGGGTGACACGAGAAGTTACGCAATATACTCGAAAACATGTATTAAATATTTCTTTTTTGTAACATGAAGAAATTTTGTAGCAAAAGGAAATCAAAGTATAAGGAATTGGCATTTTTACACCCTAAAGTAAGTGGTAAATATTGCAAAATTTATTAAGTACAAAAAATTTGAGCTCTGTTATTGGATTGCGTCAGCCGTCGTTCCCGTTTTCCAGTAATTTCCGCCGCAATTTGGTAACATACAAGAAGTCATTTATAAATTAAACATTTTACCCGGAAGTTCTTGATTATGACTTATGACAATAAATTACAAAAAATCTTTTCTATTCAAAATAAAGCATAATGAAAAGTTGTAATAAATTTTTGAACTACAGAATCAGAAGTTGCCTTATACTCGTAATATTAAACTATTAGTAAAATGAATGGTTAAAGTAGTAGCAGCGTAAAAGAATCCACTACCCTGCACCATCCCAAGGGATGTGAGAAGCGACAGAGGGAAATAAAACATTGGAAGGGCAGCAGCATTTTCCTGATAATAATTCTAAATAACAGATAACTGCGGTTGCCAAAATGCCTGCCAAGCGTGGCAACTACGGCAAGTAGTTGGTAAGGTAATCTTTGTGGAGGTTCATCTTCAGCAGTGAACTTCGATAGGCTGTGATGATGATGATATTGAGGTCCTGTAGGATCAAATCCATTAAGAAGATTAAAAGGTTACTAGAAACGATGTTTATCGTCAGACTTCACAGAACACGCAAGTTTATTTACGATGTTTTTCTTCACCGCCGGACACTTGAATCAGCAATAAAATTATCAATTTCATTGGTGCCAGGTAGAATCGAACTCAGGTTGCTCACGTACTGTGAAGAATACGGCGATCGTTTAACTCCTGAACTACCTCGGCTCTTCAGTCAAAGGCTACAATTTACAATAAATTTCCCAGCATATATAGCCTGTCTATACAAATAAAGAGATAAGGGTAAGCAAAGGGATTTAGAGGATTTGAGGGGGTTGAAGGCTGAGATACTTCTGAAACACACCTGACTGCTTTCTAGAAATCCTTAGGGTATAATTAGGTTGCCCCCTTGTATTTTAGACATGCCCTCTTATTTTGTAAATATTTATCCTGTTCACTGATTTTACGAATAGCAAAGTTTAATAGGTGTTGATTCATGCATTTTAAATCCAAATATATTACTTCTAAAGTTTTAAAAACGCGGTGTTAGTAAAAAAAATTAGATCATAATTGTAACAAAATATAAATGTGGAAAGAATGGCCCCCTTTTTTTAGTACAAACGACACGCGAGGTTGTCGTCTTTGCCTGTAAATGAGGTAAAATATGTACGGTTGCCAAAGCTGGTGAGATTCTTAAATCATAGTTATAGGAATGTACACTTTTTAGGGTTCCGTAGTCAACTACGAACCCTTATAGATTCGCCATGTCTGTCTGTCCGTCTGTCCGTCCTCGCTTATTCTCTGTGACCATTAGCACTAGAAAGCTGAAATTTGGTACCAATATGTGTATCAATCACGCCGACAAAGTGGTGAAATAAAAATTGGAAAAAATGTTTTATTAGGGTAGCCCCCCTTTATGTAAAGTGGGAAGTGATTTTTTTTAATTTCAACCCTAACGTGTGATATATTGTTGGAAAGGTATTTAAAAATGAATAGGGGTTTACTAAAATAGAAGATAGAAGCGACAATAGCCTAATGGCAGGGTGCGGATCGCGAACTCAAAAGGTCGTGGGTTCGAATCCGCCATTTGACTACTGTCGTGAACCACTCCTAACACAAGCATTTTCAAGCTTACCAGAAGTGGTTAAAAGGAATATTAGTAATGTTAATTAATAAGATTACTATAATTTTATTAAAAAAAATAAAAAAATAAAAAAAAACATTTTTTGATAATGTCAATAATTTCGGAAATAATCGCTCCAAAATTTACCTAATTTTTTAATATGTTTGCTAACATAATTAGTTAACACTCGTTAAAAATACACTGCCGGTGCCACGGGTTTTTACTATTCAAAATTAATTTATACACTGTTGTGGTCCAGATATGATATAATAAAATTTATTATGTTTCAAAAATCCTTATTAGCATTATTGAATGACAAGCGGTCTAGGTGCGACCCGATGTCCACACGACTAACTTCCCAGTGGAAAAAATAAAAAAATATCATATGTTTTAATATTTTATACAACTTTTCATTCGGCACAAAAACGACTTGACCGATTTTGCTCAAAATTTAATGAGGTCTAAGTTACATAATAATGCTTTAAATGAGGTCCCATGTCAATATCATCAGTTTCTGATACAAATTACATCTGCAATATAATATATCTTATACTTTAATTAAAAATATACATACTCCTGAAGAGAGTATAATATCCACCACATTCCCTTTTAAAAATTAAACCTGTTTTTTTATATTTAGTACTCCAAATTAACCCTAAATTGCACGCTCAATCAGTGAATGTTATGTACACTTGTAATTGATATACATATCAGAGAGTATAGAAATGTGTATGTTTTTGTGATTGTTATATATGTGTATTGTAAGTGTACTTGTTAAATAAAAAAAATATCACTCTTTGTTCTCGAGATACACGAGGCGAAAATTGAATCCGAACATACATACATACATACGTACGTTCATGTGCACACACGAACACCTTCTTACAAGCCATATTATTCGACTAAAGACCTTGAAACGTGGAGATATATTAAAATTTCCAATTTGCAAAATCGGACCCATTACAATAACTTCCCACTGGGAAGTTGATGATATCAAAATTATTGATTAACAAGTAAGTTCATTAGTTATTACAATTTACTAGTTATTACTTAATATTGAGTGATACTTGGACAACAATTAAAACATGCGGAGGCAAATACTGAGCCTATTTTAGGTAACTACATATTACGGACCGATGACGGGCACTACCACAAAACCCAGCGTATGGATGAAACTTCCAATTACATGCTAATTAAAACTTTGGTTGGTTATTCAAAGGTTCTCGAGTGGCAGCATGGTATTGGAAAGCGTAGTGTTTCGCCTCCCACTTGATGGAGTGACGACTGAAGAAACACGCAGGTGGCTCAGGAGCGAACTTTGTGGCAAACTTTGGGTGAGGCCTTTCTTCGGTAGTGGACTTGTGGTAGCTTGTAGAAGTGGTAAAGGTTTGTTAGAAAAAATCAGAAATAGCTGTGTCGTGGACACGGCCGTGTGTTTTGCACGAACACGTAACGAACACCTCACGAAAATACCTCAAAATAGCACACCCCTACCACGCGCCATGAGTCACTCTCACAGTCAACCTAACGAATTCTTTGTCCTTGTGAAGTATTTGAATTTTATATATAAAATATAGATATATAGCTACAACACCAAACGGTTTCCAACAATTTTGTTATCATCAGTTTCCTGAATTGCCTTCTACTATGGAAGCAAATTTACAGACGTATTCACGTCAAAACCTAGATGTACTAATTAGAAAAGCAAACTTGATATGCACGCTAGACCTTATATTATTAATTACTTATTACTAGGTTTCTCCGGATTGGTAGTATCAAAGGGCATTCGTAGAGAGTCGATTCTTGGCCCATACCTGCTCTTAATATTCATTAAAGAATACATAAACGAAAATACAACGAGGGAGTGAGGTGGTTACCTCCATGCTGTTTCTATTAAATTCATTTAAAAATTGTACAAACTAAATTACTGTATAATGAAATATCTTTTAAAAAAGTCCCGCTGGGTTTCTTACTGGTTCTTTCCAGGACAATAAGAGGTACTTTTAAAACCAGTAGTAAATAAACAAATTACTTTCAATAAGTATAAATATTATGCAATAATCTATATTGAATAAAAATCGTTAATTTCATTATTAATTAAAATAATTAAAACAGTTTGGTTATGCTCAATGCAATGATTAAACTTGCAAATATTTGATAATTTGTCTGAATAAATTACTATAAAATTTCATGGATTATTAATTCTAACTAGATATTGGTTTTGTGTTCCGATCTAAATACGATAAATTTCATTGGAGCATATTTCACAATTGAATAAATTATTCATTAAAAATAATTCGGTTCTTAATTTGCAGCTGAGATCTTGAGTTGACGGCGTAGGATAATTTATCACCCCATTTGTTAGCGCAAACGTTGTAAGGAGCGACTATTAAAAACGCCAGAAAGATCTCATCTCTCTTTCGATAGATAGCGATTGAACCTTTGCCGTTTACAGCCTGCCAAGTATAACGATTACGGAAATTCCTATACAAAACTTCAAAGGCAAATGTGGACTTCAGGAAGCAGAACTACGAAACAAAGTTCGCCATTTTAACATTTAGAATTAAGTATACGTAATTGTACGACTCGACCTGGCAACATATAACGCACGCACCCTGAGGACTGACGAGAAGATACTGGAGCTGGAAGAAGAGGTAAGAGACAAGTTGCGCTGGCATATTATTGGATTATCCGAGGTCCGAAGAGAGGGGGAGGACACGGCAATCCTCGAGTCCGGCAACTTGTTCTATCACCGGGAGGGCGACCATCTGTCCCAAGGAGGTGTCGGATTTATCGTCCACAAGTCTCTCGTCAACAACGTTGTAAAGATTGGGAGTGTGTCGACGAGGGTCGCGTACCTGATACTCAGAATCACCAAACGAAGTATTCGCTGAAGGTCATTCAGGTTTACGCACCAACCTCGGCACACCCCGATGAGGAGGTGGAGGAAATGTATGAGGATATTTCCAGAGCCATACATTCCTCCAAAACCCACTACACGGTGTTGATGGGAGACTTCAACGCAAAACTAGGCACAAGAGAAAGCGGTGAGCTGAAGGTAGGGAAATTTGGAGTAGGGCAACGGAACCGAAGGGGCCAGCAGCTGGCCGACTTTATGGAGAAAGAGGGACTCTTTATGATGAACTCTTTCTTCCAGAAGCGGCCCCACAGGAAGTGGACCTGGTCGAGCCCCGACGGTTCGACAAAAAATGAGATTGACTTCATTATGACGACCAGACGCCAACTGTTCAGTGATGTCTCAGTGATCGCAAGGGTGAAAACTGGCAGCGATCACCGAATGGTTAGAGGCACACTGAACCTAAACGTTAAGTTGGAGAGGTCTCGTCTAATGAAGTCAACGCTCCGTCCCCCTCGTGCTCTAATCCAGAATCCCGAAACCTTTCAGCTCGAGTTACGTAACCGCTTCCAGTGCCTAGAAGATTGCAATGCAGTGGACGATATGAACGACAAGCTCGTGGAAACTGTCCATGCGGTCGGAGCTAAGTTCTGCAAGACCCGCCGCAGAAGAACACAAAAACTCTCCGATCACACTCTTAATCTCATGGCTGTTAGACGGGAGATGAGGCTGCAATCGTCAACAGATTTGACAGCATACAGGCAACTGAACAGACAGATCTCCAAGTGCATGCGGCGAGACTTACGCAACTTTAATACTTCTCGTATTAAAGAAGCGATCGAGCGGAACCAGGGCTCCAAAGTCTTTGCCAGAGATCTGTCTGCCAGAAAGAGCCAACTGTCAAAGCTGAAGACTGAGTGTGGCAACATCGTTTCCGGGACACCTGAGATTTTGAGTGAGATTGAGAGGTTCTATGGGCAGCTGTACACATCATCGTTGGAGCCACACGCAAGTGTGAGTAACGATCCAAGAGCAAGTCTTATCCGACACTATTCCGATGATATCCCGGACGTCAGTCTAAGCGAGATTAGAATGGCTCTCCAGCACCTTAAAAACGGCAGGGCCCCAGGCGAGGATGGAATTACAGCGGAGCTTCTGAAAGCGGGTGGAACACCGGTACTTGTAGTCCTTCAGAAGCTCTTCAATTCCGTCCTCCATGGTGGCACTACTCCAGAGGCGTGGAGCAGAAGTGCGGTGGTCTTGTTCTTTAAGAAAGGCGACAACGCTCTCTTAAAGAACTACAGACCGATTTCCCTTCTGAGCCGCGTCTACGTGCTGTTTTCGAGAGTCATTACGAATCGTCTCGCACGCAGACTTGACGACTTCCAGCCTCCCGAACAAGCCGGTTTCCGAAAAGGCTTCAGTACCATAGACCACATACATACCCTGCGGCAGATTGTACAGAAGACTGAAGAGTACAATCTGCCACTTTGCCTGGCGTATGTGGACTATGAGAAAGCCTTTGATTCCGTCGAAATTTGGGCGGTGCTACAGTCCCTTCAGCGGTGCCAACTTGACTGTCGGTATATCGAAGTGCTGAAGTGTTTGTACAGTAGGGCTACGATGGCTATCCGAGTACAGAACCAGAGCTCGAAACCTATCCAACTGCAGAGAGGTGTAAGACAGGGTGACGTTATATCCCCGAAACTCTTCACCGCTGCATTGGAAGACGTTTTCAAGCTACTGGACTGGAAAGGATACGGTATTGACATCAATGGCGAGTACATCACTCACCTTCGATTTGCCGACGATATAGTCCTTATGGCAGAATCGCTGGAGGACTTAAGCACTATGCTCAATGACCTCAATAGTGCCTCCCAACGGATAGGTCTTAAGATGAACATGGACAAAACAAAGATCATGTTCAATGTCCATGTCACACCTATGCCGGTAGTTGTTGGGAGCACTATGCTCGAAGTTGTTGACGAGTACGTTTACCTGGGACAAATAGTCCGACTAGGTAAGTCCAACTTCGACCGAGAGGTCAATCGACGGATTCAACTCGGCTGGGCAGCGTTCGGGAAATTACGACATATCTTTTCGTCAGGTATACCTCAATCTCTAAAAACTAGATTGTACAACCAGTGCGTGTTGCCAGTGATGACTTATGGATCTGAGACGTGGTCCTTCACTGCTGGCCGTATGAGGACGCTTAAGGTCGCTCAGCGAGCTATGGAGAGGGCTATGCTCGGAGTTTCTCTGCGTGATAGACTCAGAAATGAGGATATCCGCAGTAAAACCAGAGTGACCGACATAGCCCAACGGATTAGTGAGCTGAAGTGGCAATGGGCCGGCCATATAGCTCGAAGAACCGATAACCGATGGGGAAGAAAGGTTCTCGAGTGGCAGCCTCGTACCGGTAGGCGTAGTGTAGGGCGACCCCCCACTAGATGGAGTGACGACCTGGTAAGACATGCAGGAAGTCGATGGATGCAGGTGGCTCAGGACCGTGCTTTGTGGCATTACTTGGGGGAGGCCTATGTTAAGCAGTGGACTTGTGAAAGGCTGTAATGATGATGATGATGATGATACGTAATTGTTGCGTTCGGGAAATTACGACACATCTTCTCGTCAGGTATACCTCAATCTCTGAAAACTAAAGTGTACAATTAGTGCGTGTTGCCAGTGATGACTTACGGATCTGAGACGTGGTCCTTCACTGCTGGCCCTATCAGGACGCTCAAGGTCGCTCAGCGAGCTATGGAGAGGGCTATGCCCGGAGTTTCTCTGCGTGATAGACTCAGAAATGAGGATATCCGCAGTAAAACCAGAGTGACCGACATAGCCCAACGGATTAGTAAGCTGAAGTGGCAATGGGCCGGCCATATAGCTCGAAGAACCGATAACCGATGGGGAATAAAGGTTCTCGAGTGGCAGCCTCGTACCGGTAGGCGTAGTGTAGGGCGACCCCCCGCTAGATGGAGTGACGACCTGGTAAGACATGCAGGAAGTCGATGGATGCAGATGGCTCAGGACCGTGCTCAGGACCGACTTGGGGGAGGCCTATGTTCAGCAGTGGACTTGTGAAGGGCTGTAATGATGATGATGATGATGATTTGCTGTCACTCGTAATAAAATTTGTAACGAGGATATCCACAAAAGAACAATAGTAACTGACATAGTTCAGCTGATAGTTAAGCTGATCATCCAGATGTGGAGGATCATGCACCTTCCCTGTTGGACCTTCTGCTGACCTCTCACCCGGACGGATATCAGATTTCCGTCGACGCCCCTTTAGGCTCCTCGGACCATTGTCTGGTCCGGAGTGTTGTGCCACTCACGCTGAAATCGCGGTTGCATTCTGCAGGCTGCCGCCGTGTTTGGCACTATAGGTCAGCCGATTGGAATGGGATGCGGTCTTTCTTTGCATCCTACCCTTGGGGGCGGGTTTGCTTCTCGCCGGATGATCCCAACGTTGTTGCGGATTCTGTTACTGATGTGGTACTTCAGGGTATGGAACTTTTTATTCCTTCCTCTGTGGTGCCCATTGGAGGCAAATCTCAGCCATGGTTTGGTCGCTCCTGTAAAATAGCATCATGCTATAAGCAGGAGTGCTACCAAGCCTGGGTTGATGCATCAGCGTCCCGGGATGTAAACACCAGCGCTCTAAAAAAGAGGTATAATTCCGCCTCTAGGTCCTTCAAAAGAGTCATTGCCAAGGCAAAGTCAGAGCACATAGGCAGAATTGGCGAGAAACTAGTTCGCCTTCCTTCTGGAACCCGTGCATTCTGGTCTCTCGCTAAGGCTGTCCAGGGGAATTTCTGTCAGCCATCTCTTCCATCTCTGCACAGGGAGGACGACTCACTGGCCCATACTGCAAAGGAGAAAGCGGATCTTCTAGGCTCTTTCTTTGCGTCTAACTCGACTCTCGATGACGGGGGGAGTACGCCGCCGACCATCCCGCGGTGTGAGTGCTCCATGCTGGAAGTGCAGTTCACACAGCGCTCGGTTCGCAAAGCACTCCTCTCCCTGGACATCCACAAGTCGAGTGGGCCTGACAGAATCCCCCCAATTGTGCTGAGGACGTGTGCTCCAGAGTTGGCACCGGTTTTAACGCGTCTTTTCCGGTACTCCTACTCCCTAGGCGTAGTCCCAAATTCATGGAAGACGGCTTTCGTCCACCCGATCCCTAAAAAAGGCGACCGCTCAGACCCGTCCAACTACCGGCCAATCGCCATCACCTCCTTGTTCTCAATAACAATGGAGTCCATTGTAAACTGCCAGCTCATGAGGTACCTTGAGGATCACCAGCTGATTAGTGACCGCCAATACGGTTTTCGCCGTGGTCGGTCAGCTGGTGATCTTCTGGTCTACCTCACTCACAGATGGGCGGAGGCAGTAGAGTTCAAGGGGGAGGCATTGGCCGTTAGTTTGGACATTGCGAAGGCCTTCGATCGGGTTTGGCACAAAGCGCTTCTTTCGAAGCTCCCTTCCTATGGGCTTCCCGAGAAATTGTGCGATTGGATCACCAGCTTTCTTGCAGATCGGAGCATCAAGGTCGTTGTAGACGGTGCAAGCTCCGATTGCAAGCCTATTAATGCTGGTGTTCCACAGGGCTGCGTGCTATCGCCAACGCTGTTTCTTCTGCATATCAATGATATGTTGCATACCCGTAACATTCATTGCTATGCGGATGACAGCACTGGTGATGCTCTTTACACCAGCCGAGCCAATATTTCTCGGGAAAACGTCTCCGAGTGCCGGGACAAACTTGTGTCTGAAGTCGAGTCTTTGCTGAACAGAGTCTCGGATTGGGGACGACTAAATCTAGTCCAGTTTAACCCCCAGAATACACAAGTTTGCGCTTTAACCGCTAAAAAGAACCCCTTTGTCGTATCCCCTCAGTTTCAAGGCACTCCCCTTGTTGCCTCAGCCAGTATCGGAATCCTCGGCGTCGACATATCGAGTGACGTGCGGTTTCGTGGTCACTTGGAAGGGAAGGCCAAATTGGCCTCTAAAAAGCTTGGCGTGCTCAGCAGAGCGGGATAGTATTTCATGCCGGCACACCGCCTGCAACTTTACAAGGCGCAGGTTCGGCCGCACATGGAATACTGTTCCCATCTCTGGGTTGGGGCTCCCAGTACCAGCTCCTTCCACTTGACCGCATCCAGCGCAGAGCGGCTCGAATCGTCGACGACCGAGTGCTTTCCGATCGGCTCGATTCACTGGCGCTGCGAAGAGATGTTGCATCTCTTTGCGTATTTTATCGCATCTATCACGGTGAGTGCTCTGAGGAATTGTTCGGATTAATCCCAGCCGCCAAATTTCGTGAACGCACTACACGGCAAACGTCCCGATACCATCCACACCATCTGGATGCTTGGCGGTCCACCACTGTACGTTTCACAAGGAGTTTTCTTCCACGTACAACCTCTCTGTGGAATAGTTTACCACCGGCGATTTTTCCGGACCGATACGACCCGGGGACCTTCAAGAAAAGAGCTTACTCCTTTCTAAAGGGCCGGCAACGCACCCGCAATTCTCCTGGTGTTGCGGTTGATCATGGGCGGCGGTAGTCACTTAACATCAGGTGAGCCGCATGCTCGTTTGCCCCCTTTTCCATAAAAAAAAAAAGCTGATACTGAATAAGCCAGCCATAGGGATCGAAAAACCGACAAATGGAGGAGTTAAAATGTTCTAATACGAAGTCGACGCTGCCTAGTATTGGCTAGCGCATTTATTAGCGATCTCTACTATGAGTACATGGAGAGAAGACCTGATGAAACATGTGAGTGATGGGAGTCGATGGATGCAGGTAGCTCAAGACTGTGTTTTGTGTGAATTTTCGCGGTATATGTTCTGCAGTATACTTTTGATGGGCTGTAATTAATTTTTGTATAATTGTAATCAATACTGAAATAAACGATACATTTTAGAACGAATTTATTTTTATTTATACTTCAAACTTTATAAGACAGATAATACAAAATTGTCACCGTACCGCAAGTGAAATATATGCCCTTTGCGAACAGATACTCTAAACTTGAAAATACTCATTAAAAACAGACCGTACGTTATTCACTGTCGGAGTGTTTGTGTTCTTATAAACGGTAAGACTTCAAAGGCGTCCTTTACTTTGGGACGTATAGTAAGGTTGCGTCAGAGACGTTAACTTAAGTGCAGAGTGAATGGAATGCTCGTATAATAACAAGCAATTACTTATTATAAATGTTTATTGAAGACGTCTCTAGGCGTGACTTGGGATAACGCAGATCTTTTTTAAGAGGTTTTCAATTCACCTGTTATGCGCGATATCCTTGTCAATTGTGACTCGATTTTGAGAATTATTTATTTATTGGATATTTTAAACTTTAAAAATAATCCCATGATATATAATTGTCCCATAAAATATATAAATAAGGACAGAAGTTTTAATGGAACTATTTAAACAACACTGATATTTTGATTTACTTTAGTTTACTCTAACAGATATAACAATAACATTTAATAAAAAAGTAAAAGCCAACTTCAAACGACTAATGAATAAAATAATTTTACATTCAGATGTCGCCATTTTTATTCTCTGTACACTATAAAACTCCCTCACATGAGTAGATAAACGGAACATAGATAAAGCTTCATACAACCGTGAGAATCTGTTGCACTCTTACAAGCACGCGGGGCGTGTGTGCGTGACCACTGGACGCTGGCGTACGCGCGGCGAGACTGGAAAAAATCAGTTACGCATTACGCTAGCACAGTCAGTGGACAATCTCTGGGTCAGTGCGACGCACGTTGTTTGTTTTGTTACTTGCAAGTTAGATCCCCTTTTTAATAAGGAGAGGGTACTACTTGTACACGGTGTGTTTATACCTTCTTATTGTCTTTATTTTTATTTTTTTTTGCGCCCGAAGCAATTAAAGGGCTACCCTATACGTAGGGAGGCGGAAAATGCATTGCGCATACCACGATAGCCGGTCTATCGTGGTTATGAGGGACTTACTGTCCTACCGGGGACCCTAAGTGATACTCTCTAAAACCGCCTTTGGGGACAGGCAACCGGCTGATTAAGCTGTATTGTGCCTTATCGTGAGCGACCCTCTTTTGGGAAAAGAGGGCGCAGGCGGCTAAGAGCCGCTGAGGGAGTGCCTACAAAGGCAAATTAATATTAGTTAATACAATAATTCAATTTAATTAGAGTTAGCCTGAGCCGCCAGGAGGCAGTTCAGGTCGTTTGTCAGTTTATTAGGCGGGTCCGAGAGAGAGTTTCTCGGCCTGCGGATTCGATAGCGAGAGGGGGGTGGGGCTGCATAAGTAGCTGCCTCACGAATTAATTGGTTTGGATGCGACTCTAAGGCTTTGAAGAAGTTCTCAGAGAGTTTTTTAAGAAATTGTTGAATTGCTGGGAGCTCTAGGTCCCGATGAAGGTCGGCATTACGGACGTACCAAGGTGCGTTCGCAGCTCGACGACAGAAAAGGTTTTGAACTATTTGGAGTTCATTAATAATATTAGGGCTTGCGTGGGCAAAGACAAAAGGGCGTAGGACATGACTGGTCATATACAGACTTTATAAAGGGTACGCTTGTTTCGAAGGGACATTTTACTGTGTCTGCCCAACATACTGTTGAGCCTACTCAGATAAAACCGTGCGTGACGGGTTACTCTTTTGACGTGGGGCCTAAAAGTGAGCCATGTGTCTAGAGTGACACCTAAATATTTGGCGGTCGTATGCCAGGGGACAGGGGTCCCTAGCATACGTATTGGTGGGGTGTTTTTAAGACGGCGTCGTTTATAGTCGAAGTGAACGGCGGAGCTCTTCTCCGGGTTCACATCGATGCGCCATTTTTTGAACCAAGCTCCTAGGTCATCGACTGACTTTTGTATCTTGTTCCGTATGAAGGGTAGTGAGATGCCTTTACAGTATATAGCAGTGTCATCTGCGAAGAGGGAGAGCTGAACACCTTTCGACGGGATGGGAATGTCGTTGGTGAACAGGATGTACAGCAGAGGAGCAATTACTGAGCCCTGAGGGACACCAGCCTTGATAGTTCGCTGTGAAGATAGCGTGCCTTCGTGTCTAAAACGAGAGGTACGATGCTTTAAGTAGGAGGCCACGAGACGTACTAGACGATCAGGGAGACCTATTTTGTAGAGCTTGTAGATAAGGCCTGTATGCCAGACTCTATCGAAAGCTTTAGCTATGTCGAAAAAGACCGCGATGGTCTTATGACGACGAGGATAGAAACCGCTGAGGATGTATTCCACAATGCGGTGAACTTGTTGGGGACATGAGTGTTGGGCTCGGAAGCCGAATTGATGGGGAATGATAAGAGGGTCACCGTCTGTGGGAAACAGATAGCGCCTCATACGAGTTTGGATGACTCTTTCGAAGAGCTTGCCCATTGCCTTGAGGAGGCTAATGGGACGATGGCTGGAGGGGAGGTTGAGAGGCTTGCCTGGCTTGGGAATTCCAATCACAGTTGCTTCTTTCCACGTAGTGGGAAAGTAACTAAGGTTGAAGCAGGCGTTGAAGATAATAGATAAAAAGGTTAACACCTGCTCAGGAAAGTGTTTTAGGGCTTGGTTGGAGATGCCATTCGCGCCCGGAGCCTTTTTAGGATTAAGTCCTTTAATGAGGGATGAAATTTCATCATTGGACACAGAGATAGGTTCAGACGTCGTGAGGGGTGAGTTCCGGCGGCGGACCTCATCCTCCACTGCCTGTACGTGTGAGGGGTCGACGGGTTGAGAGCTAGGCGAGCATTGAGCGGCAATGCTATCTGCAAAGCACTCAGCCTTTTCCTCGTCCTCGAAGGCAACCGTGCCGTCGGGACGGGAGAGAGGGGAAGTGTGGGTGATAGCGTCTATGCGGAGGGCTCTGGCCATCTGATAGTACGCTGTATGAGATGGAGAGATATTCTCCATGAGTTCACTATTTTCGAGGTCTCGAAATTCAGAGAGGCGGAAGCGGAGTTCTCGTTGAAGACGATTGGCCGCGCGCCTATATTCGGGGGTGGGATATTTTGCTGCTCTCCGGAAAGCAGCTTTTTTTGGCTTTTAATAGGTTGCTAATATGTAGGGGAAGCCCACTATTGTTAGCAACCGGGATGACCTTTTCGTTCTCCTTAAGGGAGGATTTAATAAGGGTGGAGAGTGAATCGACCGCGGTGTCGATTTTTTCGGGACTGTCTAAGTCCGACGGTAGAGAGATGGTGGAGTCCTGTGAGTCCAGAGCTTTAGCTAGGGACTCCTTGAATCCCTTCCAGTTAGTGAAGGTTTTCGTATGTGTTGGGGGAGGTGGCTGATGGCCAAGAATGGGGGAGACCGGTCGGTGATCGGATCCTAGATCGTCTAGAGTCTCGATTGCTCTGAGGTTGGGAGAAACTCCTTGGAGTAACGCAAAATCTAGTACATCGGGGGCGTGATCGATGTTATCGGGAAAGTGAGTAACACCGAGGGGACAAGAGCAAAGTGAAAATACTATGTACTATATGTTACACTTTATTATTCCTTTTCAATGTATTGACAAAATAAAATTGTACTAGTTTGGGGTGAAGGGAAGCGTAGCCTTATTCCTCACTTCGTTGCAATTTTTTTTTGCTATCTCTTTTCTGATACTATGATCGATTCGGTTTCGACGATTTCGATTCGAGATAACCTACATAGTGTGAACAGTGTATAGATACATTTTCATGTCCTTAGTATTAATTTCAAATATAAGATTCTTGATAACTTGTTATCAATTGATATAACGTAGTGATATTACATAACATAATATAAACAACATTCTAAATTCTAATTCTAATACTAAAAACCTTAAAAATATATATTATAATAACTAAAATATATTATTAAAAAGGAGGTCCTTTAGGCAAGGTTCCGAAGATACTGGCAGCGTTTCCCCGTTGAATAGCTAGACTAATTCTTTGTCCGAGGAAGCTGCTAGCTCTTCGGTCTCCTGTGACGTCGATTAACCTTTTAGCTATTTCCTTAAAAATACTTATAGCGCTAGGACCCCACGGACCAAGGGTCTCGACACCGAAAGGGACAAAAATATATTCGGAGCCTAGACCCCTGTATTTGCATACTAAGAGCACCTTGCCCGGCGGGAGATCTCCCCTTTTCCTTCCACGGCCACATTTTTATATTTTGGGGCTTTTGTATCGAATATCGAATTCGTAAATTATAAGTCGTGCTAATTTTATTCGTGATAAACCCACGCTGCAACTTTATTAAGGCCCACTCATACCAACGTAAATGGAGACCTTTTTTACTGGAAACGAGGCATTCCGTCTCAAGCCTCAGGGGTGACAAAGCATCTGCGTTTAGATTCTTAATCGAGGATAGATGTAGATGTCTAGGGGCTATAGCATCCACATATTACGCTGGTATTCTGTGAGAGCGTGATCCTTCCCCTTTCGAGCCAACCCATTCATGCTACAACCATAATATAGCTGCAGGGTGGCTTAACCACGTACAAAAATATTCAGCCGCAAAATGTTGAACTTTTGAACAATATTCCCGCTTCGGATATATTATTATGTAAATGAGTTGTAAGCAAGCCAACTCTTTTTGATGCAAAAAAATAAGTAAGCATATTAGTACTATTCATACCATCGCACTACGTTTTATTATTTTTAAGATTATTTATAGTGTTTGCATTTAATTACTTACAGATTGCGATCGACGCATCTTGAGATTTGTCTTAATAATTTGACTGTGCAAGATCGAATTCACAGTCCTGAAACGCCGCAGCTGATATACCAAGCCGCTACGTTACCGAGGGTTTGGTTCGAATTCATGGTATGTCAACAACAGAGCGTGTAGAATTTTTCGTAAATTTGCTGAGATTTTCATGTCGAGCAATTAAAGTACAAGACCTTTTGCATTTGCATCTTAACCATTTGCACCCTTTTCGCGATTTTTTTATCACTTGTTATATTTCAGTGTTAGACTTACGTAGTGGTAAGTAGCAAAAATCAAAGATAATATTTAAATAAAGCATTATGACTCAAAACTTAATAAGCCGAAAAGGATTTAGTTTAATTAATCGAAAGTTGCTCGGCAAGTGATAATTACACGCAAATTGAGCTTGGGGACACAAGCTAGAAATTAATTAGAAAAAAATTACGTTTTTATTTTGTCCTGTGAATTTTAAACCAAATCTAAGTAAGTAAATTTAGGTCTAATCGACGCAATCTGGTCTTTTCAGTACACGTAAATCCATCCACCCATCTCATTTAAAACCCATAGTGTCAAAATGGCTAACAACCGTTAGGTAGAATTAAACCACGCTCTTTGACAGTCGCATTTTTAACGCAAACAGGTTCAGAGACTAAAAAGACGAGATCGGCAACCACGATTTAGACGTTATGCTATGGTGCAGGAGACCCTCTATCGCGAACCCAAGATCGCAAATTACACCTTAGTTAGAAATGATAGGTTGACCAGCCCCAGGGGCGGCATCTTGATCTATTACAAAAGATCCTTGCAATGATTAACGATGGACGCCGTCTTTTTAACTAAAATAGAAGTTTCTATATGTAAGGTAGCTAAGTCTGGCCATCCGCCACTTATTATCGTCTCAGCGTATCAACCGCCAATGAAACGTATTATAGATTCAGACATTTTAGAATTACTAAACCCAGGCCCCAATTTAATAATAGCTGGATACCTTAACAGTAAACATTCCTCTTGGAACTCACAAACAACCCACATGGCAGGGTGTTGTTCGATCTCATGGAGCGACTAAACTTCGATGTTATCGCGCCTGAGACTAGTTCAACTGAGAAAGTTCCAATCCACTGTCCATTTGCTACCAGTCAACAACCGGACAGTCCTTCCAGTCCTTGACGTAGCGATATTCAAACATGTCCGGTTCTCGATAACATCCATCGAAACAATCCTAGAGCTTAACTTGGAACATGGACCAGTCCTATTGAAGCTGGGCCAGCCAAACTCGATTCTACGGCCTTCCAGCACTTAAACACAAGTTCCGACAAAATAGACTCGCCAGAGGATGTTAATAAGGCGATTGTCACCCTTTCGGCCCACCTCATCTCAGCGGTCGAAGAATTTTCTAGAAACGCTCGCGTGTCGAGCAATCGACACCTGAAGTTTCCGATTGATATTCAACAACTGAACAGAGCGATGAACGCGGCCCTTAGAGAATACGATCACTAGCGCACAATATATAATAAATTTAGGCTGCGCAACCTCCAAAACGAGATTGAAGAGCGCATTGCAGAACTTTGAAAGAAAACGTGAGTAATCTGCTGCAGGATATCGAGCCATCCCAAACTGCCTTCTAGCAGTTGACCCGAGTTCTGTAAGCAGATCAATCCTTATCCATACAACCTCTCATTAGGCCAGGAAACGACGACTGAAAAAGCATAATGCCTCGCGGACAGTTTAGAGTGCCAATGCGAACCCATAGAGCCCGCTCACTTCGCAGAGGTCGAAGCGGAAGTCGAGCATAGGTCTGCGTTACCACCAATGAACGACCCTATAGAGCCTGTGACTGTCGATGAATTAAGAAACAATTAAAAACCATAAAAAGAGATCAGCACCCGGCACCGACAGCATTATCAACAGGGTGCATATATCACTGTGCCACTGGTTTGCCTCCTAGTGGGCATTTTCAATGCTCTACTCTCTAGCTGCTTCTTCCCGGACGCCTGGAAAGAAGACGTTTTAGGAATCTCGAAACCAGGGAAACCGCGCAACTTAGCCTCCAGCTACAAACCTATAGGCCTCCTCAGCACACTGGGGAAAGTGTACGAACGGTTTATGTTAAAGCTCTCTTGAAATAAGAGTAGGTCTGTGTCCATCAGTGGGACGTATATAAGATGTAATTTTAGTTGTATATCTTAACGATCGATTATTTTATGCTATAACTTTAACTTTAAAAAATTAAGACGATAAAATTTGAATATTAGCTTTGTTTACTTTTCCGAGTAAGTAAATTTAAAACTATAATATCTTTTTGCGCCCCAGAAAATTAAAATAAATGTTTTTTTTTTAAATTTATTATTTCAAACACTTTTAAAATGAATATATTTGTATTTCCCCGAGATACAAAACAAAACATTTTTTGCAACAAGTTTTCGAAACCAAAAGCTTCAAAGTATTACAAGTTAGATGTTTTTGGTGCACCCGCATGGTTAGACAGATAGAAGATACTCAATACTAAATTGTCATCTTTACTTTATATATCATGTACTCAGAACAATAAAGAAGGAAAGATGAACTGCTGGATGCATTTTAAGTAATGCAATACCGAACAAAAACATGCTCAGCTTATTGTAAAATATGCACTTACGTACACGTCTAAAATAATTTGCAACCAAAAAAATGGTTTTAGATGTATATGTGTGCGTCGACCAGTGAAATTTTAAAAGCTGATAAAGAAAGAAAGAAGAAAGATGTATACGTGAGAACTCGTATCTTTCTTTCTTGGCTTGAGATCATATATCGTGGACTGTGTACTCCTCCTTACTTGTCCTCGTACATATAACGGGATGGGATGATGGAGTCTCGTATGCCCTTATCATCCGCTACTGGTCCTATATGTTATTGTTATATGTATCATCATCATTATTATCCATGCCACAAAGCACGGTCCATCGACTTCCTGCATGTCTTACCAAGTCGTCACTCCATCTAATGGGGGGTCGCTGCCACCCGTGAACCTTTCTTCCGCATCGGATTTTCAAGCTATATGGCCGGCCCATTGTCACTTCAGTTTACTAATCCGTGTCAAATTTAAATAAGTACTATCGATCCGCTCCGGCCTCGCCCGGGTGATGTCTAGATATCGACAGCGGCGCCACCTACCGCCACCTACTCAAACATATACAAAAAATTTCACCAGAATCGGTCGAGCCAGTGTGAAATTTTTGCGAGACTAACGAACAGCAATTGATTTTTGTATAAAGAGATTACAACTTATATATATCATATACTGCCTCGTTGTTCTAGTGGTTGTAGTAGTGCGACTGCCGGTCATGAGGTCCTGTGTTCGAATCCCGGGTCGGGCCAAAAAATCAATTATTGAGTTTTCAGTAAAACAAAAATTTCAGTAGCTGCCCTGAATCAGGACGCTGGCGGTGTCTCACTGCCTCGGAAAGCACGTAAAGCCGTTGTTCCTGCGCCTGATCTCTCTCCCGGTCGTGTCGGTTTACCGTCTCATCGGATTACGAGAGTGAGGGAATAGAGAGAATCCTGCGCCGATGGTTAGTCTCCCTTGAGGCTGGCCGCCGTGATCGATATTCGGTCTGCAGGACATTATTATATCGTATCATCTTTAAATCTACTCTTGTAATCTATATAAAATGGTTCAATACTATTTACTTACGAAAGAATAATTGAATGTTTTTAAAAATTTGTATATAATAACTAGAGAGTCCCGTGGCGCAGTAGCTTAGAAATAAGTTGAAATGCTAAGGGCCACGGGTTCGAATCCCGCACGGCACATGTAATTGTATGGCCTGCAAATAATATTTCCGGGTCTGAACATTTGTCCTTGTGAAGTTTATATATATAGACTGCCCCCACGATACAGGATAATATCCCAGTGTGGAGGTAACGTTTTTTGAAAAAAAAAACAGAACGACAAGAAGAATTTTATTTAGATACACATTTACATAAGTCACCATAATGTTATATTAATTTGAAAAGTATTCTTAATTATCAAATTAAATAACTAAGAGCTGTAGTAAGAACGATTAATCCTTTTAAGATGTCCAATGAGCTTAAATTATTTAAGGTACATTTAGCGAAGTTTAAGTTTCGATTGATAAAACTTCTTAATAGATTGTTTTAAAAGTAAAATAATCAAATATACCAGTTTTTACTTGCAATTACGTCTGTGTAAAACTTAAACAAAAAAAAATTAATTTAAAAATTTAAAGAAATAGCGCTATGCTTACTTATCAACTAAAATATATGCTTAATCACTCCCAGCATTACTCTATTTCTGTCCGTGATGTTTTATCATGCCCAGCAAGCAGTAAACGACAATAGCGTAATGGCAGGGCGCGGACCGCGAACTCAAAAAGGTCGTGGGTTCGAATCCGCCATTCGACTACTGGCGTGAACCACTCGTAACACACGCAATATAAGCTTACCACGAGTGGTTAAGGGGAATATTAGTTATATATATATATATATAGCATTGTCAATATTATTATTTTTTTACTTACTTAATTACTTATCGTCACGCACAATCCCTAACGGGGTAGCCAGAGAGAACAGATCGCCAAGTGTCACGATCCTTACATACCTCTTTCGCTTCTTTCAGGTTCATTAACTTCTTCATACATGCACGTCTAGGTATCCGAGTACTCTTGACCCTCCCCTCTTCGAGCAATTTGCTCACATGGTCTTCGAAAGTTAGTCTCGGTCTACCTCGACACCTTTTAATATTTACTTTTGCTCTATATATTTTCTTCACCATTCGGTCTTCACTCATTCGTTCAACGTGCCCAAACCATTGGAGTACGCCCCTATCAATTTTTGTGATAAGGTCATCTTTCAATCCTGCCATATTGCGAATTTTATTTTATTTTTTTACTTACTTACTTACTTACTTACTTATCGTCACGCACAATCCCTAACGGGGTAGCCAGAGAGAACAGATCGCCAAGTGTCACGATCCTTACATACCTCTTTCGCTTCTTTCAGGTTCATTAACTTCTTCATACATGCACGTCTAGGTATCCGAGTACTTTTGACCCTCCCCTCTTCGAGCAATTTGCTCACATGGTCTTCATTTTTCAATTTTTTTTAAATAAAAAATAAAATAAAAATAAATAAAATTAACAGCGAGGGCTAACCATCTGATCCATGGTAGCTCAAATGGTTAGCGCTCGCTGTAAATTTCGCGACGCGAGCAAACCGGGTTCGATGCCCGTCAGCACCAATGAAATTGTTAATTGCAATTTTAAGTGCTGATTTACCACGTGCTCGGCGGTGAAGGAAAACATTGTGAAGAAACCTGCATGTCCGAAAAATAAGAAAAAAATTATTTCGAAGACATGTGAAGTTCGCCAACACGCATTGGGGCAGCGCGGCGGACTATTCCATGCCCTAAAACCCTCTCAGAAATGATAGGAGGCCTGTGGCCAGCAGTGGGACGTATATAGGCTGTAACTTTACTTTACTTTTACATTCTCCTGCAGTGTCCTCGGTTTGATAAAGCCAGATACGATTTCGAGTCTGAAACCGATATTCAGATAATTAAAGAAAATTTTTCAAATGCTGCTCATTGAAAAAAACGACACGAAATAAGTTTATTCAATTTTGTGAGGGTGTAGTTAAACAAGTCACTAAAAATAATCAAAAATAAACTATATAAATTTAATATAATTTATTATGACGAATGTTATTAATATGATAAATATGGCTCGATTATTGTTGATTATCATTTCATCATCATCATCATTACAGCCCTTCAGAAGTCCACTGCTGAACGTAGGCCTCCCCCAAGTAACGCCACAAAGCACGGTCCTGAGCCACCTACATCCATCGACTTCCTGCATGTCTTACCAGGTCGTCACTCCATCTAGTGGGGGGTCGTCCTACACTACCTCTACCGGTACGAGGCTGCCACTCGAGAACCTTTCTTCCCCATCGGTTATCGATTAACGTCTAACAGCCACGAGATTAAGAGTGTGATCGGACAGTTTTTGTGTTCTTCTGCGGCGGGTCTTGTAGAACTTAGCTCCGACCGCATGGATAGTTTCCACGAGCTTGTCAATCATATCGTCCACTGCATTGCAATATTCTAGGCACTGAAAGCGGTTACGTAACTCGAGCTGAAAGGTTTCGGGATTCTGGATTAAAGCACGAGTGGGACGGAGCGTTGACTTCATTAGACGAGACCTCTCCAACTTAACATTTAGGCTCAGTGTGCCTCTAACCATTCGGTGATCGCTGCCGGTTTTCACCCTTGCGATCACTGAGATATCACTGAACAGTTGGCGTGTGGTCGTCATAATGATCTCATTTTCGAGCCCCGACGGTTCGACGAAAAATCTCATTTTTCGTCGAACCGTCAGGGCTCGACCAGGTCCACTTCCTGTGGGGCCGCTTCTGTCGCTCTATATAAAACACGCTTTGGTCGTGAGCTATTATGAACTTAGAACGTAAGAACTACGTCACAGCCATGACTTTTTTAAATAATATTTTAAGATAATTTGAAAGTATGCAGATCTATTACAGGTTCTTTATACTTCTGTGAAATTTCGGATTATTCAGATTATAAAGAATGGGTGAAAACTAAATTATATAATTTCATTACAATAATTCTATACCTAAATAATAACCTTAAAAAATCCTGATAAATAAATACATTACCTCAACGTTTTCGCTTACAAATGGCGCCCAACAAAAGTTCTATCTCACGGCGGCTTTGAAACTTTTCATGAACCAACTAAAAACTATTTTGATGAAAACCAAAGAGATTTAACAATTGATGTAAATAGCAAAAATGGAAATTATAAGATTTAAAAATGATTGCGTTTGTGTTGCTATGAAAATATTCCCTTATTATTAATCATTTTATTAGGTTTTGAGTTGTTATTGGGAAGATGCTGCTGATTGTTATCTGGCAATCTCCTGTTTCATTTACTTTATCGCCTCTTACGTCATCCACGGTATGACATTGGGGTAGTTTCTCTTAATCCACCACTAAGCAGTCTCATATAAACTCCGGTTACCAACAAGCCCAATAAGCGTCAAATAGAAGCAATCATTAGTGCAGGTCAATGTTCATTAGTCGACCACTGATAGGGAGTAATAAAATAGAGCTTTACTTATACGGCAGCTTTCAAAATAGCTATTGTGCCCAATAATTGAAACTGTGGTTGTTGAATAATATTGCCATACTTTAAAAAAGTTTCTCTTTGTACAAAGCGACATATGGAAATGTTATTTTCCAGGGTTTATTGAGTAACTCACAAAAATATTTTTCATGAAAAGTACGAAAACGTGTCGCAGTGAACCGAAAAAAGATAAAAGCTACAGAAAGTCATTTGTTATTTAAGCTCATTCCTTTCACATTGGAAAAGGGTTTTGTTACAAACTGTCAACAATACTTTCAACGTTCTCGCTAACTCAGGATTACTTCATTTCACGTCACAGATTTTTCTTATTTCAAACAGTCTTTGGAATCAGTCAGCTTTTGGAGTATTTTGTATTTCTACAGCGATCGATATTTTTCATCACTATCCGCTGTAAACAAACGATACAGTAACCCACTCACGCCAGTGACCGAGTACGGAGTGAGTCAGTGTATCTGACTATCTTACAAGGCTGCTCAAGACACTGAAAATTTCGTGAATAATATACTACTGCGAAGATACTACCAGAGCTACTGCGCCCATGGGAACTTGATCTGGAGACTGCGGGGACGCCCGAACCCCCCTAGAGATCGCTATCGGGTCCTCTCGCCCGGGCGCTAACCGGCACGATGGAGCCACCTTGGGATTTTTCACTAGTTGGCGAGGCAGCTTTTCATAAGTAGCTAATTCAACTATTGAGCCCCAAACTACCCGCGGTCGGCCAGCGGAACACCGTGCTTCAGATCCTGCTACCCTCCACAACTAAGCACCCGACACAGCAACAACTACAGCTTCGCACGCGGTTCACACACACAACGCTACTGTTCAGACCCATTCTCCATATGACTTCACCAAGCATCATGCCGGAACACGACAACGTCATTTGGCGACAAGACTTTACATTGGTAACCAAAAAGCCAGCGGCCTAAACCTATTACCGGAATTGGTGCTGATTGTTCAGCACTAATAGGAGGACACGTGCAGGGAGTCAGATTTCAAATATTTCCTACGGGCGCGCGCAGCCCCGTCCCTAGATTAAGCAAAATGCAAATACGTTGCCAGCCCTGACGACTAAGATTGAATCCCTCTTGGCAGTAAAATGGATTTCCGGTTCTCTACACTTACCACACGAAACAGCTGCATTAATTTGCTATTTTACGCTGGTGATCTAGTTAATCAACTTTATAACTACAATATGACGTACTATCGATTATCTATTACCGGTGTCAGATGCGCTCATTGGGGAAGCTTAATTCCGTTTAGCTTTCCAATAACTCATCTGGCTTCGAAGCTGAACGCGCACATTCATATAAAATTTCTCATAAGCGTATAATATAAATTAAGATTAAATTATATTAAAAACACTACGATCCTTACCAGAAACTGACTAGCTGGTAACACATGCATGAAGTGAGAGGGTCGGGGATCGTGTTTTGTGCCTATGTCGGTCTGTCTGTCAATCACTGACGTTTTTTCTCTATCATTAAAGCATAGAATAGAACAGGATAGAATAAAAAGAATATCTTTTATTCAATATAGAATACAAGTAATTCTTATTGAAAGGAATTTTTTACTTGACCACTGGTTCGAATATAACTTCTGTGCTGGGAATAACCGGCAAAATACACAGCGTATTTTTTGCAAAGCATATTATAAAATAAAAACACAGGTAGTACAAACTATCTACATATGTAGCAGATATCTATCGCTGAGTCTTAATATCCCTCATTCAAAGGCGAATCACGTATCGCATTAGCGTCGGTTGTGTGTATTTCCTAATGTACACTTAAGACTATTAAGTGTGGAGGTGTTCGACTTAATGGTGCGATTATTAGTACACAACTACATATAAAAGAAAAGTGCTTTCTAAACTAGACAAAGGCAACTTTTTTATACGTGGTAGAGCCATGTTGCAGTTATATTAGTAGTACAGTTGTAGCACGAATGCGTCGGCTCGACCGGGGAAGGACCACGCTCTCACAGAATACCAGCCTAAAATAGTAGCTTAATGCTGCTGTGTTTCGTATGATAAGTGTAGAGAACCGGAGACCCTTTAAACTGGAAACAAGGTACTCCAACTTCGTCGCCACGGGTGACGACGCATCTGCATTTTGATTCGTAATCGAGGATAAATGTAGATATCTATGGGCCACAGCAACCACTTACCATCTGGTAGACCTGTGTGCTCGTTTTTCACCATATCCTATTAAAAAGAGACTTTATTTTTGTATGCAGATGTTAAAAAATAATTAAAGGAACATTTATACACAAAAAGAGTTATAATAATATAAAAGAATATATAAATGAAAATAACACCGGGGAATGAGGTTATCGCCACCAAGCTGGGTCTTTGAAAATTCTTTCAAAAATTGTACAAAATAAACAATTGTAATGTGAAATATGTTTAAAAAAAAGTCCCGCTGGGTTTTTGCTGGTTCTTCCCAGGGCAGAGGTTTTTTTCCAAACCAGTGGTAAATAATATATATATATATATATATATATATATATATATATATATATATATATATATATATATATATATATATATTCAAAAAGTAATATGCAATAATCTATATTGAATAAAATAATTCATTTAATTTCCTTTCATACAGAAATTAATTGTTTCGATCAAAAACAATAATATATTTCGGGAAAACCCCTAAATGTTATCAATTTTTTGTTATTTTTTTGGAATAAGAGTGGTAAACGTGCACACGGTCCTCGCGATGTAAAGTGGATGCTGTGACCCATAGACATCTACATCCATCTTCGATTAAGAATCAAAATGCAGATGCAGACCTCTACTGCCTTATCAATAAAAATCGCCTATTCCAAGTGTAAAATAAGCTTGTGCGATCACTAAGGGTTCTTTTAGGTATCGTGATATATTTCTGTTCATGTGATCATTTCTATAGTAATATAAAATACCTAAACCTGAAATGAAATATAAATAATAACAATAATTCGAAGATACACTTGGACTAGCTAATCTCAAGGACTAAGCTAAAATGCCTCGTAATTCCAGTAAACATTTGCCATACAAACGCAGCTGCTATTTTACGCTGGTATTCTGTGAGGGTATGGTTCTTCCCCGGTCAAGCTGAACTATTCATGCTAAATCTTACCATAGCTTCAGCACAGGTTAGTCCAGTCCAGTACAGACTCCACCACGTAAAATTTATTATATTAAATAACAATTGAAATAATAAAATTATACATAATTATTTGTTTATCAAAAAATAATCGAACCTTTATATATATACAAATAAAGTTACAGCCTTTAAAAGTCCCACTGCTAGGCGCAGGCGTCCTCTCATTTCTGAGAGGATTTCAGGGCAAGGACATGTCAACCACGCTGCTCCAATGTATATTGACGAACTTAACATGTCTTCGAAACATTTTTTTTATTTCTCGGACATGCAGGTTTCCTCACGATGTTTTTCTTTTTCGCTGAGCGCGTAGTTAATTGATGCCCGCCAGCACCAAAGAAACTGTTAGTTGCAATTTTAAGAAAATAATGTAAATTGTTGTTTACAATTTTTAAAATGACACATGTCTCATTCCTATCATTACAAGCATCGTTCAGAAGAATTTATAATCGAAAATAAGTGAAAACTATTTTAAATTTATTTATTTATTTAACTTCATACAACATAATATATGTTTTAAAGACGGACTTAATCCTTAGGCGTTCTCTACTAGTCAACCTTTGGATGATGCAAATATGAAACTGTTGAGATGTAAAGAATAGATATAAGCATATTACATATAAACATATACACAATGTAACCTAATTGTAACTATTTAAGGATTGATTATTGCAAATATATTCAGTATTTACTCAGCAGTCTCGGCTTTCATTTCTCTCTCGTGTCACATTACATGGCGACCCTGCCAGGCGGTGCGCGGCGACAGTGCACGCGCACCGCCGTGGCCTGCATAAATAGTTAAGGAAAAATAGAAAAATTAATATAAAACTAAAGGAACAATTTTCAACTATTGAATTGATACTACCGGATTTGACAAGTAAGCCGAAACGGAGGCGTAAGAAGAGGCAACAAGGTTATTATTTCTTTAAGGAGATATGCTAATAAAATCTATTAGAAAAAGAAGAAAAATGTTACGGAAAAAACGGGAAAGATCAACTTCAGAAACAAATATTACGAGAGCTTCAAATATTACATGAAGATTAAACGAATTAGATGGTGAGACCACAAATTTAAGAAAAATAGAAGAAACTTAAGTCCTGCAAGCCTTAGCCGATAAGAAAATAGAAAAATTGAGCCGAAAAGAACAAATTATGAGGTAACTTCGCACCTATGTGATTTTAATTCTATTTCAAACTTTATTTAACAAATTGAGATTGTTTTTTTTTTTTGCTATTATGTTTTTAAATTTAAATATTAAATATTCTGTATTTTACATATAATTTGCCGTGTAGTGGCGGTTAAGAATATCCACTACCCCATATCTTCCCGTGGGTGTCGTAAAAGGCGACAGAGGGAGACAGGCAGGAGATGGGCAGCAGCATCTTCCTGATAACAACAACTGTACGACAAAAAAACTGCGGTTGCCAACCCGCTCGCCAAGCGTGGCAACTATAGCAATATACCCCCCATGAATGTGGCTCTCCAGCACCTTATAAACGGCAGGGCCCCAGGCGAGGATGGAATTACAGCGGAGCTTCTGAAAGCGGGTGGAACACCGGTACTTGAAGTCCTTCAGAAGCTCTTCAATTCCGTCCTCCATGGCGGCACTACTCCAGAGGCGTGGAGCAGAAGTGCGTTGGTCTTGTTCTTTAAGAAAGGCGACAACGCTCTCTTAAAAAACTACAGACCGATTTCCCTTCTGAGCCGCGTCTATACGCTGTTTTCGAGAGTCTCGCACGCAGACTCGACGACTTCCAGCCTCCCGAACAAGCCGGTTTCCGAAAAAGCTTCAGTACCATAGACAACATACATACCCTGCGGCAGATTGTACAGAAAACCGAAGAGTACAATCTGCCATTTTGCCTGGCGTATGTGGACTATGAGAAAGCCTTTGATTCCGTCGAAATTTGGGTGGTGCTACAGTCCCTCCAGCGGTGCCAAGTTGACTGTCGGTATATCGAAGTGCTGAAGTGTTTGTACAGTAGGGCTACGATGGCTATCCGAGTACAGAACCAGAGCTCGAAACCTATCCAATTGCAGAGAGGTGTAAGACAGGGTGACGTTATATCCCCAAACTCTTCACCGCTGCATTGGAAGAGGTTTTCAAGCTACTGGACTGGAAAGGATACGGTATTGACATCAATGGCGAGTACATCACTCACCTTCGATTTGCCGACGATATAGTCCTTATGGCAGAATTGCTGGAGGACTTAAGCACTATGCTCCATGACCTGAATAGTGCCTCCCAACGGATAGGTCTTAAGATGAACATGGACAAAACAAAGATCATGTTCAATGTCCACGTCACACCTATGCCGGTAGTTGTTGGGAGCACTATGCTCGAAGTTGTTGACGAGTACGTTTACCTGGGACAAATAGTCCGACTAGGTAAGTCCAACTTCGACAGAGAGGTCAATCGACGGATTCATCTCGGCTGGGCAGCGTTCGGGAAATTACGACATATATTCTCGTCAGGTATACCTCAATCTCTAAAAACTAGATTGTACAACCAGTGCGTGTTGCCAGTGATGACTTACGGATCTGAGACGTGGTCCTTCACTGCTGGCCGTATGAGGACGCTCAAGGTCGCTCAGCGAGCTATGGAGAGGGCTATGCTCGGAGTTTCTCTGCGTGATAGACTCAGAAATGAGGATATCCGCAGTAAAACCAGAGTGACCGATATAGCCCAACGGATTAGTAAGCTGAAGTGGCAATGGGCCGGCCATATAGCTCGAAGAACCGATAACCGATGGGGAAGAAAAGTTCTTGAGTGGCAGCCTCGTACCGGTAGGCGTAGTGTAGGGCGACCCCCCACTAGATGGAGTGACGACCTGGTAAGATATGCAGGAAGTCGATGGATGCAGGTGGCTCAGGACCGTGCTTTGTGGCATTACTTGGGGGAGGCCTATGTTCAGCAGTGGACTTGTGAAGGGCTGTAATGATGATGATGATGATTATTCACAATATACTTCATTATCAAATATTTTATTACCTACAATAAAAAAACAATTATAATACAATATTAAAAATTAAGTTGAATTTTAAGCACTTATGTGGCACTTCTAGTGCGCCTTCCAAGACCACTTTATATTCCCTTTTATGCATTTATAGTTTTGTATTATTTTTTTACTGTGTCCTGCCAAACAATTAATGCAATAATAAAATAATAGATTCCAATTTCACGTACTTGATTTAAAATAACACTGTGATACATTTCGTTGACTTTTTTTCCCGAATCCAAATTTTAAAGGGTTAGAAACATTTCACTATCATTATAAGTTTTAATTTTTTTAAGGCATTAAATCTTCATCATCATCATTCATCATTACAGCCTTTCACAAGTCCACTGCTGAACATAGGCCTCCCCCAAGTAATGCCACAAAGCACGGTCCTGAGCCACCTGCATCCATCGACTTCCTGCATGTCTTACCAGGTCGTCACTCCATCTAGTGGGGGGTCGCCCTACACTACGCCTACCGGTACGAGGCTGCCACTCGAGAACCTTTCTTCCCCATCGGTTATCGGTTCTTCGAGCTATATGGCCGGCCCATTGCCACTTCAGCTTACTAATCCGTTGGGCTATGTCGGTCACTCTGGTTTTACTGCGGATATCCTCATTTCTGAGTCTATCACGCAGAGAAACTCCGAGCATAGCCCTCTCCATAGCTCGCTGAGCGACCTTAAGCGTCCTCATACGGCCAGCAGTGAAGGACCACGTCTCAGATCCATAAGTCATCACTGGCAACACGCACTGGTTGTACAATCTAGTTTTTAGAGATTGAGGTATACCTGACGAAAAGATATGTCGTAATTTCCCGAACGCTGCCCAGCCGAGTTGAATCCGTCGATTGACCTCTCGGTCGAAGTTGGGCTTACCTAGTCGGACTATTTGTCCCAGGTAAACGTACTCGTCAACAACTTCGAGCATAGTGCTCCCAACAACTACCGGCATAGGTGTGACATGGACATTGAACATGATCTTTGTTTTGTCCATGTTCATCTTAAGACCTATCCGTTGGGAGGCACTATTGAGGTCATTGAGCATAGTGCTTAAGTCCTCCAGCGATTCTGCCATAAGGACTATATCGTCGGCAAATCGAAGGTGAGTGATGTACTCGCCATTGATGTCAATACCGCATTAAATCTTAAATTTATTTAATAACTTATGATGATGAAAGAAGCGAAAGAGGTATGTAAGGATCGTGACACTTGGCGATCTGTTCTCTCTGGCTACCCCGTTAGGGATTGTGCGTGACGATAAGTAAGTAAGTAAGTAAGTATGTAAAATATAACAAACTTTCTTTTAAATGTTTAAATAAATCAATGTATCGTTGTGTAAAGTTGATAACTCTTATAATGTGATTTTCAATTATTCTGTATACACGACATAATAAATAACATACTTTCAGTAATATTTTTCGATCTTTATAAAAGTGATATAGCTTTTAACGATGTAACCATGTGGACTTCTGAATAAATAAGAAATTAAAAATATCAGGCTAAGGTACATTTTTTTTACTCGCACTCATTTATATGAGTACTACTACTTATGTAGTAACAAATTGTACACGTTAAGTTGACATTAGGCATGATCATACGATGCGATTATTTTTAACGTTTATTATCAATTATATTTTCATATTTTCTGGCTAAAATAACACTTTTTATTTCTTTTGAAAGACAAGAAGCTAGTTAGGTAGGTAAATATAACAGGAGTCAATCTTTACACAGATTTTTAAGATCACACGAATATAAAAGGTCTGCTAACAATTTCTTACGAATGATACTGATGTTTCTAAAAATATGTATGTATATATATGTATATGTATCTTATAAAAACATAGTAACATAGATGATAAATTTAAACTTAACACAGCAACATGCAACACATGAACAGGTGTATGATAAATCACAACAACATTGTAATAGCGATAAAATAATAAGTATAGGAAAATAAATCAGTAAATGATAATAGTAATATTATATAGATGAAAATAATAAATAAATAACAGTGTAAACTGGAATAAAGTAATTAAGAGAGGTTTTAATAACAATGTTTCAAAAAGAAAGTTAAACACCGACAAAGAAAATTTATTGATAAGAATGTTATCTCATTTGTACAAAAATTAGAAAGCATGTAATTGGTACGAGGAACGGAAGAAAGGAATGTTCGAACGTGTAAATACGAATGATTTAGTTACTAAGTTTTGTCAATATTGGACTGATCACCCAAATATTGATGATGCTTAAACTGTGCGACTTGAAATGAGTGAGAATGGTGCAAGTTAGTATATAGAAGTGGAGCACGAAAGTATATAAATAAAGAACAAGGTAATGAAGATATAAAGCAGGAATAAATATTTATGACAATAATAAAAATAAAAGAAAATATGACATTGACCACTAAGTAATGGAGAGATATGGGAACGTCCATCACTGGTAAAGCATATAGTCCTCAAGCATGTGTGGATCATTAAAGTAATGATTAATAAAATATTTCGTAGTTATAAAAAAAGTAAATAGAGAACTTTCCTTTTTTTTAAGTATCGAGGGAGGTGTAGTGTATGTGCCTCCACCCTACTAGCATATATTAATAAATGTACTTAGGTTTAAGGAGCGGTCTAATTAAAGTTTTAGTAACAACCGCACGTCTCCTTCATTGACATCCTACCTATATTACATATAGGTAGGATTTCTATATTAGGACTATTAACGCTACCCAAAATGCTACTAGCAAGTTGTATTTTGATTCCCGTTATTATGATAGCGATGATACCTACGTTGCATTACATTATGTTTTTTTAAGTATTTGTTAAGCGAAAATAAAATAAATTGTTAGTACATTTATTTTAATTTTTTTTATTGCGGTGGAGATGAGATGTAAAGAATAGATATAAGCATATTACATATAAACATATACACAATGTAACCTAATTGTAACTATTTAAGGATTGATTATTGCAAATATATTCAGTATTTACTCAGCAGTCTCGGCTTTCATTTCTCTCTCGTGTCACAACACTACACTGTGAAGCAGGTGTGTAAGTTGTTCAAATATAGAAATATAAGTGAATAAAAATGTTATAATATAATACATATACTCATACATAAACTTGCATAAATTAAAAATTAAATAAATAAATTACATAAATCATATACGTATTTATATAAACACAAATGAGCTACTAATGACTTGATTCTGCCAGTTTATCACGACTAACATTTCTATAAGGACTATAAATCTACCAGCTTGGCTTTAACTTTTTTTTTATGATTTTGTCCTCGGCTAAATTTTATTACAATTTGGAAAATATTGTTTACGGTATTTAAAAACAAATACGCTCTAAAACCATATGTGTTTTGTTTACAGAAATGTTACTTCCGTTTTGGATTCTAACCCACTTACGGCTCTGTAAATTATAACTAAAAATACTATGCCATGTGATCTTTATACGTATGGACACATAAATATATACATAACAATGTACCTGATACCGCAATTATGTTGCCGCACGCATCCACGAAATGTCTACAACTATATTGGAAATGTCTCGCCGCAGGTAGAGCCTATCTATTACTATGCATATACGTGGTAGATCCGTGCTGCAGTTATACTACAGGATAGTTGTAGCACAAATGGGTCGGCTCGACCGGCGAAGGACCACGCTCTCACAATATACCAGCGTAAAATAGTAGCCTAATGCTGTAAAATAATAGCTAATGCTGTGTTTCGTATGGTGAGTGTAGAGAACCGGAGACCCTTTTTACTGGAAACGAGGCATTCCATCTTAGACCTCACGGGTAGCAACGCATCTGTATTTTGATTCGTAATCGAGGATAGATGCAGATGTCTATGGGCCACAGCAACCACTAACCATCACGTGGACTGTGTGCGCGTTTGTCACCCTGTCCTATAAAAAAATGCCATTATAACTCACACGCCTCTGCCATTTGCAGTCTCAAAGCCAGCAAAGGGAGATAATAGCCACAGTTTCCACGCTTGGCAAGCGAGTTCGCAACTGCAGGAATTTCTAGTTTTTATTAGGAAAACGCTGCTGCGAAACAAACCATCATGCGGAAGTGTATCGTCCCGTAGGTGCCGTAAGAGTTGACATTTATGTATTATGTAGTGAAACACGAGCGGTGGTTGCAACAACTGATTTATTAACCTTTATGGCAGTATTTGCGTATTTAACAATATAAATAATAAACATACCCGATGGTGACAAAGGGAAAGAAACCACGAAATTGGCACCAAAGTCTTTCTAATGACTATTGTAAAAAAAAGTCACAGCGGTTACTAAGTTTGGCAACTATGGCAAATACATCCCCTGTGAGGCAATATATGCAGGAGGTCTATATTTAGTAGTAAAATGTTGATAGGCTGTAATGGTGATGATGATAATCCGATCCAAAGGGTCAAAGAACTAGTTTGATTAAGGCTGCAAGGCATTCTATCTTAGTCGTGAGAAATGATCTCGCTTCTATAGCCTTCTTTGTTTAAAATTGCTTGCAGATTTACGGGCTGCAGTAGCTACCTACCATTATGTAGACGGGCTGCAGTAGCTACCTACCATTATGTAGACGGGCTGCAGTAGCTACCTACCATTATGTAGACGGGCTGCAGTAGCTACCTACCATTATGTAGACGGGCTGCAGTAGCTACCTACCATTATGTAGACGGGCTGCAGTAGCCACCTACCATTATGTAGACGGGCTACAGTAGCTACCTACCATTATGTAGACGGGCTGCAGTAGCTACCTACCATTATGTAGACGGGCTGCAGTAGCTACCTACCATTATGTAGACGGGCTGCAGTAGCTACCTACCATTATGTAGACGGGCTGCAGTAGCTACCTACCATTATGTAGACGGGCTGCAGTAGCTACCTACCATCATGTAGACGGGCTGCAGTAGCTACCTACCATTATGTAGACGGGCTGCAGTAGCTACCTACCATTATGTAGACGGGCTGCAGTAGCTACCTACCATTATGTAGACGGGCTGCAGTAGCTACCTACCATTATGTAGACGGGCTGCAGTAGCTACCTACCACTATGTAGACGGGCTGCAGTAGCTACCTACCATTAAGTAGACGGTAAGTCAATTTAAAAAACCGCACAGCCTTGCTTTACTTTTTTGTGGTTAGGAAATCCATTGAGCATCACCGACCATATAAGAATATATAATGGGCACCTATTTCACGCAGTGCGGCGAACTATTCCATGGTCCATAACGTTTTTACTAAAGGAAGGAAGCCATCATACCCACATATATAGGTTGTAACTTTATTTGTATATATTAAGGTTCGACAAATATTTATAAATAATTATATTATTTCAAATATTATTTAATCAAATAACTCTCTACGTTGTAGAGCCATGCTGCAACTATAGTATGGTTTAACATAAATATTTCAGATTGACTGGCGAAGAACCACACTCTCACAGAATACCAGCGTAAAATAGCAGCTAAATACTGCTGTGTTTCGTATGATAGGCAACTTTTTCTTACTGGAAACGAGGCATTTCATCTTAATCCTTAGAGTTTTGCATCTGCATTTTGATTCTTAATCGAGGATGAGAGCAAATGTCTAGGTGCCACATCGTCCACTTTACATCGCGAGGACTGTGTGCACGTTTGTCATTCTCATCACATAAAAATAGCTGAAAATTGATAACATTTAGGCGCTTTTCCCGAAATAAATTCATAATAAATAATTAATTTCTATAAGTTAGTGTCCCTTTCATTGTTCTTTTAAAATCTGCGTACAAAAATATAGTTGTTTTTGTCTAGCTTAAAGGCACTTCTCTCTTATATTAAGGTATGTACTGTTAATCTCACCATTAAGTACAAATACTCTTAAGTCTACATTAGGAAGAACCCAACGACGACAATGCGATAAGTGTTTCGCCTTTAAATGAGGCGTATTAAGACTAAAACTCAGTGATAGTTATCTGCTTCATGCGAAGATAGTTTGTACTAGCTGTGGTTTTATTGTACAATATGCTTTCCGAAAAATAAGCTGTGTATCTTGCCAGTTATTTCCAGAACAAAAGTTTTTTCCGAACCAGTGGTAAAGTAGAAATTTCCTATCATAAAAATTACTTGTGTTCTACATTAAATAAAAAATATTCTCTTTTATTCTATTCTGTTCTATTCTATGATTTAATGATCGAAATAAAACGTCAGTGATTGACAGACAGACACGGAAGTGCTTCCTGAGTCAATCTTCACAAATCCACTGCTAAACATAGGCACAAAACACGATCCTGAACCACCTGCATCCTTCGACTTCATATATGTGTTACCAGGTAGTTAGTCTCTGGTAGGGATCGTCCTGTTTTTAATATATATTAATCTTAATATATATTATTCTCTTGTGGAACATTTAGTATTAAAATGTACGTGCAGCTTCGAAGCGAGATAGGTTATCGGAAGGCTAAACGGAATTAAGCTTCCGCGACGAGCGCATCTGACACCGGTAATAAATAATAATCGATAGTACGTCATGATGTAGGTACAAAGTTAGTTAACTAGAAATTGTTGAATATACAAGAGAATTATAACAATATTTTGAAGAAAATTCTTATTGCTATTACGCTAAATTTGAATAATATTTTACGGTTTTTAATAATTTACCTTTGGAGCCTTTCTAGTTTGTTCCGTAAACTTTTTTATTAAATTTTGTTGAACAAACAACCAACATCAAGCATCGCCTGTAAAAAGCATGTTCAATGATTCCTTATATTCTATCAACATAATATATTAATATTGTTGCACTCGAATAAAATTTAAAAAAAAACGGTTTTTGTAAAATCAATATTGGTATGTCTGTTGGTGATCGTGAAACTTCTTATCCACTTAACAAATTGAGGTAGCAAAATGTGTTTATTCACACAGTATATTTGCTTAATCAAGATGATGGGTCATAGCTATACTAGGATCTGTCAAGTCCACTGCTGAACATAGAACCCCCAGGAATGCGACAAAGCTCGGTCCTGGGCCACCTGCATTCGTCGAGCGGTTTTTCGAGCTATATGACCGGCCCATTGCCACTTCAGTTTACTAATCCTTTGGGCTATTTCGGTCACTCTGTTTCTACTGCGAATATCCTCATTCCCAAGTATTTCATGCAGAGAAGCTCCAAATATAGCTCTCTCTCCATCACTCGCTGAGCGACTTTAAGCTTCCTCATACGGCCGGCAGTGAATGACCACGTATAAAATCCATAGGTCATTACTGACAACACGCACTTGTTGTACATTCTAGTTTCGATATTTTGAGGTATGCCTGACGAGAAGATGTGTCATAATTTTCCGAACGCTGCCCAGCCGAGTTGAATCCAACGATTGACCTCTCGGTCGAAGTTGCACTAGTCGGACTACTTGTCCCCGGTAAACATAAACATCAACAACTACGAGGTTAGTGTTCCCAACAGCCACCGCGGCAGAGGTGTGACATGGACATTACACATTACTTTTGCTTTGTCCACGTTCATCTTAAGACCTATCGGTTGGGAGACACTTTTGAGTTCATTGAGCAAGATTGGACCTAAGGACTATCTTAGGTCCAATCTTTACAAAGTTATTGATGAGAGACTTTTGGACAATAAATCCGACACCTCTTTGGGACAAATGGTCGACCTCTTGGTGATAGAACAAGTGGCCGGATTCGAGGATTACCGTGTCCTCCCCCTCTCTTTGGACCTCACATAATCCTATAATATCCCAGCGCAACTAGTGTATCTCTTCTTCCAGCTCCAGAATCTTCTCATCAGTCCTGAGGTTGCGTGTGTTATATGTTGCCAGGTCGAGTCGTTTTCGGTGGCAGCCCAACCCTAAAAAATTTTTACTACTACTGCACCAAAGATTCTTAGCATCTCCTGCCCCGCAGTTACCATGGTCGCAACCGTAGCCAAGAACAGCGTGGCCGCCGGGGACTGGGGCCAATGATTTGTGTCGTTCGCAACGTGTGTATAAGTAAAATAATAAATTTCAATACACTGTGAAAAGTTCGGAGTAAGTTCGTAAAGTAGCTTATCGCGTCTCCTACCGGAGTTGACAGTTTGTAATAGAGAACAAACGAGAACATTCTAGAAAGCCGAGCTAAGATAGCTTTTACTACATTGTATTACTACTAAGTCTTCACTACTAGAAGGTGAGGATAAAATTCACGGTCAAATGATTACGGATAGGCATAATATACACGGTGGCTGCATTTTATGTACCATTACGTCTTAACTGACTATAGGCAGGGGTTGGGTGAGGAGTGTCCCCTTTCGAGAAAGAGCCGCCAAGGGACGGCTGACGCTGTTGGAGCTACAGATGTGTGCTTATAAATTCCCGCGACCTTGTCAATATAATGTGAAGGACGCCATGGGGTTTAAATCGAAGAGAGTCCAAAATCCATAATAGCTCCCGAGAGACGGGTATTTGTAGGCATTTTCTCATCCAAAATAAACCACACCGACCAGTGAAGTTTTACCGGTGATCGCGAAAATCGATAGAACAGAAGAAATATTTTTTTTAATCCATATACATATACATTCTTATAGAAAGTAATTCTTTTCTTTTGCCACTGGTTAGCAAAAAATTTATGCCTTGGAAGGTTCTGCAGGGAAGTTTTTCAAGTGTAAGAAACCCAGCGTAATCCGTAATGAAACAGAGTATTAATACAAAAAGTAAAGTAAAGTTACAGCCCATATACCACCACTGTTGGCCACAGGCCTCCCCTCATTTCCGAGAGGGTTTTAGGGCAAGGAAGTCCCCGCCGCGCTGCCCCAATGCGTGTTGGCGAACTTCATATGTCTTTGAAATATATTTTCTTATTCTTCAGACATGCGGATTTCCTCACGATGTCACTCTTCACCGCCGAGCACGTGGTAAATCAGCACTTGAAATTGCAATTAACAATTTCATTGGTGCCGGCGGGGATCGAACCCGGGTTACTCGCGTTCTGTTATATTTACAGCGAGCATTAACCATCTGAGCTAACACGACTCTATTATTATAGATTAGCGTATTAGTATTAAATGAAAAATGTAATTTTATAATTTCTGTTTCTACTTTGGTGTTGGGAGATCGTATTTTAGCAACACGGCAACACAACTTTGGGGATCGCATTTTTCTTTGATTTTGCTATTGAGTTCACTTCACAGTCTGAACGCAGTCATAATCCTGTGGGTTATTGCTACTACGCGCTACCCTGAGCTCTTTTTGTTAGAACTGGTATGAACCAAACAATGTAAGTTGTCATAGTTATCTAAATAGCTCACTAGTTGGAGCTACTGTCTATGCCTTGTTTTATGTCATTCTGTACAGCCGTATAATACTTACACTTGTGTATAATATATATAAATAAATCTCAGTTTACCAATTTAATCCATTGTTATTTTCGTCCAATCCCATCACTTTTAATCAGCCCCTGGAATGTAAGAAGATTGTAGCGGAAAGTCGCCAAACCCAGTAAAATATTTACCACAGCGGGACTTTCTTTTTTCAAAGTAAATTAAACAATAAAGAATACAGGCTGCACAAACTACTTAAATAACTTGTTTCACAAACATCTTTTAAGCGACTCCTAAGGGCTATTGTCAATCTTTTTGTTTAATAAAATATTTAACCGCGGTAGAGCCATGCTGCAGCCATATTGTGGTTGCAGCAAGAATGGGTCGGCTCGACCGGGGCAGGACCACGCTCTCACAGAATACTAACGTAAAATAGCCGTTTGTTGCTGCTGTGCTTCGTATGGTGAGTGTAGAGAACCAATGAGAACCCTTTTTACTGGAAATGAGGCATTCCATCTCAGTTCTCAGGGCTGGCAACGGATCTGCATTTTGGTTCCTAATTGAAGAGAAATGTAGATGTCTATGGACCAGAGCATCCATCTAATATCAGGTGGACTGTGTTCTCATTTGCCACCCTTATTACCCGTCCTGTCCTGATTTTAAAACCAAATTTCCGATTAAATTATATTATTTATTACATTATTAATAAATTTATACGTTTATATAATAGTAAGTAATTAATAATTAAAATATTTATCACTATAGATAGATATATTTGACGGATCCGTGGCGGAGTGGCTTAACAATAAGTTTAACTCTAAGGCCCGTGGGTTCGATTCCCGCACGGAAGAAAAATTCCTATACCTACAAATAATTGTTCCGGGTCTGGATGTTTGTCCTTGTGAAATTTATGTTCTTATGTTAACTGCCTCACGACATACTTAGGAAAAATTCTTAGTATGAAGGTAACTTAATATAAAATAGAAACAAAAAAGACGTGTGGCACTCGGGAACTGCCGCGGTAAAGCTATTTAGCGCGGCAGTTCCCGAGTGTCTAGCATAGCATTTTTTATCAACTTATGCAATTATAATTAATTATTTATTTTATTTATGTAGTTAAGTCTTTGATATTAAATCAAGTTACACTTTTTGAGCGTGGTGACCGATAAGAAAACAATTTTTTTCTCTTATTGTATAAATGAGAAGTTAATATTGTTTAAAATATTTTTAATATCTTACAATACATGTAGGTTATTCAGGAATTTTTATCATTCAGTTAGCAGCTAGTGTACACGCATACGACTAGTCGCACGCACACAAACACCGTGCCGAAGTCTGCCGAGTGCCGAAGTCTGCCGAACTGAAACGACGTTAGACGATGCACGGCTTTCAACGCCACACCTCCGTGTCCGTCGGAGTTTACCGATAATCTGACGTCATACGACGTAATTCAAATAACTACAAAACCAAACATAATATCTTAATTTAACAAAAATAGCCTTTCACAAAAATGAATCTAGTTAAGTATAGAGTAATTTCGTACAGATTAGGTAAATAGTTCGCACTCTTCCTTAAGATAGTGATCATAAAAAGTAAACTCGCAGTGAGAGCACAAAAACTCAACACGATCAAGTAAATAAATTATATTTTCGGAGTTATTCATGTCGGCAACAATACGCCACGGTCTATTGTAGAAATTAACAACCCATTGGCAGTCATTGCAGTAAAACCTTATATTAAAATGAGTTTCTTCCCAAGGTCATATTAGGTTATTAGTCACAATATAAGAAAATGAACTTCTATTAAACCTGTCAATATCTACAATTAGTACTTATTTGCAATAGTAAAATAAATGATAATATAGTCAATCTGTAATGTATGACGGCTGGGGAATCCTAGATATTTTTTCGTATTTAGTAAACGAATAACTAGTTGATAAATTAATCATGATATATATCTTTTTTTTTTCGCCGGAGACTAAAATGATATTGCTTTTTTTCGTAACTGCAGATTCTGTGGATTTATTTCATTATTTTGAACAATATACGAAACTTAAGTGACTAAAATTAAATCTAATCTGAACCAGAATCATAAAAACTGTATTATTCGGGCTCGGAATCTAATAAAGATCTGTTATTTTTGTCTCCTGCGAAAAAAACAGACTATAGGAATCTATCGAATACCTACATAAACAAAATATCACCTATAAATAAAATATTACGAAGCGGAATAACTAATAAGAGTGGCAACGTCGCACTATACAAAGGAATTGCGTTAAGACGATGTCGTTGAGAGCCGTGGTAGCTCACATGGTTAGCGCTCGTTATAGGTATCACAGTACGGGAGCAACCCGGGTTCGATCCCCAGTGGCACCAATGAAATTGTTGCGTGCTGATTTAGTTATCAGTTGGAAAGTCTGTTTTTCCGGGCTGTTTTGTTTTGTTACACTGACATCTAGCAAGTCACCTAGGGACCTAGGAGGTTGTCGGTTGCTTATTTTTTATTTTTCTTTAAAATTTTCGTCGGTAAAATAACATATTTATTAAAGTAAAAAAAGTAAAGTTACAGCCTATATACGTCCCACAGCTGGGCACAGGCCTCCTCTAATTTCTGAGAGGGTTTTAAGGCAAGGAAATGTCCGCCACGCTGCCTCAATGCGTGTTGACGAACTTCACATTTCTTCGAAATATATATTTTTTAATTTCTCAGACATGCGCTACCAGCATGCGATGACGAGGCCCGCGCCTTGCCGCCACTTGCGTTTGCCGCGCTTTGTCTCGTCACAGAGTGGCGAAATCACAGTAATATAGGTATTTTATAAACAGCACCTGTCTAATATTATGAAATATGTAGATAAAACTTAAAACTTACCTTGATAAATGTATACCCTTTTGTTTGTAATATTTTTTTAGACCTCTCTTCAATCGTTTCTGCTTATTCCCCATGTTTTACAAACTAAACTTAAACATTAATAAAACTGTACAATTAATAAAACTATAAAACACTACTATTAAACAAGAATCAGAAAAAACCTACTCCACTATTAACAAAATTAAATTTTTACAGTAATATTTTACGATTTTATTTCGTAGTGCTGAGCTCTCGCAACGCGGCGTACGTCCACCTAGCAACACGATGCGCCCCGCACTGAATTCGTGGACGAATGCGGGGGTGATATAGACGCCGATTAAATATCGGGACGCATTTTTAATTTATTATCATAAAAATAATACATATTTCTAAAAAGTAAACAAACTAAATTATTTTATTTTGTATTGCAAAGCAGTAGATATATTTTTTTATATTCCTTTGATAAACAATGAAGGAGTAAAGTGGTTTCATCTCAACAATTTGGAGGTGATTTGGGTATTTTTTTATGTATTATGTGACACCGATAGAAAAATTATGGCTAAACCAAATTACGTTTCAGATCATGTAGATTACTAGCTATTTTTTCATATGTAATTTCTCTGTAAGTGTCGACGAAAAGTTGGTTCATCTGCACGCTTTTTTCAAGCTTTTTGCGAGAGAGCAGCCTTAATAATAAATGCACTTTGTTCATTCATATTCAAAATTTCAAAACTCTTCGACAAAGACAACAAAGACTGAGGAAAAGAAACGACGTTAGACCATCGTTAGACAATGCACGGCCTTCAAGCCACACCTCCGTGCCCGTCGGAGAGCGTGAGGTTTTTTTCGTTATGAAATTTCTGGATTTTCCCGCACTCAAGGCCCGCGATAGAAGCTATGCAATAGCTTAAAAAGATATGAGCCGTGGTAGCTCAACGGCGAAGGGCTGATTGCCGCCGACATCATTGAATCAATGACATTGTTAGTTTGATGAATTATGTTTACATTATAAAACAAGATTAAAGCCTATATCTAACAATGTCTATTTTATATAATTCATGTTATTAATTCGATCATATATTACCTACCCCTTTTTTGTTACCTCGACGTTGTGACATTCCTTATTCTACTCAATAGAGTAAAAATGAAACGCCAACTTCAATTTACTGAAATAATAAAATAATTTATACAATTAGCTTCCGATATCGTGGACGTACACTATGTCTTAGCAGTCAGACCTCATAAGCTATTATGTGGAGATTATTTTATTCTTTTAGTTTCAATAGTATCAAGATGATTTGAGCTAGATCGCCCCACCTAGCGCAGATGCAGAGAGAACATTGTAGTGTGTGTCAATATTACGCCGTTCCAGAGCGATCGCGTAGATTTTGACTTGCGCATATTTGAATATACGGTCTTAAAGGTTCGAGATATCTGGTAATGTCCACGATTGCCAAGTGTGCTGATTATAGTAAAAGAAGACAACTAAGTAGTATACACCAAGAAAATATTTTGATCGATAAATGGCTGTCCTTATAGTAAGAGACGTAATACGTGTAAAATGTAATGTAACGAAGATTTTTATTAAATCTTCTACTCTTTTATACAAAGGTACCTCGGTGATTAAATTTTGCATTTCAATATATGCAAATCTTCAACATAATAAAGCTTAAATTTTGGGATCCGTTAAAATTGTTTTGTCAGTTGCAATTGGAAAAACTGAATCTGCAAAAGTGTTGAATTATTTAAAAGTATAACGAATTTTCATGGAATTTGTATCCGCATCGCAAAAAGGTGTTTCGAGATTCAATTAAATTTTGTTGCTAAATGTTGCTTTTTATTAAATGGTACTTTTATTACCTTTTATAGTTATTTTTAATAGAAGATGCTCGTTAATTTACAAAAAGAATAAAATTAGGATGATGATAATATTTTAAAGACAAGATTTTTCATGTTACATTTGAGGTGAGCTAACTTTTAAATCATATCTTCTTGTTTTTTTTTCCATTTTTCCAGTTGTAGACAAAGCTTTAATCACCATGCTTAGAAGGCTTGCAGTTTGCGTTTAATGCTGATGCACGTCGCCTGTCTGAGAATTTTACATCTGGCGTGAACGAGATGGTGAACCGCCATCCGTCGGAAGCCTTATTTTACTGCCTTTTTCCTTGGTTACCTATTATAACGCAATAGAAAATGGCGAAAAGCAAAATAGCATAGGATTATAACGAATATAAAATATTAACAATGAAAAAGATGTACGTATTTTAATATTAGTAATCTTTTACGAAATACTGACGTATGGCCTCCAAACCAGTTTAACGAGTTTTTATTTTATTTCAAATCGAACCGAAAATGAAACCTTCATTATAACCTAAATGAACAAAGAACGAAACTAAAATAACGAAATTACGACCTGATTTGCAGTTTCTGATTGCCCACATTCCGATAAAGTAATAAAATAGCATCTAAAAGCTTAAAGTGATTGAGTTCTAATATCAGAATCCTTTAATACAATTTCCTTAACGTTATTTTGATGCCTTTTTTGTAACTGGATTGTAACCATAAAACATTTCAGAAGTTCCTGACTGTTAAAAATGCAAACTTAATTAAATTTTGTTGTGTTATAAACACGGACGTTTGGATGAATATTTTGGAGGTAATTTAGAAACTTAACTTGTTATGAAAACCACTCACGGGCTCTTAAATAATAACGGTGTTTTGCTTTAATGTAACTTGTTGTAATTGCGGCTGACCTTTATATTAACGACGATGAATGTATTAATGAAGCTTAATGCCTATTTAAGTTTAATTTTGTGAATCTGACATAGAATTTAGCAGCACTAGCCGACCACAGCAGACCACATACATCTCACAGCTGGGGAAAGGCCGCTTGTAATTTATTTTTTCTACTATTTCGTCAGTGCTTGACTAATAAGTCACCTGATGGTAAGTGCTGATGCAGTCGAAGACGGTAATGTGCACTGACTTAGAACAAAAATCTATTCAATCTTGCCTTGAAGACACATTAAATTTGTAATGAACTTTAAGGTAAAGGTAAAGTTACGAGTTACATACGTTTCTCAACTGAGCAAAGTCACATCGTATCAATTTTTTAATATTATATGCCAGTGCTTGACTACTATCCCACCTGATGGTAAGAGATGATGCAGCTGAGGATGGTAGAGCACAATGGCTTAAAACAAGGGACTATTCCTTCTTGCCTTAAAGACATCCATATTATAATCTGCGAGGGTCATAGAACAAGGATAAGTCCACTCTGCCCTGCACATGGTAAAGCCACAGGTTGTTGCAGCACGAAATAGATGACCACATTGAACAAAGGCCACGCTTGCACGAAATGCCTATGATACCGTTTCATATTTATGTGAGTGGGGAACATTTTCACGGATTTCCATCCATTCAGGAATTCCATCTTCGTCCTTAGATTATCTACATAAGGTAATTTTTTCATTTTTGTGTCGGGACGGGGTGACAATTCACGAAAGGCCTGTGTAATATTTTACATTATATATTTAGTTTAGGAGGTCTATGTTGAGCAGTGGACTGTCGCAATGATGATTAATAATGATCAATTAAAATTGTAATGTTGTTTATTTTACCTATTTCAATTTTACTGTGTGCTTTTATTTTCTGTTATATATTATGTTATATGTGTAATTTATAAATAAATGCCGAGCAAAGTTGAATTTAATGCTCTGGCACCCTTTTTTACATCTTTTAATTCACAATCTCCTTCTGATTTATAATTATATAAATGGGTAAGTATCTCTGGACATTATATTTTAATGATGTTTGAAATTTATACTTGCTAATAAATTAATACTTTATTAAACAAAGGGCCCGCACTGCACCTATCTACAGTGTTATTTTTAAGAAAGGACTTATAAAATGCCGCCGATTTTTAGAATAATAAATGCAGTGATATTATACATGATGTTTGGGATTTATAGGACAGATGTAGGGTGCGCTTTGAGAGATGCCCTATATGCCGTGTGATAAACGGTTGTTGTATGGTTCCACCACATATTTTTATTTAGCAAACACTGCAACGATCTTTAAGTCGCATGTATGAAGTTATATTATTTGCACTAAGACCGTATGGATTCAACAGGAAAGGTCCTATTATAGTGAACATGTCAGGTTTCACAGAGGGTATCGAATCGAAGGACAGTTGGGTGATGTGCACATGTTATGAAGCTTGTGTGGTACCCTGGATGGGCCAGGCATCAGCCGACAATATCGCCAGTGCCAACATCACGCTTTGATATTGTAGATATAAGAGAGGATGATGAATAAAAAGTAATTTTGTCTAGCCTACTTGTTTCATTAAAGTACTCCCAAATTATAAATTCTACCATTACACTTCATTTATTCCCGTAACCTACCATTACTCGATTTTTCAATACATATGCAACTTTAGTATTGAAGACTGAAATACAGTAGGTATCTAGCGACTAACTCTCTTCAGCTAGAATTAAAATGGTCAAACTACAAAAAAGCGTTGAAATCTTTTAGGAAAGACTTCGTGTGATAATAATTACGCCATCCTTGTTTTTTACACTACATACTGTGCAAGCTAGTGCAATACATGTAGGTGTAGTTTTTATTGAATTATCGGTCATAATTTGTTGTCGAAACGGTCAACTTCACGACATGGTTTGACAGACGGCCCTTTTTGATTTGACATCGAACTTTTGGGAGTATGGTGCACATACGTAGGGTGCGCTTTGAGAGATGTTCTATTATTGGGTAATATAATTATTTTAACTACACCTAATAGGCTGCGTCGCAGTCGGATAAAGCGTCCAAGCAAGGTTTTTCGTTAAAAATCAAAGTGTACAATAAATTGCCTTAAGAAATAACAAGACTTCGTTTCGACAAGTGACAAAAACATAATTTATGAATCACGCTGTCTATAATATAGAAGAATATATGAAATGTTCATTTTCTGACATGCTTGACATATAAAAATAATGTAAATGTATTTTGAGTTGTAATTTTAATAATCTAATGTAATCTTATATCATTTGTATTGATTGTAATTTTGACATACCAATGTTATATTTTAATAAAATGGCCAATAAAAAAAAGTAAAAGGTATTTGTTGATTCAGCCTTAAAAATATTGTTGACGTTATTATAAAAAATCGTAGCGATTTAGATATTATTTTAAACGTGATTGTGTTTATAACATAAAAACAAACCAATCTAACTATAGTTTGTTTTGAGACACAAAAAAAAAAGTCAAGTCCAGCTCCTATAGAAATTTGGCCATCCTCCTTTACGCAATCATGACATCTCGGCGTGATTTTTTATGGAGACAATTATTATGATTCGTGTTTCTATCATCACACATAACTATTCCGTATGTTTGTTCAATTATTATAAAATTATTTTGTTTTTGCGCAATACTTACGTTAATTATGAGTAGACTTACAGAGGCTTAAAATAGGCTAAACGTACTGCAATATTGCTTCAATATATTGTTTAGTAATTTCTTTATTCACATTTTTTGGTTAGATAAGTTAACTAAATTAGTACACGACACGCGTATCGATTTTCAAAGGCGCTTTGTGAAGCCTTTCCCACAATTTTGTTATACATACAAATTGAAAGATAAATAAAAACATATGACATATTTAATTTTATAATATTATAAAATTAAAAAAGTATTTACAATTTGATCATAATGCTTCGTTTTCGCATTTCTCAACAATTTACAAAAAATCGCAATGAACTATATAACAATATTTAATGTTACAGGTAAGCGGATTGGGACAGAATGCGTTTTTTCTTTGCATCCTACCCATGAGGGCTGGTTTGCTTCTCGCTGGATGATCCCAGCACTGTTGCTGACTGCGTTACTGATGTGGTGCTACAGGTAACGGCACTATTTATTCTATCATCTGCATTACCTAATTGGAGGCCGATCTCAGCCTTAGTTTGCTCGCACCTGTAAGACTGCATTACGCACTAAGTATTATCAGGCTTGGGCTACGCTTCGGTGACATGAGATATAAACAACTTCGCCCTTAAAAAGAAGTATAATTCCGCCTCCAGGTCCTTCAATAGAGTCATTGCAAGGCAAAGTCAGATCATATAGGCAGAATTGGCGAAAAATTAGTTCACCTTCCTTCGAGAACCCGTGCATTTTGGTCTCTCTTCAAGGCTGTCCAAGGGAACTTCTGCAAGCCATCTCTCCCATCTCTGCACAGACAGTACGACTCACTGACCCACGACGCAAAGGAGAAATCCGATCTACTGAGTCTCTCTTTGCGTCCATCTCCAACGACTACCCACCCAGAACACACCGCCGACCGTCTCACAGTGTGAGTGCTCCATAGCATATGTGCAATTCACACAGCGCTCGGTTCACAAAGCACTTCTATTCTGAACGTCAACAAGTCGAGTGGGCCTGACGAAACCCCCCAATTGTGCTGAGGGTGTGTGCTCCAGAGTTAGCATCAGTTCTAACGCGTCTTTTTTGAAACTCCTCCTGCCTTGTCCCAAATTTTTGGAAGACCGCCTTCATGGAACTGATCCTTAAAAAAGGTAACCGCTCTGATACTTCAATTACAGGCCTATCGATATCACCTCCTTGTTCTCGAAAATAATGAAGACGAATATTAACTGCCAGCTCAGGCGGTATTTTGACGAGTACCAGAGAGATTGGTGACCGCCAGTACGATTTCCGTCGGGGTCGCTCGTTTACCTCACACACCCATGTGCGCAGGTGGTTGAATCCAAAAAGGAGGCCTTGGCATTTAATTTGAACATAGCAAAAACCTTCGATCGGGTTTGACACAAAGCGCTTCTTTCGAAGCTTCCATGTTTCCGGACTTTCCGAGAAATTGTTCAACTGAATCCCCAGCTTTCAAGGTCGTAGCAGACGGTGGACGCTCCGATTACACGCCTTTTAATACCGGTGTTCCACAAGGCGGCGTGCTATCACCAACGCTGCATATCAATGATATGTCGCGAACCACTGGTGATGCTCTGTAAACCGGCCGTGCCAATATTTCTCGGGAAAACGTCTCCTAGTACAGGGACAAACTTGTGTCTGAAGTCGAGTCTTTGCTGAACAAAGTCTCGGATTGGGGTCGACTAAGCCTAGTCCAGCTTAACCCTCAGAAGACACAAGTTAACCACTAAAAAGAACCCTTTTGTCGTGACTCCTTAGTTTCAAGGCACTTCCCTTGTTACGGCGTCAACATATTATAATGACATACTACAGACAATATATTATAAGAATGATGTGTTGTTTTATGGTCACGTGCAAGACAAGGCCAAATTGACTTGTAAAGAGCTTGGCGTACTTAACATACCGAGACAGTATTTCATGCCGGGACACCGACTGTAACTTCACAAGGTACATTTTCGGCCTCAAATGGAATATTATTCCCATCTCTGGGCTGTGGCGCCTCAGTGCCAGCTTCTTCCCCTTACCACAGCATAGCGGCTCGAATCGCCAAGATCGAGTCCTCTCCTATCGGCTCTATACCCTGGCGCTGCGAAGAGATATTGCATCCTTTTGCATTTTTTCCATCATCTACCAACGGAAGTGCTCTGAGAAATTGTTCGAATTAATGCCTCCCGTAAAATTTCACGAACGCACGTTGCGTCATAACTTACGATACCATCAACCTTCCTTTTATTCCTTCCACGCACGATCCCTCTGTGGAATCGTTTACAATCTTTCCAGACCGATACGACTTGGCTTACCTTTAAGAAAAGAGGTCACTTCTCTCTATAGGGCCGGAAACACACCATCGATTCCCCTTTTGTTGCAGTTGTTCATCGACGGTGGTAGAATCAGGTGAGCCGCATGCTGGTTTGCCACCTCTTCTATAAAAAAAACAAGCATTGTACATGAGCTATGTGTTATTTAAGTTCTTTAAAATTGTACTATTTTACTAACATAATCATCTCAAAAACTTGTATATTTTCTATCTGCTACATAAATAAACGCAGGAAGCTGTAATGGAACATGGCTTCCGCGGTGCGAGCGTGAAAGCTGATAATAGTTCGGGTTAGAGTTACATAAATGTTTACTCATTGTTCATTAAACCACTTTTTAAATTGTGATAAAACTTTACAAAAAACGCTTACAGAGGCTAAGAGGCTACGATTTCCGGTCTTGAACCCTTTTCGCTCAAATCATTTTAATGGCTATGTAATGCAGTGATGCAGCTAGCTTTGGCCACGTTTGTGCCTAGAACGATTCGGGATGGGCTCTTTAACTAAATTTTGTTGGATTGACAATTTTTAGCGTCTGGAAAAATATGGTGTTTTGCGTTAGTGGAATAGAAGCTATCCTCGAAAGTATTTGTAAAATATAACAAAATATAAATAGATATGCAAAATTTCTGGATATCCAAAAATTACATAAAAGCAATTAATCATACGGTGTTTGCGTAAAGCTAAAAGTAGGGTACAATCGCTAGTAAATGAAAGTTATAGGAGCGAGCGATTTGCGTTGACCGCGCCTGACGTTACCAAAAACATTTTTCTCTTATAAGTATTTGGGCACATTTGATATTTATTTTTGATTTCAACAGCCTTGTTCTAGTATTGTAGTAGTGTGATAGGTGATCATCAGTTTCAGAATCCCGGGTCAGGACAAAAAAATTAATTTATTGAGTTTTTCTGTCAAGAAATGCTCAGTAGCTGCCTGGTGTCAGAAAGTTAGCAGTGTATCACACCCGTGCCTCGGAAATCACGTAGTTCAATTCAATTCAAATTATTTGCAAATCTTGTTGTATACATATGATCTAAATTATAAAAATAGTTCCAAACAAGAACCCTGCAATAAATAATTTTCTTTAGTTAATGGAGCAGTGAACAGACGGTTGATGTAACAATAAAAAGCGGCTAATTTATGTTGCCATGGATGACACGATGACGCGGGGATGACCGTGTCGGTATGAGTCGGCTTTCGATAAAATTGTTACATCAACCGTCTGTTCACTGTTCTATTAAGTGAAGAAAATTATTTAAAAGAACTTAATATAATTTATCAAATTGAAGTCTCTAACGGTTTTTCAAAAAATCTCATTAATAATCTAATTAAAAGGAAACAAAAGCATGTTGTTCGCAATTCTTTGTACGCGGTTCGATCTCAAAGTGTCCTGCTGCTTAGGCTCCATATCGGAAAAAATAGCTAATACTCTTAGAAAAAACGGCATTAACGTGGCATTCAAAACAAACAATTCGCTTAGGAATATTTGTAATAATAAAGATAAGTTAAATATCAGTCAAAAATCGGGTTTTTATAAACTTCTTTGTGACGAATGCCACGCCGTTTACATGGGTCAGACTGGTCGCAATTTCGGGACGCGCTATAAAGAGCATTTGGCCGCGTACAGAAATTGCAATCCTGATAAATCCCATTTTGCTAAATATCTCTTGGACACTGGGCGCAGCCTGGCCAGCGACCATCCCTTTGAAGTCTTACATACTTGTAGTAAGGGACTGCGGCTGTGTGTGCTGGAACAGTTGGAGATTTTAAAGAATAATAATGGTAACAATGCACTGCTGAATGAATAAGCAAATGTTTCTAATTCACCTTTGTTTTAACATCTTTAAGGCTAATCTTTAATAATAATTTTAAAATTAATAATATTAAATAACTAATAATATCAATATAAAATCAATAATAATAACAATATTTAAAAAATATTAATCATAACTGAATTAAAAAAAAATTATTTATTACAATGGATTTCCGCAAAGTAACGCATGATTCTTCAATTACCTCCCAGTACCTACTAGTTACTGCCTACTAATGCAAGATAAGCATATTACATTATACTGGTTAGTTGTATAATACTTTGTTGATAAAATAAAAAGATTTAAAATAAGGAGCTCTTCTCATTGCCACTCTTTCATTCATAATGCTGTCGTGTGTGGCATGTTTGTAAATAGCAAAAAAAAAGTGAAACAGAAAATGGTAAGTAGGTAAATTACCTTTCTGTTATAAATCACTAACACTTTGTGCTTATTCTGTGTCCACTTATCGTTTTAGTTCGGCCCACAAATAAAAGTATCGTAGCGTTAGGTCTAGTGATCTCGCCGGCCAGTTCAAAGTTCAACCACGACCTATCCACCTATCACTGAAGGGACTCGTCATTGGAGTATTGGTACATGTTTTTGTTGTTGTTGTTGTTGACGATACACACGTGGAAACATGTACAATACGATGGCAACATGACGTCACGCCATAGCGTATAAAACTAACTGAAGAGTTGAGAGCGCCTCGCCTTTGAGCATGTGACCCTGCGAAATGACAAGATCAAATATTCCCACAAAATTTATTGTTTTATTGCCGTTCTTAAAGTACTTTTTATACTTTTTGTACTTTTTATTCAATTTAAGATTTTTTTTTTTGTAAAATATCAGGGTCATCATCAGGTATCAATAGATTTCTACTCCGTTCACATGTTACACCCTATTTTTAGATGGTACAAAGGTCATCTGGTATATATAATAATAATTATAATTTTTTATAAAAATTTTACGTCTTCGTTTATGAAAGTGAATGTCGTGAATTAATAACTCGCCATAAAATCATAAATTCCTTATAAAAATGTTTAAATTTGTATAGAGAAAAATAATGAACGTCCTAAGTTTTTATTAAAAACTGACGCAAGTGCTCATGAATAACAGATTATAATATCCATTTTTTTTTAATTCTAAATGTATAAAATTTACATATGTATTAAGATGATTACGGTTGAACCTAGCACCGATACTCCGATAATATCACGTACCTCATTTTGAGAGAGATTAGAATGGCTCTCCAGCACCTTAAAAACTGCAAGTCACCCCGGCGAGGATCGGATTACAGCGGAGTTTCTGAAAGCGGGTGGAAAACCGGTACTACTTAAAGTCCTTCAGAAGCTCTTTAAATTCCGTCGTCCATGGTGGCAGTACTCTCGAGGCGTGGAACGGAAGTGCGGTGGTCTTGTTTTTCAAGAAAGGTGACAACGCTCTCTTGAAGAACAACAGACGCTTACCCCTTCTGAGCCAAGTCTACGTGCTGTTTTCGAGAGTCATTACGAATCGTCTCGCACGTAGACTGGAAGACTTCCAGCCTCCCGAACAAGCCAGTTTCCGAAAAGGCTTTAGTACCATGGATCGCATACATACATACCCTTCAGCAAATTGTACAGAAGACCGAGGAGTATAATTTGCAACTTTGCCTGGCGTATGTGGACTACGATTTGATTTCGTCGAAAATTGGGCGGTGCTGCAGTCCCCTCAGCGGGGCTAAGTTGACTGTCGGTATATCGAAGTGCTGAAGTGTTTGTACAGTAGGGCTACGATGGCTATCCGAGTACAGAGAAGGAAACCTATCCAATTGCAGAGAGGTACAAGACAGGGTGATGTTATATCCCCGAATCTCTTCACCGCTGCATTGGAAGACGTCTTCAAGCTACTGGACTGGAAAGCATACGATGTTAACATACATTATATGTAACGTTCACGTAACACCTATGCCGGTAGTTATTGGGAGCACTAAACTCGAAGTTGTTAACGAGTATGTTTACCTGGAGCAAATAGTACGACTAGGTAAGTCCAACTTTGGCCGAGACGTCTATCGACGAATTCAACTCGGCTGGGCAGCGTTTGGGAAATTACGATACATCTTCTCGTCAGGTACACTTCAAAACCTGAAAACGAGACTGTACAACCAGTGCGTGTTGCCAGTGATGAATTATGGAACTGGTCCTTCACTGCTCATCGTATAAGGATGCTCAAAGTCGCTTAGCTAGCTATGGAGGGCGCTATGCTTGGGGTTTTTCTGCATGATAAAGCTAGGAATGAGGATATCCACTGTAGAACCAGAGTGACTGACACAGCCCAACGGATTAGTAAGCTGAAGTAGTAATGAGTCGGCGGTATAGCTCGTAGAACCGAGAACCGATGGGGAAAAAGGGTTCTCGAGTGGCTTCCTCGTACCGGTAGGCGAAGAATAGGGTGAACTCCCCACTAGATTGAGTGACGACCTGCTAAGACATCCAGGAAGCAGATGTATGCAGATGGCTCAGGACCGTGCTTTGTGGCATTCCTTGGGGGAGGCCTTTGTTCAGCATTGGACTTGTGAAAGGCTGTAATGATGATGGTGAGGATGACTACAGTTAAGTAGGATATAAACACAAGGAAATATTTTAGAGCTCCAATTAATTAGAAAAAAAATTTGAATTGATTTTTTTGAAAAAAAAATCGGATTGAGTTCGGACAAAACATAGAAGCTAGGATTCCCACAAGCATACGGCTGTAACAGAAATTGATTTATAGAAGAAGGAGGATGAATGTGCGAGTACGTGCATCCTTTGCTTAGGTATTAGAACATGATCTACGGATTCATTGCCAGTGTTTGACCTAAAATAATAAAAAAATCAGTTGCGAACCTACCTGATAAGCGTGGCAACTACAAATTAATATCCTCGCAAGCAAGCTGTGCTGGAGGCCTATATGTAACAGACAACTTTGACTGTTGATATATTACGGTAAAATGCAAAAAAATCTTTTATCTATATTCTTTTAAATTAAATTTTTCTGAATATCATGCCTTTACGACGGAATTAAAATAACTAGACCGGTAATAGAGAACAACGGTAAAAGTGTGAGAGGTTTGGTATTGCGATCGTCATTCCACCTGTCAAGGACAAATCAATTAGGGCGAATCCTGCACACAAAAACAGAGGCCATGAAGTCGCAGAAGAAGTCCAGCAGTGGAAGTTCATAAGTTGATAAAAGAGAAGAAGAAAGAAATATAATACCTTTTACTTTATGATATGTTTGCACAAACTCTTAAGCAAACGTTACAAACACGGTAATAGTGAACTTTAAGTATGTAATGGAATATTTCGATTTCAACAGCAATATTTTATAGGAGAGATCTGATCTCCGCATCTGCACCCTATCGCACTTAAAGAGACAGGGGTAAGTCTTAGAGTATTCAAAGGATTTCAGAGGGTTAAATACTAAGATCCTCGTAAAACATAATATACCTGTTCATGCTTCCGGAAATCAAAGAGATCATTCCTTCCTTGTTAACGTAGATAATATTCGCTGATTTATCTATTTGATTTCTAACTTTAATGGTTTAAGACATATAATTTTTCTCAAAAGATTTACAAATCACTTACAGAGAAAATACTTATTATAAAGAAAAATAAAACAGCTAGTATTATAATAGGTCGCTAAAACTTATTTTCTAATTGAGTGCTTAATAATATATTTAGTAATAATTACACATAAATGGGGTAGTTTCAAAAGTATTCGTACCAAAGCTATCGTTACTTCGATCAAAATTGAATGAATGTGGCGAGTTATTTGTTAAGGCCTATGATACATTAACTATTTCATTGTGTTCAAAACATTTTTATACTTCGTTTCATGTGATTTTGAGTGTTTTAAAAACGTTATGTACGTATTTAAAAATTTAAAAATACTTCAGTTTAAAATATAATTACGCATTTAGCTTATTGAGAAAAAGTTTTTCATGTGTATATATCCCATCGTGTATTGCTTTTACTTCAGTATTTTAAAAACGTTATGTACGTATTGTGAAGTTTAAAAGTATTTCAGTTTAAAATATAGACACGTATTTAGCTTAAGAATTGAGAAAAAGTGTTTCTTGTGTATGTATATCATCGTGTAATTGTTTTACTTTTGAACTTTTTGAGTTTAATAAGGAATAGCAAAAGCTCAAGGAAACAGAAATTCGTGTAAAAATTGCATTAAAAACTTCACTTCCCTATTTTTCCATACTGAGAAGTGGATTTCTCGTCTTAGTTTATGTGGAACTATTCTTGAAGTTCTAGCTATTCAATGAATAGTGAACCAACTTTTAATGATTTTTCGTTAAAAGTTGGTTCACTATTTGACGAAAACATCGCGTAATACACGCAAAAACATAAAGTTGTGTTGAGTAATCATTGAAGTCAGCTAAAACATGTGGCAAGTTACATGAATGTGAAATATAGTCCTAGAATATGAATTTTCGTCGAGTTTTGGTACTATATTATATAGTTATGCTATAAAGGCTGCTGATGAAGTGAATTTAAGCTTGTACTGAGCGTACAAGTTTAAATTCATCTATTATCATCATTCAATCTATTCAGGAATATGAATCTACAAAATGATTTCTTATATTTACGCGAACACTACACATGATTAAAACTACTTTTACGGATTTTATCGCGTTTATTTTTACTTTTTATTTTTAATTCCCGACGTTTCGGGCGCTTTCCAGCACCCATGGTCACGGGGGACTGAGATGACTGACGTCCCGATGTCATTGTTAAACCCGGAGTACCTTCAGCTTTTTTAATTATTGTTTATGGTCCGATCTATGCAAAATGAACTGACTATGTCTTGAGGTCTTGCAGTGGTATGCTTGGGTTTAGTTTTAATTTTATTGATTATAGGATCCCAAGCAGGTGGTAGTACCCAGCCTCCTTCTCTATTGAAATTAGGATGTTTTTTAATTTCAATAGCCTCACGTATCATCCTTGGTAGGAATCGGTGTTCTTTCGCGAGGATTTGTGGTCTATCATCGTTTATTTTTAATTGCCGACGTTTCGGGTGCTTTCCAGCACCCATGGTCACGGGGTACTGAGGTGACTTACGTCCCGATGTCATTGTTAAAACCAGTGTACCTTTAGATTTCTTTTTTTCAGCTTTTTAATTATTGTTTATGGTCCGATGAGATCAGAGATGGGAACAGTATTCCATGTAAGGCTTAATCTGCGCCTTGTAAAGTTGCAGGCGGTGTGCCGGCATGAAATACTTGACATCGCTAATATTTCTTATTAAGGTATTTACTTAATTCTATTTTATAGGTAAAGAGTGACAAACGAGCACACAATTCACTTGATGGTGAATGAATGCTGTGGCACCCATAGACACACTTACACCTTCCAATTAAAAATCAAAATGCAGAAATGCGGCATCACTCTTGAGGACAAAGATGAAATGCCTCATTTTCAATAATAAGGGTCTCTGGCTCCGTAAACTTACCATACGAACCACAGCACCATTAAGTTGTTATTTTACGCTTGTATTCTGTGAGGGAAAGGTTCTTTCCCGGTCGAGCCGACCCATTCGTGCACAAACATTATAGCTGCAGCATGGCTCTACCACGTATAACAAAAATATTTTAATGTGGTTTTTCGTTTGCCTGTTATGATTTTGTGTAATAAAGTGACCACGAACATTTCCATTAACATTTTTGCCTTGTAGTATCAACCTACCGATATCCTTCATCAAGGTCAGGAATAAAGCGATTAGTTGACGGGGGAGTGGGAGTCGGTTACTGGTGATCTCATTTTAAAACTGAAAATTACTTGCGGCCATGTTACTTGTAACAGGATAAATTCCAAAATATTAACTGCCGGAGAAACATTAAGCGGAAGCCCGTACTCGAGATTAAACTATAACTCTACTCATTTGACATTTAATTGGAGAAAACGTATAACGTATCGAGAACTTAAACGGGAACAGCTCGAATATAATTTGATCTGACAATTAAGATCAATAGCGCCGTATAGGTGTGAAATTAACGTTGTAAAATTTTACGACATTGATTTAAGCAGAATCCTTTAAATGATAAAAGTGTTACGTCAAAGAAAATTTATTGCTCTTGCTTATGAGTAAAATTATTATTTGCATTTTATTACTGGACAAAATTTAAAAGCATCTTTTCATGTTTCTTGTTCCTTAACAATAATATATTTGTCTGGTCTGTCTCATCGTAGAAATGATATACCAATAATAATAATAATAATAATTTATTTATGTATTTTTGTATTTATTTTATTTTATTGATATTTATGTACATACATAAACATATACATAAACACTCACGCCTGTCACCCAGAAGGGTAGGCAGAGACTACAGACTTCCATTTGGCACGATCCTGACACACCTCTCTCGCCTCCTTCACATCCATACACCTACGCATACATGCTCGTCGGTTAAGGGTACTTCTAACGTGGCCCATTTTCAAAATATCGCCAATTTGGTCGATAAATTTTCACCTAGGACGTCCCTTTCCGACTCTGCCATTCACTTCTGCAACATAAATTTTCTTTGTCAGTCTTTCCTCATCCATTCTTTCCACATGACCAAACCACCGAAGCATTCCTTTCTTAATCCTGGTCACAACATCATCTTGCAAACCACACTTTTCTCTTATTACACAATTTCTTACCCTGTCATTCAGATTCAGCCCTAACATACTCCTTAACGACCGCATTTCTACTACGTTCATTCTATTCTAGTGCTTCTTCTGCCACACCCAACTTTCACTACCATACGTTAAATTAGGGACCAACACAGCATTGTGAATTGCCATACGTGCCTTTTTCGACACATTTTGACTCTTCACAATATAGTGTAGGGCCCCATTTACTCTATTTCCCGCATTCACTCGTCGTTCTATATCCTTATCCTATCTTCCATCCCTGCTAAATACGCAGCCCAAATGTACAAACTCGTCTACTTGCTCGATCAACTCCCCTTCTATTCTTATTTCACAAATCGTTTTACTTTCTTCTCTTTCAAAAACCATAACCTTCGTCTTACTTGCGTTCACTTTCATACCCCTTTCTTTTAATGATCTGTTCATTAATGTTACCATCATTTGCAAGTCGGCCGCCGACGACGCAAGGATAACTTGATCATCGGCGTACAAAAGGCATTTGACGGTTAACTCACCTATTCTTAGTCCGCATTCTTCAACTTTCAAATTTTGCAAACAACTGTCCATAAATAGGTTGAACAGCCACGGGGAAGCCACACAGCCCTGTTTGACACCTTTATGGATGTCAAACCAGTCCGAGTAGACCCCGTTGATCCTAACACAAGCACTAGAGTCCCTATAAAGAGACTCCAATGCCTGCATCAAGCCTGCGCTCAACCCAAATGATTTCAGTGTTTGCCATAGCACATCCCTATCAACTCTGTCATAGGCCTTTTCCAAGTCCATGAACGCACAAAAAACCTATTGGTTTTTGGCCAAAAACTTCTCCGCGATCATGCGCATGGAAAAGACTTGATCTGTACATCCCATTCCCTTTCTAAATCCCGCTTGCACATCCCAAATTTTTCCGTCAGTTTCTTTCATGACCCTTTCAATCAGTACTTTAGCATACAGTATTCCCACAATGCTAAGAAGGCTGATGCCACGGTAGTTTTTACAGTCCTGCTGCGACCCTTTTCCTTTATATACTGGGACTATCACGGCTTTGCACCAGTCTACCGGTACCCGCTTCAGTTCCCAGCATAAAATAAACAAGGTGTACAGCAGGCCTGCCACCACTTCCTCTCCAGCCCTTAGCATTTCGAGTGAAACTCTATCATATCTGGCAGCCTTACCTGCTTTCATGCTTTTCATTGCTTTCATTATTTCATCTATACTTATCTCGCTACCTCTTTCCTCTTCTTTCGGAGTTTCTACTTCACTTAGTACACTCGTTGTCTCCTCACTCATAAACACGCTTTCAAAATATTCCTTCCATCTCTTTAAACTCAAAACTTCATCATTCAGAATACAGCTATTCTCGTCTCTTATATCATTCATCATAGGCTGTTTTGAATGTCTCCTGGCAGTTCTTACAAGTTTCCAGAACATTTTAATATTTGCCTGGAAATTATCCGATATTCTTCTATCATTCTCTATCCGTTCTTTCTTGCTTTTTTCTTTCAACTACTTCTTTTACTCTCTTATTAAGATGTCTAAAGACTGCCTTTTTTCTTTCAATATCGTCATTCGTACCGCTAGAATTACCAGCCTTTGTTGCTAGTAAATCTAGCCATGTTCTCTTCTTTGCTTCAACTTCCATACGTATCTCGTCATCCCACCATAACGTATTATTTTTCCTTTCATTCTTTCTCTTACTAACACCACATACTTCGGTAGCTGCATCCACTATACCTTCTTTACATTTTGCCATACATTCTCCAAGTCTAACTCCTTCATACATAATTCATCCAAACCACTTATATTTTCTTTCAGTCTACATTTGAACTTGTTTTTCTCACCTTCATCTTGTAATCTTTCTGTTATAATACGCTGTAACGCAGTGGTAGACACAGATGACCGATGGCGCCAACGCCTGAATAGACCATTAATTCGGCATAAAACCAAATAATGATCCGTTCCTACGTTAGAACCCCGGTAAACCCTTGTATCTACCACTGCGCCTCTCAATCTTTCATCCACAATTGTGAAATCTATCATGCTTCTATCGTCACCTCTTTCCCAAGTATACATGTGAATCTTCTTGTGGCGAAAGCAAGTGTTCGTCACAAAAAGATTCTTTTCCATACATACGGTGAGGAGACTTTCACCGTTCTCATTTATACTTTCATCACCAAACGTTCCCAATATCCTTTCATAACCAAGCCTCCTCACCCCAACCCTTCCATTAAAATCTCCTAGCATAATAATATTTTCATTTCTCTTACACTTCATTAACACCATCCTTACCATTTCCCAAAACATTCATACTCTTTCACACATTGGCCCATTCTTTCTGAAAGGATGATACTTACTCCCTGGCATGCCCGCTCGATCTCGTCTACACCAGACCAGTATGCGGTATACATGCCATTCCCCTTCCTTTTCGTCTCATTTACACATAACACATCTATTCCTCTATCATACATTATATCGCATACTTCATCCATTTTATCATTCATTGCCTCACATACATTCAACGTAGCCAGACGGGCCTCTGCAATCCACTTTTCGCCTTTCCGGGAGACAGAACGTGACGGGTGGCGAACCTCGTCGCCGGTTTTCCTCCCGGAGATTCTTCGCACCCCTGCCCCATTAAAGGGGCGCCGGGAACTCGGGGCCATTTCTTTTATATGGTTCCTCATGGTGAGAATATGGCTAGAGTATTTTACGCCGCTACCACGGCGTGGAGCCGAGTCTGTGCTATCGGCTTGTCGCTCATTTAGCAACACCCGGGGGACATGTGTAGGGTGGGCCTAGGAAGAGGTGGTCAAAGCCTACGGACGCGAGTGACTTATCCCCCCCGACTTATTCCGTAACAGAAAAGGATATTTCTCTATAAATGTGCAGACAATCTGCAATGCTAATCTTGAGCTTGAGCATAGCATTGGCGGGGGACAACATATCCCCGGGGAGAGGATACAATTTTTATCGCTTGCTAAATTTTATCCACCCTGCGAGCATGGGCAAGAGACAAAAATTATATCCCCCGATTATATCCACTGACAAGAGATAAATTATCTTATCTCTATAGTATATCCCCGTTTGACATAACGAGTAGACATATATCTCCCCGTCCGTAGCATGAGGCCAAGGGAAAGAGAAAAAATTATCCCTTTTTGACAATTGAAGGGGACAATTTTATCCTCTTTCGCGGACGTGGGTTTAAGTTTATCTTCAAACCATTTTAATACGAAAAAGATGTCTCGAGCCTATTGCAACTACATTTTCGTGTCAGAAATTGAAAAACAAGAAAGAAAATTACACCAGCGATCGATACGTGATCAGAATACTTAATCTATTGGAATTCTCCGACAACGAATTTCTACGCCGGTTTCGGATGCTCAAAGATTGTTTTGTATTTGTGTAAAGAACTCTATGAGGCTTTAAAGCCTATTAATTCCGTGGATGGACTATCAGTGCATATTGAAGTAAGCATCTATTACAACCACCTTGTCCAAAAATATCGTATATTTGCAATCAATACATGTGGCTTATGTAACTTATCTTAAAAATTTTTCTAGGTAGGTAGTTTACATCTTTCAGTCTCTTGGCAGATGGTAGTTACCTACTAGAGGTACGATTCAAGACCATGGTATGGCTGTTGTTCAAACAACAAATAATCAGCAAATACTTGACGTAAATTACTGGGGCCATCATTAGAATGTGTGGAGCAATATACTTTAATTAGCCTCTTGTGTAGGTAAATACAAGTTTAAAGACTAATATACATAATATTAGGAATACAAATAACACAATACTCATGATTATAAAATTATTTATTCCTTGTTTTGTTTGAAATCATTACAGTTTTATTCTTCATGCTTCGTCATTTTCAATTAAAATTAAATATTTGTGACTTAGAGTAGACATCAATTTTGATGTATTTTGTAATTTTTTTATAATAGCAGTAATTGCGGGGATAATTTTTTTTAATTTCCTCAAGAGGTTACACCACTTCCAAAGGGTCTGTATTGTCCAGTTTCGCAATTGGCTTAATTCTAGACACATATTGTTTTTAATAAATGCTATCACAAGCGAAGTAATACCTGCGATTTGATACAAGCAATGTATACTTAACTTAAATATTATACAAAAGAAAATAAAGAAAGAATTAGAATAATAGAAAAAATTAAAACAAGGCAGAAATACGCTTAAAATAAATATAACAAATATTATAAATGACATATTGTTTAACAAAAATTATTAACAGTTTAGCAATATAATAAACAAAAGGTAAAAGAAAATATAAGTTAATGTAAATCTACTTAATCTTAAAAGAAGTTTATAGCTAGTATAGTTTATAGCTTTATCGTATAAAGATGTTTTATAAAACATCTTTGCTATCGTATATTATATATGCGCGGGGATAAGTTTATCTACTGTCGATATTATATCCACCATAGGCCCATGCTCGCAGGGTGGATAAAGCTTTGACATAGGGATAAGACAATTTTATCCCTTGTCAGTGGATATAATCGGTGGATAAAATTTTTATCCCCCGCTCATGCTAGCCCGGCTGGATCATCTCATGATAGCAACATATTTAACAATAGTTACAGGAAAGCACAATTTGAATATGATATGATATTTATGTATATTTATCTTTTCATTTTAATTTATAATTATATATTTATAGAACCCATCCAGATGAGAAAACTATATAGATACCCTACATAATAATAATAATGTTCTTCAGTCCGAATTTCGGTCGCGGTGGTCGGTCGCAATGAAGATTAGCCTTACCCTTATGCACAGGACAAGATTATAGTGCCCGAGTGTATGCGCAAGCACAGAAGCACTCTATTCCCTCTCTCTTATAGTCCGATGGAATGGATGGAGAGAGAATAATTGTTATACTGCTTTCCGAGGCACGGAGGTGAAATACCGTCAACTTCTTGACTCCGAGCTGGTATTAAGAATTTCTTACAGAAAAACCCAATAACTGATTTTAGGCTGACCCGGGATTCGAACTCAAGACCTCAAGATTAGCAATCACGTTTACGACTCCTAGACCAACGACGCTGTCACGCCACGCCATACAGGCAAGATAGGTTGATGAACGCTGATCATCACCATCATACCAGTTGCCGCTTCTGCCATATTTTATATCGCATTAAAATTTACTACCAGGTATTACGAAATCATAAAGCAGAAGACATAATATCCTTAAAAAAAGATGAAAGCTATATTATAATTGCAAAGGGTATTTGGATTTTTATTTCTGGTCACAATTATTTTTTATTAGTTCTTAGTTTTTATACTAGCTTTTACCGCATTTAGATATAGAATGTCATGCTCAAATACGATTCAACAAATTGTGTGAATCCAAGAACACATGTTAGCAGCGAGATAATCACAAATGAAGCATTTATGTTTTTTTTTTTGTTTATTGTTATCACATTAATTTAAAAAAAAAACATAAGTAGCTTTTGCCTTTTATCATTATCTCCCAGTTATTCCAAGGCGTAAAAATATTGCAAACGAAAAACAAATATAAAAAGTTAATTGTACACTACAGCAATAAAAACACTAATTAAATAAAAATCTTTTTTAGAACTTCTCAAAATAAAAGTTCTCCAAATGTAAAGTTTACCTCAACCAAAAATACCGCGTCCATTGATTAATTATATAGCCTATTCTGTTGAAAATTTCTAGCAAATAGGTTTAGGTTTAAAGAGTTTATGATCTCAAAAAAGGACAAATATTCACTTATATGAGACTTAAAAATAACTTAATTGGTAAAAATAATATATTTAAATTGTAATACCTTTTAATTAAAATAGCTTTAGTTATTCTTATTATTTAACGCCAATTGACTCTACGTGTGAAAAATCAACTCCACGTATTAGTTTTTTTTTAAATATAATAAGGATGACAAACAAGCACACAGTCCACCTGATTTATTGCTCATCAAACAAATTAAAAATGCGTTGTCATCCCTAAGGACTAAAATTGAATGCTTCGGTTCCAATAAGAAGACCGGAGAATCGGTTTTATGCACTCACCATACGACACACAGAGGACACAGAACAAAAAAGCTGCTATCTTATGCTTGTTTTCTGTGAGAACGTGGTACTGCCTCGGAGTGGCTCTACCACGTATTAAAGTCTCCTTTGAAATCGATAACAATTCGATAAATATTTTTGTGTGTTAGCCACAGTAGTTGTCGAACGAACAACCAACTGTACTTCTCGCTATGTGCGAAGTACATGGTGGGGGTATAGTAACGCGATCCCAGCGCTTACCGTTGCAGAAATACGCAACAATCCGGGAAGGTAAAGTCAATTTGCACGGAGTTCGTAAAAAAAAAAAAATTAAATGCCTTATAATAGATATTGCTTTGTTGTGAACTGCAAAAATAACGGCACAAATGGTGTAAATTCTATATATTTTCTACATTGGACTGGAAATTAAATCAAAGAAATAAATGGGTAGATGCTATAAAAAGGTACTCGTATAAGTAAGCGAAATAACCTTAATTTATGACCAATTTTATTTGCGCTATGTGTTATTTATTATAGTCTTTATTATTTTAGTGTTGATAGGTCGCCATGGTATCCCAAACTCGACGACACAATTTGTAGTGAACATTTTATGGGAAACAAAAAGCTGATAACGAAGAAAGTCCGAGTTATGCTCCCACGATATTCCCTGAAATGTATCGAAAGAGGAAGGTTAGTGATTCACAGGTCCTAGCTAGATATAAACTCTTGATAAAACGAAGAACCACAAAAGTCACAGACACCACATGAAGTCAAATAATAATTGAAGAAGGAAGTGAATTAAACCAAACTCAACCTCTTGTGGTCGATCAAGGATGTACTCAAGGCGTAGTTACGTTTAAATTCGTTACATAGGGCGTTAATGTCACCGATGTTTGACGAATTATGTATGGATCGTATTAAATAACTATTACCATTCTTTCTTAGCTATTCAACAATTCTTGCATGTTGTGCTAAAACTATTTTTTTCCTTTCAACACGGTTTGAGGTTGGAAACGAATATTGTGTTTTACACATTTAAATCCAGTTTTTATAATGGCATCCATTATTTACACTGTTTAAACTAATTTCTTTAAAAATACCACTTGTAGTCTTTTGATTTATCTTTAATTTACTATATTTACTCGAAAGCAATAAAATACTGATATGTGATTATTTGGCATAATCCCGGATAGTTGCGCGTGCTAGGTGGCGCGACTGTCGTACACATAGCAAATAATGTTTAGTTTGTATTTGATAAAATTATATAAGGAAATTTCCAATTACAGGTGGTTGTCTAATAATAATAATATATCCGGCTGGGACAAATGTCAGTTTATTGCAGCCGGATATAACGCAAAAACTGACGGAGCGCATAGATGATCTGAGGCAGAGAATCGCTGCTTGGGGAAAGCGGATTCGGCGATATACCGAGAGGTCAACACGGTTCAACCAGAATCGTCTCTTCCAGAGTGATCAGAAAAGGCTCTATGAATCTTTGGAGGGACCAATGGTAAGTGGAACGGGCCCAGCACTGAATCAGGCCGACACTGTAGCGTTCTGGCGCGGCCTGTGGTCAGAGCCCGTAAACCACAGCGAGGGCCCTTGGACGGAAGTTGTGGCGAGTCAGTGTGCGAGTATAACGCCCATGGATCCCGTCATTATAACACTGGATGACGTAGCTGACGCGGTCCGTAGGGCCCCGAACTGGAAAAAGTCCGGGACTCGACGGGCTGCATCACTACTGGCTGAAGGGGTTCGTGGTGTGTCACACTGTACTTGCCCGACAGTTTCAAGAGGCTTTCAATCAGAAGTCGCTTCCGAGCCTTTTCACTACTGGGATCAACCATTTGGTTCCTAAAGACCAGGGTACCACAGACCCGAGCAAATATCGCTCCCTCACTTGTCTACCGACCATATACAAGACACCAACATCCATTTTGAGCGCGAGAATCACTCGTCACCTGGACTCAAATCAGGTGATATCGCGCACTTAAAATGGATGTCGGGCGGTGGTCGTGGAACCAAGGAACCACTCCTCATTGACGCTGTCATTGGCAAAGTGGTGAAACGCAACCGTCAGAACTTCTCTTTAGAAAGGCATTCGACTCGGTGCCCCATACATGGCTAAAGAGAGTCCTCGAGCTGTACAAGATAGACTGTACTCTTCTTCTTCCTCGAGCAGTGTATGGGGCAGTGGAGTATGATCCTTTGTCGTCTGGGCGAGCGGATGATGGCTGCGGAGAACCACATAAGGGTAAGAAGGGGTATTTTCCAGGGCGATAGTCTGAGTCCAATCTGGTTCTGCCTCTCTCTGAACCCTCTCAGTACCTTACTGGAGGGCTCCGGGAGGTGATTTCAGCTACGGAAAGGAGGGACAAAAGTGACCCACCTTTTCTATATGGATGATCTTAAGTTATTCGCCTCCAGTCGATCCCATCTTATGAAATTGCTAAACATCACTTGTGAATTTAGCAATTCCATTCGAATGGAGCTGGGGACGGATAAGTGTGCGGTCCTCCACGTTGAAGGGGGAAGGGTTGCTAACTCTGAGGGCATATACTTATCTATGCCCGTCAACTTAAGAACCCTTTCCGAGGCTGAAACATACCGATACCTGGGTATGTCACAGAACATCGGTATCGATGAGGCTGGTATGAAACAGTCAGTTTGCGACGTGTTTTATGCACGCTTGACCAAAGTGATTAACAGCCTTTTGTCCGGTGTGAATAAGGCACACGCATATAACGGCTGGGTGATGCCTGTCCTCATGTATACCTTTGGCATACTCAGGTGGACTAAGACTGAACTTAACGCCCTGGATAGAAAAGTCCGCACTACCATGACGTCCCATAGGATGCATCATCCGAGATCGTCGGTAATGAGGCTGTAATTGCCGCGAAAGCATGGTGGACGTGGCTTCCTGAACGCGCTCATCATGCATTATGGCGAAGTGTGCAACCTCCGTGATTACTTCCTGGTGAGATCGGATGATCCATTCTATAAGGACGTCATTTCTTGTGATAAAGGATTTACCCCTCTATCCTTAGCCAACGAGCAACGACCGGGAGACCGTATGGAAGGAGAAGTAGTTCCACGGGAGGTTCTACTAGGCTCTACATGAGCCTTTCGTAGACACAGTAGCCTCCCTCCACTGGCTACGCTTTGGTGACCTCTTCGGGGAAACCGAGGGTTTTGTCTGTGCAATGCAAGATCATTAGAGTTATTAAGACCAACAACTATCGGAGATACATCCTAAAGGGTGGCGCCGTCGACATCTGTCGAGCTTGTCGCCATCCCGGTGAGTCACTTGGGCATGTCATCTCCGGTTGTTCTGCGCTTTCTAACTCTGAGTTCTTGCACAGACATAACCTAGTAGCCAGAATTTTTCACCAGGAACTCGCTCTGAAATACGGTCTCGTGGATCGGAAATTACCGTATTACAAGTACTTGCCGGAAGCCGTGCTTGAAAATGATCGCGCCAGGCTCTATTGGGACCGGGCCATCATCACAGACAGGACCAAGCGAGTGCACAGTCCATCTGATAGTAAGTGCATACTGTGTCCCATAGACATCTACAATATGTACCTCGATTAAGAATCAAAATGCAGGTGCGTTTTCATTCCTAAGAACTAAGATGAAATGCCAAAATTGTCTCTGGTTCTCGACATTTACTATAAGAAACACAGCAGCATTAATCTAATATTTATACGCTGGTATTTCATGAGAGTGTGGTTGTGCCCCGGTCAAGCCTATCCATTCGTGCTACAAACGTAATATAGCTGCAGCGTGGCTCTACCAGGTTTTCTCTAATTAAGTGATTTGTAAACGGACGTCGGACGATTCATCAACTTGAGACGATTTGCCTTAATCCTTAATTGCTGCTAACGAAGAAAGTGTCTAAAGAAATTTAAATTTGCTCAAAGGATCCCAAAATCGATTTTGAAAATATTTTCAAAGCAAACATTTCAGAAAATTTAATGGGATCCTTTGAGCACACTTTCTTCGTACAATCCCATCCAATATTAAATAAATTGAAAACCGCTGAATATTTCTAATCCAATACACAACAAAGCTCGACTAACCTTTATCTGATTTTCGTGTGCCCGAAGCCGAAAACAAAGGTTTGGATTCAATTAACAGAAACGTGCGAAGTTTATTAACTTGCAGGTCTTGTTTTAAACGAAGATCGTCAATATACGCTGTAGTATATTGATAATTAAGCATGGCTCTATTTATTTTAATACAATGTACAGCTGTCAATTAAGTTATACATGTTATGGCGCTTTAATCGCTCACTCGCCTAGAAAACTAGACCCTTTAAGCGGCTTAGTTTTGTGGGATTACTAAGTGTATGTACTCATAAACAAAGCCATCCTATGGCTAGATTCCAATAAATTATGATTTTCATTTTTGTAAAAGACACACGTTTTTAGCCCTTATGAATTATGGATTAATAATAGAAACAAAAAGTCGTTAGTGTAATTCTTAACATAGTAAGTCTTAGTGAATTAAAGACGTCTTTATTAATTTCATAACTTGTTTTGAATTTAATCAAAAGTACTACAGGACTAATCAATCTGTTTCAGATATTTTTGGCACTAAACCAACGTAACGTCCTCCAGGCCGAATTACGGTCACAGCGGCCAGTCACGGTCAAGACCGGCCATCGGAGAGAAATTAGGCGCTAATCCAACGATTTTAATTGTTTTTCGAGGCACGCGGTTGAGACACCACTAACTTCTTGACTTCGGGCAGCTACTGAGAATTCCTTGATGGAAAACTCAATAACTGATTTTTACCCACATAATGTACTTATGATTAGTATGAGTCTTTATAGTCCCTATATGTAATTTAATAATAACTTGAATACAGTTCCACTTATTGGTTTCTAGTATAGTTGTGATCTATCATCTTACAATAACAAATATATTGTATGAATATTACCTCAACAAGTAAAGTAATTTATAAGTTATATAATATACTAATTTTCTGAGTCATGGTGCGAACAAGGGATGGTGGTAGATTTTACGCCGCTACCATACGGCGAGGAGCCGAGTCTATTTTTTCGGCTTTGTCGCTCGTTTAGCACCACCCGGGGGACACGTGTAGGGTGGGCCTAAGGTTAGGTGGTCGAAGCCTACGGACGCGAGCGATTCATTCCCCTAATCTGAATGACAGGGTGAGAAATTGCGTGATAAGAGATAAATGTGGTATGCAAGATGATGTTGTGCTTCGGTGGTTTGGTCATGTAGAAAGAATTAATGAGGAAAGAGTGACAAAGAAAATTTATATGGCAGATGTGAACGGCGGAGTCGGGAAGGGACGCCCTAGAAAAAAGTTTATCGACCAAATTGGCGATATTTTGAAAATGGGCCATGTTAGAAGTACTCTTAACCGACGAGCATGTATGCGTAGATATACGGATGTAAAGGAGGCGAAAGAGGTATGCAGGATCGTGCCAAATGGAAGTCCGTAGTCTCTGCCTACCCCTCTGGATGACAGGCATGAGTTTTTATGATTATGATGAATATACTAATAATTTATATATAAAATATTATAATATTATATTATACATTAAATATTATATAAAATACAGTAATAATTTATATAGCTGGTGCATCGGTTTGTGATCGTCACAAACAGATGCACCAGCTAATAATAAAATAAATCTTCCTGTAAAATGTCTTTTAGTAGCAATCAAAGAGCTTGTTTCAAAACCGCAGGGTTGTGAGAGAGCTGAAATCAAAATTTTGATTTTTTCCGGTCATTTTGCTGTAACCACGCGAAGAAAGAATTATTTAGATTTGCCCTGCGGATCTTCACGACCAGAGCCTTTCGCCAGACTGCTCGCTGAACAGGAGAGCAGAATAGATACTATTTTAGTCGTATTAATAACGAAAAAAATACGAATTAGGTAGTAGGTAAAATCGTCTTGTGAAACATCTTTTAACCGATATAAAGGGAATATGCGTGGTAAACTCCCTCAACCACGCTCCCTCAGAATACCAGCGTAAAATAGCAGCTTAATGCTGCAGTGTTTCATATGGTGAGTTTAGAGAACCGGAGACACTTTTTACTCGAAACGAGGCATTCCATCTTAGTCCTCAAGGGTGACAGTATATTTGCATTTTGATTCTTAATTGGGGATAAATGTGGATGTCTGTGGGCATCCGCTTACCATCGGGTGGACTGTGTGCTCGTTTGTCATCCTATGCTATAAAAAAGTGAACGCTTAGAAAAAGAAGCACCCTAGCTAATTTTCTGAACAAGTTTCAAAATAGTAGTTTTAGATAGTTGCGTCAGAGATTTGAATTAAATTCTTAGAGAATCAAGTTTTCAGGACAGCCCTACCGTACTTTAACCGCCCACACGCACCCCGGCTTGGTAGTATTATTCGCTACGTAAACACTTTTTTTGCCACAAAACTGTAACAGTACAGACTGGTACTGGTACTGGTATTTGGCGGCAATATAGGTAAGAAGGTTTACTTATTAAAATGTACTAAACTACGTAACTTAAAACAACTTTTAGTATCACATGTAATCTGTATTGATTAATAAATTTTCTAGTCCTAGAGGATATTAAAGAGAAGTCCTAGAGAATATAAGTAGCCTAATTAACAGAGAATTAAATTATTTAATTACAATGAACAAGCAATTCTTCTTTGGATAATTCATTTCCCGGATGGTTCTAACCATTTCGAAGAAATTTTGTATTTAAATAAAGTTTCACATTTCATGCTTAGCTAGATAGGTTCTGAGTTTTTTTTTTGTCGCAGGGTGAAACTCGGTCTCCCAGTTGATTACAATCTATTGATTTCTTAAAATTAGACAGTTTGTCTACTTAAAGCATATGTATACGGTACGTTCTCTACGTTATGGATGTTGTTTATGTGTAGTGTAAATAAATAAATTATGTATTAAAAGTAAACAAAACTTTTTATAAAAACAAGTGTATGGGCTGCGATGGGACCCCCACGTGGTCGGTTGATAGTATGTGATAATAAATGATAGTTAATACCGGGAAGTTGATAAGCGATATTTTATTGATAGACCCAACTAAATCTAATTTAATGATAGATGGGAAATGATACTGCGAGCACGCGTGACCGGTATTGCTGGGCTCAATTAGCGCACTGGCTCTAAATGCATTATTGTAGCGTTATAGCGTAAACTGCCGACGCCACAAAAATGTACGTGCTGCAGTCCGTACATGCTCCCGGGCTGAAAGATAGAGAGTCATGAAGATGAGATGAATTTAAAACTAATTACAAGGTGATAAACATTTTGGCTTAAAACTAGTTACAAATAATTGATACAAATAAATAATACAGTGTATTTAGACACCCGTGTCCGTGATAGTAAACACCGATTGAAGCACTGGTGAGGTGCCACGGTTTTGTTTTTGTTTACGCGAGTTCTTAAATTTTTCATTTAATTCGCTAGTAATGTCATCACTGTTACACTGCACTGCACTTGCTTGCAACTCTACATCTACAAATTGCACTCCACTATTACCCTGCACTTCACTACACTTATTTTGTACGCGATCGCGACCTGCACGCCTCCGCGCGCGCCGCACGCGCTGCCACACGTAGAATCCTCCGAACACTCCAGCCGTTATAATCACCAGGTAGAGGACGGTGTAATGGTGAATGTCGTGATAGGATACACCTGCTGCTAACGGCTCAGTCTGTTTCAAGACATCCAATTGTTCTCGTATGGCAAGCAGTTGTTGTTGGCTGATAGTCTCAAAGCTCGTGCTGGCGTTCATTTCCGGTATCGAGATATTTCTTAAATGATTAATCGAAGCGATATTTGGTATACCAATGTCGAGCTTTAAATTGATTTGAGATGTATCTGGTTTGTATGCATAAAAATGGAAATCAGCTGATTTGATAAGGCAGTCCTGTCCCAACGTAATAAGTCCGGCGTCACGCAATTGAATAGCCGTAACTTGATCTTCGCATAACAACTTGAAGTAGCATTTATTACAACAGAAATAAAAGTAGTTATTGAGTTTACTTGTTGCAATGAAAATATTTTTGCAGGTATTAATGATCGTTCTGCAGCTTCCAAGTCCTTCATCCTTCTCACACAAACTCTTATCATTGATCATATGATGAATAGGCTTCTTGTATCGACACAACACAGTATTTAAATCGCGATCAATGCAGTCACGTAAATCAGCATATGATAGCAATATAAACGAATCCCTTTTTAAGTTTAAAGCAAGATATTCGCTAATAGGGACAATGCTGATCATGTTGCTACCCGATTGTTTAGGTATGGGAATTGCTTTAAGGACTTCGTAAGCGTCTCGTGCTAATAATGGTATTCGGATTTCGAAAATAAGAAAGGACTTCGATAAGCGTGCTTTTACGTTAAGTAATTTGTATATGTTTGAATAATTCGCGTGATCGGTAGGTAGTGATAGGTCTTTAGGTATCTGAGTAGAGATGGCATTTAATTCGTGTTGGAGTTGCTTGGGGGTTAGGAGATGAATATCATACTTCCCGTGAAATACGTCTGTGATAGTTTCAATAAGATAAGTTTGTATTTCTTTTAACTTGTTCAAAATGTTGTTTGTAACTATAGCGGCCAAGGTAAATTCGTTTATATATGAGTTATTTGAGACTTGTGACTTTAGTGCGTTCAAGTTCGATCATCTTTTTGTTGACTGTTTTATGATGCTGTTCCATGATCGACTCTACCCTCTTGATGACATTGAACTCTGCTTCTACGACTGAAGTTTGATTCTTCCACAGCTGGGCTAGGTGTCCTTGGTTTTTTCTGATTAAGTCGATATCTTTTTCATATTTTTCAGCGAAGTTGCTGTCAAGCACCCCAAACAACGCGTTTGCGATATTACCTACACCATTGATGAGTCCCCTGCGCTTACGTGTGAGTAGGTCGTCCTTATCTTGCAACATGATATTGTAGCGCCGTAGTTCCGACCGCTCGTGATTCAATTGATACATGACACTCTCGCAGTGTGAATGCCCTCTTATCTTCGAACAGATGTTTTCTAGGTATTCCATGTACTTCGAGGCGCGGCGGTGCCTTCCCAATATGGGTAGAGATCATAATAGACAACGAGTTTCCAATCGTCAGCTATCAAATGCATGTTTACAATCTTGTCGAAAAATAGGCTAGTATTATTTTGCAGTTTATTTATAGTATATAGTCCTCTAGTATTAGTTATAAGGGTCATAAAAAATAATAAGATAGAAGTTGCAACTGTAATGAAACTGTATCCACTATTCCTTTGTTTTATCTTACGCTTTATTGGTTTCTCTTGCTTTAATTCCTGATCTTGTGTTTCTTCGGAGATGATAGGGAGTATAGTTTGATAACAGGTCTTTTCATATAACCGTTTTTTGTTTTTAACGTCACAACACGCACGTAGCCGTCATTACCAGGGTGCAATTCGACCACCCTACCGAGGGCCCATCTGCCTGGAGGAAGGTTGCCATCATTGATGAGTACGATGTCATTTAATTTTATATTTTCTTGAGGTTGGCGCCACTTGCTCCGGGTTGATAGATTTGTTAAATATTCTTGTTGCCACCTTTTCCAAATGTCTTGGAATATTTTTTGTGTTAAATGCCACCTAGTCCTAAGATCTCGTTCCGTCTCATAAATTGATGGAATCGGACCGCTTTATAGAAAATGTGAAGGGGTTAAATAATTTAAATCATCAGCGTCCTCCGTCAATGGACATAGTGGTCTCGAATTTAAGCAAGCTTCTAATTGTGCTAGCAGCGTGCTGTACTCTTCGTAGGTGAGTTTTTGATCACCAACCACCCTCCTTAGATGATACTTGAGGCTTTTCACGGCTCCTTCACAAAGACCATTGGCTGACGGCCACGAAGGTGCATTCAAGTGCCAATTTATACCCATCTCGGACACTTCTGAGAGGAACTCATCACTAAATGTTTTGAGGAGCTCTTCGTATTCCTGCTGTAAGACCTTGTTGGTTCCTATGAAGTTCGTGCCATTATCGCTATAAATGTGATTAGGTTTGCCACGGCGAGCTGTCATTCTCCGTAACGCTGCTAAGAATGCAGTACTCGTCAGGTCAGACACCAACTCCAAACGTACAGCTTTTGTTGCCATACACGTGAACACAGCGATATAACCTTTCGTAGTTTTGATCCCACGGCCTGAGTTAGCTTTGATGAACACGTAGCCCGTGTAGTCTACAGCGACATGATGGAAGGGGCGTGAATGGTTTGCTCTAGCTGCTGGAAGGTCACCCATAATTTGATAGTGTTTGGTTGGTTCGTGCCTTCTACATTTGATACAATGACGTAATCTCTTCTTTGTAGCTCTGTTGCCACCGACGATCCAGTACTTTTGTCTCCGGTTGGCTGACGTTAGCCGAGCACCACCATGATATGTCATTTCATGCGCCTGGTCTATAAGAAGCTCCGCAAGACGACTGTTGCCGGGTATAATGATAGGATTTTTCATGTCTGGGTCCAAATTGGCATTTCGCAACCTCCCACCGACTCTCAATACTTCATCTTGATCAATATACGGATTTAGTTCACAAATGTTGCTTTTTCGATTTATTTTATTTCGTTGTTTTAAATCTGATAACTCTCTTGCAAATCCCGTTTGTTGTATATTTTTGATAATTAATAACTTAGCTTCTTTCAACTCTCGTACTGTTAAATATTTTATATTTTGTCCTTTTTTGATAGTTAGAAATCTCCGAATCCATGCAACTATTCTTACCGCTTTGTTAATTGTACTATACTTTAATAGGATTTCTTGAATGATAAAATCAGGTTGATGTTGTGCTACTAAAATTGTTTTTGATAATTTTAATTCTTCGTTTGTGGTATAAGCGATCTTATGCCCTTGATCATTATATGTTGATATCCAAGTCGGGCCCAGCCACCACAAGGTCGGGGCTTTGAGTTGTGATGCAGTTAGACCACGACTGGCACAGTCGGCTGGGTTTTCTTCCGACTTAACGTACCTCCAGCAGTCAGGTGGCATATTTTTGGTTATTGTACGAACTCTATTTGCCACAAACGTTTTCCATCTGGATGGTTCTCCGTTGAGCCACCTCAGTACTACCATGGAGTCAGTCCAACCATATATTTTGATATTGTACCCACTAAAGCACTCTGCGACTTTACCCATTAGCTTTGATAGGAGTAGTGCTCCGCTCAGTTCCAACCGCGGTAGCGAGACTGTCTTGCTGGTTGGCACAAGCCTGGCTCTGCCGGCCACCAACACTACAGACGATTTATTGCCTTGGTTGATACGACAATAGATCACACATGCATAAGCTCTGACAGACGAGTCACTGAACCCATGTAGCTCGATACTGTCGCACTCATGGATCTGCAGCCATCGGGGTAACTGAAGGTCTTGAATATTGTGCATATCCTCTCTGACCTTCCACTCGACATATACTTCATTCGGTATAGGATCATCCCAGTTAATGTTATCAGCAGTCCACACTTGTTGAAAAATAATTTTTAACTTAGTTGATAGTGGTGATAGCCAACCGAGCGGGTCAAAAAGTTTTGATATGTCTGATAAAAGGTTTCTCTTTGTGACCTTGTTGGAGACTTCCGTCGGTTCTAAATTTGATTGAAACATGAAAACATCCTCTTGTGGATTCCATCTTAACCCAAGGGTTTTCGTTTGCGCTGATTGCTTGAAATCAAAGTTGTCATCCTTTGATAGAGCTGACTCTTCCTCTCTGATCAAGTCATCGCAGTTCGATCTCCATTTCCTCAAATGAAATCCAGCTGATTTTAATAAATTGATAAGGTCTTGCTGTAATTGACGTGCGGTTCTTATATCGTGACACCCATGGACCAGGTCATCCATGTAAAAGCAGTTGTTTAATACGTCGATCGCCTGACTGTTTTGATAGTTAGGTTGTTCATCACATGCAAGTTGCTTGAGAGTCATCATCGCTAGGAACGGCGCTGCTTTCGTTCCGTATGTGACTGTGGTTAGTTGATAGTCTTTGATAGGTTCTGAGGGAGAGTCACGCCAAACGATCCTTAATAACTGTTGATCATCGGGGTGGATCCAAATCTGCCTGAACATTTTTTCAATATCGGCTGTGAACGCAAACTGATATTGTCTCCACTTGATTATGAGAGACTGCAGATCCAGTTGGAGATTTGGACCACATCTCATGACGTCATTCAAGCTATTACCTGATGATGTTTTACACGAAGCGTTAAATACCACTCTAAATTTGGAATTAATGATAGTGTCGTCAGCACGCACACAATGATGAGTTAATACACAATGCTGACGTCTCTGAGTCGGTTTATTGGTAGCTGGAATCATGTGTCCGAGGGCGCGGTATTCCTTTATAAATGATTGATATTGATTTTTAATGTTTTCGTGTTTTTTGAATGTGTTTTCTAACGATTTAAATTGAGCGATAGCTTTTGATTTTGATTCTCCCAGCTTATCCGGGAAGTCTGGGGTGAGGGGCAAACGTACTTCGTATCGACCGTCTTCGCGCCTGATAGTAGTAGACTTGTAATAGTCGATGCATAGTTGATCCTCAAATGATAGGGTAGATTCTTCACTGATATCCTCCATCTCCCAGAATTTTTGAATCTCCTTTAAGTCGTTAATGATCACGTTACATTGTAAAGTTTTTACGTTACCGGTTAAAATCCAGCCTAAACGAGTATTCTGAGCTATCGGTATATTATCATTCAACCTACAAATTCCCTCTAATAAAATCAAAGAGTAAACATCTGCTCCTAACAGAAGGTCGACCGGGCGACTGATATTAAATTCGGGATCTGCTAGCGTGATGTTATTTAAATATGTCCAGGACGGTTTTGAAAAGCTAAAGATAGGTAAATTTTTGATAAGGCTTTTCATTATGTATACTTCCGGTTCAAATTCAAAATCGTTATTTATAGCTTTGAATTTGATAGTCATGACGCCTTTACAATTGCTCTCCTTAGTACCTACTCCAGATATCACTCCCCTACATCGAAGTCGAGGTTGGCCGAGCAACTGAGCCGCATGTTCACTGATGAGAGAAGCTTGGGACCCTTGATCTATTAAAGCACGTATGCTGACGAAACTCCCATCATATTTTTGTACCTTAAGTATAGCTGTAGCTAAAAGAATTTCAGGCACGTCACATTGCATCGACACGTGTAAGTTGCTTCGTACTTGACCCGAAGTTTCAGGTTTATGGTTGCTTACGCGGGTTGCTGCATTCGGCGAATTATTATAATTATGTTGAAATGATTTATGCAAAATAGAATTATGCGCTTCATTGCACTCTGTACATCTTTTTTCGGAAATACATGGCTTACCATTATGTGAATAAAGGCAATTTTCGCATACATTCAGTCTTGATACAGTTTTAAGCTTTAGGTAAGGTGTCATGTTTAAAAACTGTCGACAGTAATAAAGACAATGTTCATTGGTTTTGCAAAGTGCACACTTGTAAAATTTCCAAGAAGTATTGTTATTAGCGTTTGATTGTTGTAAAGTGAATTTACCGTGCAACGGAAAGGCTTGTTTATTCAAGTTTCTTTGATACCTATTATTGAAAGGTCGCGGCGAATAATTGTTGTTGCTATGTACATTTTTTGCAGAGGTCTCAGACTTCTTTCGAGAAGATTCTAAGCTTGTAAACTTGCCTTCTAAAAATGACAGAAATTCATGCAAATTAGGTAACTCGCGGGGCTCCTTGACTGACGCCATGTATTCATTATGCGTGTCAGCATCGAGTTTTTGCGAAAGGAGATGCACAATCAATGAATCCCATGAATCAACGTTAACGCCTAAATTTTTGATAGCGTTTAATGTTTCTAGGGTTGTGTCGTGAATACGCTTTATATGATTTAAAGACGTATGTTGCATTATGGGGATATTTAGTAAGATATCGATATGCGAGCGGAAAATTAAGCGTTTATTATTATATGTGTTGTTAAGTATGTCCCAACTGATTGGATAATTATCAGATGATATTGGTAGATGTTGAATTAGTCTCTCCGCTTCACCTCTAACTTTAGTTTTAAGGAATTGCATCCTTTGTGCGTTAGATAATGACGGGTTGCCGTGAATAGTTTCCGTGAATAGGTCTTTGAAGGAACTCCACTGATGGTAGCTACCACTAAATGTAGGTATCTCTACGTGAGGGGTCGATTGCTCTCGATATGATACAGACCACAGTTTACGGTTGATGGCTTTGATAATCTCGTTGTATTTTTTTCGTATGTGAAAAATGATAACTCATAATTTGGGTTCCTACCCCCAAGCTCACTGTCTAACTCCCAATGCATATTATCAATTAAAGACCAACGCGATTGTATAGCACGTAATAAATGATCGAATTCCCACTTTTCTGATATCGAATCTAAGTTGATATTGGATACTGTGTGTTCGAATGCCTTAAAATTACTAGTGTGCTTGCGTAACATTTCGTCCGTCTTGCTATTAGTCCCCTGGGACTGGGACAGAGTAACCTGCGGCGACGGCTGCCAAGATGGTCCAGGCGTCCTAGCGGTGTAGCGGGTTTCAACACTGGAGTTACCGGCCTGTCCTCTCTAACCTGATAGGTAGCGATTGCTGTTCTAATTTTCTCGTATTTATTTCTACACGATTCAAATTGGTTACTCGTAAAATAGGAATGAGACTTCGCATACTCTATTCCCCTTAATATACCATGATTAGATTGAAATTCTGCCCAGTATTTGTCTAGAGTATCTAACCTCCGTTTGATATAATCTGCCGTCTTTCGATCGGCACTATCCTTTTTAAAATTGGTAAAAGTCTGCTCTATTGCCCCGAACAATTGTTGTTGATTTGCCAAAATATCCTCCATGTTGGACATAGTGATAGAAAAAAAGGGAAGATCTTACTTGTTCAGATCTGCTCAGCTGTTTGCAGTTCACCGACTCCCGATGTTGACAATCCGATGATAGCTCACGTCTCCTGCTGGTTGCTCTCACTTGTGTTGCACACTTTTTGTACACACATGCGAGTTTGTCGAAGGACCAAAAATATGTATGGGCTGCGATGGGACCCCCACGTGGTCAGTTGATAGTATGTGATAATAAATGATAGTCAATACCGGGAAGTTGATAAGCGATATTTTATTGATAGACCCAACTAAATCTAATTTAATGATAGATGGGAAATGATACTGCGAGCACGCGTGACCGGTATTGCTGGGCTCGATTAGCGCACTGGCTCTAAATGCATTATTGTAGCGTTATAGCGTAAACTGCCGACGCCACAAAAATGTACGTGCTGCAGCCCGTACAACAAGTTTTAATTAAAATGCGCTAAAATGAATAAATATACTTTTCCTTTAAAACTTTGTCTATCAACTTATAACGTCATTACACAATTTGTATGATACAACAGCTTGTCGCGAGATTTAAGTACTGGTAATCAAATAAAGTTATTTAATTTACTTGTTTATCTAAACAGTTAAATCTCGCGACAGAATTTTATACCGTAAAAATTGTGTAATGACGTTATAATTTGATAGTAAAAGTTTAATGGAATTTTTCAAATTATTTTTAGCACAATAAAAGCTTATTTTTGAAAAAGTCTATTTAACTGTAATTTATTTTTACTTTTTAGCTATCGCTGGACAGGTTTCTTAGTCGGTTCATCTCATTCGACGCATCATTGTTTCAAAGTCGTTTGCCGGTTAGTATTGAACAGTACAAATCAGAACAGAGCTTCCATAAGGAAATCCATTTTTTAACTCTGATTCGTATTTTTAGCCAGTCCTTTCATTTGATACTCATATTGTAGGAAAGCATAAATAGCTTAGTCCGCCATCTTTAGAAGTCCCTCATATTAAATTCAAAGTACATTAACGTGACTTTATTTTTCGAGTTATTTACAATTGAGTGTATTAAATATAAGTCCGCCACCTTGGGTGTTCCGCCATGTTGGATTTAGAATGACGCCACACAGCTAACCATAGATAAGTGTTTATATACGGGAACAGCTAACCATGCATTGTCATCCAAACTAAACGTGTATACAAAATTTCAGCTCAATCGGTTGAAGATATCTGCTTCAAAATTGAGTTGCAATATTCCACTCCAACAAACATAGTTACGTACATTGCAAGTTAATTAAAAGACATAGATATCTGGGATTTATAACAAAAAACAAAAAAGAATGTGTCACCTGTTTTACTTACTTTTTTATCTAGCACATCGTAAAAAGGCAGCTAATGCGATAATGGGTAAGTAGATATGTGGTTGTTTAGTCGTTGAACAATTTTTCATTTAAACTCATTTTGAAGTGAAACTTCTTAATCGACGTTATGTCGAGATATATATAGACGTTTTAACTTTAGTACTGTATTAAAAGTTTCTTGCAACGTTTCACCGTCGGGGTTTACTTATGTTAAATATAAAATAAAATGAGAATGATATGTCGTAAAGTAGTTTCACTTCGTATGTATGTACACGTACGTTTCTCTAATAATACGTTTTTCACAATTACTACTCTACGCTGTGGTAGTACTCCTTTTTTTCTTAGGAGTTTACCGGGATATATATAACCCTCTTACCTATTTTTGCAGCCAAAAAGCAGTAGTGATGTAGTTAAGAGTATAGAGGCCAGTATAATTACAGACTGTGAAGCATTACACCTTAGTCTTTAGAGGTGTCAACGCATTTGTACTCTCCTTTGTTTGATGTTGACCACAGGGACACTTACCTGTGTTACCAGGTAGACTGTGCTATATGTTAGCTATATAGATATAAGTATTACGTTAAGTTATGGAAGAGGAAAATAAAAATAATATGATTTCTACTGCTCTCTCCCACAGAGATGCATGAAAGCAAAAAGTCGTTTTAAGGATTGTTAGCTTCCATAGTTTTCCAGCTGCAAATAATTTTTCAAGACGACGTACTGCGGCGGTCGTTAACGCAAGCTTTAGACGATAAATGAACTTGTCTTATTTTCTGTCTGGAGGCGGATGAAACGGATGCAGCGAGTGTAGATTCCAGTTATATTATAGTTAATACTTTAAACCGAAAACTTAAAACTTTCAAATTATGCTTGTTAATTAGAACGTATATTCAACTTCACAAAACAGGAGGTACTGAATTCAACTGTACGTTTTTGTTTCTGGGTGTTCCGTCTTTGTCAAACGATATTAATGTTTACAGCGGGTACAGTTATATGTATACGTATATTTGTCCATTTCTTTGGCATACTCTGTAACCTGATCTGCAGAATGAATCAACATAATGATTGTCGTAAGATGCGTCTAAGTTGTGAAAGTATAATAAAATAAAATATACTTCGTAAACCTTTAAAATTTTAATCTTTTCTACAAAAGATTTTTCGCTGAGTATTTTGACTAATGAATCAACTTTGTTTTATTAAATAGGTTGTACTTCAAAATTGTTTCGATATAAATTTTAAAAGAGAAATTCCATCTCTATGGGAGCTAAAATAGGGGATAAGGTTTTTTGCTTTTTGCTTTCTTGTTCCTTCCATGTTTCCTCATTATCTTTTTTTCACCGCTGAGCACTTGGTAAATGAGCACTTAGTATTGCAAAAAACAATTTCATTGGTGCCAACAAGTATAGTCCATTGCTGATCATAGGCCTTCCCACAGATTACCTCATAGGGTTAAGCCATAGTATTCACGCTTTGTCCAAGGCTTTGCGTGCTTTCCAAGGCACGCGGTTGAACCACTACCGACTATGGGCCACTACTGAGAATTTCTCAAATGAAACATTCAAAATTTAACTATTTCTTTACCAACTTAACTAATTTTCTCCTGAACAGGGAAAAGTTTTAGAGACCACACGGTCGGCAATCGCGCATACGTCCACTGGGCCAACGAGGCGGTAATGCCGACTACCTACAATATGGTGCTTAAACGCAATATGTCAAGTAAGTTCGTATAGTTCTACCCTACCAAAACCGTCATCAATATTTATTGAAAAGGCATGACAGTATTATTTAATTAAAAGGGTCACATCAACTTTTATTCCCGTAATCTATACATCTATACATGTATACATGTAACTATACATGTAACAGGCTCGAACTAGTTGTCATTAAGCTAGCTCCTGAATAAACACCAAGCTAAGAACGTAGACGGGCTGCATTTTTTACATACAAATGTGTAATTTTTTTTCTCTTCCGGCATAAAACTTCTAGAGTAATCGTTTTTGTTTGTAAAACTCAAGGTCTATTAAAGGCATGCCCTTGTCATTTATTTTTTCCAAAAAACTACTACAAAAATAAATATGAATTTGCAAAAACTTAAATAAATGCTCCGTTTTTACCTACGTAATGAGATAACTACCAAAGAAATTTTTGAAAGTTTTTAAGATAAAAACAAATGATACGGCCACAAATCTATTCTTCCTTTCAATTTTGATACCAGACATAATTTAATCGGCTTAGTTTTCGGGGAGGAAACAGGGGAATACGAAACGTCGATCAGTCATGGTTTTGTAGGTAAAAGAGTTCTAAGCTGCAGTTGTCCCTATCGCACTCTAAGGGGGGAGACCATTGGTGAGGGAGGGTTAGACTAATACTACGTAGTACTACTTCTAACTGCCTCAATGGCTGGTGGTTGTACTTGGTCAGAGATGGAAGAGATGTCTGACAAAAATTCCCCTTGACAGCCTTGGTGAGAGACCAGAATGCACAGATTCCAGAAAGAAGGCGAACTAGTTCCTTGCCAATTCTGCCTGTGTGCTCTGACTTTGTCTTGGCAATGACTCTTTTGAACGACGTGGAGGCGGAATTATACATCTTTTTTAGGGCGCTGGTGCTTACGACGTTGGACGTTGATGTGTCAGTACCAGTAGTGCGACTACTGATCGTGAGGTCCTGGGTTGGAATCTCGAGGTGGGCTTAAAAATCAATTATTGAGTTTTTCCGTCAAGAAATTCTCTGTAGCTGCCCGGAGGTAGGAATGGGCGGTGTCTCACTCCCGTGCTTCGAAAAGCACGTAAAGCCGTTGATCCTGCGCCTGATCTCTTTCTGGTCGTGTCGGTTTACCGTCTCATCGGATTATGAGAGTGAGGGAATAGAGAGTGCACCTGTGCTTGCGCATACGCTTGGGCACCGTAATCCTGTCCTGCGCCGATCCCTAGTCTACGTTGAGGCTGACCGCCGTGACCGAAATTCGGTCTGGAGGACATTAGTATTATAATTCATTCTGTGCTAATACGTACCCATTTAGGAAAGTGACAACTGTCGAAGTTTTTATCGACATCATAGTGATGTCAGTCGATATCGACGTATATCCTATACTGATTTACAGGCGGCACAGAACATTGTATCGTTGCAAGAGACAACGAAGTAACAATTCAATGATATTTTAAGAGTTTATGTGTAATTAACGTTTCCTATTATTTGAAATGAACTTAAGCGAAGTGTTTTTTTTTTTTTTTGGAAAAAATACAAAAACGTAACCAACTAATACGTAACTAATGTTCGCACTTTACTGCTTGTTGTGATAATCCTGCTTACTTGATTTACCAGCTTTACTGAGTTTATAAAATAATAACTGCTCTTATCAAGTAAATTCTTAATATTTATGTGGCAGAAGAGGTCCTTGAGGCATATATTGCAACACATATGAAAGGAGGAAAACATTTGGCAAAACTGTCTTTTTGTTGACGAATCGCGAATCAGTACTCATCCAACTGACGTATCCGTTTCTGAACACATCAGTTATTTAAATAATGACCTGTAGACTTAGAAAGGCAAAGAACTGTCACTGGAACCGTTCAGCAAGGCGGAAAATCGGTGTCCTTTTGGGGTAGGATTATGATTGGAACTAGAACGCATTTAATCCCGTATGGAGGCTCCATGACGGCAGATAGGTACAAAACAGTCGCTAAAATGTAATTGTCAGACCATTCCCAGTAAACTATGGGCATCAATTCGTACTGGTCGATGATAATGCGCCCGCACATCGAACTCGACGAGTCAATGCTGCTCTCTGAGAATACACCATCACAAGGTTAGGCTGGCCTGATGGCTCACCTGACTTAAACTAAACAGAACACACATGGGATGCTCTAAAGCGAGCTGTTCGGAACCGTCAGCCACCACCCCAGTCAGTGTGAGAGATCAGGGAAGCCGTTATCTAAAAATGTGACAGGTTACCGCAAGAATTGCTTAACTTGATCCTCGGCATTCCCAGGAGGATCTCCGCATATTGTATTAAATAGAAACCTTCTATTAATAAATTGTTTTATAATTTGGTTAAACAATGTTTTTCTCTCTATCAAACTTCTGTTACAATTAAATTAGGATTGAATTACTTAATGTTTGTCTTATTTTTAATTTCACACAGTGTATTTCTTTTTCAAAATATATGATGTGAACACTTTATCTTGATAAAGTTAAATTTTAAAAATATATCAGATTTTGCTATTGATCACAAACTTTTTTTGATGTGTGTATTTATGCATACACATGAACGTCTAAATAATCATTTTTTAAAATTATTTCACGCTGTTTTTGTGTACTTATAAAAAGTAACATAAAATATAGATGCGTAGATATTAGGTAGATACTGTAATTTTTTTTTAAAAATTAATTAAAGTTTAGTGTTTGACATTGTGTAGAACTAATCAAACCTATTAAGCATTGAGTTATACAACACAATTGTTATATAAATCAATGCTATTAAGTATAACAATGTCTCGTCTGCTTACAAGCATAATATGGGACTAATTTGAGAAGTTCAAATCAAATCAGTTTACATAATGATTTCTTATATTTACGCGAACACTACACATTGAAATAATACTAGTTTTTACGGAATTTATCGCGTATATTTAACTTTTTAATACCCGACGTTTCGAGAGCTTTACAGCACTCATGGTCACGGGAAGGACTGAGATGTTTAACGTCCAGATGTCATAGTTAACCGCGGTTACCATAGATTAAAATTTAACTTTTGTTCCGATCTACACAGTACGAACTTATGGTATCATGAAGCCTTGCAGTTGTATGCTTGGGTTGGGATTTAATTTTATTTATTATAGGATCCCAAGCAGATGGTAGCACCCAGCCATCTTCTCTATTGATATTAGGATGTTTTTTGATTTCAATAGTCTCGCGAATCATCCTTGGAAGGAATCGGTGTTCTTTAGCGAGGATTTGCGGTCTATCAAATCTGATGTAGTGACGGGGGCGATCCTGTACGTGTTCACAGACTGCAGACTTCCCGGAGCGTCGATTCTTCACATCAGCTATATGTTCTTTAACGCGGGTTTTTATTGATCTTTTAGTTTGTCCTATGTAGGAGAGACCACATTCACAATCAAGCTTGTACACTCCTGCATCTTGCAGAGGGACTTTACACTTGACTGATGGTAAAAACTGACCAATCTTCTTCAGCGGCTTGAAGTATGTTTTGATGGAAGCGCGCTTCAAGATGTAACCAATCTTGTCAGTGACTCCTCTAACATATGGTAGTACAGCAGGTACACGCTCGACTGTGGCCGGCTTCACTCGTTCACTGTGACGTAGGAGCGGGACTCGAAGTTTGTTGTCATGCAAAACTTGCTTGACATGGTGGAGCTCTGCAGCCAGGTGTTTACTATCACAGATCCCTCGTGCTCTCTGAAACAAAGATTTACCCACGGTAGCTAACTGTGAAGGATAGTGGTGAGAATCACCGTTTAAATATCTATCTGTATGGGTCTTTTTTCTATACACAGTATGGCTCAAGGTGTTATCAGGATTCCGAATTACTAACACATCTGGAAAAGCTAAGGAATTGTTTGCCTCTAACTCCATTGTGAACTGAATTTTAGAATTTATAGAGTTAAGATGGTCTAAAAATGCAGTTACTTTATCTAAAGGTAGAATTGTGAAAGTGTTGTCTACGTACCGCTTGTAGAATCTTGGATTTATGGGAGAACTAAGCAGGGCTTTCTCCTCAAAGTCTTCCATGAATATGTCGGCGACAATGGGAGATACAGGTAAGCCCATCGCCACACCATCTACTTGCTTGTAGAACTCCTCCTTCCACAATAGGTAGCCAGATGTAAGGCAGTGTCTGAGTAATACTGCATATTCTACATGCTGGCACTGAACATCGACGTAACATTTTGTGAACATAGGTTATTTTACAGATCTCAATATATACACAGCAAAATACAGGGTAGGTCACTATGTCCCGCCAGTAGGCATACAAAATATAAAATAATACTTAATTGCTTAACATTTTTTTTTCTCTTATGATGTCAGTTTCCTATTGAAATAATAAAATAATGTTTTAAAAATATGAAAATTTTAAAGATAATAAAGGTATAGTTTAATACATAGAAAACATTCTGTGGTTTAATATAAGATATAATAACTGTCATCATTTTGTCTAATTGTCATCTAGTGTTAATTGGCACATATCATGATAGGTACCTATTTATTCAATGTAGTATTTTAATGTCAAAATATATTGTTAAGGAATTCATCTAACGAATAATATGCCTTTTCATTTAGTGGATCAAAAAGTTTACGTTTATAAAGATTAATGTCAAAATCTCTATGTACTTAGGTATTTTGTTATAAACTTTAGTGTTTAGTGTAGTGTAGTTAACAAGTTTAGTGTTTGACATTGTGTAGAACTAATTAAACCTGTTAAGTATAACAATGTCTCGTCCGCTTACAAGCATAATATGGGACTAATTTGAGTTCAAATCAAATCAGTTTTTTTTTGTGAACATAGGGTATTTTACAGATCTCAATATATACACAGCAAAATACAAGGTAGGTTCTCTATGTCCCGCTAGCAGGCATACAAAATATAAAATAATAATTGCTTAACATTTTTTTTCTCTTCTGATGTCAGTTTCTTATAGAAATAATTAAATAATGTTTTAAAATATGAAATTTTACTATATTTTTATGTCATATTTTAATGTCAAAATGTATCGTCAAGGAATTCATCTAACGAATAATATGCCTTTTCGTTTAGTAGATCAAAAAGTTTACGTTTGTAAATATTAATGTTGTCACAATCTCTATGTACTTAGGTATTTTGTTATATACTTTTGGTGCCATTGCATATACTTACAATACTCTTCTGTAATAAAACAGTTCTACTTGGTACTAAATGATGCTTATCTGAGCGACGTTGACTTTTCACGAATTTATACATGTTAATATTACGTTTTACAAATTGCTTGTTAAAGTACTACAATACAATACTTTGTAACAGCGCCATCTACTACATTTTATACGTAAAATGATTTTTTCAAACAAACATTGATTAACTCTCAAGGTGGTACGCACAAAATACGCTAGATGGCATAAACAGGACACGATTTAATTTAATTTTCCATTCAGCGATCACTAATAAAGTTTTTTATTAGTGATCGATGATTCCATTTCATTTTCTCGCAGGCTAAATCCTATTGATATATACCTTTATGTCACTTCATATATTATGAGATCTTAAGAATACTTAGATTACATAAATAATAATTTTTTGTTTTATTATAGTTTTTTAAGTTTGAACTGTTTTTGTGTATAAAAATTAATTTAACATAAAATAATATATAGATGCATAGATATTAGGTAGATACTGAACATTTTTAAACAAATTTAATTCAGGTTTAGTGTTTGACATTGTTTAGAACTAATTAAACCTATTAAGTATAACAATGTCTCGTCCGCTTACAGGCATACTATGGGACTATTTTGAAAAGTTAAGTGTGTATAAATTAAAACTGTATTCTTTGGAGTAAACATGTAAAATAATGCTTTGTGATAGCTTTTTTTTTTTTTGCGCCCGAAGCAATTAAAGGGCTACCCTGTACGTAGGGAGGCGGAAAATGCATTACGCATACCACGATAGCCGGTCTATCGTGGTTATGAGGGACTCACTGTCCTACCGGGGACCCTAAGTGATACCCTCTAAAAACCGCCTTTGGGGACAGGCAGCCGGCTGATTAAGCTCTATTGTGCCTTATCATGAGCGACCCTCTTTTGGGAAAAGAGGGCGCAGGCGGCTAAGAGCCGCTGAGGGAGTGCCTACGAAGGCAAAAAATATTAGTTAATATAATAATAATTAATTTAATTAGAACTGGCCTGAGCCGCCAGGAGGCAGTTCAGGTCGTTTGACAGTTTATTAGGCGGGTCCGAGAGAGAGTTTCTCGGCCTGCGGACACGATAGCGAGAGGGAGGTGGGGCTGCATAAGAAGCCGCCTCACGAATTAAATTGTTTGGGTGCGACTCTGAGGCTTTGAACAAGTTCTCAGAGAGTTTTTTAATGAATTGTTGAATTGTTGGGAGCTCTAAGTCCCGATGAAGGTCGGCATTACGGACGTACCAAGGTGCGTTCGCAGCTCGACGACAGAAGAGGTTCTGAACTATTTGGAGTTCATTTAAAATATTGGGGTTTGCGTGGGCAAAGACGGGGCCCGCGTAGGTCATTACGTGTCGTATACAGACCTTGTAAAGGGTGCGCTTGTTTCGGAGGGACATTTTACTGTGTCGGCCCAACATACTGTTGAGCCTACTCAGATAAAATCGTGCGTGACGGGTTACTCTTTTGACGTGGGGCCTGAAGGTGAGCCCTGTGTCTAGAGTGACAAATAATATTTGGCGGACGTATGCCAGGGGACAGGGGTCCCTAGCATACGTATTGGTGGAGTGTTTTTAAGACGGCGTCGTTTATAATCGAAGTGAACGGCGGAGCTCTTCTCCGGGTTCACATCGATGCGCCATTTTTTGAACCAAGCTCCAAGGTCATCAACTGACTTTTGGATCTTGTTCCGTATGAGAGGTAGTGAGACACCTTTGCAGTAGATGGCAGTGTCATCTGCAAAGAGGGAGAGTTGAACACCTTTCGACGGGATGGGAATGTCGTTGGTGAACAGGATGTACAGCAAGGGAGCAAGTACTGAGCCCTGAGGGACACCAGCCTTGATAGTTCGCTGTGAGGATAGCGTGCCTTCGTGTCTAAAACGAAAGGTACGATGCTTCAAATAGGAGGCCACGAGACGAACTAGACGATCGGGGAGACCTATTTTGTAGAGCTTGTAGATGAGGCCTGTATGCCAGACTCTATCAAAAGCTTTCGCTATATCGAAGAAGACCGCGATGGTTTTATGACGTCGAGGATAGAAACCGCTGAGGATATATTCCACAATGCAGTGAACTTGTTGGGGACATGAGTGTTTGGCTCGGAAACCGAATTGATGGGGAATGATAAGAGGGTCGCCGTCTGTGGGAAACAGATAGCGCCTCATACGGGTGTGGATGACTCTTTCGAAGAGCTTGCCCATTGCCTTGAGGAGGCTAATGGGGCGATGGCTGGAGGGGAGGTTGAGAGGCTTGCCTGGCTTGGGAATTCCAATCACAGTTGCCTCTTTCCACGTAGTGGGAAAATAACTAAGGTTGAAGCAGGGGTTAAAGATAATAGATAAAAAGGTTAACACCTGCTCGGGAAAGTGTTTAAGGGCTTGGTTGGAGATGCCATCCGCGCCCGGAGCCTTTTTAGGCTTAAGTCCTTTGATGAGAGATGAAATCTCATCATTGGACACAGAGATAGGTTCGGAGGCGGTAGGGGGTGAGTTCCGGCGGCGGACCTCATCCTCTACTGCCTGGACGTGTGAGGGGTCGACAGGTTGAGAACTAGGGGAGCATTGATCGGCAATGCTATCCGCCTCGGCGGTCGGGTCTGTCATTACGAAGAAGAGAGAAGTTTTTAATAGAAAGGCCTCTAGTGTCCTTAGCTTTGAGATTAGTTTCCTGTAGGAGGAGGAAATCGACTTCACGATTTCGAAGAAAGAGCTTAAGCTCTGGGAGGTTATTTCGCAAGCCGCGAATATTGAATGATACAAGCGATAAACCCTTAGGTTTGATACGACCGTGGGATCTTGGCAGGTTAGTTTGCTCGGACATTGGAGTTAAGTTAATTAAGTTAACTTAACTACAACGCTAGCAGAAGATCATTATGTTCGGCAAGAGCGAGGAGACGCTCTTGAGGGGACTTCGCCGCGCGCAGTTTGCGTGCTATAACTGTGATTTCCCTAACATCTATATTCCTAATCGCGGAATATAGCGTGTTGTAGTCATCTGTTGTGGGCTCTGCCTCGTGTGCGTACGAGGTTGTCCGCGGAGGGTCTGCCTTTTTGGGCCCCCAGGGAAAGACTGGAGGCTGCATTGGCTTTGAGAAGCCCGGAGGGCGCCGAATTATGCCCTGAGGGGGCCTAGGGGGACCCTGAGGGGGCCTAGGGGGACCCTGAGGGGGCCTGGGGGGACCCTGAGAGGGTCGAGGGAAGTCCTGGATAGGCTGAGAAGGGCCCTGACGGGGCCGTTGTTGGAGGGCCGGGAATGTGCGGTCATTCACCGGCGGTGGAGCTTTCCTACTGGGGCGAGGTTGAGGTGCGCGTGGGCAACCCTTGTAGTTCGCCGGGTGTCCTGTCTGGTTGCACAGGACACAGGCGGGCGGGGATTCGGCGTCTTTGGGCCGGGGACACTCTTTGGTGTTATGTGGCTCCAGGCACTTCACGCACCTGGGTGGGGCGGAGCATTTGGCCGCCGCGTGACCATAAAGTTGGCAGCGATGGCACTGCGCCGGGAAACCGGGCCTGTGTGGGGGCTCTACCTTCACCCTTGACAGGCCGCACACTGTGCGCACCTGCCGGAAGATGGCTTTCGCCTCCAGCACGTTGGACAAGATTACTAGGGCAAGGTTGTATCTCTTGCCCGTACGGTTGTGCATTTTGTGCACTGCTTCAACTGGGAAACCTTGGGACTTAAGGTCCTCAAGTATCTCCTCGTTGGAGAACTCAAAGGGGACGCCTCGGATGACGGCCCTGACTTTACGCTCTTTGGGGAGAGCGTACGTGTGGTAAGATACCCTTTCGGCTGTGAATAGCCGGGTAATTGAGCGGAAGTCCTCGATCGAGCTTGGGATGATTTTAATCGCCTCCTCGAGGTTGACTGCATGGTCATACTTGATGCCTGCGTCGTAGCAGGTCTTAGACAGATGGGTGAACTTAGCCTTGTCTCTTAGGAAGACAGGGGGCGGGACTTGCTTCTTCGCTAGTTCTGGAGCACAACGAGAGGCTGGTTTGGATGGAGTGGGGATGTCTAGTGACATCAGTGGGACGGGGGCAGCTTCGAGGGCTGCGGAGGTTGTAGGAACGGCAGGGGCCGCTGAAGTGGGGGGGGGGGGTGCGTTTTATCGCTGCGCGCTTTCCGCTGCGCTTGGAGGTGACGGTGGTGAAGTTGGACTCACCGGTTCCGTCGGAGTCGGAGGACTCCGATGAACCGGAGCCTGAGGTAGTGGCTGGCCTCTTCCGGGAGGTAGACGCCGAGGATTCGGAGCATGCGTACTTCATTTCTAAGGGGGCTGATTGTAGCGGGGCAAAGGAGTTCCTCGTTTCGAGGTATGCCGCTAGTACTGGCGGCGGAAGGTGTGCCTGAGGGGCAGGGGGGGGAGCCTGGGCGGCGATGGTGGCGATGGCGGCGAGGACCGTCTCATTGCCGTTTAACCCGTATTGGGTAATGAGGGCGGCTAGGGACTCAGTAAAACTGGAGTTGGCCATTTTAGGTTGAGTGAGCTAAAGATAAGAAGCTAAAGATGAGAAAGTAGAGATGAGGACGGGTCCCTGCTCTCGGTAGAACAGGGACTAGAACGCGGGATGTACAACACACTATGCACGTAATAGTAAAAGTAAAATGCAAGAAAAACACAAGAACATAAAGGAGACAGTGCAAAAAAAAATGAAAATGATAAATGAAAACTATAATGAAAAAATTATAATGAAAATGATAATAAATGAAAATGATAATGAAAGCGGAGGTCAGTCAGGCCTCCCTGCCCGAAGACAGGGGGGTAAGAGCTGTAGCTAGAAGTGACTCACCGGCAGCCTCGACGCTGTTCCGCGTGAACAGGACAGCGGAGGCGCGTGAGAGCGAGACAGCACTACCGTACTGTACGGGAGCGCGGACCACCAGGAGGCGACCGTCCGAGAACGATGCCGCCGGCGGACTGAGCACTGCGTCGGCGCTGTACAGCGCGAGCGGGCCAGCGGAGGCGCGAGAGCGGGAGAGCACTACCGTACAGGAACGAAAGCGCGGACTACCTGGATGCAACCGCTCGGAAGCGATGCCACAGGCGGAATGTGCTGTTTTTTGTTTTTTTTTTGTGATAGCGCCATCTACTACATTTTATACGTAAAATGATTTTGTCGAACATTGATAAGTCTCAAGGTGGTACGCACAAAATACGCTAGATGGCATAAACACGACACGATTTAATTTAATATTCCATTTCATTTTCTCGCAGGCCAAATCCTATTGATATATACCTATATTACTCACTTCTTATATTCACTTCTTATATTATGAGATTTTAAGGATACTTAGATTTCATAAATTATAATTTTTTTAATTTTATGATAGTTTTTTTTTTAATTTAGAACTGTTTTTGTGTATAAAAAGTAATGTAACATAAAATATAATATATTATATGCGTAGATATTTAGGTAGATACTGTAATTTTTTTAAGAAATTAATTCAAGTTTAGTGTTTGACATTGCGTAGAACTAATTAAACGTACGTCTCATCCGGCATAATATGGGACTAATTTGAGAAGGCATAATATGGGACTAATTTGAAGTTCAAATCAAATCAAATCAGTTTATTTTGTGAACATAGGTTATTTTACAGATCTCAATATATACACAGCAAAATACAAGGTAGTTTCTCTATTTCCCGCCAGTAAGCATACAAAATATAAAATAATAATTGCTTAACATTTTTTTGTCTCTTTTAATGTCAGTTTATATCAGATGAGAGGCGGAGGGGGGGGGGGGGGGCGTTACAACAGCAAGCCCTTTTATTAGGGTTCCGTAGTCAACTAGGAACCCTTATAGTTTCGCCATGTCTGTCTGTCCGTCTGTCCGTCCTCGCTTAATCTCTGTGACCGTTAGCACTAGAAAGCTGAAATTTGGTACCAATATGTGTATCAATCACGCCGACAAAGTGCTAAAATAAAAATTGGAAAAAAATGTTTTATTATGGTAGCCCCCCTATATGTAAAGTGGGAAGTGATTTTTTTTTAATTTCAACCCTTACGTGTGATATATTGTTGGAAAGGTATTTAAAAATTAATAGGGGTTTACTAAAATCATTTTTTGATAATGTCAATAATTTCGGAATTAATCGCTCCAAAAGTAAAAAACAATGTGTCCCCCCCCCCTCTAACTTTTGAACCATAGGTTTAGAAAATATGAAAAAAATCTGAAAGGTAGAACTTTATAAGGACTTTCTAGGAAAATCATTTTGAACTTGGATGGAAACAGTTTTTGTACAAAAAAGACAAAAAGTTGTACAAAACAATTTCTGGACTAAGTTTTAGTATGATCGTTTAAGCAAGCATTTTTTTAACTTCGTTTACATATTTTATTATCCTGAACGTATCTTTTTTCAAACAAAAAAAGAATTATTAAAATCGGTTCTCGCAATCCAAAATTACCACCGAAAACTTCTGGCACGTCTATGTATTAATTAGTAACCCAATTCCCCGAGAGATGGCGCTGTAGGTACTTATTACATTGGGTCGGGTATTATCGAATAGTTCGGTTGGTCTCTCCTTTGCATCGCCTACCGCGGAGCGTGCAATGTTGCACGCTCCATGTTCGCGCACGTACGCACTACCGGGAGCAGTTGCAGGAGCGCGGAGCGCTGCTGGTGCGCGAACATAATGGATTCCCACCTTTAAACACATAAGTGGGAACACTTATTGTGACGGACGGGAAACTACGGAACCCTACACTGAGCGTGGCCCGACACGCTCTTGGCCGATTTTTTTAATATCAATATTGTATTCAAGATATCTGCTTCAAAATTTAGTCGTAATATTCCACCCCAACAAACATAGTTACATTGCAAGTTAAATAAAACCTTGTAAACAAGTGACGTGTGTTGGTCTTGAACTTGTAGATCCCATACTTATAACAAAAAAAAATGTGTTTTACTCAATGATGTATAAACTTATACGTCATTGGTTTTACTTACTTATTAATCTAGCATATCCTAAAAGGCAACTAAAGCGATAATGGGTATGCGGTTGTATAGGCGACAATTTTTCATCTAAACCCATTTTTAAGTGAAACTTCTTTAGCGATGTAATGGAAAAATTTAGTACGTCGTTAAAAGCAAAAACGTCACATTTCTTGTAGGGTTTCACCACCGGGGCTTACTTATATAAAATAAAAAATAAAATGAGAATGATATGTCGTAAAGTAGTTTCACTTCGTACGTGTTTACACAATTAAACGCATTTTTTTTTGCTAAATGTGTACTTATGTGGTTGAAAAGGATTACATTGGATGGAATTTAAGGCGACGTCGTGAAAAAATGCACCTCCTTTCATCGAATAGTATAGGACTATGACACCACTAACGAAAGTGGGATTTTGATATAGGTAGGTAAATTCATGTCTTTATCTTGAATTTGATTGTTCAAAAACACGATTGTATAATTTTGACACGATCATAATTATTTGCGAAAACACCTCTAAAAAATCACTATAGTTGAAATTACAACGAAATTACTTAATCTATTCTTTATTCTTTATTCTTTATTCTTTATTCTTTATTCTTTATTCTTTATTCTTTATTCTTTATTCTTTATTCTTTATTCTTTATTCTTTATTCTTTATTCTTTATTCTTTATTCTTTATTCTTTATTCTTTATTCTTTATTCTTTATTCTTTATTCTTTATTCTTTATTCTTTATTCTTTATTCTTTATTCTTTATTCTTTATTCTTTATTCTTTATTCTTTATTCTTTATTCTTTATTCTTTATTCTTTATTCTTTATTCTTTATTCTTTATTCTTTATTCTTTATTCTTTATTCTTTATTCTTTATTCTTTATTCTTTATTCTTTATTCTTTATTCTTTATTCTTTATTCTTTATTCTTTATTCTTTATTCTTTATTCTTTATTCTTTATTCTTTATTCTTTATTCTTTATTCTTTATTCTTTATTCTTTATTCTTTATTCTTTATTCTTTATTCTTTATTCTTTATTCTTTATTCTTTATTCTTTATTCTTTATTCTTTATTCTTTATTCTTTATTCTTTATTCTTTATTCTTAATTCTTTATTCTTTATTCTTTATTCTTTATTCTTTATTCTTTATTCTTTATTCTTTATTCTTTATTCTTTATTCTTTATTCTTTATTCTTTATTCTTTATTCTTTATTCTTTATTCTTTATTCTTTATTCTTTATTCTTTATTCTTTATTCTTTATTCTTTATTCTTTATTCTTTATTCTTTATTCTTTATTCTTTATTCTTTATTCTTTATTCTTTATTCTTTATTCTTTATTCTTTATTCTTTATTCTTTATTCTTTATTCTTTATTCTTTATTCTTTATTCTTTATTCTTTATTCTTTATTCTTTATTCTTTATTCTTTATTCTTTATTCTTTATTCTTTATTCTTTATTCTTTATTCTTTATTCTTTATTCTTTATTCTTTATTCTTTATTCTTTATTCTTTATTCTTTATTCTTTATTCTTTATTCTTTATTCTTTATTCTTTATTCTTTATTCTTTATTCTTTATTCTTTATTCTTTATTCTTTATTCTTTATTCTTTATTCTTTATTCTTTATTCTTTATTCTTTATTCTTTATTCTTTATTCTTTATTCTTTATTGTACACACAATAAGTTGGTAACAATTATGAAATATTTAAATAAATGTAGAAAGGCGAGCTTAACCCTAATAAGAGTTCTCTTCCAGCAAATCTATATGCTTGGGAATCACTCAAATATATTCATAAAATCAGTGTCCATAATTTACTTGCTCATTATTTTGATTACTTAAGTCAATAATTTAAAAAAAATATTTTAAGATTCTGACAATTTATAAGCGCTTTTAATCGTCGTGGGCGCTACGCAATTTTAGACCTTATGACGGCGTTTTTACAAGTTTTTATAGAAATTATGTATTATTCACTCGGATCAGTACGGCGATAGCCCTTTCGATGTGTCGTCTTAAGTATTTAGGCCTTCTTTCGACGTTATAAAATTATGTGACAAATGCATTACTTAAACGTTTTAGGAGAAGAGAAGGGTCCACCTGGCTAAAAAATAATTCAATAAAAAAATAGTTTAAGGCTATATTATAAAGTACTCAGTGGGGTACTGAGTACTTTATAATATAGCCTTGAACTATTTTTTATTTTTTAAGATGTCCACGGTATTACCTTTCACCAATGAACGTGTACATTAAATTAGCGATTGTAATTACAATTATAATCAACCACTTCTGCCGCGCAATGACGGTGTAAAAAGAACCCCTATGTCATGTCATCCTGTGGATATCGTAAGAGATTACAGAGGTAAACTGAAACAAAAACAAAACCAATACAATACAACATAATAAAAACAATAAATAACATACAAAATAATAATTTTGTATGTTATTTATTATTTATGCCCACCTGACCAAGTGAATGCGTGACCCATAAACGCCTATATTTATTCTCGAATATGATTTAAAATATGGAAGCGTTATCACACCTGGGACCTACCTGTTACCAGTAAAAAGGGTCTTCAGTTCTCTACAGTACCATAAGAAACACAGCGATATCAAGCTGCTTTTTCATAGATGGTGATGGTATTGTAGCGGCGCTGTCGTCGCGCCGCAAGCGAAACACACCGAAGCCTAAATCACGCTATCAAAATTCAGAATCATAAAACAGTATAAATAGAACATCTCCGAACTATCACATGGAGTGTTGGCCGCTCCCCGGGCAGAACACTTTGCCCGCCGGGAGACCTCCCCTTTTCTTTCCACGGCCATAGTGGTGACCCCGACGTGATCTGAACACGCAACCAACAACAACCTTCGGAAACTTTAAGCTTCATCATAGTCATAAAATACCCCACCCATTCGCTCCCAAGCAGATACCGTCTGCAGTTTTCATACACTGCAAGCCATCTAGCTTCACAGGGTTCATCGCAGCACTGGAATAAAATAATGCTTCCTGTTCCTTCAAGCTACTCTCTGCGCTATACAGTGTTCGGCACGGCTCTGAGCCTTACTGCTCGCCTCTGCTTCACGGCACTCTCGTAGATTACTTTGCTTCTTCTCGATTCACCGCAGACTACAAGGCAATCTCCTGGCACTTGCACGTTCGTCGGCAACGAGGCTGCACTATCAATCTCCGGTCTGAGCTGGGGGGTGATGTGGCAGCGCTGTCATCGCGCCGCAAGCGAAACACACTGAAACCTAAATCACGCTATCAAAATTCCGAATCAAAAAACAGTATATTATATAGGATATCTCCGAACTATCACATGGAGTGTTGGCCGCTCCACGGGAAGAACACCTTGCCCGGCGGGAGACCTCCCCTTTTCCTTTCACGGCCACAGTATTCTGCGTGAACATGTGATTTCTCAAATATGCTTTTCATAATAATTACTCTATCATATACTCTGCGGTAGGACACCTTTTTACTTAGGAGTCTATCGGGGTAGTATAACCCTCTTACCTATTTTTGCAGCCAAAAAGCAGTAGTGATGAAGTGAAGAATAAAGAGGCCAGTATAGTTACGGACTGAAGCAATACACCTTAGTCTTTAGAGGTATCAACGCATCTGTAATCTCCTTTGTTTTATGTTGACCACAGGGACACCTATCTGTGTAGACTTACCAGGTAGAATGTGATATATGCAAGCTATATAGATAAAAGTATTACGTTAAGTTATGGAAAAGGAAAATAAAAATAATATGATTTCTACTGCTCTTTCCCACTGAGATGCACGAAAGTAAAAAGTCGTTTTAAAGATTGTTAGCTTCCATAGTTTTCCAGCCGCAAATAATTTTTCAAGAAGACGTACTGCGGTCGTTAACGCGAGCTTTGGACGATAAATGCCTCATGAAATTTGTCTTATTTTCTGTCTGGAGGCAGATGAAACGGATGCAGCGAGTGTAGTTTCCAATTTTATACTATGGTTAATGCTTTAAACCGAAAACTTAAAACATTCAAATTATGCTTGTTAATTAGAACGTATATTCAACTTCACAAAACAGGAGGTACTGAATTCAACTATACGATTTTGTTTCTAGGTGTTCCGTCTTTGTTTTTAAATTTTATTATAAAACGATTTTAGTGTTTACAGCGGGAATAGTTAAATGTATACGTATGTAAGTCTATTTCTTTGGCATACTCTGTAACCCGATCGGCGAAATGAATCAACATATGGGGTGTTGTTAGATGCGTATAAGTTGTGAAAGTATAATAAAATAAAATATACCCTATATCAAGTTAGAATTTTAATCTTTTCTACAAAAGCTTTTTACGCTGAGTATGCACTTCAAAATTGTTTCGATATACATTTCAAAACAGAAATTACATCCCTATGGGAGCTAAAATAGGGGATAAAGTTTTTTTGCTTTTTGCTTCCTTGTTCCTTCCATGTTTCCTCATTATCTTTTTCTCATCGCTAAGAACGTGGTAAATGAGCACTTAGTATTGCAAACAGCAATTTCATTGGTGCCAACCAGTATAGTCCATTACTGATCATAGGTCTTTCCACAGATTACCTCATATAGAGGTTGAACCACTACCGACTATGGGCCACTATTGAGAATTTCTGAAATGAAACATTCAAAAATTAACTATTTCTTTATCAACTTAACTAATTTTCTCGCAAACGGGGAAAAGTTTTCGGGACCACACGGTCGGCAATCACGCATTCGTCCACTAGGCCAACGAGGCGGTAATGCCGACTACCTTCAATATGGTGCTTAAACCCGATATGTCAAGTAAGTTCGTATAGTTCTACCCTACCGAAACCATCCTCAACCTCTTTTTATTGACGAAGGCTTGGCAGTATTATTTAAATAAAAAGGTCACGTCAACTTTTATTCCCGTAATCTATACATGTAACAGGCTCGAACCTTACATATTAGTTGTCATTAACCTAGCTCCTGAATAAACACCAAGCTAAGAACGTAGACGCGCTGCATTTTTTTCATACAAATGTATAAACCTTTTCTCTTCCTGGATAATGCCTCTAGAGCAATCTTTATAAAAAATACTTATTTATAAATATCAAGGTCAATTATTGCATGCCCTTGTCATTTATTTTTTCCAAAAAATTATTACAATATGACTTTCAAAAACCTAAATAAATGCCCCGTTTTTACCTCCGTAATGAGACGACTACCAAAAAAAATTTGAAAAGTTTTTAAGATAAAAACAAATGACACGAACATAGATCTATTCTTATTTTTAATTTTGATACCAAAAATACTGGGGGAGACCAGAGGTGAGGGACGGTTAGGCTAATACTACGTAGTACTACTTCTGACTGTCTCATTAGTCTGGTGGTTGTAGTAGTGCGACTACTGATCATGAGGTCCTGCGACTCCCGAGTCGGGCCAAAAAATCATTATGTATTGAGTTTTTCCGTCAAGAAATTCTCAGTAGCTGCCCAGACGAAGGAATTAGCGGTGTCTAACTCCCGTGCCTGGAAAAGCACGTAAAGCCGTTGACCCTGCACCTGATTTATTTCGGGTCGTGTTGGTTTACCGTCCCATCGGATTATGAGAGTGAGGGAATAGAAAGTGCACCTGTGCTTGCGCATACACTTAGGCACTATAATCCTGTCCTGCGCCGATCCCTAGTCGTCGTTGAGGCTGACCGCCGTGACTGAAATTTGGTCTGGAAGACATTAGTATTATAATTCATTCTGTGCTAATACGTACACATTTAGGAAAGTGACAACTGTCTAAGTTTTTATCGATATCATAGTGATGTCAGTCGATATCGACGTTTATCCTGTACTGATTTACAGGTAGCACAGAACATTTGTATTTTTGCAAGAGACGACGAAGTAACAATTCAATGATATTTTAAGAGTTTATATGTAATTAACGTTTCCTGTTATTTGAAATGAGTGTAAGCGAAGTGTTTCTTGAAAAAATACAAAGCGTAACCAAATAATACGTAACTAATATTTGCACTCTACTGCTTGGTGTGATAATTCTGCTTACTTGAGATTCCAGCTTTACTGAGGAGTTCATAAAAAATGATTGCTCTTATCAAGTTAATTCTTAATATTTATGTGGCAGAAGAGGTACTTGTGGGTATTTTAAATAGTACACAAGTTATATAATAGTTAATATGTACATTTTTTCTGTAGATATATTTTTTTTTTATAGGATAGGGTGACAAACGAGCACACAGTCCACCTGATGGTAAGTGGTTACTGTGGCCTATAGACATCTACATCTATCCTCGATTACGAATCAAAATGCAGATGCGTTGTTACCCGTGAGGACTAAGATGGAATGCCTCGTTTCCAGTAAAAAAGGTCTCCGGTTCTCTACACTCACCATACGAAATACAGCAGCATTAAGCTACTATTTCACGCTGGTATTCTGTGAGAGAGTCCTTCCCCGGTCGAGCCGACCCATTCGTACTACAACTATACTACTAATATAACTGTAGCATGGCTCTACCACGTATGTAATATGTGTTGTGTTGTGTGTTTAGAAAAAGAATCTAAATCTACTTGAGGTTGCAAACCTTTGTTTACAAGTAATCTTGATTGCATTTCGTGTACATGTCAAAAGTTTCCTTCTAAATCTTAGATAGACTACTTATGGCACATCAGTCGTAAACCAACTTTATAACTAATTCCACTAAAGTCCCTTTTCCATGCAAAAAAGTATTTTGAATATAAATACAACGAGTTTACACAGAGTTTTCCATCAAAAAAATGAAACTACACTTGTGTCTCGCACAAGCAAAAAATTTATAAAACAAGTACATATAATCATTAACACCGATGGCAACCCCAGTCGAAAGGTAAATTTCAATTTTATGGTTTTATATTTGTTTGCAACATAAATAGGCGTCATATAAATGCATATTGTAATTTGACATAAATGCATAAATGCACATTATGAGCGTCCATAACAGGTGGTATTGGAACCGCTGAGAGGGGATAAACATGGAATAAACCACGTGTGAAACAGCACGATCACACGAAACACTACTTACGCCGATATCTTGTATCTTCAATCCGACTGAAAGACGAACGTAGCTTAGGGCGGGAAATGCGCGGTACTAAACTATGCATACAAACACAGAGTAATCACTCACATATTGATACCTCGGTTGCTCGGGCGCGTCGGCACTAGTTTCTTCAAATACCTATTTCCCGATTCCCGCGCAGACCGACTACCCTCATACATTTAAATTTACAGACCATATGCGTATCTATGCAGGCCATGGGCCTCACCTTACTTCTGAGAGGGTTTTAGGGCAAGAAAGTGTACGCCGTCGAGCCCCGTTGCGTGTTGGCGAGCTTCACATAACTTCGAAATATGTTTTTCTTATTTCTCGTGAAGTTTTCCCCACTTTGTTTTCCTAATCAGCAATTAAAATTGCAATTAACAATTTTATTAGTGACGGCGGTGATCGAACCCGGTTTGCTCGCGTACTGTGAAATTAACAGCAATATAACGATCCGAACTACCACGGCTCCTTACAAAGAGTATTTGTACAATTAGAGGCATAATTTCTTTACTAATGTAAAATGTTTATGAACACATTTTCTGTGCATGACAGAACTCTGATAATTCGTTGCAAATATTTTGTTTGGGCTTTCGTCTGTTTTCACCATGAGATATTAATCGGGAAACTACATGGTAAGTGTGTAAGAAACATAGCGCTCAAACTAATTACATCATTTTTATAAAAAAGAACGCAAGCAGCTGTTAAAAATGTGAATAGTTCCAGTTACCAGGGCATAGGTTTTGTCCGAACCAGTGGTAGGACTTAGATGACTTTCAATAAGTATTCATGTAATTTATATTGAATAAAAATGATTCTATTATATTCATTAGTAATAAATGTTTGTAATTAGCCGTGAAAGCTAGATTTTAATACGGATATAGTAATATTCTAAGATATTTTTTTCTTTTTTATGTTTTAAGTTATGACTCATGTTAACCCCAGCAGGACCTTCCTCTTGTATCGTGAAAGCGGATTATAAATACAAATTACACGAAGGCACACCATCTATAGCGTGGCACTGGCGGCACTTATAGTTTTGTTATTTGTATCAGGGAATTGCTGCTGCCCATCTCAAATTTCAGTTTGCATATGTCGTCACAGAGCAGTTTTTCCGCTTACCTTAAATGCTTCTTACGCTCTCTTGGTTGTCAGTGAAAAAAGATCTCTCGATGGGCAAAGTTCAGTAAAAGGAGCTGCCGAGGAATATGATTAGAGCTCCATGTAATATAGGAACTTCAGGTTTCATGTCTTTTATAACTTCTTTAAAATCGAACAACGAGTTCCAAAATTATAGCCATTCAAAATTTTCTAATGAACGTTTTTAGATAACTTTTCAATTCTTCGATCCTTTGACTCGAGACCTTACAAACAGTTTTTATTCTATGAGAAACGCGTAAAATACCGTCAAGCAAGTCATAATCAAGCGAAGTATTCAAAAATTATAGCCCCTTAAACAACTCAAATAATCGTTTCGAGCTCAAAAATTAAATAGATTTGAAAGATATAGACATACACAAGTCGAATGGGCCTGACGGAATCCCCCTAATTGTGCTAAGGACGTGTGCTCCGGAGTTGGCACCGGTTTTAACGCGTCTTTTCCGGTACTCCTACTCCCTAGAGGTAGCCCCAAAATCATGGAAGACGGCTTTCGTCCACCCGATCCCTAAAAAAGGTGACCGCTCAGACCCATCCAACTACCGGCCTATCGCCATCACCTCCTTGTTTTCCAAAACAATGGACTCTATTGTTAACTGCAAGCTCATGAGGTACCTTGAGGATCACCAGCTGATTAGTGACCGCCAATACGGTTTTCACCGTGGTCGATCAGCTGGTGATCTTCTCGTCTACCTAAGTCATAGATGGGCGGAGGCAGTTGAGTCCAAGTGGGAGGCATTGGCCATTCGTTTGGACATTGCGAGGGCTTACGATCGGGTTTGGCACTAAGCGCTTCTTTCGAAGCTCCCTTCCTATGGGCTTCCCGAGAAATTGTGCGATTGGATTACCAGCTTTCTTGCAGATCGGAGCATCAAGGTCATTGTAGACGGTGCAAGCTCCGAATACTAGCCTATTAATGCTGTTGTTTCACAAGGCTGCGTGCTATCGCCAACGCTGTTTCTTCTGCTTATCAATGATATGTTGCAAACCCGTAACATTCGTTGCTATGCAGATGACAGCACTGGTGATGCTCTGTACACTGACCGTGCCAATATTTCTCGGGAAAACATCTCCGAGAACCGGGACAAACTTATGTCTGAAGTCGAGTTTTTGCTGAACATAGTCTCGGATTGGAGGCGACTAAATCTAGTCCTGTTTAACCCCCAGAAGACACAAGTTTGCGCGTTAACCGGTAAAAAGAACCCCTTTGTCGTATCTACTCAGTTTCAAGGCACTGCCCTTGTTGCCTCAGCCAGTATCGTAATCCTCGGTGTCGACATATCGAGTGACGTGCAGTTTCGTGGTCACTTGGAAGAGAAGGCCAAATTGGTCTCTAAAAAGCTTGGCGTGCTCAGCAGAGCGGGACAGTATTTACTATAGTCACACGCGCACACTCGCACACGCACACGCGCGCACACACGCACGCGCACGCGCACGCTCACGCGCACGCACACGCACACGCACACACACACACACACACACACACACACACACACACACACACACACACACACACACACACACACACACACACCCGGCCGCAGGCACTTACACCTTCCATCAACATTGTTGATCGAAGACTTACACACATCATCATCATCATCATCATTACAGCCCTTCACAAATCCACTGCTGAACGTAGGCCTCCCCCAAGCAATGCCACAAAGCACGGTCCTGAGCCACCTGCATCCAACGACTTCCTGCATGTCTTACCAGGTCGTCACACAGTATACCTGTATTAATGATTACACACAGTATATACTAATGATGATGAATGTCTCAGGCCCTGACTTTGCTAATTAATATTGCAATTTTTTTTTATATTTATATTTATTTTATTATATTATAATCAAATTGTAGGGAAACAATTTGTCATATTACACAAGGGAAGAAAATTATAATTGCAAAGTATCCGCAGGTAAGATGCGTAGGAAAATAATTGTTATTGCTGACCAACAAGGGCGAATTATTTGCAACTCTACTCAAAAATATATATGCGATTATTTTCTCGTAACTTGTTATTAGAAGCCAGAAAAGAAACTTGTTATTAGAAGCCAGAGGCTAAAATACAAGAAGTCTTGCAAACTGAAAAGAACGATATGTCAACTTACAAAAAATTATTATTTTGTTGTTCTTGGTGGTGTGAACTGGCTTCCTATATGTCACTTCTTATGTTATCGGGTTTTAAGGATACTAAGATTACATAAGTAATAATTTTTTCGTTCTATGATAGTATTTTAAGTTTGAACTGTTTTTGTGTATAAAAAGTAATGTTACGTAAAATATTATATAGATGCGTAGATATTAGGTAGATACTGTACATTTTTTTAACAAACTAAATTCAAGTTTAGTGTTTGACATTGTGTAGAACTAATTAAACCTATAAAGTATAACATTGTCTCGTCCGCTTACAAGCATAATATGGGTCTAAGAAGTTAATGCCCAATTTCACCAACATCTCCTAAACAATCACATAGTTAGACGACCGTTAAGCTAAAAGGCCCCTTAAGATGACACATCGAAAAAGTGGCTCCAGGCTATCGCCGTACTGATCCGAGTGAATACATAATTTCTATAAAAACTTTAAAAAGCGCCGTCATAAGGTCTAAAATTGCGTAGCGCCCGCGACGATTAAAGTAATTGGTAAGAAATTGTAATTTAAAAGAAATTGTCAGAATCTAAAAATTTTTTTTTTAAACTATTGATTTAAGTAATCAAAATAATGAGCAAGTAAATTATGAATATTGAGGTTATGAATATATTTGAGTGATTCCCAAGCATATAGATTTAGTAATTTCGTTGTAGTTTTAACTGTAGTGATTTTTAGAGGTGTTTTCTCAAATAATTATGATCGAGTCAAAATTATGCAATCGTATTTCTGAACAATCAAATTCAAGATAAAGACATGAATTTACCTATATCAAAATTCCACTTTCGTTAGTGGTGTTATAGTCCTATACTATTCGATGAAAGGAGGTGCATTTTTTCGAGATGTTGCCGTAAACCAACCAATAAGTAAACTTTGTTTTCACAAACACAACAGACCCGTAGCTAGGGGACGCCTTCTTATGTGATAAATTTTTACGACGATAGTGCTTGATACACGAGAGTAGAATAAACGCAGTAGAAATGCGGTCGTTAAGGAGTATATTAGGGCTGAATCTGAATGACAGGGTAAGGAATTGTGTAATAAGAGAAGAGTGTGGTTTGCAAGATGATGTGGTGACCAGGATTAGGAAAGGAATGCTTCGGTGGTTTGGTCATGTGGAAAGAATGAATGAGGAAAGAGTGACAAAGAAAATTTATGGTGTAGAAGTGAATGGCAGAGTCGGAAAGGGACGTCCTTGGCGAAAATTTATCGACCAAATTGGCGATTTATTGAAAACGGGCCAAATTAGGAGTACCCTTAACCGACGAGCATGTATGCGTAGGTGTATGGATGTGAAGGAGGCAATAGAGGTGTGTCAGGATCGTGCCAAATGGAAGTCTGTAGTCTCTGCTTACCCCTCTGGGTGACAGGCGTGAGTGTTTATGTATTATGTTTATGTATGCTTGATATCCAGTTGTAGTAATCGGTTTAATCGGAAATTATTTTTATTTAAACAAAATATACGTTTTCATGTATTATTTTAATGAAGAAATTGATTCTTTCATATTGTGACTGATAGATATTTTCATTTTGTTGATATTTTAGTTAAAATATCATATTTTTAGTCTACGTTTGACAAGTAATCGTATATGAATACTCTGTTTTATCTGTGCGTTGACTGCATAGATTACTGGTTGACTGTTTGGCATTTGGCTCTGCAAGTTTTCGTGGCGTTTTTAGTTTGGGTTTAGTTATTTCATAGGTTACTGTATTTATACTAGAGAGGTTATTTTAAATTTGCTTTAAAATACATAGCTAACCGTTTTTAACTTTCTATTTTATAGTTATGGCTGAAAATAAGAGAAAGTGCTGTCAAGATTTCACGTTTGATGAAAAGGATAAACTGGTAAAGTTAATGGATACTTTTAAAAATTTAATATTCAATAAAATACGGACGGTACAACAAACCAAGCGAAATGAAGCATCGTTGAATTTGTGCACAAGAATTAACTTCACAGGAACTACGGCTATGTGAGTTATTAATAAACAGTTTTTGATAAATATAAACCTTTGTTTAATAGTTGTTATATCTAGTTGTTTTCAAGTTAAGCTGTTAATAGTTTTGTAGGCTACTTTCCTACATTATTCACACACACATATGCCACACAGATACACACATACATACTCTCTCACACTCAATATATACAATACTTTTACACGGCTATATATTACACCACTATATACTCTCAACACAATGCACGTAGCAACAGCCGGGCGTTGAACGCGCCGCCCGGAATACCGTTAACACAGCTGGCAAAAGGATCGCCTGCGCCGCGCACCGCGTTCACCAGTCGTCACAGAGTACCTTTGTATAAACTGACCAGTCGTTCTACCGATACGACGCGGAACGCATGTTGCTTGCTAACGCTAATCCTTTGTTCTCGCCATAGACTTTAAGTATTACGATTAATATTGATTGTGCTTTTTCTAGACTGTATTTTTATTATAAACTCTTTCATCTTGGCTTGTATATCTTCTGCTTGTTTGTGCTAAATTGTGTATCCCTGCTTGTGTGTATTAAAGTAAACATTTTAACTGTCAGTGTTGTGGAATTATTTGTATAGACTATTTATCTCGCTAAACTGGTGACCCCGAGCTGAATACACGTATTTAATACTATAATGGCTAAACAACGCGAGCACAGTGGTGAGCACATGTCTGTCAGGCCTTCCGACATTTGCAAAGTTGGAGTTCGTGTTCCGCCATTTTGGCCAGAAGAACCTGAGATTTGGTTTGCTCAGGTAGAAGGACAATTCGCGATTTCAGGTATAACTAATGATTCTACTAAATTCAATTATGTCATTGGTCAATTAGAACATCAGGTATCTAAGGAAATAAAAGACATTATTGTGAATCCTCCTGCCAGTGACAAATACGAAAAGCTTAAGTCAGAGCTTATTAAAAGACTGAGTGCGTCTCATGAAAGGAAGGTTAAGCAATTGCTCATGCATGAAGAGCTTGGTGACAGGAAACCGTCACAATTTCTCCGGAACCTGCAAAGTCTAGCGGGTCCTAGCGTTCCGGATGAATTCGTGAGGACAATTTGGACGAGTAGACTGCCAGTAAACATCCAGACAGTTCTGGCAGCACAACCGACCGCCTCGCTCGAGATATTAGCAGATTTAGCGGACAGAATCTAGGACATTGCTATATCTTTGCCTCAAGTAGCTACCACCAGTTACTGTGCACCTCCAACTCCTGGTTCCACGATGGATTTGATGGCCAAAGAAATTGCAGAGTTAAGAAAGTGAGTGGAAAACCTAACAACAAGCCTTCATCGGAGATCTCGCTCTCGCACGAAATATCATGAGCGTCGCAGACGTTCATCATCAACCCGATCAGCATCTTCCTATCGAAGGCATCCTAAATGTTGGTTCCATGTGAAATTCGGAGTCAACGCCAAAAAGTGTGTTCGCCCATGTAATTTCCAGGCGGAAAACATGAAGGGCAGTCGTTAATGGCGACTGATGATTGCCCAAGTTCTACTGGTCGTCTCTTTGTCACGGACCGAAGATCGAAAATGCAGTTCCTGGTCGACACGGGTAGCGACCTCTGTGTTTTCCCTCGTGCATGGCTTCCTGAGCGGCGTACGAAGACCACCTACCAACTCTGCGCAGCCAACGGGAGTGTCATCAACACGTATGGTTATGTACACCTTATTCTTGATCTTGGCCTTCGTAGAGACTTTAAATGGCGTTTTGTAGTTGCCGATATAACAAAGGCTATTATTGGTGTAGACTTTCTCTCTTTTTATAATTTAATTATAGATTGTCGTAATCACCGCCTTGTAGATAATACCACAACTGTTTCTGTCAATGCTTTGTATGTTAAAAATTTAGATGCTGTTTCGTCCGTTAAGGTTGCGACTGGTGACACGAGGTACCATGATATTCTAGCCGATTTTCCTGAAATAACACGTCCGGCTGGGACGCAACGTAACATTCCACATAACACCGTGCATCACATTCGCACTACACCAGGTCCTCCTATTTCATGCTCTCCCAGACGTCTTGCCCCGGATAAATTAAAAATCGCGAAACAAGAATTCGAGTCAATGCTTGCTAGCGGTATCGTCAGACCATCAGAGAGTTCATGGGCCTCTTCCTTACATTTAGTTCCCAAAAAAGAGAATGGCTGGCGACTCTGTGGCGATTATAGGTTGCTTAATGCTAGGACTATTCCTGATAGGTATCCCATAAGGCATATCCATGACTTTACTCACAGCATCGCTGGATGTAACATATTTACTACCTTAGACCTTGTTAAAGCCTATAATCAGATACCTGTCAGTGAATTAGACATAACTAAAACCGCGATTACTACACCATTTGGTTTATACGAATTTAACTATATGAATTACGGTTTGCGTAATGGAAGTCAAACCTTCCAAAGGTTCGTGGATGAGGTCACGCGTGGTTTGGATTTTTGTTACTGTTACCTGGATGACTTTTTAATATTCTCGAGGAGCGAGTCAGAGCACGAGGAGTATTTACGCCAGATATTTAACCGACTGAAGGAATATGGGATGTTGATCAACACCCCTAAATGTGTTTTCGGTGCGTCTGAAGTAACATTTTTAGGTTATAAAATTTCCGCCAATGGTATTAAGCCTCTCCAGGAGAAAGTTCAGGCGATTAAAGATTTTCCTTCGCCCAAAAACGTTCGCCAGCTCAGAAGATTTCTGGGCATGATAAATTTCTACCGGCGATTTTTGCCTAATGCTGCGCGCATTCAAGCTCCCTTAAATGCATTGCTTGCAGGAGCCACAAAAGGTTCACAACCAATAAATTTAACAGGAGGCGCTAGTAAGGCTTTTGACGATTGTAAGCTAAGCCTATCTGAAGCAGCTTTACTAGCTCACCCTGACACACGTTCCAAGCTCGCTCTTGTTACTGACGCCTCAGATATAGCTTTGGGTGCGGTATTGCAGCAGTACAAAGATGGCACGTGGCGTTTTTCTCACGCAAAATGAGTTCTGCGCAGCAAAAATATTCGCCATACGATAGAGAGCTTCTTGCCATCTATGAGGCCATTAAGTATTTTCGGCATATGTTAGAGGCGAGACATTTTATTGTATATACTGACCACAAGCCTATCACTTTTGCTTTCCGCGAGAGGAAAGGCAACTGTTCACCTAGGCAGTATAGACATCTAGACTTCATTTCATAGTTCACGACCGACATAAGGCATATATCTGGTAAAGACAATGTTGTTGCCGATGCCTTATCTCGAATTGAAGAACTGCAAGCGCCCGTCAATCTCAGTACATTGGCCGAAGCTCAAGCATCAGACCTCGAACTGGCTGAACTTCTCAAAGGTGGATCATCCCTTCGCTTAGAGAAGTATGACATTCCTGGGAGTAGAACATGCATGTACTGCGATGTCAGTACACCGACTCCCAGACCATTTGTCCCTAAAGTGCTGCGCAGACAAGTTTTTGAAAGTCTGCATTCTTTGAGCCATCCAGGCGCAAATGCTACAGCAAAACTAGTTGCAGAGCGTTTTGTGTGGCCTAGCATCAGGAAGGGCTGCAGAGAGTGGTCACGTGCCTGCTTGGCTTGCCAACGTGCCAAAGTGACGCGACACGTATCTGCGCCTTTAGGCACATATAACCTACCGCGTGCAAGGTTCAAGCACGTCCACATCGATCTTGTGCGTTAAAATTAAATATTTAATATACTACAATTTTAATAATATTATGGACTATGGTACCTACATCAAAATTGATTGCCTATGTAAATAGGTAGGCAAGTACTCACCTATTATCAGGAAATTCCAAAAAAGTTTATTCAACAAGTCGCTGGTTTGCGGAACTAAAAATGATTGGTATTTTATTTTGACTTGAACAAACTTTGGATTGACTTTACTGATTAAAGGAAAATTTATCTTAGTATCAAAAAACATAAAAACATTTTAGAACTTTTATTACAATTATTTAAAAAATCGTCATAAAAAGGCGGTTTTCTGACATCAGTCGTTATTCATGAGACTCCAAATTATAAAAATCAACTTATGCCATTTATTTAGCTTTAAAGCCTCTTAAAAAATACAAATTAAAACTTACAACAGTGTTTAAAACTTTTGTACTTATAAGTATAACAAAAAAAATTGTTTTATAACATACAATAGTAACAAAGCAATAAAAAAATATAAAACAGGAACATTAATTCTTAAAAGGATATCTAAGTAAATTAGATCATTTAATTTACAACCCCTCATAAAATTGTCGATAATAGTTTGGAATTATATTTTTGTTAACTAAATCTACTAGTCCTCTCTTCTTATTTTCGGAGATTCCGTTCCTTTTTTATAAGCAGATTGCAATCTGTAATTTTCGTCCAAAGATTTTTATGCACAGCTAGTAACTTTCACACATTTAAATTTATTTTCACCGTAAGATGTTTTATAGAAAAAGAACCCTTTGTGGTCAGCATCTACTTTTAAAATCTGTATATCTGCCATTTTCACACTCTCATTATCAGTATTTTTATTAAAATTTCTACCCACGTCAGAAGCTAGCGACTTTAATTTCTAAAAACTTCTATGATCCATTTCTACGACTTTGTAAGGAGGTCCCTTCTTTTTTGCAGTGCGAATAATTGAAATGTACTGATCCGGTGTATTGATAGGGCCCGATTTCAAAGTCTTTTTGATGTTTCTTTCAATGACAGAATGCACACTGTCACCTTCGTTTTATGTGTGCTCTTTTATCAAAAATATGTGCGTGATACTAATAAAATGAGCAAAAGCAGAAACAGCGTATATGTACATACTGATAATAAATTTATTCTGTTGCTGTCCGCAGCAGTTGTCAGAATAAAAAATTATATCTAGTTTGGCTTCAGTTGTTAGATCTCTGGCAAGATTTTTTAAATATTCTAAAACACAGGTCCCTATTTCTACAGTCCTCTATTTGCTTCTCCTTCATGCCACACGTAGCAGAACGCATTTTTATTTTTCATCTCATAGATCGTAAAGTTTAAGGTTTTCGCTTTTGAAACATATTAAAAATGAGATACAACTCTCCTAGGACATGGCATCACAGCTTGTAAGTCATAAACTGCTACAATAGTTGATTCTTTATCTTCTACTTCTTTCTTGTCCTTAACCTTCTCCATTCTTGAAAGCTCTTTTTTTATTTTAGATGGTTCTCATATTTAGACTTCAGTCGATTTTTATCTTCTCCATTTGCGTTATTGTAGGCAACACAATCCTCACATGATCCTTCTTAGGTTGGTAAAATGCTATATTAAATTCTCAATTAAATATTCTATTAAACATGATATAATTAGCACTTTTCTCTCTTTTTTCTTCACAGTGTTTCACATAATCTCTATAAATTTCTGCAATAGTCTTACTTTCATCAATATATTCTTTCTGCGTATCTGCTCGACAGTAATGGCTTTCTATTTTTGGTATCGCATTAATAAAATTTCTCAAACTACCTTCTATTTTTGGTATCGCATTAATGAAATTTCTCAAACTACCTTCTATTTTTGGTATCGCATTAATGAAAATTCTCAAACTATCTTTAATATTATCATCTACGTGACAGTGATTGCCATGTTTCCCTCGAAGATCCTCCACTATAATGCCTGAAACGCCACTTCTTGATTTTTCGGTAACTGTTCTAATAAATCTATCAGATACATCCAGCGTAGACATAAAAAAACTCTTACAAACTCAAAATTTTACGCCATCTTTGTCTTTAAAATAAATTGCGTTATTATTTCGACCTGTTCCTTTTTTATATTGATACGACGGGACAATAGAGGACATATTGAATCCTACAAAAGTTCTTTTACTTTGCAAATCAGGTAATATATAATATTCGTCAAAAATATGGCGTCGAGTCTCATCATCAAACATTGTGTTACACTTTAACTTGCATTTTTCTGTACATCCTGGTCCTAATCATCTCTCTCGTATAACTTTATTATTTTTGCCTACATATTCTTTCCTGCATTTCGTAGACGTTATGCTACATTCGATATCCAAAGTTCTGGCTGCATTTTCCTTTTACGTGTAATATTTTGGTTTGATTCACGTGAAATATTTTCTTGCTCATTCTCTTCTACCGTTTCATCCGAATCTGACGATAAATCATTATCATCAATGTGACAATTAGGATCTGCGATACTATCATCCGATGAAAAATCTCTTTCTTCCTTTCCTTCTTCACTTTCAGCATTCATATTGGTCAATTCAATAGCTTTTGGTTCACTTTCCATTTGTGAATTACTTTCTACTGCAGTATCATCTTTCATATTATCATTTACTGATTCTATACTTACCTTATTTTCTTTGGTTTTATAATATTTATGTATTTAGAAATATATAAGTAAGTTTATCAGTTGTCTAGTACCCATAACACAAGCTCTGCTTAGCTTGGGACTAGATGGCGTTGTGTGATAGTTGTGGAATATTATTATTGTTGATGATGTAGGCCGCTGGTGTCGTCTGGGAGAAAAATATACAAAAAAAAATTTGGTGAGCGCGTGTACATCCGCGGGGAGGGAGACATAGGTGTCACCTCGTATGAGGTTCTAGTGCAACTAACTCGAAACGCGGGATCATGTACTCAGCGGTGCAACACCGTTGTTGCAAATATACCTTCACCCTACTGATAAAAATCGCGGTAAGTGCCACCGTCCCCGTATGCACACGTACTTATTTATTATAGAAAAACAGCAAGTACATTAGGTAAGTAACAATGTTTTATGAGTATATTTTTTTTACATATTTTATTTTTTATTGATTAATATTATTTATATTTCAGGTGTTCGAGAAGCAACGTGAGCGTCGTCAACATCCTCCCCCCAAGTGTCGGTTCGCCGACACTCATTATCAAGCTGGAGAAAGGCCACGCGAGCAGCTGATCGCTTCATCACTCCTGACTTAGTCCTAACGTCAACTACTCTGACTCTGCCGTCTGAACCTGGATAAACCTTTTCAATAATACCTATTGGCCAACAGTTTCGAAATAATGATGGATCGACTACTACTACAAGATCTCCTACTTTTAATTGCGGACCTTCCCTATCCCATTTACGACGAGGAATTAGCTCTGGCAAAAACTCTTTTACCCATCTGCTCCAAAATAAGTCTGTCAACCGTTGGGCAATACGCCACTGTCGTCTAACATACATGTCGCCATCATCAAAGACCCCAGGTACAGGTAAGTTCGACGAAGATCCTAGTAAAAAATGATTTGGAGTTAATGCCTCTTTACTTTGAGGGTCCACCGAAACATGGGTAAGCGGTCTACTATTAATTATATTTTCGATTTCAGCGAGAAGCGTTAATAAAACTTCTTCTCGAGGAGCCCTCTCTCTAAGAACGACTTTCAGTGCCGTTTTCACACTTCTAATCAGACGCTCCCAAGCTCCCCCCATATGAGGACTGGCTGGTGGTATAAACTGCCAGGAAACTCCTTTGTTTAATGCTTCGGCTATAACTTGCTGCTGCTTAATTTCTTCAAAAGATTTTCGAAGTTCAGCATCAGCACCTCGCATGTTAGTTCTGTTGTCAGATATGACAGTATGAGGCCACCCACGGCGTGCAGCCATCCTCCTAAGTGCCATTATAAGTGAGTCTGCGGTAAGCGTCGATACTATTTCAATATGAACAGCTCGTATTGTTAAACATGTAAAAAGAACACCATATCTTTTGGGTCTCTGCCTGCCCACAGTTACTTCGATCGGACCAAATAAGTCTACACCACAAACGGTAAAAGGTCTTTGATGATGAACCAATCTTTGAGATGGCAAGTCCCCGAGGCGAGGCGGTCTTGGTGCTGCTTTTCGTATTCGGCAAACTAAACACTGTGAAGCTACGGAGCGAACTGTAGGTCTCAGATTTACAACCCAATATTTTTGTCGTAGCTCGTTTATTACAAGTTCATTATACGAATGAGCAGCACGTACGTGGAAGTCCAAAACCACCAGCCTTGCTATGCGATGTTTACCATCCAGAATCACCGGGTTTTTCATAGTTTCAGTGACGTTTGCAGCCGCGTTTATACGCCCTCCTACACGCAATAAGCCGTCTTTATCTAAAAATGGTGTCAATGAACGTAAACGACTATCACGATTAATTTCTTTATTTTGTTTCAGCAAATCAATTTCAGTCTGAAATGATTGTGATTGTGAATAGCGTAACAAAAGTACTTCGGCTCTATTCATTAACAAATTATTAATACGCCGAGTACCGGTTTTTCTACATTTTTCTATAAATAATAGTACAGATGCGGTGCAGCGAAGCAAGCGCAGCCACACGGAGAAACGGTTTGGATCCGGAATAGGCAAATCATAAATACTATTACAATTCTCCTTTGGTGATTTTATTACTACATATATTTTATCTAACAGCTCATTGTTGCTCTTTTCGTTATTTTCAGGCTCTCGGGGCCAATACTTTTCTTCCGTGTACAGAAAAGACGGACCCGTTAACCAAGAGGAGTCCTTGTTGAAGTCGTAATCATTATTTTTTGTAGCTAAATCCGCTATATTTAAATTTGTCGGCACATAATGCCACTCATCAATTTTACTTAACTCATCAATTTCACCTAACCTATTTGCAATAAAAACTTTGTAATTTCTATGCTCGTTACGTATCCAATAAATAACAATCATTGAATCAGTCCAATAAAAAACACGTGACGGTTTAATTCTATGCTCCTTTTTTATAGTCTCTGCCAAGCGACATGCTAATAGCGCGCCTTGAAGTTCGAGTTTAGGCATAGTTAACGGTTTTAACGGCGCAACGCGACTTTTACTCGCAATGAATGACACCTGCACGCCGTTGCTGTCTTGTTTACGCCAATAAGCAACACATGCGTATGCGCATGGAGATGCATCACAAAAAATATGCAATTGCAATGACGTCTCATCGTCGTTTACGGTGTGGCCGCTCTTCTCATTCACACCGACAGAATCGTTGCTATAGAAATACCACCGCGGGATTCGAACGTAACTCATTTCTTGTAACTGCGAAATCCAATCTTTAAATAAAACAAATAAACTATCTGTTATTTCCTGATCCCACTTTATACCTACATTCCATATTTCGCGCATTAAAATTTTGGATTTTATCGTAAAAGGTGCTAAAAAACCATGAATATCATATACAGACATTATAATACGAAGAACTTCACGCTTAGTCGGTTTTCGTGATAGTTGTAAAATATCACTCGGTATACGCTTTAACGAAAGATCGAACCCGAACATATCACTCGCGGGAAACCACAAAAGCCCAAGCGTTCGTTCCGGCTGGGATTCAACATTAAACCGTATCGCCATGTCATTTAAAGTCTCTTTTGGCATATCATTAAGAACATCTGACTTGTTACTTAACCAGTTACGCATCACGAAACCACCTTGCTGATTAATATATGAAACATCTTTTATCATTTTTGTAGCAGTAGCGACGTCTGGTAAACTATCGATAAAATCGTCCATATATTGATTTTTCCTAATTGCATTAACTGCATCCGGCATTTTATTCTGAAAGCGCAATGTGTTTTTATTTTGGTTAATATATTGTGCTATAAATGGGGAGCAGTTAGCGCCAAAAATTAATGACGTCATAACATATTTCTTAACAGGATGTTGTATAGGTAATTTTGAACCTTTGTTACTACTTCCGAAGCCTAATTGTTCATTTTCATTGCTTAAATAGATATCTTTCCACAAAAAACGCAAAGAATTAACATCTTCTTTTCGTACATTAATCCTTAAAAACATATCTTTTATGTCCCCTATGATACCTACGCGGTTTTCTCTAAATCGTAACATTATTCCTAATAACGATTGTAACAAATCAGGGCCTTGTAAAAGAAAATCATTTAAAGAATAACCGTTCGACTTTGCTGCCGCGTCATAAACTAAACGCAGTTTTATCTTATTTAGATTATCTACACCAAAGTGCGGCAAATACCATATTATACGTTTATTAGAGTTTTCATCGGTCTCATTAAGTTCTCTAGCATAACCATTAGAAAATAAGTATCTCATTCTTTCACAATAACGAGTTGCATACTCTTTGTTGAGCAAAAATTTTCTTTCTATTGACTTTAGACGATTAAAAGCGTTAGGGTAAGAGTCGGGTAAATGTAATTCATCGTATTTCCACGGTAAGCCGACATTCCATTGCCCATTTACTAATTCTGCAGTGTCATCTAAAATTTGTAAAGCGCGTATTTCGTCTGGGTTGCGGCGCGGCTTCGAACCTACACCAATAGACTCTAACGCGAAGGATCTACGAACCGCATCGTGCAACTGCGCGCAGGTGCATTCACCGTTATCGTTATCGAGAGAGAGATCGCTAGCAATCGATTCTACCGTGTGTAAGTGAAAGATACACTGCGACTGTCCCGCCTTTTCGGTGCAACTATTAATGAAAGAGACAAAGCGATCAGTGCAATTAACATCACTTACCATATATCCGTGCACACACCATCCAAGTGCAGTTTGAGTTATGTACGGCTCACGCTGCTTACCACGAACACAACGAATGGGAGAAATTAAATGATGGTTCTCCTGACCTATTAATAATTTTGGCTTAGCGTTACAATTACATAACATAAGATCTTCACTTAACAATCCATAATTATTAAAGTCCATATTCGGCACTTTTTGTGTTGGTAAATTTAATTCTTTAATTTTACGCGCACGGAAAGTAAACATTTCGTTATACGAATTGGTAACACTAACACTCACTACTTGAGATTCACACACAAGCTCGCCCGAGTCCCATGCGCTGCGCGCGCGCAATATCACGTTTGCACCGTATAATCCGAGCTCATCTGCGATATCAGAGGATATCACCGTCACGGTAGCTCCATCATCCAGTAGTGCATGCGTATGCAAACTGCCATTCGGTCCGTGAAGAGTGAGCGGCACCACTTTCAAAAGCACCTTGTGACAGTGGGATGCCACCGTATGAGTCACTGTTTCATTGGTGCTGGGATGCTCATCCTCACTTCGCTCCACAGTTTTTAAGCTTTCTTCCAATGGTTTTATCCAGTGCAGTAAACGATGATGCGGTTGATTGCAGCCGTCAATGTCGCAATTACTGCCAATACAAGACATACCATTCGTATGGCGGGGGGCAAGACATTTGAAGCAAAGTTTATTTACGCGTACAAATCGCCAGCGATCTTTGCGTAAGGCGCGCTTAAACCGTGAACAATCTGCGACACCATGAGCCCATTTTCGGCAAAATTTACACTTTTCCGCGTTTTGTAATTGATTACTATTTGTGTACAACAACGAGTGTGAACGGTGTTTACGTTCATCGGGCTTCTTTAAATTATATTGAGCGTGAATATGACTTACTCCTGATGCAGCTGTTTTAGTGGCTTCCTCATATAAAAAATCACTAAGCAATTCTAGCTTGGGTAAATTACACTCTCGCTGTTCATAAACGTAGTCGGTCCATTTTGCGACAAGCAAAGCTGGAAGCTTAGATACGACAATCGATACTAACTCCGGGCTGCGAAGATAATCACTTTGTTGCATTGCTTTGGCAGCAGCCACATAGTTCTTTATTTTTATTGCAAAATTAATGATATCATTATGATAAGTTAACGGCAACGGATATAGTTTTTTAAGCTGTAAAACTATTTTACTCATAATTGTTTCTGGTTTGCCAAATCGAAGTTCTAAGGTGTCAATTATTAAATCGGGTGTAGTTCCACCAATCAAGAGTGAAGTCACTGCTTCTTTAGCATCGCCACGAAGACACTTACGTAGCCGCCATAAATTCTCTGTGTCACTATATTTGCATAATTGGGTAGATTCTTGGTACGCCTGTTTAAACTGCAACCACTCCATTGGATCTCCAAAAAATAAAGGCAGGTCTTTAGACGTTGCTAATCTTGTTAAGAGCTCCTGGTTCTGTATTTTATATGATGAGGCAGCCACTGCATCATTCAAGGCATGTGCTAGCTTTTCTAGGCCGATTTTTTCACAAGAGTACTCTTCTCGGTTCTCCTCATGCTGGTTTCCTGGAGCATTCAGCCAATTTTCAACTTTGCTGGTCGAAGATTTCATAGCCGACTTGTGGGAAGAGCGTGAATGAGACTCCAATTCTGCCATCTCAGCTGCAAGCTGTTTGTTTAGCAGCTTCGACTGAATATTTGCCTTAAGATTGGCAGCTTCTGCCTGAGCACTCTTAACTTTGGCTTCTGCTTCAGCTTCCGCTGCTTGTATTTCCACGAGAGCCATAGCTTTAGCGGTTTCGTATTCCAATTGCCGTTTGCGTGCCGTACTTGACGACGTGCCTGCGGTCTTTGATGACTTTTTACTCTTACTAGAGGCACTTAGCGCATTTCCAGGTTTTTCCAGCACTTCATCCTTTAAGCTGAACGATGGTAACACATCTTGGTTGTTCTTGCACTCCGATTTTGCAGCGGTGCCACGTGGTCGTCGCTTTTTTTGCGGCGTAGCCGGCGCGTGGAACATAACTGGTACTTATTATTATTATATTTTTTGCAGACGACGTAAGGATTCGGCCGAAGGACCACTATGTTGATGATGTAGGCCGCTGGTGTCGTCTGGGAGAAAAATATACAAAAAAAAATTTGGTGAGCGCGTGTACATCCGCGGGGAGGGAGACATAGGTGTCACCTCGTATGATGTTCTAGTGCAACTAACTCGAAACGCGGGATCATGTACTCAGCGGTGCAACACCGTTGTTGCAAATATACCTTCACCCTACTGATAAAAATCGCGGTAAGTGCCACCGTCCCCGTATGCACACGTACTTATTTATTATAGAAAAACAGCAAGTACATTAGGTAAGTAACAATGTTTTATGAGTATATTTTTTTTACATATTTTATTTTTTATTGATTAATATTATTTATATTTCAGGTGTTCGAGAAGCAACGTGAGCGTCGTCAACAATTATATTATATTATTCAAGGAATTTTGGGATAGAAATTTTCTATCCCAAAATTCCTTAAACACAGACGCATTTCGTAATAAGAAGCAAAACCATGCCCATTTTTTTTCAAAAATAACGATGTTTCTTATTTACGACAAAATAAAATCCGTTTATTTTTCGTGAATATAGACTCAAGTTACATAAAGTCGGTATAAAATACAATATCATAAGCAATCACCCGTTTTTATTCAAGAATACAGGCGTAAATAGAAATGAGACACAAAAAGATACTTTTATCAGGAACAACGACGGATCACTAAATGTGTCTCTATTCTTGAAAACAAATCAACAACTGTTGCAACCAAACTGTAAATACGTCAGTATTTTCGAGAATCGACCGTACGTTCACTCTGTTGTCATTGGCTCAACTGAGATGAGCCTTTATTTGTGATTACGCTTCGAGTGTTTTGTCTCAAGTGAATAATGACGCTGTCTCTTTCTAACCAAAGCTAGCGCGAAATTGGCGTTGCGTCTCTGTTCACGATAAAATATCTAAGATTTATGATTGTTTGGCATAGAGAATTCAATTTGACAGAATTTTGAATTACGTCGATATTCTCGCAAACCAACGAAGAATATCATTTAGATAACCTATATCTTGGGAAAAAATCTAATTCATCGAAATCGTTGAAATAATTTAGTCGTTTTCAATATATTTTAGGTCTTTAACTACGATTTATATCAAATATAGTATCAGTCGTGTCTAAATTATCATTTACGTTTATCATTACGTGACGGTTTATGGGACAAATAATCCATCTCATAAAAGGGGATTGTTTAGTCAGTAGCGGACCCTTTAAAATTGGTGATAGTGTATACATAGTCAGTAATCTATGACTATCCCATAACTGGCCTCTAAATATGCTAAGGGATCCCATAAATCTTATGTGTAATAAATGAAAACTGTATTATTTGGCGTAAGCAAGTAAAATAATACTTTGTAATAGCGCTATCTACCTACTTCATTTTATACGTAAAATTATTTTATCGAACAAACATTGATTAACTCTCAAGATCGTACGCACAAAATACGCTTGATGGCCTAAACACGACACGATTTAATTTAGTATTTTATTTAATTTTCTCGCAGGCTAAATCCTATTGATATATACTTATATGTCACTTCTTATATTATGAGATTTTAACTTGATACTTAGTTTACATAAATAATATTTTTTTCAATTATATGAATGCGTAGATATTAGGTAGATACTGTATATTTTTTTAACAAACTGAATTCAAGTTTATTGTTGACATTGTGTAGAAATAAATAAACCTATTAAGTATAACAATGCCTCGTCCGCTTAAGGCGCTACCCAGACCAAAACCTGGCAAAAGTGCGTTTTTCAGAGACTATTATCTCATTAGTTATGAGAAATAAGCTACAACTACATCTAAAAGCACATTATTAATGTTCGATATCCTATCATCACATTCCACGTTCTAATTTGTTTTTATGTGTTATGAATACATTTAAAATCTACTTTTAAAAAATGACTAAAATTATTGATTACATGCATCTGTTGCTAAAGGAAATGCTCTAATCATTTGAGAATTACACTAATGGATAGATAATTTAAAAATCTATATTCTACACATTTTATTTAATTTCTTAAGTTCGCTTATCTCTTTTAATTGAAATAATTCCAAATATTCGGGCGTATTTTTCCGTGATATATTGTAGCGAGAGCGCGTGGATTGTATGGGACCGAACACTCAAGGTCTCTCGTTAGGGGAACCGTCTTAAGACGAGGCATGACCCTAAACGCAAGTTTTATAATGCCTCAAAGTAAATGATCCACTGCAGTAAGCAGACCCAGAAAAATGTATGATATTGTCCAGGATATATCCTAGTTAGATAGTGTGTTGAAAACATGATACCACTAATTTAATACGATAGAAAAAAACCACAAACATACCTCCAAAAATTTCTTTTAACTAGTAAAAACCATACTAGTATACATTCAATCATTCTGATTTTTTGTCAGATTTTTATACATTCAACATATTATCGTTATAGTGTTTCTTCCAACTAATAGTTTTTTTTTTAAATCACATATTCTTATTTCTGAAATAATACGTACGGATGTTTGCGTAAACGCCTGTGCACTGTGCAGTCACTGCCGGCCAGGCAGTACAATCTTAGAACATTTTACCATGCAACTAGGAGAAAATAATGATACCAAATTGATGGAGTACCATAATCTAGTAACATGACCTTTTCTTAGCGCCTTTTTAGTTATGTTAAAATTAATTTAACAGTGGTAGAGCCATGCGGCAGCTTTGCTGTTGCACGTATGGGCCGGCTCAAACCGGGGTGGTACCACGACCTCACAGAATACCGGCGTGAAGTGGAAGCTCTGCTTCCGCGTTTCGTCTGGTGAGTGCAGGTGGCCGGAGGCCCAAATCCCCCCCCCCCCCCATCAACATGGAAGCGGAATTAAATAAAGATAGACTACCCCAGGAGGGCACCAGCACCCCTGGAGAATCCCTCGCTGAGCATCCACGACCATGTTTCTCCACTTCTGAGCGTGGGTGCTCAGGCTGCCCCGCGTATTCTGGGGGGGGGGGGCGAAATTTCGCTCAAGACTACAACTGCTCGGGGCAAACGGAGCAACAAGACCAAGGCGACCCCTGCCACGCTGTCCGTTAATTTCTGCAATATCAGGGGACTTCACTCTAACCTAAGCGCCGTCCACTACCATCTCGAGACGGCGAGGCCGGCTCTGCTCTTTCTGACCGAGACGCAGGTGTCCTCTCCGGCTGATGTCTCGTATCTCTCCTACCCGGGGTACAAACTGGAACACTCCTTTGTGCCTCGGGCTGGAGTTTGCGTTTACGTCAGAGAGGACGACTCACTGGCCCATACTGCAAAGGAGAAAGCCGATCTTCTAGGCTCCTTCTTTGCGTCTAACTCGACTCTCGATGACGGGGGGAGTACGCTGCCGACCATCCCGCGGTGTGAGTGCTCCATGCCGGAAGTGCAGTTCACACAGCGCTCGGTTCGCAAAGCACTCCTCTCCCTGGACATCCACAAGTCGAGTGGGCCTGACGGAATCCCCCCAATTGTGCTGAGGACGTGTGCTCCAGAGTTGGCACCGGTTTTAACGCGTCTTTTCCGGTACTCCTACTCCCTAGGCGTAGTCCCAAAATCATGGAAGACGGCTTTCGTCCACCCGATCCCTAAAAAAGGCGACCGCTCAGACCCGTCCAACTACCGGCCAATCGCCATCACCTCCTTGTTCTCCAAAACAATGGAGTCCATTGTAAACTGCCAGCTCATGAGGTACCTTGAGGATCACCAGCTGATTAGTGACCGCCAATACGGTTTTCGCCGTGGTCGGTCAGCTGGTGATCTTCTGGTCTACCTCACTCACAGATGGGCGGAGGCAGTAGAGTTCAAGGGGGAGGCATTGGCCGTTAGTTTGGACATTGTGAAGGCCTTCGATCGGGTTTGGCACAAAGCGCTTCTTTCGAAGCTCCCTTCCTATGGGCTTCCCGAGAAATTGTGCGATTGGATCACCAGCTTTCTTGCAGATCGGAGCATCAAGGTCGTTGTAGACGGTGCAAGCTCCGATTGCAAGCCTATTAATGCTGGTGTTCCACAGGGCTGCGTGCTATCGCCAACGCTGTTTCTTCTGCATATCAATGATATGTTGCATACCCGTAACATTCATTGCTATGCAGATGACAGCACTGGTGATGCTCTTTACACCGGCCGAGCCAATATTTCTCGGGAAAACGTCTCCGAGTGCCGGGAAAAACTTGTGTCTGAAGTCGAGTCTTTGCTGTACAGAGTCTCGGATTGGGGACGACTAAATCTAGTCCAGTTTAACCCCCAGAAGACACAAGTTTGCGCGTTAACCGGTAAAAAGAACCCCTTTGTCGTATCCCCTCAGTTTCAAGGCACTCCCCTTGTTGCCTCAGCCAGTATCGGAATCCTCGGCGTCGACATATCGAGTGACGTGCAGTTTCGTGGTCACTTGGAAGGGAAGGCCAAATTGGCCTCTAAAAAGCTTGGCGTGCTCAGCAGAGCGGGACAGTATTTCATGCCGGCACACCGCCTGCAACTTTACAAGGCGCAGGTTCGGCCGCACATGGAATACTGTTCCCATCTCTGGGCTGGGGCTCCCCAGTACCAGCTCCTTCCACTTGACCGCATCCAGTGCAGAGCGGCTCGAATCGTCGACGATCGAGTGCTTTCCGATCGGCTCGATTCACTGGCGTTGCGAAGAGATGTTGCATCTCTTTGCGTATTTTATCGCATCTATCACGGGGAGTGCTCTGAGGAATTGTTCGGATTAATCCCAGCCGCCAAATTTCGTGAACGCACGACACGGCAAACGTCCCGATACCATCCACACCATCTGGATGCTTGGCGGTCCACCACTGTACGTTTCACAAGGAGTTTTCTTCCACGTACAACCTCTCTGTGGAATAGTTTATCACCGGCGATTTTTCCGGACCGATACGACCTGGGGACCTTCAAGAAAAAAGCTTACTACTTTCTAAAGGGCCGGCAACGCACCCGCAAGTCTCCTGGTGTTGCGGTTGATCATGGGCGGCGGTAGTCACTTAACATCAGGTGAGCCGCATGCTCGTTTGCCCCCTCTTCTATAAAAAAAAATATAAAAAAATATGTCGTTTTATAAAGTCATTTATTTAAGGTTTGTAAATACAGATGTCGCTCGCTGACGCAAACCAAAAAGCAAGCTGACAAGCAATCAATCCGTGTGTTATAACTGCCGGTCGGAGGAAGCGCGGGAAGTTCTGAAGTAGGCGGGCGTCCTTTTTTGGCTAAACTTTTGAAAATTAAATTAAATTGATATTACAGGATCAGTTAAGTTGTAAAGTATATATATTAGTAGTTATTGTTGATTATTTATAGTTTTAGCTTGATTTCTTCATCTGGTAAGTCATTTCATTGTATTATATGTAAATAGGATTTTTCTCTTGGCGTCGATGTTGGAGCCCGAAGACCCTGGAGGGACATCCCTCCAAGTGTCTCATGTAGTCACAATCGATGCGTCGGGAATGGAAACGGAAGGTTCAATTATAGATACAGACTGTTCGGAAAACTCGAAATCGGTGAAAAGAAACAGAATTTCAGCTAGAAACCAAAAGAAGAGAAGGAATCACAGACAAACGGGTCTATCAGATTGCCAACTTTCCCCTAACGATTTAAAGGATAATGTTATTACTAAATTGCTTGATTCTGATGATAAAAACACTGAAATTCACCATAATGATGACACTCACTCTAACAATATTACAAGTAACCCCCGCGCTGCTAGGTTGCTTTACCAGGCGTCAGATCCTGCGCCTTATGTTGTCCATGTCCAAAAAATCTTACAACCAAATCAAACTGGATCTATTCACCCAGTACAATTTGGATTATTCCTTAAAAAAATTTAATAAAAAGCATTGTAGAGGGAAGCATCAAAAAAGAAACAGATTGTATTTACAATTTGAAACATTTCAGGATGCTAACACATTTCTAAATCACAAATCTCTTGATGTTAATAAATACAAAGCATTTATTCCAGCCTTCACTATCACCCGCATGGGAATAGTGAGAGGTGTTCCATGTGATTGGGATGAGAAAGATATAATGGAAAATATAGACCTTCCGCAGAACTGTGGAAGTATTTTGAAAGTTCGGAGATTAAACAGAAAGGTATATGATGGCGAAACGCCCAAGTTCATTCCAACTGAGACTGTAGTTTTAACCTTTGATGGGAAGGTGCTACCTCCCAGGGTCTTTATATGTTTCAACTCCCTATCTGTAGAGCTTTATATTTACCCCACGCTGCAATGCTTTAATTGCTGTCGTTTTGGTCACACCAAAATGCAATGCAGAGGCTCTCCAAGGTGTTACAAATGTGGAGACAACCATTCAGGTATAAGCTGCGAGACTGAAAGAGATGATGCTGTGTGATCTGTGTATCTTATGTTCTGGTTCCCATTTCGCTACAGACAAAAAGTGTCCGGAGTACGCTAGGCAAAAAGCTATAAAAGAAACAATGGCTAGAAACTCTATATCTTATTCAGAAGCCAGTAAAATCCACCCACCAGTTTCGAAATCTTATGCTGACGTTACTGCTTCTGCTTCATTGGCCCCTTCTGGTCAAACTATTACTTATTCCAACCCCTATAATTCAACAAGCCCTTCTAAGAGTCACACACAGTCATATAGGAAAACAGTATTCTCGAAACCCAAAGCTCGTCCCAGAAATGCTAGTAAGGGATATGATCAAAAAGCGCATGCAGAGCTTATCCAAGATAACAGCAACATTCCTTCCTCTTCTACAGGTTGTCTCAAAAATTACAAAGATCTATCAGAAATAATAACAAAGGATCTCATCATTTCTATAATTCAGTACCTTTCACAATATAACCTAATTAAAATACCGTCCAACGATGCTGCTTCTTCAAAAAGTTTTTTAACTCATGGACAGTCAGGACCATCCACGAAACCAGTCTCTGGTGATTCAATGGAATTGCCGGAGTATTAATAGCAAAAAAAGTGAACTAATTTTCTTATTGAATAGTTACAAACCATTTGCAGTCTCTCTTCAAGAGACTTGGCTTCGTCCCGGATTCAACTTTAGAATTCCAGGACATATCTGTCTTAGAGAAGACAGAACAGATGGGTATGGAGGAGTTGCACTAATTCTGAAGGGCGGTGTGCCCTTTGTCCACATACCCATACCTAATCACAGTAATAAATTTTCAATTATTGCTGTTAGTTTAAATAATATTTGTTTTGTAAATATGTATATACCTCACCCTTCCACTGAAGTCTTTGACGATATTCGTAGCATTCTATCTTCCCTCCCACGCCCTATATTGGTCATGGGAGACTTCAATGCACAACATTCTATGTGGGGAAGTTCTAAGTCTGACCATTATGGGGCTAGAATGTTAGACATCTTAGATGATAATAATTTATGCCTCCTAAACTATGGTTGTCCTACTAGAAGGACTCGGCTCCATGAGGGTATTAGTGCACCAGACCTTACCCTGTGTAGTCCCTCCCTAGCTCCTACATTAAACTGGTGGCCTCTATCGTCGTCATATGGAAGCGATCACTTTCCGTTAATTATATCATTTCCTCAAAAAAATGGCGAAAAGATGTATAAGGCTCCTCCCCGGCTAAAATATAAACTTAACGATGCCAACTGGTCATTATATAGAGATAAAGTTCAACAAAATTTATCAACTATACCTTCACTAAATGACAACAATAATCATCTTTGTGCTGAAGCTTTTACACGGGCCCTACTACAGGCTGCTGAGGAAGTTTTTCCTATTAAAAATAATAGTGGCAATGGGTATATTCCATCACCTCCATGGTGGGACAGTGAGTGTTCTGCTGCGATAGCTGAGAGAAAGATAGCTGAAAAAAATTACAGGAAAAATTCTACAACACAAAATTTTAATATTCTTTGTAACCTTATAACTAAAACACGTAAATTATTAAAACAAAAAAGATTTAATGGCTGGAAATCTTTTTGTGCCTCAATTTCACCACACATTTCTCCATCTGAAGTTTGGCAAAATATTCGTAGATTCAGATCCGCTTTTAAGCCTCCAAGGTTTCCTTTTATGGATAGCAGTACAGTTGATTTGTTTCTTGACAAATTAGCCCCACCACTTGTCCCATCTATAGATAATATTTCTTCTGACCTACAGTCTTCTCTCCTCTCCCAGCATGATAGTAGCGATTCATTCACTTTCTTTAGCCTTTCAGAACTCAAAGGGGTTCTTTCAAAACTTAGGGACTCAGCCCCAGGTTGTGATGGAATCCCATATTCTTTTCTTCAAAACCTGAACGACTCCTGCCTTTCTTATTTTCTTAGTTTAATTAATTCAATTTTAACAACAGGTAATATTCCTCCATCATGGAAAATTCATGAAATTATCCCAATACATAAGCCAGACAAACCGATTAATGATCCATCATCTTACAGACCAATTGCATTAGCTTCAGTTATTTCCAAAATTTCTGAACATTTAGTTAAAAATAGGTTAGAATGGTTTATTGAGAGTAAGGGGTTACTATCTCCAAACCAGTTTGGATTTAGGAAAGGTAGGAGTACAATGGATAGTCTCAGCATTTTTATGACAGACTTAAGATTGGCATTTTCGCACAATAACTCTGTGTTAGCAGCATTTTTAGATGTATCTGCAGCCTATGATAATGTCAACCTTTCAATTCTGAAACAAAAAAAGATTAATTTGGATATCCCACAAATTTTTATAAGATTTACAATCAACCTTCTCTCTGGTAGAATGCTTAAAGTAATATCAGAAGACTCTTACCAATCCCGTATTGCCTGAAAAGGTATACCCCAGGGCTCAGTTTTAAGTCCTTTAATTCACAATATATATTCTCATGATCTGGAAGCCTCCCTTAAGGGTAAAGTTAGCACTCTCCAATATGCAGATGATTTACTCCTCTATGTCTCTGGTGATTCTGTTCACAACATGTCTGATACTATGACATATTCCCTTAAGTTACTAAAAGTTTGGTTTGACAATAACTGTCTCAGCCTTTCAGTTTCTAAAAGTAGTATAGTCTTATTTTCTCGTATGAGGGTTCCACCTCCAGTGTCTGTATTTTATAATAACATTAGAGTTCCCGTTAAAAGCGAAGCAACATTTCTTGGAGTAATTTTAGACTCGAGACTTACAGGCATCCCTCATTGCTACTATATAAGTGCCAAATGTGAGAAGATTCTAAATATACTGCGCTGCCTCTCTGGAGTTTGGTGGGGAGCCCACCCTTTCTCTCTAAAGCTTCTATATAATGCCCTTATAAGGAGTATTTTAGACTATGGAACATTTATTCTTGAACCCTGTAATGCAGTAGCCCTCCATAAATTAGACATTATCCAGTCTAAGGCTCTGAGAATAATTGCTGAGACTATGCGTTCGAGCCCTATTAACGCTTTGCAGGTTGAATGTTCTGAAGCGCCCCTGCATCTCAGACGACAATTTCTTTGTGACAGGTTCCTGTTTAGAGCATTCCAAGTCTATAATCATCCTCTTTACTCTAAGTTACGGTCTCTGTTGGAATGTATGGATTATCCGTACTGGGCTCATAAATCGTCACCATGCCTTATTGTTAGTCTTCAAAAATTCTTAGCTCTTCAAGCTCCAACACATAGATCACAATTTCTTCCTATATTTTGTGTTAACTATGATGCCTTAATTTTAAAACCATCTATTTTGTTTGATTTCGGTGTATGTAAACAAGATACTTCTGCCAACGTCAAATTTATTAATATAGTTGACAGTGACAGCCGATGGAAACATTGCCATTTAATTTTTAGTGATTCTTCCAAACCCGGTTCCAAGAAGTGTGTGGGAGTTGGTGTTTTCCATCAACAGTTTGGCATTGTACAAAAAATAAAATTGCCTCCAGAGACTTCAGTATTTACTGGAGAATGTTTTGGTCTGTTGAAGTCTCTGGAGTACATTTTAATTATGAAGTTAAAAAACTCAATAATTTTTACCGATGCTAAAAGTTTTTTTTTTTTTTTTTTTTATAGAAGAGGGGGCAAACGAGCATGCGGCTCACCTGATGTTAAGTGACTACCGCCGCCCATGATCAACCGCAACACCAGGAGAATTGCGGGTGCGTTGCCGGCCCTTTAGAAAGGAGTAAGCTCTTTTCTTGAAGGTCCCCAGGTCGTATCGGTCCGGAAAAATCGCCGATGATAAACTATTCCACAGAGAGGTTGTACGTGGAAGAAAACTCCTTGTGAAACGTACAGTGGTGGACCGCCAAGCATCCAGATGGTGTGGATGGTATCGGGACGTTTGCCGTGTCGTGCGTTCACGAAATTTGGCGGCTGGGATTAATCCGAACAATTCCTCAGAGCACTCCCCGTGATAGATGCGATAAAATACGCAAAGAGATGCAACATCTCTTCGCAACGCCAGTGAATCGAGCCGATCGGAAAGCACTCGGTCGTCGACGATTCGAGCCGCTCTGCGCTGGATGCGGTCAAGTGGAAGGAGCTGGTACTGGGGAGCCCCAGCCCAGAGATGGGAACAGTATTCCATGTGCGGCCGAACCTGCGCCTTGTAAAGTTGCAGGCGGTGTGCCGGCATGAAATACTGTCCCGCTCTGCTGAGCACGCCAAGCTTTTTAGAGGCCAATTTGGCCTTCCCTTCCAAGTGACCACGAAACTGCACGTCACCCGATATGTCGACGCCGAGGATTCCGATACTGGCTGAGGCAACAAGGGGAGTGCCTTGAAACTGAGGGGATACGACAAAGGGGTTCTTTTTAGCGGTTAACGCGCAAACTTGTGTCTTCTGGGGGTTAAACTGGACTAGATTTAGTCGTCCCCAATCCGAGACTCTGTTCAGCAAAGACTCGACTTCAGACACAAGTTTGTCCCGGCACTCGGAGACGTTTTCCCGAGAAATATTGGCTCGGCCGGTGTAAAGAGCATCACCAGTGCTGTCATCTGCATAGCAATGAATGTTACGGGTATGCAACATATCATTGATATGCAGAAGAAACAGCGTTGGCGATAGCACGCAGCCCTGTGGAACACCAGCATTAATAGGCTTGCAATCGGAGCTTGCACCGTCTACAACGACCTTGATGCTCCGATCTGCAAGAAAGCTGGTGATCCAATTGCACAATTTCTCGGGAAGCCCATAGGAAGGGAGCTTCGATAGAAGCGCTTTGTGCCAAACCCGATCGAAGGCCTTCGCAATGTCCAAACTAACGGCCAATGCCTCCCCCTTTAACTCTACTGCCTCCGCCCATCTGTGAGTGAGGTAGACCAGAAGATCACCAGCTGACCGACCACGGCGAAAACCGTATTGGCGGTCACTAATCAGCTGGTGATCCTCAAGGTACCACATGAGCTGGCAGTTTACAATGGACTCCATTGTTTTGGAGAACAAGGAGGTGATGGCGATTGGCCGGTAGTTGGACGGGTCTGAGCGGTCGCCTTTTTTAGGGATCGGGTGGACGAAAGCCGTCTTCCACGATTTTGGGACTACGCCTAGGGAGTAGGAGTACCGGAAAAGACGCGTTAAAACCGGTGCCAACTCTGGAGCACACGTCCTCAGCACAATTGGGGGGATTCCGTCAGGCCCACTCGACTTGTGGATGTCCAGGGAGAGGAGTGCTTTGCGAACCGAGCGCTGTGTGAACTGCACTTCCGGCATGGAGCACTCACACCGCGGGATGGTCGGCGGCGTACTCCCCCCGTCATCGAGAGTCGAGTTAGACGCAAAGAAGGAGCCTAGAAGATCGGCTTTCTCCTTTGCAGTATGGGCCAGTGAGTCGTCCTCCCTGTGCAGAGATGGAAGAGATGGCTGACAGAAATTCCCCTGGACAGCCTTGGTGAGAGACCAGAATGCACGGGTTCCAGAAGGAAGGCGAACTAGTTTCTCGCCAATTCTGCCTATGTGCTCTGACTTTGCCTTGGCAATGACTCTTTTGTAGGACCTAGAGGCGGAATTATACTTCTTTTTTAGAGCGCTGGTGTTTACATCCCGGGACGCTGATGCATCAACCCAGGCTTGGTAGCACTCCTGCTTATAGCATGATGCTATTTAGTGCCCTCCAAGCCTTGGAAACATTTCCTTTTAGCAATAACAGAAATAATCATCCAGTTATTATTGCATGTCGTGATTTATTGTATCAATGTTACATCAAAAATTACACAGTTTCCTTTGCTTGGATTCCGGGGCATTCAGGTATCTTTGGCAATACCAAGGCTGATAGCCTTGCCAAAGCTGCAGTCAATGACGGAGATCTAGTTCCATACAAAAACTTTTGTTGTGATTTGGCTCTCCTTCCTAAATCCCAGTTATTGAATTCTTGGACACATATTTGGCGTTCTTCAAGTCAGACTATAGGTCGATATTATAGAACGATCCAGGTGGATATACCTCATAAACCGTGGTTTTCAAATCTGACGTTTGGTAAAGCTATCACTTCGACCCTTATACGTATGAGGCTGGGCCATGCATGCATTCCCTTGCATTTGGCACGACTTAAACTTTTACCTAGCGATATATGTGAGTGTGGCAATGACGTTGGGGATTTTAACCATATATTTTTGCTTGTCCTCGACTTGACCGTTCCGCTTTTATTTCCTCGCTTTTGTCCATTAAAATTCCTTTTCCTACTTCAATTTCTGTCCTTTTATTTTTGTTGATAAATTCAAACATTTACAACCTAGTGCTTTTCCGAATCTCCGTAATTTCTGCTCTTTAGGTTTACGTCGAGTGTTTTCATCAACATAGTGCTTCTCCGTGAATTCGTTGAGTCGAACCCTGCTCCTCCGATAAACGTTAATTGTTTGTACTAGTATTGTTCGAGACAGAGACTTTTAAGACACTAAAGTGCTCCTGAGTGACTTTACCATGTCTAGTAAACGTTGTTGTGTTCCTCAGTGTGCCGAAATAGAAGGTACGTAACCAGATGGTTATACAGTAGAACCTTGATAACTTAAACCTCGATAACGTAATAACCTCTTTGAATTAATAAGATTTTGTGTTCCCTTCCTTTCGGAATCCAAAACCTCTTTTATATTATATATATAATGTGCAAACAATAAAGGTTCCCTGTAGACTGTGGTTATTGCTTACATGTGTTTACCAAATGGCCTCAAATGTAAACAATACACTAAGGTCTAATTGATCTGGTTTCAATGATGTTAATGCTGCTAGCCTATGCGGCTCTTACAGCTTCATATGCCTCGTAAGGTCTAAGCGCAGTAACTTATTTGTATCATTAGCTTTTAGCCTTTGTTCTGGGGGCATCTCTTTCACATTGTAAGTGAAAATGAATTCAAAACGGTTAAATATTGAAAATGAAATTGATATAGAAAATGTGAACAGTTTGAAACAAAGAAATACTGGCTTTTTAATGTAGAATAAATTAAACTTGAATAAATGTATCTTTAAATCTGAAATAAAGTACGTATGTACTTATGTATTAACATTTAAAGGTTTCATTTGCATTTAATCTAGCTTGTCTATTTATGTATATAATTCCTAAACAAAGCTCGTAAATGAACCTCTGTAAGTACAAATTTAAACCAATAAAAAGTCCTTAACTTAAACCCTTAGTAAGTAAAAACCTCAATAATTTAAATTATAATATTAACGTAATTTCCTTCCCACAGCAACTAAAGTTACGCTCGCCCAGTCTTTTCTTCTGCCTATCCTTGACTATGCTGATATTTGCTATCTTGACATTACCGAGGAGCAGCTCAATAAGCTTGAGCGCATTCAAAATTTATGCATTAGATTTGTATTTGGGCTTCGCAAATATGATTATATCTCCGAATTTCGCAAACAGCTCAAATGGCTCCCGATCCGCCTTCGCAGGGATACTCACATTCTCTCCGCGTTGTATAGTGTGCTGTTTAATCCTTCTACTCCTCTTTATTTAAAAAACCGTTTCCAGTATCTTTCTCTTACCCATAATCGGTTCCTTCGATCCTCCGTCAATCTTTCTCTCTCTACACCTTTGCACTCTTCTTCCTTTTTCAAGAAATCCTTCACCGTAACCGCTGTGCGGTTATGGAACTCCTTACCTCTCCATATTCGTCGTGCTAAATCTCTTCACTCTTTCAAAATTCTTGTTAAATCGTATTATTTAGAACGCTATTAGATAAATTACGTTACCTTTCTCTTACTCTTTTCATTTAATCTATTATATGATATTTTATATATAACTTTCACTTACTTTTATTTGTATGTATTATTGTATTTTTTTTAATTATTTTGTATGCCCCCCTCTATTTGTAACTTTTGTTTGCATCATTCCTCTACGCAAAGGTTGTCTGGAAGAAATCACTTTCAGTGATAAGACCGCCTATTGTACATACTTTAATTAGTTTTAACTGAACTTGATGTTTCTGTATTGTGGTGTACAAAAAAGAATAAATAAATAAATATTAATATCGGACACCAAATCAGTACCTGTATTAAATTGATAAGACCTGTATAGATTATGTTTTGGTCTCCTGTGATAACGAATATTGTCTGTCTATGTAAATTGTCGTACAGAAACATAATAGTATGTTATTAATATAACATTATGTTTATTGAAAAATGGTTTTAACAATTTAATTGATGTGGTTCTATGTCACAAGTTTTCTTCTGTAAGTATAATATTTAAACTCTTTTTTTTACAGATTCTCAGAGTTCTTCATTGGTTTCCAAATCCTCAGAAGGACATTTCTCGTTTCCGAACATGGGTTCATGCTATTGGTGGAGAGATTTTGAGTCTGAGTAACGAAAATATTTATAAACTTCGTCGAGTATGTTATGCTCATTTTGAAGAGAAATATTGTTGCCGTAACAACAGAATTTCTAACATAGCCATACCAACATTCCTTATGCCAGGTAGGTGCACTATGTAGCTATATAGTTACCTGTATTATGACATTAAACAGCTATTTTAATGTGTACTCAAAATTGGTTTTGACTGATGAAATCAAAACCAATTTCGACAGAAAAAATCAGTCAAAACTATTTTTTATCAATAAAAACAGTTTAGAAATATTGTACTTTCACATGCTGACTTTATTAGGTTGGTAGATTTTTATTGTAACCTGTTTAGGAACTTATTTTGTACTTACATAGGTATTTTAGATGAAGATAACTCAAATATTTCAATAGAATAAATGCATTTTAACTTAATTTTGGTTTTGACTGAAACCAGTCGCAAAGTTTTAGTGACCGGAAGAGATTTGACTGTAACATAATTATATATATAATTTGTTTTATTAATAATATAACCACAATAATGTAACAATACAAAATTGTGCCGATACCATACCTTTACCGGTGACTGAGTAGAAATAGAAAAAAAAAACAAATAAAAAATGAAGAATTTCCTTGACTATGCATAAAAGTTACCTATATCTGTCAGAGACTGACCTGACTTTTTTTGTGAATAAAACAACGTTTGTTTAAATTATTAGCAGATAATCTTTTACCGATATGTCGGTCTGCCGATTAGATCGGAATCGGTATCGGAATCGTTACATTTCTAATATAAAGATAAGGCAGATTCATATGTTACTTAAGATTGTGTTTTGATTAATATGTATATTCCAGTGTCTACTTTGCACTAGTAGTTTGACAGTTGTGCCACAGTGACTGGAATAATGCTCCGCCAGAGCATGTGCTAAGTAATAATTATGTGTTTAATAAGACTTCAGGTTGCTTTACTTTTTTTTTCACATTTTGTTTTATTATAAGCATGATAGCCTGAGCTATTTATGCAGAATTTGAAGCAAATTTTGTTGTAATACATTTCACCTCTGTGTGAAGTAATTATTTCAATATTATGTTCTTAATTTCAATATTATATTTAATTACTGCTGCTATATTGTATCCAATAGCAACACAAATTCACTTATAACAATTGTTCTATTATTGTTGTTTCAGGACCACTATCTTTACCAGAATCCCGAAAACCAGTAAAAGAAAATGAGTTCTTGATTTTAGACCCTAGTAGAACATACCCACGCGCTTTGAGCTTAACGCATGCAATAATATCAAATACTGGTTATGTATTAGAAAATATAACTATAATATATAAATATTATATTACGATCTACTATGACAACTATTATGCCAATACAAAATAAAAAGATTATAATAATATGTGTTTTATTTTCTGCAGCCTTAAGTAATCCCTTAATTTATTCATATACGTTAGTCTATACATCTATATATATGCAAATAGCTATACGTATATTTAGATAGACATATAGCTATCTACATAATTATATATATAGCAGAAGAGTTGTAGGTTTGTAGTTACAGATGACGTCACCAATCGCTTTCCTTCTGAACCCGTTCAGTAAAGCCTCTATTCCTATATATAAAAAAGTACTCTGTGCTGCCGGCCGAGGCCTTGTGCTGTAGAGACGTGTCGCTCTTTTTGCCGCTGTATTTACGTTAAGAATTTTTAAGGACGCGTTTACAAAATTGATATAGGTATAGAATCGAACTATTACATTGACATGAGTCACGCACACATGTGTACGCACGGTTGGCTGCGGGAATCGTAGTCAAATAAAATTATTTTAATAATTTGAAAGATCGAATTTGTTTTTGATTTCTTACACCACAAAAATATACTTAGATACATAGAGTAAGTAATAAGACTTAGTTACGAGGTACGAATACCTACTCTAGAGACTGCTTTGCACTGGGAGCCCTCTGCTGGCACTGAGAAGTTAGCTGTTAACTTTGGGCTGATTTTGTCAGTTATGATAAGATCTTACCTCCGGACTTGATGGAGTGACCTGAAAGTGAACTTCAGTAACTAATACTGGAACACCTGGACTAGTAGAACTAGGTGTGCCGACTTTGGGCTCGTTTTATTAGGTATGACGAGCCCTTACCTCCGGACTTGACGGAGTGACCTGAAGGTGTACTTTAGTAATCGGTATTGGAGCAGGTCGCCGAGTAGGTATTACTAGGTGTGCCGAGTTTGGGCTCGTTTTGTTAGGTATGACGAGCCCTTACCTCCGGACTTGATGGAGTGACCTAAAGGTGTACTTTGGTAATCGGTATTGGAACAGGTCGCCGAGTACTACTAGGTGTGTCGAGGTTGGGCTCGTTTTGTTAAGTATGACGAGCTCTTACCTCCGGACTTGACGGAGTGACCTGAAGGTGTACTTTGGTAATCGGCATTGGAACAGGTCGCCGAGTACTACTAGGTGTGCCGAGTTTGGGCTCGTTTTATTAGGTATGACGAGCCCTTACCTCCGGACTTGACGGAGTGACCTGAAGGTGTACTTTGGTAATCGGTATTGGAACAGGTTGCCGAGTACTACTAGGTGTGCCGAGTTTGGGGTCGTTTTGTTAGGTATGACGAGCCCTTACCTCCGGACTTGATGGAGTGACCTGAAGGTGTACTTTGGTAATCGGCATTGGAACAGGTCGCCGAGTACTACTAGGTGTGTCGAGGTTGGGCTCGTTTTGTTAGGTATGACTAGCCCTTACCTCCGGACTTGATGGAGTGGCCTGAAGGTGTACTTTGGTAATCGGCATTGGAACAGGTCGCCGAGTACTACTAGGTGTGCCGAGTTTGGGGTCGTTTTGTTAGGTATGACGAGCCCTTACCTCGGGACTTGATGGAGTCACCTGAAGGTGTACTTTGGTAATCGGCATTGGAACAGGTCGCCGAGTACTACTAGGTGTGTCGAGGTTGGGCTCGTTTTGTTAGGTATGACGAGCCCTTACCTTCGGACTTGATGGAGTGGCCTGAAGGTGTACTTTGGTAATCGGCATTGGAACAGGTCGCCGAGTACTACTAGGTGTGCCGAGTTTGGGCTCATTTTATTAGGTATGACTTATTCATTTTTTACGTAAAATAATTTTATCGAACAAACATTCATTATCTCTCAAGGTGGTACGCACAAAATACGCTAGATGGCGTAAACACGACACGATTTCATTTTCTCGCAGGCTAAATCCTATTGATGTATACCTATATGTCACTTCTTATATTATCGAATTTCAAGGATAACTTAGATAACATAAATATGAATTTTTCATTTTATGATTAAAAATTAAATTTGAAATGCTTTTGTCTATAAAAAGTAATGTAACATAGAATATTATATACTTAGATGCGTAGATATTAGGTAGGTAGTGTACGTTTTTTAAAGAAATTAGTTTAAGTTTAGTGTTTGACATTGTTTGTTTAGAAGTAATTAAACCTATTGAGTATAACAATGTCTCGTCCGCTTACTAGCATAATATGGGACTATTTTGAGATGTTAAGTGTAATAAATTAAAACTGTATTTTTTGGAGTAAACAAGTAAAATAATACTTTGTAATAGCGCCATCTACTTCCTTTATACGTAAAATGATTTTATCGAACAAACATTGATTAACTCTCAATGTAGTACGCACAAAATACGCTGGATGGCCAAAACACGAAACGATTTCATTTAGTATTCCATTTCATTTTCCCGCAGGCTAAATCCTATTGATATATACTGAAAAAATGAAAAAAATGAAAAAATGTTTATTTACAGCTAAGGTGGTACAGATCACAATATACAATACAAGACAATAAAATGGAAGCACAGTAGTCTTAATTCTCTAATATACAATTATTTTAAACTATGATCTTATCACACCAACTAAGCTGGTGTGTATAAACAAGAGTGTATAGTTCTGTGGTCCTCACACTAGGCATGCCTGTGTCGTGAGGGCCTGATACGATTTTCTTATCACACGTGGCTTTCATTAATTGACACTGGGTCGACGTACGGTTATTACATTATGTAAGCTTTTTGTTTTTAAAATAAAATAAAATATAAAATGAAATAAATATTTATATTAAGTTAATATGTATAAAAACAAGTTATTACAGGTAAAATAATATTGTTAGTAAAGAAAATACTGTTATTCAGAAATATTACAATAATTAATAAAACATATATACATTAGAACTCCTATAGATACATATGCATATTACATACTGTATTCATATATTTTATTTACGTAAATATATGATAAAGATTACGGTTTAATTAGGTTTTCTGTACTATCGTAGCTCAGAGTTAGTAACCATTTTGTTATGGTTCTTTTAGCTTCCACCACTGATTTTTCTTTTATATCGCAAAACTTGAGGACGGAGTTGTACACTTGAGTTCTCACGAATTGCCCAAAACGTTTAGAAAAAGCAGAGTTGATAGCGGGAGTTGGCAAGCGGAATACTCTTCGTTTCAACAATGTCTTATACTCTGGAGATGCCAGTGTACACTTATGAACAGTTAGGGTGGTCTTCAATATGAAAAGTTGTCTTACATTTAATAGTCCACTGTCCTTATATAAATCAAAAGTTGAATATCTATACGGCTTTTTTAACATTACTTTTATAACCGAACGTTGCGCTCTCTCAACTCTGATCAGGAAAGCTTTTGCTGCACTTCCCCAGCAAGTAATACAGTAAGTTATAAGCGACTGGCATAACGCAAAATACACAGATCTTAGAGTATTTAAGCCCGTTATGTCCCGCAGATGCTTTACAACACCAATAACCTTCCTGACTCGAGCCGAGAGAGCTATTATGTGTTTTTCAAATGTCAGTTTATCATCAACGAGGACACCGAGATATTTAATTACATCGGATCTACTCAAGGTCTCACAGGCACACGATTTGCTTGTGCAAGAAGGCTCATGAATCTTTACCACTGTTTGTTGTACTGGCGCAGTGACTGCTGTCTTATGAAAGCATAAGTACACAGTCTTCTTGGTATTTAGGGTCAAGAGATTATTTTGTAGCCAAATAAAGACCTGTTTTAGACCTCTTTCAGCACTGTAAAAAGCATCGTTCCACGTTGAGCCATGGAATACGATAGCAGTATCATCGGCGTAACATATCGTTTTGGCGTTTTCCATGGGTAGGTCATGTATATCATTGATATAGACTGTGAATAACGTAGGACCAAGTATGCTGCCCTGCGGTACACCAAAAGGTACATTTTGTGGCAGACTCACAGCCCGACCAATCCTCACACACTGTTTCCGGTCCGTGAGATAGCTCTGAAACCAATCACCGGCAATACCTCTAACACCCATATAGTTTAATTTTTTTAAAAGTATTGGAATTGACACTGTGTCGAAGGCCTTGGCTAAGTCTAAGAAAACGCCAACACAGCTCTGTTTAGAGTCAAGTATTGATGATATCGTAGATGTTAAAAGGGATACAGCATCTTCAGTACATCGACCTTTTCTAAAACCGAATTGTCCTGGCGAGATCAACTGTCGAGATTCCAAATATCCGGTTAACCTTATGTTTACAAGCTTCTCAAGTAGCTTTGAAAAAGCGCCTAATAGCGAGATAGGCCTATAATTTTCTATAGCTGTCTTTGAGCCACATCCCTTATAGATAGGACAAACAGATGCAAGTTTCCAATCATATGGAAAAACTCCGCTTTCTAGGCTTAGGTTGTAGATATAGGTGAGTGCCTGGATGATCGAATCTTTTATATGTTTTATTAAAGAGTTAGCTAAGCCATCCATACCAGGAGCCCTGTCATTCTGTAATCCCATAATCATAGCACTAACTTCTTTGGGATCAGTGGGAGTCATGAAAAATGATTCTGTGAGGTTACAATTGATTCGTATTTTACTGGCAAGATTTGTCTCAGTTTTATTAATTTTATTAAGTTTTTGATTCGCTTGGTTTACTCCTACCGTTGAAAAATAGTTATTACATAAGTCAAGTGGGGAACGTGTTATATCAGAGCATTTCATGTCTAATAATTCTGTGGAATCATTTTTACTGTTGGAAAAATTACAAAAATATTTAATTGACTTCCAGAGTTTTCGTGGGTTATTCTTATTTTCGATTAGTTTATTGCTTTCAAAATCTAATTTACACTTACGCAAGAGATCAATGAAAAAGTTCCGATATCTAGTATAGGTAACCTTAAGCGGAACGTTATCTGGTTCAAGCTTTGTGCGTTGGTGAAGTCGGTCCTTATGTTTCATGCATCTGATGAGCCCCGGTGTGATCCAGGGTTTTAAATTATATTCTCTTCTGGTTAGTCTCACTTCATGCGTATGCTTATTTAATGTATTCATTAATATATTTGTGAAAATGCTTGTCGCTTCATTCACCTCTTTTTTGTCGGAGGATACTTATATGAATCTTGTTATATTATCGAATTTTAAGGATACTTAGATTACAAAAATAATAATTTTTTCGTTTTATGATCATTTTTTAAAATTTGAATTGCTTTTGTGTATAAAAATTAATGTTACATAAAATATTATATAGATGCGTAGATATTAGATAGAGGGTCACCAGCTAGTGACCGCCAATACGGTTATTGTAGTAGTCGATCAGCTGATGATCTTCTGTTCTACCTAACTCATAGATGGGCGGAGGCAGTAGAGTCGAAGTGGGAGGCTTTGACCGTTAGTTTGGACATAAAGAAGACCTTCATTCGGGTCTGGTACAAAGCGCTTTTTTCGAAGCTCCCTTCCTGCTTCGGAAGGCTTCTTGAGAAATTAAGCAATTGGATCACCAGTTTCCTTGCTGATCGGAGCATCAAGATCGTAGTAGACGGTGCATTCTCCGATTACAAGCCTGTTGACGCTGGTATTATAAGAAGGCTGCGTGCTATCACCTACGCTGTTTCTTCTGCATATCAATGATATGTTGCAAACTGGTAACATTCATTGCTATGCAACCGACAGCACTGGTTGCATTGCCTTATGCACTGGCCTTGCCTATATTTCTCTGGAAAATGCTGCCGAGTACCGGGAGAAACATGTCTGTAGTCGAGTCTTTTCTGCACAAAGTCTCGGATTGGAGGCGACTAAATCTTATAAAGCGCAAGTTCGGCCTCGGATGGAATACTGTTCTTATCTCTGGACCGGGGCACTGTACATTTTTTAAAGAAATTAATTCAAGTTTAAATTTAATGTGTTTGCACAGCGCTAGTGTTGGCGTTGTACGGCCGTATCTCAGCCTGTCTTGGTATCGGTAGACGCGTCTCGCGATGCACTCGGTGCGGTACTACTGCGGGGTGGTCGGCCGGTCGAATACGCCTCGCGAACTCTCACAGATACGCAACGCCAGTATGCACAAGTGGAAAAGGAATTGTTAGCAATTGTGTTCGCCTGTGAACGATTTCACCAATATATTTTTGCAAAAAATAATGTTGTCGTAGAAACAGATCATAAACCAACATTATAGTAAGTTTGTTTGAACTTGTGTAGAACTAATTAAACCTATTAAGGGTACACTAGTCACTCGTTCTTCCATACAGACGTAGTCTGGCGATTACTCCACTGTTTAATGGTGTACGTACAAAATAAAAAATGATTTAACCCCTTGACCTGACCTGACCTGACGCCTTGACCAAGTAGTTCCACGTAATAGACGCGACAATACCCTTTTGTGTCATCAATCCGCTAAGACAGCACTAATGCGCAAAAGTATATACTGCATGGCTCCAGTCGTATATGATAAAATACCAAAAAGTTGGAAAGAATTGCCGCTATCGATATTCAAAAAAAGGCTTCGTAGCTTCTTGACAGTCAAAGCATACTATAGCGTAACAGAATTCTTGACTGAAAATTAAGACTTTAAATTTGAAATTAAGACAACTTGAGATTAAGACTGTATAATGTAAAAAAATTGAATTATGTTTGTTTTTGTGTTATTATTGTATTTTGATATAGCTGTTTTGGTGATTAGTTTATATTTCTGTATATTTTGCATGCCTACTGGTTAAATATGGCTGAACTCACTACCTATATTTCCATGTACTGTACCCATATTTGCAAAATAAAATATCTTTATCTTTATCTTTATCTTCAATTTGTCTCACTATCTAGCCCTGTATGGAAACAAAATAGTAAAAAAAGATTATGTTTAAAAGTTATAAGCGTCGAAAATTCCGAATTTGAACACTATTTTTAACACATCTTTGGGCGGAAATAAATACCATAAGAAGAACGAAAATTGCAAAACAATTACCATACAGGGATAGATTGCCCAAAGGTCTGTTTATAAAATTTCCCGCGCTCCTTTTTATTGTAAAACATCTTGCCTTTCGCTACAAATTGTTTCCCCGATCAGTGGGACGGACGGAGGGGGGGCGCAGCGCGCACCCACACATGCTCACTAGGTTAGCCGCTGCTATCTATTTATGGTTGTAATCAGGGGTTGAAAGCGGTAAAGGTATAAGGGTATAGTACCGGTATAGAGTTACGATACAGCTTCGATTTAAAGGTAGAACCAAAACGGTTGAGAATTACGGTTGTGGTACCGTTAGAAAAAGAATTATACCTAAATTTTTTTACGATATCGTTATACCTATATTTTACTAATACCTTTACCGAAATAATTTCGGTACCGAAAAAATGAGTATTTTAGGCTTATTTATATGTATTGTGTCTCGGACCTTGCTTAACGTTATGAGACTTTCATTCTATTTGGATTTCCTATGTTACTGTATTTCATGTTCGGAGAAAATAAAACATCTTTATCATATTTGTATTGTTATTTATTATCAGTCAAGTATTTAATTAAAAACGTAATATTATGTTTAACATGTGGGTACTAATTCTTAACCTAGCTCTTCAGAATCAGTTAAAGGAACATCTTTAAAGTGCTTCTCTTCCAAGGGATGTAGGAATACTAATATTTTTGAGTACACACGGGCTCGCATACAAGTTTTTATATTTTGCATCCCTTTTTTATAAGTAAGCTAAAAATTACAGCCGTGTAGTGGCGGTTAAGAATTCCCCGCGGGTGGCGTAAAAGGCGAGGAGGAGGATCATCTGTCCCAAGGAGGTGTTGGATTTATCGTCCACAAGTCTCTCGTTAACAACGCTGTAAGGATTGGTAGTGTGTCGACGAAGGTTGCGTACCTCATATTCAGAATCACCAAACGGTATCCAAGTTCATACAGGTCTACGCACCAATATCTAGGTATAACATTTCTAGATATTCTCTATGATATTTCTAGAGCCATGCATTCTTATAAAACCCACTACATGGTGTTAAGAGGATAGAGTAAGTCAGCTCAAATTCTAATTTCGCCCCCACTTCCCCGCGCGTCGTATGCTATGTACTGACATGTTTGTAATCACTAATACTGTAAGTAGATAGGTCGTTAGATACTTATTTCATTAGTTTTATCATATTTATGCCTGTTTCTTAACGCCAACCCAGTCGCTTCTTATTTTTAAACGGTTATTTCCCATTTTAATTTTACGTCGTCCTATTGCGTAACGTGTATTCTGATCGTAAGCGACACAACTTCTCCCTTCAAAAGCCGGAGCGATACTAACGGGGCGACAGGAATCAAGCTTACGCGCCGATAGTTTAGGTAATTTCTTTTTACAGTAAAAATAATGGTGTTTTAAGAAAAGTAAATATCACAAGCACTGCTTTATAGTTAGTTCAGTTAGTATGCAAAGTTTCATGATCTTATTTAAAGTATTTTATGAATAACAGCGGTTTATTGTTTAGTTTGGAGGTAAATTTAGATTTTTTTTCTATCGAGAAAATTTTACGGAATCGTGTTTTCGTCTAACATAGTCCCTAACATTAATCCTCAACTTTACCATATATTTATTTCAAAATTAATGCTGCAATACTTTCGGCATAACGGAGGATCTTGCTAAGCCATTTGACGTTATATTTCCCCTTAATGGGAGACTTCAACGCAAAACTATGCAAAAGGAAGAAAGGTGAGCTGACGGTAGGTAAATTTGGGATAGGGCAACGGAACACAAGGGGCCAGCAGCTGGCCGACTTCATGGAGAAAGAGGGACTGTTTATGATGAACTCTTTTTTCCAGAAGCGGCTCCACAGAAAGTGAACCTGGTCAAGCCCCGGTCATGAAAAATGAGATTTACTTTATTATGACGACGAGACGGCAACTGTTCAGTAATAATAATAATAATAATAATAATCGTTAAGTTGGAGAGGTCTCGTCTAAAGAAGTCAACGCTCCCTCCCCCTCGTGCTATAATCCAAAGTCCCGAAACCTTTCAGCTCGAGTCACAAAACCATTTTCAGTAATAATAATAATAATAATAATAAAATTATATGCTCATGGAAACTGTACATGCGGTCGGAGTTAAGTTTTGCAATACTCTCCGCAGAAGAATACAAAAACTCTCCGATCACACTCTTAATCTCATGGCAGTTAGACGGAAAATGAAACTGCAGTCTTCAACAGATTTGATAACATAAAGGCAACTGAGCAGACAGATTTCCAAACGCATGCGCTGGAACTTATGCAAATTTAATACTGCTCGTATTGAAGAAGCGATCGAACGGAACCAGGGCTCCAAAATTCTTTGCCAGAGATCTTGTCTGCCAGAGAGAGCCAATTGTCAAAGCTGAAGAATGAGTGAATGAGATTTTGAGTGAGATTGAGAGTTTCTATGAGCAGCTGAACACATTATCGTTGGAGCCACACGCAAGTGAGAGTAACGATCCAAGAGTAAGTCTAATGCGACACTGTTCCGATGATATCCCGGAAGTCAGTCTGAGCAAGAGAAGAAGGCTCTCTATCACGTTAAAAACGGCAAGGTCCCAGGTGAAGCTGGAATTACAGCGGAGTTTTTGAAAGCGGGCGGGAAACCGATACTTAAAGTCCTTCAGAATCTCTTGAATTTCGTCCTTCATGGTGGCACTACTCCGGAGCCTTGGTGCAGAAGTGCAGTGGTCTTGTTTTTCAAGAAAGGCGACTGCTCTCTTGAAGAACTACAGACATATTTCCCTTCTGAGCCGCGTCTACGTGCCGTTTTCGAGAGTCATTACGAATCGTCTCGCAAGCAGACTCGACGACTTCTAGCCTCCCGAAAAAGCCGGTTTCGGAAAGGGCTTCAGTACCATGGACCACATACATACCCTGCGGCAGATTGTACGGAAAACCAAAGAGTACAATCTGCCACTTTACCTGGCGTATGTGGACTATGAGAAAGCCTTTTATTCCGTCGAAATTTGGGCGGTGCTACAGTCCCTTCAGCGGTGCCAAGTTGACTGTCGGTATATCGAAGTGCTGAAGTGTTTGTACAGTAGGGCTACGATGCTAAGTGCTGTTTTCGAGTCATTACGAATCATATTCAACTGCAGAGAGGTGTAAGACAGGTTGACGTTATATCACCCATACTCTTCACCGCTGCATTGGAAGATGTTGTCAAGCTACTGAAGTGAAAAGGTATTGACATCAATGGCGAGTACATTACTCACCTTCGATTTGCCGACGATATAGTCTTTATGATGGAATCGCTGGAGGATCTAAGCGATATGCTTAATGACCTCAATAGTGTATCCCAACGTATAGGTTTTAAGATGAACATGTACAAAACAAAGATCATGTGTAATGTCCATCTCACGCCTACGCTGGTAGTTGTTGGGAGCACTATGCTCGAAGTTGTTGACGAGTACGTTTGCCTGGGACAAATAGTCCGACCATGTAAGTCTAACTTAAATCGAGAGGTCAATCGACGGATTCAACTCGGCTGGGCAGCGTTCGGGAAATTACGACACATCTTCTCGTGAGGTATACCTCAAAACCTAAAAACTAGATTGTACAAGCAGTGCATGTTGACAGTGATGACTTACGAATCTGAAACTGCTGGCCGTATGAGGACGATCATGGTCACTCAGCGAGCTATGGAGAGGGCTTTGCTCGGGGTTTCTCTGCGTGATAAACTTCGAAATGAGAATATCCGCAGTAGAATCAGGGTAACTTACAACTTGTAATACCTACATATTATCTACATCTTTATTTAGAAATATTGCTTCCTTTTGTTCGTGTCCACTTGCTGAAGCCGTGATGAATATAGCTGGTAAAATGTACCCATAAGTTTGTTGAAGCACATGTAGTTAAAATTGTAAACAGGTAGGTACCTACATAATAATGAACTTTCGGTACAGGTAGTACATTAGGTACTTAACTACTTTAATTTGCCAACTAACGAAAACATCTCATTGATAAGCACGATTGTCGAAAATCTTAGAATTATCAATAAATTTTATTAGAATAGGTAATTTTTAGATTTTCTATAATCGTGCTTATGTATAGGAATCTCATATCCTAATATACCTAATGTAATTTATTTAAGTACATAAGAATCTAAGAAGGGCAGTCAATGATAAATAAAATTTGTTTTGTAAGTTGTTTTTTTTTAAAACATTTTAACACAACAAAAACATGGAACTGAGAAGAAGCACCCGATCTGCCGAAAAAAACTCAGAGAGGTCAGTCCAGGTATTACATTGGTCATGTCATACGAGAACCAGGCAGATGGCTAATGGTCCTTTGAATAAAGAACCATACAGATGTGAGTGGGCAACTAACTACCTTTTAGGATTCCGTACCCGAAGGGTAAACAGCCCTATTACGCCCTATTACGAAGTCTCCGCTGTCCGTGTGTCTGTCTGTCAGCGGGCTGCATCTCATGATCCGTAACAGGTAGATGGTAGTAATTGGTTGTAATCTTCACAGAACGTGTATTTCTGTTGCCGCTATAACAGCAAATAGTAAAAATAAATTTGAAGTTAAAGGGTTTCCTACTAGAAAAAGAAACGTGTATTTTTGGCTTTTTTTGATCGATAGTAATATGTATATTTAAATCTTTTAAACTTTTAAGATGATACGGAAGCTCGGAAGTCGGATTCGCACTTGGCAAATATTTGTTTATATTTAACCTTACCTCAGACATACTCATATTTTTTATATGTAATTTACTATACTACTATATAAGCTACTACTAAATATAATAGTAGTAGCTTTGCTATGGTATTATAGTATATATGTTGGTTTAGATTTAAATTATTACAGAATAATACGAACTATATAAAAATTAAGGAGCGCATCAACCTACCTTAGATATTGGGTTATGAATACACATAGGATTTAGTTTCTAATTTGTACATATTTTATAGCCTTCGTTATCAATAGCATAAACAGGTCAAGCCCCCTAGTCTACAAACGTTTCGTAACTAATATCTTTCTACACTTGCACCTTTTATTTGTTTGGACTGACCACCTGACTCTTTTCAACTAGTTTAGTTTTCAACTAGCGTTATCTACTATCATAAAATAATTCAAAATTTTATTCATATTTCGCTAATTGTGTCTGTACTGTGAATTTTATTTACAATCGATCTCTAAATTGTAGTTTTCTTCTAATTACTTACCTTGCCTAGACGTCTTCTTTGGACTTCTGTAAGGAGGTCTGTGCTGTTAGTCCTATTCCGTTTAGGTACGTTACTATTTTGATAGACGTTTGTGCTTGTCCCTGCAGTGATACAATGCCTATTGTTGATAACTTTCTAAGTACTAAGAGAATATTGCAAACCGCTATTGAACCCAAACAATCAATAAACAATTTACAAACTAATATTTTTATTTATTTAATTAACCTACGTAAAAGCCCCACTCACATTAGTCGCGCTGTCGAAAAAGCAGTTATCCTGACACTGGCTAGCATATACTTCGAGGAGTTGTCTGTGGGCTATTATAGCTAACTAGCTATGGTAAGTAAATACCTATTTAGAATTCATAGTAACTACAGTAATTTTTGCATAACCTACAATAAAATACAAAAACATGATAAAAAAACTTTATTATTTTACACTTTTTTCTGTTTAAGAAGTCGGTTATATTTTTTTTTCAAATTTTTTTTAATGTTACTATTTTAGGCAGTGATATCTGATATTATACTGTGTGGTTGCCTAAAGAATGCATAGATACGCGATAGCAGCAATCGCGATTGATTTGCTGTCATTTATGGAAGAGTTCCCTCGATTTCTCCAAGATCCCATCATCAGATCCTGATCTGACCATCATCGATTACCATGGGATCATCTGGAAAGTATATTCTTTCAAACCAAAACATAATTTTCCAAATCGGTTCAGGCATCTTCGAGAAATCGGGCAACAGAACATACATAACCAAAAAACAATGAATTGAGAACCGCCTCCTTTTTTCGAAGTCAGTTAAAAAGTAGGTAAAAACAAATCAATGAAATTATTATATAATAACAACATCTACTTAAATTCACATAAGAACTTTCATAACTGCAACTAAATTGGGTTCATAATAATAACACCAATTTGTTTCCTCTCTCTTTTCTCTTTTTAAAATACGTTACCCCCACAGTAAGATTTTCTCCTGTATCGTGGAGGCAGTTTACAAACATAAATTGCACAAGGACAAACATCCAGACCCGAAACAACTATTTTTAGGCCATACAAATATTTGTTCGTGCGGGATTCGAAACCGCGGCCCCCAGCGCAGCCACTGTGCCACGGAGCTTTCAATTGCGGTTTGAGTTTATGTTGTCATTCAAAAAAGAATCGCAATATGTAAGCTTCCGTCACCAATATCAAGAAAATATACGACACTACGCTGGAATGTTTAAATGCAATAAAAAACCTAGGAATTGACATAACCACCTGGGATCCAATTATTGTTTACCTGTTGACTCAAAAACTCGATAACGAAACTCATCATGATTATGTTCAATCTTTGAAATGTCCCCGGGAACTGCCAAAATTACAAGATTTTCTCGAGTTTTTGGAACAAACATTTACGTCGATGGAGTCTGGACGTAAAAAACAAGACAACACTCATCAACAATAGCACATTCCAAGTAATCAAAATCAGTATCTCAAAACTCCAAAATCGAACTATTTCAAGCAATCATACGCAAGTAATCGACTAACAACCCAGCATCCATCCAACACCTCGTCGAGGGTGAGGCGTCACCTAACTTACAAGCTGCTAAAAACAAGAATTTCATAACATATACATGCCCACTCTGCAGTAAGGATCATGGACTATTCTTTTGTCAAGAATTTTTGGACATGTCTCCCCAAATAAGACGCAAAACAGTAACGAAATTAAATGTTTGCAAAAACTGTCTTTTTAGTCACCAAGGTAAAGCATGCATTTCCGAGAAGCGGTGTCGTGAATGCAAAGATAATCGTAACACCTTGTTACATGACGCCTTCAGGCCATATTAAAACAAGCCACAAAACAATGCGAATATCAAAAACAAGTAGTCGATTTCGTCAGAAGCGGAAAGTAATCGCGTCAGCACAAGTAACTCGAATGTTACTCAACAAAACAACGATATGGCGGAAATTTTAATAGCGACAGCGATGCTCAAAGTGCGGGCCGCAGATGGTACTTATAAAATCATGCGCACCCTTATTGATCAGGGTTCACCAGTCTCGATAATATCTGAGAATGCAGCCCAGCGACTAGCTCTTCCTAGACGAAACTGCAAGGGTAGTATTTTTGGAGTCGGTGTTAAACCTAATAGCTGTAAAGGAGTACTTGACTTAACATGCTCATCAATGGACGACTACTACGTCTTTGACACGTCAGTATTTATCATGCAAAATCTTATCAAACAATTACCAAATTCAACGTTTGCTAAACCTTCGTGGTCATTCTTGAACAATATACAACTAGCTGACCCCGACTTCAACATAAGGAGAACGGTGGATCTTCTTCTGGGTGCTGACATATATTCAAACATTATATTACCTGGAATATGCAGAGAAGAAGATCAATCTGTGCCGATTGCCCAACAGACTCGGCTCGGCTGGATTTTGTGTGGAAGTACAAAAACATACCAATGCAATGTAATTTTGAGCAACATAGAGCAAATAGAAAAATTTTGGGAAACAGAGGACATTACTGAACATTCCAACTTATCGGCAGAAGACCTTCAATGTATTCAATACTATGAAAAAACAACAAAGCGACTCAGTGATGGTAGATACGAGGTCAGACTTCCACTCAAACCAGGATATGAAAAACAATTAGGCTCGTCCAAAAATAAGGCCATCCCACAATTTCTTAGAATGGAAAGAAAGTTTGGAAACCACAACAGTTTTGGGCAAAATTACAAAGCCTTCATTCACGAATACCTAGCGCTTGGACATTTGAAACCCGCCGATTCAGTGGATCGACTCGAATGTTATTTACCACACCACGGCGTAGAACGACCGGAATCCACAACTTCAGCCTTGCGGGTAGTGTTCAATGGCTCATGCAAGACTTCAACAGGTTCGAGTCTCAATGATGTCATGTATGCTGTTCCAAACTTACAAAAAGACCTTCAGGAACTGTTGATCAAGTGGCGACAGTTTGAGATAGTATTTACGGCAGACATAGAAAAGATGTTTCGCCAAATATAGATCCATCAAGACGACCAACTTCTCCAAAAAATCATATGGAGAGATTGTCCAAGTTCTGCATTACAAGACTTTCAGCTTTGCAGTCACCTATGGCACTAAAGCTGCCCTATTTTTGGCCATGATGACGTTTAAACGATTAGCAAACGATGAACGAAGGAATGATTACTCCACTACTGCACTCCAGGCCCTAGAAGAAGCCATGTACATGGACGATCTTCTTTATGGAGCCCATTCTATGACGTCAGCAATGGAATTACAACAAGAGCTGATTCGCCTGCTTCAGTCAGGAGGATTCAACTTAAGAAAATGGAAATCCAACAAAGAGGAACTACTCAACATCAACAAAAACCAGGACAACAAAAATTTTGATTTTAAACATGCACATTCATCGAAAACACTTGGACTTAGCTGGATTTCTAAGCAAGATGTTTTCACATTCCAATCGAAAATCAGTGACTCAGAGAACAAATGTACAAAGCGAAGTCTTTTGTCAGAAATTTCGAAATAGTTCGATCCAATTGGCCTGATTGCTCCTATAACACTGAAACTAAAACTTCTGTTCCAAAAGGTGTGGCAGCTAAATCTTCAGTGGGATGACGAACTATCCGAAGAAATCCAAGTAGAGTGGATAAACATGAAACATGATATCAAAATGATTGATCAATTACAAATATCTAGATGGTTGGGAACAAAAGAAAAAGGCCTAGTCGAATTGCATGGTTTCTGCGATTCGTCGGAGAGAGCATTCGGCTGCGCCGTATATTGCAAAACAAACAAGGATCATCATTCAATGGTGTTAGTTGCCGCTAAAACCCGACTAGTACCTATCAAAAAGCCCATCACTATACCAAGCTCGAATTAAATGCTGCGGTTATATTATTGTTACGAGCTTGAGGTTCGTGACAATAAAAATTGCCGATAAAATTACCTAAATTAACACTTTAATTTACTTTACACAAATTAAAGTTAAAACACTAATAATTAAACACACTAATTCACTTAATTCCGCTCCGAAGCTTCGCTTGTTTCGTCAAATCAACTCTGTCTCGATCGCATCTTGCGCCACCTATTTATTTAAATTAGCAAAATATCCGGAATGTTCAAGTAAACACGCGCAAGGTACCGAGAGTTCGAGTATAGATTTTCTAGAAACTTAGTTCTGGTGGCGCTGTCGGTCGAAAGATTTGTTTTGTCATTCTCTGCAAAGCTCCCCTCGCTCTTCGTTCCTGACACTAGATGGCGCTAGTTGACTTATTCACACAACACTGCCCCCCACCTAAGACATGCTCGTCCCGAGCATTATCGGTCCCATAATAACGCGCCAAGCGATCCACATGGACGATCTTAGGAGTCCCTCTTGCGCCTTTCTGTATCCGGTGGGTCACATCGTTGATCCTGGTTACAATCCGGTACGGGCCGTCCCATTTAGCTTGAAGCTTAGGAGATTTCCCTTTGGTGCGGACTGGATTGTGCAACCACACTAATGAACCTTCGTTGAACCCTTTATTGTTCATTTTGCGGTCGTACCGGGTTTTCATTTTCTCAGACATTTGCTGGCCCGATTGTCTGACGTGCTCATAAATGTCATTCATTTTGTTCCGCAAGTCATTTGCATAATCGGTTATACTGCGTGGGGCATCAGGTGGTATCCCGGTGATCAGGTCCGCAGGCAGCCGTAATTCTCTTCCAAAGTTTGCGAAAGCTGGTGTCACTGCTGTACTTTCGTGAACAGAACTCCCATATGACAACAAAAACGGTTGTATGTGCTTGTCCCAATCTCGTTGCCGATTGTCTACAACTTTTGCTAGGTACCTCTCCAATGTCTGATTAAATCGTTCCACCATTCCATATCCATAAGAATATCCATAAGAAGTTGTTCTTGTTTTATGAGTACCCATAACTCGGCAAGTTTCCTGGAATATTTGAGACTCAAAATTCCTTCCTTGATCGCTGTGAATCTCTAAAGGTACTCCAAAACGACAGAAGACTTCATGAACTAGTTTATCTGCAACTGTTGAAGCTTCTTGATTTGAAATGGCGAAGACTTCTGGCCACTTAGTGAAGTAATCCATCACAACCATGAAATACTTGTTACCGCTTTCACTCTCCGGAAACGGCCCCGCCACGTCAATGGCTATTCTCTCCCATGGTGCACCCACATTGTACAACTTCAATGCACCTCTACTACGAGTCTGAGGTCCCTTTACAGCCGCACAACTTGTACATTTGCGACACCAGTCCTCGACATCGTTTCGACAGTGGACCCAGTAAAACCGTTCTCGGATCTTCAGTAGAGTTCGTTTTACTCCCAGATGGCCTCTAAATTTAGATTTTTTTTCTATCGAGAAAATTTTACGGAATCGTGTTTTCGTCTAACATAGTCCCTAACATTAATCCTCAACTTTACCATATATTTATTTCAAAATTAATGCTGCAATACTTTCGGCATAACGGAGGTTCTTGCTAAGCCATTTGATGTTATATTTCCCCTTAATGGGAGACTTCAACGCAAAACTATGCAAAAGGAAGAAAGGTGAGCTGACGGTAGGTAAATTTGGGATAGGGCAACGGAACACAAGGGGCCAGCAGCTGGCCGACTTCATGGAGAAAGAGGGACTGTTTATGATGAACTCTTTTTTCCAGAAGCGGCTCCACAGAAAGTGAACCTGGTCAAGCCCCGGTCATGAAAAATGAGATTTACTTTATTATGACGACGAGACGGCAACTGTTCAGTAATAATAATAATAATAATAATAATCGTTAAGTTGGAGAGGTCTCGTCTAAAGAAGTCAACGCTCCCTCCCCCTCGTGCTATAATCCAAAGTCCCGAAACCTTTCAGCTCGAGTCACAAAACCATTTTCAGTGCCTAAAAGACTGCAATGTAGTGGACGATATGAATTATATGCTCATGGAAACTGTACATGCGGTCGGAGTTAAGTTTTGCAATACTCTCCGCAGAAGAATACAAAAACTCTCCGATCACACTCTTAATCTCATGGCAGTTAGACGGAAAATGAAACTGCAGTCTTCAACAGATTTGATAACATAAAGGCAACTGAGCAGACAGATTTCCAAACGCATGCGCTGGAACTTATGCAAATTCAATACTGCTCGTATTGAAGAAGCGATCGAACGGAACCAGGGCTCCAAAATTCTTTGCCAGAGATCTTGTCTGCCAGAGAGAGCCAATTGTCAAAGCTGAAGAATGAGTGAATGAGATTTTGAGTGAGATTGAGAGTTTCTATGAGCAGCTGAACACATTATCGTTGGAGCCACACGCAAGTGAGAGTAACGATCCAAGAGTAAGTCTAATGCGACACTGTTCCGATGATATCCCGGAAGTCAGTCTGAGCAAGAGAAGAAGGCTCTCTATCACGTTAAAAACGGCAAGGTCCCAGGTGAAGCTGGAATTACAGCGGAGTTTTTGAAAGCGGGCGGGAAACCGATACTTAAAGTCCTTCAGAATCTCTTGAATTTCGTCCTTCATGGTGGCACTACTCCGGAGCCTTGGTGCAGAAGTGCAGTGGTCTTGTTTTTCAAGAAAGGCGACTGCTCTCTTGAAGAACTACAGACATATTTCCCTTCTGAGCCGCGTCTACGTGCCGTTTTCGAGAGTCATTACGAATCGTCTCGCAAGCAGACTCGACGACTTCTAGCCTCCCGAAAAAGCCGGTTTCGGAAAGGGCTTCAGTACCATGGACCACATACATACCCTGCGGCAGATTGTACGGAAAACCAAAGAGTACAATCTGCCACTTTACCTGGCGTATGTGGACTATGAGAAAGCCTTTGATTCCGTCGAAATTTGGGCGGTGCTACAGTCCCTTCAGCGGTGCCAAGTTGACTGTCGGTATATCGAAGTGCTGAAGTGTTTGTACAGTAGGGCTACGATGCTAAGTGCTGTTTTCGAGTCATTACGAATCATATTCAACTGCAGAGAGGTGTAAGACAGGTTGACGTTATATCACCCATACTCTTCACCGCTGCATTGGAAGATGTTGTCAAGCTACTGAAGTGAAAAGGTATTGACATCAATGGCGAGTACATTACTCACCTTCGATTTGCCGACGATATAGTCTTTATGATGGAATCGCTGGAGGATCTAAGCGATATGCTTAATGACCTCAATAGTGTATCCCAACGTATAGGTTTTAAGATGAACATGTACAAAACAAAGATCATGTGTAATGTCCATCTCACGCCTACGCTGGTAGTTGTTGGGAGCACTATGCTCGAAGTTGTTGACGAGTACGTTTGCCTGGGACAAATAGTCCGACCATGTAAGTCTAACTTAAATCGAGAGGTCAATCGACGGATTCAACTCGGCTGGGCAGCGTTCGGGAAATTACGACACATCTTCTCGTGAGGTATACCTCAAAACCTAAAAACTAGATTGTACAAGCAGTGCATGTTGACAGTGATGACTTACGAATCTGAAACTGCTGGCCGTATGAGGACGATCATGGTCACTCAGCGAGCTATGGAGAGGGCTTTGCTCGGGGTTTCTCTGCGTGATAAACTTCGAAATGAGAATATCCGCAGTAGAATCAGGGTAACTTACAACTTGTAATACCTACATATTATCTACATCTTTATTTAGAAATATTGCTTCCTTTTGTTCGTGTCCACTTGCTGAAGCCGTGATGAATATAGCTGGTAAAATGTACCCATAAGTTTGTTGAAGCACATGTAGTTAAAATTGTAAACAGGTAGGTACCTACATAATAATGAACTTTCGGTACAGGTAGTACATTAGGTACTTAACTACTTTAATTTGCCAACTAACGAAAACATCTCATTGATAAGCACGATTGTCGAAAATCTTAGAATTATCAATAAATTTTATTAGAATAGGTAATTTTTAGATTTTCTATAATCGTGCTTATGTATAGGAATCTCATATCCTAATATACCTAATGTAATTTATTTAAGTACATAAGAATCTAAGAAGGGCAGTCAATGATAAATAAAATTTGTTTTGTAAGTTGTTTTTTTTTAAAACATTTTAACACAACAAAAACATGGAACTGAGAAGAAGCACCCGATCTGCCGAAAAAAACTCAGAGAGGTCAGTCCAGGTATTACATTGGTCATGTCATACGAGAACCAGGCAGATGGCTAATGGTCCTTTGAATAAAGAACCATACAGATGTGAGTGGGCAACTAACTACCTTTTAGGATTCCGTACCCGAAGGGTAAACAGCCCTATTACGCCCTATTACGAAGTCTCCGCTGTCCGTGTGTCTGTCTGTCAGCGGGCTGCATCTCATGATCCGTAACAGGTAGATGGTAGTAATTGGTTGTAATCTTCACAGAACGTGTATTTCTGTTGCCGCTATAACAGCAAATAGTAAAAATAAATTTGAAGTTAAAGGGTTTCCTACTAGAAAAAGAAACGTGTATTTTTGGCTTTTTTTGATCGATAGTAATATGTATATTTAAATCTTTTAAACTTTTAAGATGATACGGAAGCTCGGAAGTCGGATTCGCACTTGGCAAATATTTGTTTATATTTAACCTTACCTCAGACATACTCATATTTTTTATATGTAATTTACTATACTACTATATAAGCTACTACTAAATATAATAGTAGTAGCTTTGCTATGGTATTATAGTATATATGTTGGTTTAGATTTAAATTATTACAGAATAATACGAACTATATAAAAATTAAGGAGCGCATCAACCTACCTTAGATATTGGGTTATGAATACACATAGGATTTAGTTTCTAATTTGTACATATTTTATAGCCTTCGTTATCAATAGCATAAACAGGTCAAGCCCCCTAGTCTACAAACGTTTCGTAACTAATATCTTTCTACACTTGCACCTTTTATTTGTTTGGACTGACCACCTGACTCTTTTCAACTAGTTTAGTTTTCAACTAGCGTTATCTACTATCATAAAATAATTCAAAATTTTATTCATATTTCGCTAATTGTGTCTGTACTGTGAATTTTATTTACAATCGATCTCTAAATTGTAGTTTTCTTCTAATTACTTACCTTGCCTAGACGTCTTCTTTGGACTTCTGTAAGGAGGTCTGTGCTGTTAGTCCTATTCCGTTTAGGTACGTTACTATTTTGATAGACGTTTGTGCTTGTCCCTGCAGTGATACAATGCCTATTGTTGATAACTTTCTAAGTACTAAGAGAATATTGCAAACCGCTATTGAACCCAAACAATCAATAAACAATTTACAAACTAATATTTTTATTTATTTAATTAACCTACGTAAAAGCCCCACTCACATTAGTCGCGCTGTCGAAAAAGCAGTTATCCTGACACTGGCTAGCATATACTTCGAGGAGTTGTCTGTGGGCTATTATAGCTAACTAGCTATGGTAAGTAAATACCTATTTAGAATTCATAGTAACTACAGTAATTTTTGCATAACCTACAATAAAATACAAAAACATGATAAAAAAACTTTATTATTTTACACTTTTTTCTGTTTAAGAAGTCGGTTATATTTTTTTTTCAAATTTTTTTTAATGTTACTATTTTAGGCAGTGATATCTGATATTATACTGTGTGGTTGCCTAAAGAATGCATAGATACGCGATAGCAGCAATCGCGATTGATTTGCTGTCATTTATGGAAGAGTTCCCTCGATTTCTCCAAGATCCCATCATCAGATCCTGATCTGACCATCATCGATTACCATGGGATCATCTGGAAAGTATATTCTTTCAAACCAAAACATAATTTTCCAAATCGGTTCAGGCATCTTCGAGAAATCGGGCAACAGAACATACATAACCAAAAAACAATGAATTGAGAACCGCCTCCTTTTTTCGAAGTCAGTTAAAAAGTAGGTAAAAACAAATCAATGAAATTATTATATAATAACAACATCTACTTAAATTCACATAAGAACTTTCATAACTGCAACTAAATTGGGTTCATAATAATAACACCAATTTGTTTCCTCTCTCTTTTCTCTTTTTAAAATACGTTACCCCCACAGTAAGATTTTCTCCTGTATCGTGGAGGCAGTTTACAAACATAAATTGCACAAGGACAAACATCCAGACCCGAAACAACTATTTTTAGGCCATACAAATATTTGTTCGTGCGGGATTCGAAACCGCGGCCCCCAGCGCAGCCACTGTGCCACGGAGCTTTCAATTGCGGTTTGAGTTTATGTTGTCATTCAAAAAAGAATCGCAATATGTAAGCTTCCGTCACCAATATCAAGAAAATATACGACACTACGCTGGAATGTTTAAATGCAATAAAAAACCTAGGAATTGACATAACCACCTGGGATCCAATTATTGTTTACCTGTTGACTCAAAAACTCGATAACGAAACTCATCATGATTATGTTCAATCTTTGAAATGTCCCCGGGAACTGCCAAAATTACAAGATTTTCTCGAGTTTTTGGAACAAACATTTACGTCGATGGAGTCTGGACGTAAAAAACAAGACAACACTCATCAACAATAGCACATTCCAAGTAATCAAAATCAGTATCTCAAAACTCCAAAATCGAACTATTTCAAGCAATCATACGCAAGTAATCGACTAACAACCCAGCATCCATCCAACACCTCGTCGAGGGTGAGGCGTCACCTAACTTACAAGCTGCTAAAAACAAGAATTTCATAACATATACATGCCCACTCTGCAGTAAGGATCATGGACTATTCTTTTGTCAAGAATTTTTGGACATGTCTCCCCAAATAAGACGCAAAACAGTAACGAAATTAAATGTTTGCAAAAACTGTCTTTTTAGTCACCAAGGTAAAGCATGCATTTCCGAGAAGCGGTGTCGTGAATGCAAAGATAATCGTAACACCTTGTTACATGACGCCTTCAGGCCATATTAAAACAAGCCACAAAACAATGCGAATATCAAAAACAAGTAGTCGATTTCGTCAGAAGCGGAAAGTAATCGCGTTAGCACAAGTAACTCGAATGTTACTCAACAAAACAACGATATGGCGGAAATTTTAATAGCGACAGCGATGCTCAAAGTGCGGGCCGCAGATGGTACTTATAAAATCATGCGCACCCTTATTGATCAGGGTTCACCAGTCTCGATAATATCTGAGAATGCAGCCCAGCGACTAGCTCTTCCTAGACGAAACTGCAAGGGTAGTATTTTTGGAGTCGGTGTTAAACCTAATAGCTGTAAAGGAGTACTTGACTTAACATGCTCATCAATGGACGACTACTACGTCTTTGACACGTCAGTATTTATCATGCAAAATCTTATCAAACAATTACCAAATTCAACGTTTGCTAAACCTTCGTGGTCATTCTTGAACAATATACAACTAGCTGACCCCGACTTCAACATAAGGAGACCGGTGGATCTTCTTCTGGGTGCTGACATATATTCAAACATTATATTACCTGGAATATGCAGAGAAGAAGATCAATCTGTGCCGATTGCCCAACAGACTCGGCTCGGCTGGATTTTGTGTGGAAGTACAAAAACATACCAATGCAATGTAATTTTGAGCAACATAGAGCAAATAGAAAAATTTTGGGAAACAGAGGACATTACTGAACATTCCAACTTATCGGCAGAAGACCTTCAATGTATTCAATACTATGAAAAAACAACAAAGCGACTCAGTGATGGTAGATACGAGGTCAGACTTCCACTCAAACCAGGATATGAAAAACAATTAGGCTCGTCCAAAAATAAGGCCATCCCACAATTTCTTAGAATGGAAAGAAAGTTTGGAAACCACAACAGTTTTGGGCAAAATTACAAAGCCTTCATTCACGAATACCTAGCGCTTGGACATTTGAAACCCGCCGATTCAGTGGATCGACTCGAATGTTATTTACCACACCACGGCGTAGAACGACCGGAATCCACAACTTCAGCCTTGCGGGTAGTGTTCAATGGCTCATGCAAGACTTCAACAGGTTCGAGTCTCAATGATGTCATGTATGCTGTTCCAAACTTACAAAAGGACCTTCAGGAACTGTTGATCAAGTGGCGACAGTTTGAGATAGTATTTACGGCAGACATAGAAAAGATGTTTCGCCAAATATAGATCCATCAAGACGACCAACTTCTCCAAAAAATCATATGGAGAGATTGTCCAAGTTCTGCATTACAAGACTTTCAGCTTTGCAGTCACCTATGACACTAAAGCTGCCCTATTTTTGGCCATGATGACGTTTAAACGATTAGCAAACGATGAACGAAGGAATGATTACTCCACTACTGCACTCCAGGCCCCAGAAGAAGCCATGTACATGGACGATCTTCTTTATGGAGCCCATTCTATGACGTCAGCAATGGAATTACAACAAGAGCTGATTCGCCTGCTTCAGTCAGGAGGATTCAACTTAAGAAAATGGAAATCCAACAAAGAGGAACTACTCAACATCAACAAAAACCAGGACAACAAAAATTTTGATTTTAAACATGCACATTCATCGAAAACACTTGGACTTAGCTGGATTTCTAAGCAAGATGTTTTCACATTCCAATCGAAAATCAGTGACTCAGAACAAATGTACAAAGCGAAGTCTTTTGTCAGAAATTTCGAAATAGTTCGATCCAATTGGCCTGATTGCTCCTATAACACTGAAACTAAAACTTCTGTTCCAAAAGGTGTGGCAGCTAAATCTTCAGTGGGATGACGAACTATCCGAAGAAATCCAAGTAGAGTGGATAAACATGAAACATGATATCAAAATGATTGATCAATTACAAATATCTAGATGGTTGGGAACAAAAGAAAAAGGCCTAGTCGAATTGCATGGTTTCTGCGATTCGTCGGAGAGAGCATTCGGCTGCGCCGTATATTGCAAAACAAACAAGGATCATCATTCAATGGTGTTAGTTGCCGCTAAAACCCGACTAGTACCTATCAAAAAGCCCATCACTATACCAAGCTCGAATTAAATGCTGCGGTTATATTATTGTTACGAGCTTGAGGTTCGTGACAATAAAAATTGCCGATAAAATTACCTAAATTAACACTTTAATTTACTTTACACAAATTAAAGTTAAAACACTAATAATTAAACACACTAATTCACTTAATTCCGCTCCGAAGCTTCGCTTGTTTCGTCAAATCAACTCTGTCTCGATCGCATCTTGCGCCACCTATTTATTTAAATTAGCAAAATATCCGGAATGTTCAAGTAAACACGCGCAAGGTACCGAGAGTTCGAGTATAGATTTTCTAGAAACTTAGTTCTGGTGGCGCTGTCGGTCGAAAGATTTGTTTTGTCATTCTCTGCAAAGCTCCCCTCGCTCTTCGTTCCTGACACTAGATGGCGCTAGTTGACTTATTCACACAACACTGCCCCCCTCCTAAGACATGCTCGTCCCGAGCATTATCGGTCCCATAATAACGCGCCAAGCGATCCACATGGACGATCTTAGGAGTCCCTCTTGCGCCTTTCTGTATCCGGTGGGTCACATCGTTGATCCTGGTTACAATCCGGTACGGGCCGTCCCATTTAGCTTGAAGCTTAGGAGATTTCCCTTTGCTGCGGACTGGATTGTGCAACCACACTAATGAACCTTCGTTGAACCCTTTATTGTTCATTTTGCGGTCGTACCGGGTTTTCATTTTCTCAGACATTTGCTGGCCCGATTGTCTGACGTGCTCATAAATGTCATTCATTTTGTTCCGCAAGTCATTTGCATAATCGGTTATACTGCGTGGGGCATCAGGTGGTATCCCGGTGATCAGGTCCGCAGGCAGCCGTAATTCTCTTCCAAAGTTTGCGAAAGCTGGTGTCACTGCTGTACTTTCGTGAACAGAACTCCCATATGACAACAAAAACGGTTGTATGTGCTTGTCCCAATCTCGTTGCCGATTGTCTACAACTTTTGCTAGGTACCTCTCCAATGTCTGATTAAATCGTTCCACCATTCCATATCCATAAGAATATCCATAAGAAGTTGTTCTTGTTTTATGAGTACCCATAACTCGGCAAGTTTCCTGGAATATTTGAGACTCAAAATTCCTTCCTTGATCGCTGTGAATCTCTAAAGGTACTCCAAAACGACAGAAGACTTCATGAACTAGTTTATCTGCAACTGTTGAAGCTTCTTGATTTGAAATGGCGAAGACTTCTGGCCACTTAGTGAAGTAATCCATCACAACCATGAAATACTTGTTACCGCTTTCACTCTCCGGAAACGGCCCCGCCACGTCAATGGCTATTCTCTCCCATGGTGCACCCACATTGTACAACTTCAATGCACCTCTACTACGAGTCTGAGGTCCCTTTACAGCCGCACAACTTGTACATTTGCGACACCAGTCCTCGACATCGTTTCGACAGTGGACCCAGTAAAACCATTCTCGGATCTTCAGTAGAGTTCGTTTAACTCCCAGATGGCCTCCTGAACAATCATTATGGTACAGCTGTAGAACATCCGGTACTTTACCTTTAGGGACAACCATTTGCAAATGACAGCTGTCTCCCCGAACGTTTTCCCATTTACGACACAGAACTCCATCCTGAAGCAGCAAGCTGTCCCACTGGGCCCAATAGCTTTTAGTGGTCGAACTCATCGCTGAGACGTCACTCCACTTGGGCTTGGGAGCACTGTCCTTTATCCATTCCAGAATCGGCTTGATGTCCGGATCTTCCTGCTGTGCATGTAGTAAGCTGTCCTTCCACTCGTTGCTGAGGTGGTCTGCCCTGAGCATCCTCACGGATACCACTTCCTTACTCTCTTGCCTAGTACAATGTTTGCAATCCTCAGGACAAGGTCTTCTTGACAATGCATCTGCGTTGCCGTGAGATTTCCCGCTGCAGTGTCTGATAGTAAAGTCGTATTCCTGTTGCTGCTGGGCGGTGCTGATAGCCGCACTTCTTCTCTGAGACCGTTCAGCTTCCCTTCCTAGGGTGTGCTTAGGGCAGCTGGACCGAAGATGGCCCCATTCCCCACAGCCATAGCACCTAGGGCTGTATCTTTTATTGTGGTCGCGAACCGTAACTGCTGTAACCTCCCTAGCGTGAGGTGAGCGATGATCCTGTCGCCGCCAGGCGGTGCCGTTAGCTGCACTACCCTCTCGAGGTCGATCGACTCTCCTTTCCACGGTTCGCTTAGGGCAGCTGGATCGAAGATGGCCCTTTTCCCCACAGCCATAGCACCTTGGGCTGTATCCTTTGTTGCGGTCGCGAACTGTAGCTGCTGCAAATTCCCTGACGCGATGGGAACGATGATCCTGCCGCACGGCTTCCACTTCCAGCGCATGGGCCAAGGCGTCCTTAAGCGTCTCGTGGTGCCCGAGCCTTACAGCAGCTCTGACTTCCAGGTCGCGGATGCCGTCGATGAATGTCTGCACCAGGTTCCCTTCAATGAGTGCAGGTACAGACCGGTATGCTTTCCGCACCAGCTTCTCCACCTCTAGAGCCCACTGCTGCAGGTTTTCGTTGATGCGCTGCACGCGATCTTTAAGCTGCGCACGAAAGACGTGTTCCAGGTGAGCGTCGCCATATCTCGCCTCCAATGCCTCAAGGAGTTGCTCATAAGTCACTTCCTCACCGAGAGCTTCCAGAACTGTTAAGGCCTGGTCGCGCAGGCCTAGTGTGAGAGCAGTCATGGCTTGGCTTTTATTCCAGCCGTTCGCCTCCATGACGGCCTCGAACTGGATTTTGTAGGCCGACCAGGAAGAGGTCCCGTCGAACGGCGGCACTTTGAATCCACGTAGCGAAGGTGTTGTAGCTACTACGGGAGCTTTAGTTCCATTCCCAAGTTTGAGGTCGTTCAGCGTTTTCTTCACGTCAGCCATCACGTTGTCAACCCGATTGTTCACATGGTTGATTCGGGTTTCATGTTCTTCGATTCGGGTTTCAGCTTCCACCAGGCGGTTGTCATGTTGAGCAACCCTATCCTTCACCTCCCTTATCTCTTTCCCAAAGGTAGCATGAAGGTCCTTCATGAGGAGCATCTGTTCCTCCTGTCGGCGGGCCTGTTCCTCTTGTCCACTCTGAAGCTGCTCTTTCAACTGACGGACCTGTTCCTCCTGCTGGCGAGCCTGCTCCTGCAGCATCACCATCAGAGCACCTAAGTCAGTTGCTGCAGAAGTAGGAGCTACCGACGGGCCTGCAGCCGGTGGCTGGCCCTCCGACGTCTGCGACGTTGCACCACCAAATCTTCATTGGTCCGTCTCCTGCTGGCGTTGACTTCGGGTACGGACACCCTCCGTTTCCTCCTTAGGTAAAATCGGCATGATTTTATCCCACTTCTGACACCAATTGTTACGAGCTTGAGGTTCGTGACAATAAAAATTGCCGATAAAATTACCTAAATTAACACTTTAATTTACTTTACACAAATTAAAGTTAAAACACTAATAATTAAACACACTAATTCACTAAATTCCGCTCCGAAGCTTCGCTTGTTTCGTCAAATCAACTCTGTCTCGATCGCATCTTGCGCCACCTATTTATTTAAATTAGCAAAATATCCGGAATGTTCAAGTAAACACGCGCAAGGTACCGAGAGTTCGAGTATAGATTTTCTAGAAACTTAGTTCTGGTGGCGCTGTCGGTCGAAAGATTTGTTTTGTCATTCTCTGCAAAGCTCCCCTCGCTCTTCGTTCCTGACACTAGATGGCGCTAGTTGACTTATTCACACAACATTATCAAAGCTGATGAACAAGGTTGTCAACTGCCTAAGTACATACAACATACAAATCTTTGGTTGGTGTGACTCAACTGCTGTACTAGGCTGGTTACACGGAGACGCTGCACAATGGAAGCCGTTCGTGACGAACAGGGTCAGGACAAGTGATCACCACCATGCCCCCTGCCTGTTGGCGCTTTGTGAAGTCAGAGGACAATCCAGCAGACTGCGCCAGCAGGGGCTTAACAACAGCACAACTAAAGGACCACCCGCTTTGGTGGCAAGGGCTCTCTTGGCTACTTACATATAAACAAGACATCGAAAACAAACCTATATATACAACAAACGAAGAGGAAAAGCAAGTTTTAGTGGCTCAGAAATCAAAAGAAGGAGAAGAATTTAACATTTTACAGCAACTAATAGAAAAATAAAGCTCATTTACACGCTTAGTAAAAATATTGGTATGGATTATACGAGTCAAAAAAGATAAAACTAAACAGAGGCAGCCCTACCTAACATTATCAGAGTTGCAAACAGCGACTAATTTATTAATAAAACATGCGCAATCAGCTGAATTCAAAGACTATATGAATAGCATTACGCAAAATAAAAAAGTACCGAAAAAGAGCGCATTATCAAAGTTGAATCCATTCATAGACAGAAATGGCATCTTAAGAGTAGATGACAGATTAGAATACACATATAACATGAAACATCCAATAATTTTGCCGAACAAAAGTCGTTTTACACAATTACTGATTGAGAGCGCGCATAAGATTACATTTCACGGCGGCGCGCGATTGACGTCAGCGTTCATTCGACAAAAGTACTGGATTGTTGGCGGAAATCGAACAATTAAAAGGTTATTAAGAACCTGTGTAACATGCCGTCATCACGCTCCCAGCATACAACCACAGATCATGGGTGATATGCCTGAAACCAGGACAAACCCCTCCCGTCCTTTTTATCATACTGGAGTGGACCACACGGGTTACGTGGACGTCAAGGCAAGCAAGGGTCGAGGCATAAAAACAAACGAGGGCTATGTGGCTGTATTCGTGTGCATGGCTACAAAGGCCGTGCACCTCGAACTCGTGTCTGAGCTCACGTCGTCAGCATTTTTGGCCGCACTGCGTCGTATGGCAGCTCGTCGAGGCGCGCCGCGTCACATATATTGCGACAACGGCACTAACTTCGTCGGTGCCAGCCGTGTTCTGGGACAAAACATAAAGCTGATTAAAGAAAATATTTCTGATCCAGAATTATTTACTGAACTTACCAAAATGGAGATCGAATTCCACTTCAACGCTCCGTTTTGGCCGTCAGCGGGAGGACTCTGGGAGGCTGCGGTCAAGAGCCTTAAATATCACATCAAACGTGTTATCGGAGAACAAAAATTAACATTCGAAGAGTACTCAACGATACTTACACAGCTAGAAGCGTGTCTTAATACTAGGCCGCTGTGTGCTTTGACTGAGGATGTGGAGGACCTCGACTTCTTGACACCTTCGCATTTCTTAACTAGAACAGCTGATGTAACCATCCTGGAAACAGAACATGACGCGCGAACAAGATGGAACTAAACAGAAAAACTAATGGCTGATATATGGAAGCGCTGGAAATCGGAATACCTCACACAACTAACCGTTCGAAACAAATGGAAGCAGTCGACATCTAACATTCAAGTCGGTCAATTAGTGACAATTCAAGACGATAACTTACCTGCTGGAAAATGGTTGACAGGTCGAGTCATAGATTTACACCCAGGAAAAGATGGTTTCGTCCGAGTTGTCTCCTTGAAAACAAAACACGGAATTTTAAAACGGCCAGTTACCAAATTATCCATACTGCCATTGCGAGGAAACCAGGAACCTGAAATCAGAAAAAACAAGATAACAGCTAAATCAAGTCTGATATCAATTTGTACTGCATAATCGTACCCACGCATGGTGCTTATACTATTCAGCAACTTAATCAATATTTGTATTTCGACGCTATTTCCAACATCCAACTTATTCGAGACGACTGGAAGCTCATAATTTACTACAACATGCAACCATTTTGGGAAGGCTCCGAAGCACTTGAGAAATATCAAAAACACATGGAAAACATATGTGAAACAATGAAGGGCGACAGTCACTGTGATGCGCTCCTATTGCAGTTACGTCATAGTACCAGTGAACTCAACCACATGTTGCTAGGTAAACACACCGAGCACGACAGACAGAAGCGAGGGCTTATCAATGGTGTCGGGTATCTCGCGAACGGTCTCTTCGGAGTACTCGACGACCATTTCGCAGAAAAGTATGAGTGAGATATCACACTTGTCAGACAGAACGAACATCATTTGGCTTCCCTGTTCAAGAACCAAACGTCTTTTATCGAAGTAGGAATACAACATGATGAAAAGAATGGAAGAAGTTATGAGAATACAACACAAGATTATTAACAAACAGATTAGTGCCTCAGACAGCAACATAAACAAAGTAAGAACAGAATTAGAAAAACTTCACATCTTTTTGTTGCGATAGCAGCTATATGCCTTGCCTGTAAACGACTACGGCAAAGAAGAAACACGGCCATCACTTCAACTATGAGCCTCGATAACATAACTACGGAAGGTCTAAGCTCCGCTCCTGTAGCTGCGGTGGCCGCCCCGAGAGCGCAGCGCGCCGCTGCAGTGTCCGACCCGAGAACGCAACCCATCGCCGCCAGCGCCAAGCGTGCGTCCACACCTGCACTCCCGAACACACGTTTAACACTCAAGACCCAGCAACTTCGCCTATATTGCGAATCCTCATTCTTAAACGCGATGCTAAATAGTTTTTATACGTATCTTTTCTCAAATCATTTTACATTTTATGTATTTTTAGTTTATCTCCTTTGCTATACGGGAAGATGTTCGGTTCACACCGAACACGTGTTGTGCGCGTCGGCATTAACATGAAACTTTGTATTTTTAGCCAGTACATGTACGGACGCCAACAAAGTCTCGTGTGCGGACTCCTAACATTGTAAACATTTTAACAATAAATATTTTTTAAACACTTAAACAATTATATTTTAACATTAACATCAAAAGGTGTTGAATACCACAACAACCCATTTCCACCAAAATTACGCATGCACAAACTTTGCTACTCCCTTACCTCGACTATGCTGACATTTGTTACCTTGATATCACCGAGGAGCAACTTAATAAACTTGAGCGACTCCAAAATCTCTGTATACGGTTCATATTTGGGCTTCGTAAATATGACCATGTCTTGGAATACCGCACTAAACTCAAGTGGCTCCCAATCCGTCTTCGTCGGAATACTCATATACTTTCTGCGCTCTACTGCGTCTTATTTAATGTATCAAGTCCTCCCTATCTGAAAGAACGTTTTAAATTTCTTAGCTCTTGTCACGATTTTTCCTTACGGTCCAAAGAAAACCTTTCGCTCCAATGTCCTGTACACTCCTCGACATTTTATGATAAATCTTTTGCTGTTCTTGTAGTAAGACTCTGAACTCCTTACCCCAGTCAATTAAAAGTGCTCAATCTTTAAAACAAGTGTTCAAGAAACAAATTAAGGAACACTATTTGTCTCTTTAACTCCTCTCTCTTCCTCCTCTTAGTTATGGTCACTAATATACCTTAAGTATGTTGTCATTTTATAGTATATAAGTTGTTTTTTTTTGTCTAATTTAGTGCACCCTACCCATTAATCTTAGTTTATTTTTATTAATTTCCTCTTCTGGGTTGTCTGGTAGAGATTGCTATGTAGCGATAAGACCGCCTTTTGTTTATCCCTCATTATTGGTTCATTATTTGTTATATTTATGTTTTGTTGGTGTACAATAAAGAGTATTGTATTGTATTGTATTGTATGTCACTTCTTATATTATGAGATTTTATGGATACTTTGTTTACATAAATATAACTTTTTTTTAGTTTTACGATAGTTTTTTAAGTTTGAACTGTTTTTGTGTATATAAAGTAATGTAACATAAAATATTATATATGTAGATGCGTAGATATTAGGTAGGAACTGTACATTTTTTAAAGAAATTAGTTCACGTTTAGTGTTTTACATTATGTAGAAATAATTAGTAATCCTATTAAGTATAACAATGTCTGGTCCGCTTACAAGCATAATATGGTAATATTTTGAGAAATTAATAACTGTATTCTTTGGAGTAAACAAGTAAAATAATAATTTGTAAAAGCGCCATCTACTGCGTTTTAAACATAATATGATTTTATCGAACAAACATTGATTAACTTTCAAGGTGGTACACACAAAATACGCTAGATGGCGTACACACGACACGATTTCATATTCTCGCAGGCTAAATCCTATTGATATAATATACCTATATGTCACTTCTTTTCTTATGAGATTTTAAGGACACATAGATTACATAAATAGTAATTTTTCCATTTTATGATGGTTTTTTAAGTTTGAACTGTTTTTGTGTATATAAAGTAATGTAACATAAAATATTATATAGATGCGTAGATTATTACGTAGGAACTGTAAATTTTTGTAGGAAATTAGTTCACGTTTAGTGTTTGACATTATGTAGAACTAATTAAACCTATTAAGTATAACAATGTCTGGTCCACTTACAAGCATATGGTAATATTTTGAGAAATTAAGTGTAATAAATTAAAACTGTATTCTTTGGAGTAAACAAGTATAATAAAAATTTGTAATAGCGCCGTCTACTAGGTTTTGAGCGTAAAATGATTTTATCGAACAAACATTGAATAACTTTCAAGATGGTACGCACAAAATACGCTAGATGGCGTAAACAAGAAACGATTTCATTTTCTCGCAGGCTAAATCCTATTGATATATACTTGTATGTAACTTGTTATATTATCGGATTTTAAGGATACTTAGATTACATAAATACGAGTAATAATTTTTTCGTTTTATGATAGTTTTTTAAGTTTAAACACTTTTTGTGTATAAAAAGTTATGTAACATAAAATATTATATGGATGCGTAAATATTAGGTAGGTACTGTACATTTTTTGAACAAGTTTAATTCAAGTTTAGTGTTTAACATTGTGTAGCATTAACTAAACCTATTGAGTATAACAATGTCTCGTCGGCTTAAAAGCATAATATGGGAATATTTTGTGAAATTAAGTGTAATAAATTAAAAGTGTATTCTTTGGAGTAAACAAGTAAAATAATAATTTGTAAAAGCGCCATCTACTGCATTTTAAACGTAATATGATTTTATCGAACAAACATTGATTAACTTTCAAGATGGTACGCACAAAATACTCTAGATGGCGTAAACAAGACGCGATTTCATTTTCTCGCAGGCTAAATCCTATAGATATATACCTATATTATGTATCTTTTTAGTTATATTATCGGATATTAAGGATACTTTGATTACATAAATAATAATTTTTTCGTTTAATGATATTTTTTTAAAATTTGAATTGTTTTGTGTGTAAAAATTAATGTTACATAGAATATTATATAGATGCGTAAATATTAGGTAGATACTGTACATTTTTTTAAACATATTAAATTCAAGTTTAGTGTTTGACATTGTGTAGAACTAATTAAAACTATTGAGTGTAACATTGTCACTTCCGCTTACAAGCATAATATGGGACTATTTTGTGAAGTTAAGCGTATGTATTATAGTTTATACGTAATAGAGCCATGCTGCAGTTATATTAGTCGTATAGTTGTAGTACTAATGGGCAGGCTCGACCGAGAAACGAACACGCTCTCACAGAATACCAGCTTGAAATAGTACAGAATAGACATTGTGTAGAACTAATTAAACCTATTAAGTATAACAATGTCTCGTCCGCTTACAAGCATAATATGGGACTATTTTGAGAAGTTAAGTGTAAAAAATAAAACTGTATTCTTTGGAGTAAGCAAGTAAAATAATAATTTGTAATAGCGCCATCTAATGCATTTTATACGTAAAATGACTATATCGAACAAACATTGATTAACTTTCAAGGTGGTACGAACAAAATACGCTAGATGGCGTAAACACGACACAATTTCATTTTCTCGCTGGCTTAATCCTATTGGTATATACTTATATGTAAGTTGTTATATTATCGGATTTTAAGGATACTTAGATTACATAAATAATATTTTTTTCATTTCATCATATTTTTTTAAATTTGAATTCCGTTTGTGTATAAAAATTAATGTAAACTAAAATATTATATAGATGCGTAGATATTAGGTAGGTACTGTACATTTTTAAACACATTAAATTCAAGTTTAGTGTTTGACATTGTGTAGAACTAATTAAACCTATTGAGTATAACAATGTCTCGTCCGGTTACAAGCATAATATGGGACTATTTTGTGAAGTTAAGTGTATATATAGTTTATACGTGGTAGAGCCATGCTGCAGTTATATTAGTAGTATTGTTGTAGCATTAATGGACAGGCTCGACCGAGGAAGGACCACGCTCTCACAGAATACCAGCGTGAAATAGTAGCTTGATGCTGCTGTGTTTCGTATGGTGAGTGTAGAGAACCGAAGGCCCTTTTTACTAGAAATGAGGCATTCCATCTTAGTCCTCACGGGTGACAACGCATCTGTATTTTGATTTGTAATCGAGGATAGATGCAGATGTCTACGGGCTGCAGCAACTACTTACCATCGGGTGGACTTTGTGCTCGTTTGTCAGCGTATGCAATGAAAAAAATTGATTAAAACTGTATTCTTTGTAGTAAACACGATACTTAGATTACATAAATAATATTTTTTTCCTTTTATGATAGTTTTTTAAGTTTAAACAGTTTTTGTGTATAAAAAATTATGTAACATAAAATATTATATAGATGCGTAGATATTAGGTAGGTACAGTACATTTTTTAAACAAATTTAATTAAAGTTTAATGTTTGACATTGTGTAGAACTAATTAAACCTATTGAGTATAACAATGTCTCCTCCGCTTACAAGAATAATTTGGGACTATTATGAGAAGTTAAGTGTAATAAATTAAAACTGTATTCTTTCGCGTAAACAAGTAAAATAATAATTTGTTATAGCGCCATCTAATGCATTTTATTCGCAAAACGATTATATCGAACAAACATTGATTAACGTTCAAGGTGGTACGCACAAAATACGCTAGATGGCGTAAACACGACACGATTTCATTTTCTCGCAGGCTAAATCCTATTGATATATACCTATATGTCACTTCTTATATTGTAAGACTTTAAGGATACTTAGATTACATAAATAATAATTTTTCGGTTTTATGATAGTTTTTAAAGTTTGAAATGTTTTTGTGTATAAAAAGTAACGTAACAAAAATATTATATGGATGCGTAGATATTAGGTAGGTACTGTAATTTTTTTAAACAAATTTAATTCAAGTTTAGTGTTTGACAATGTGTAGAATTAATTAAACCTATTGCGTACAACAATGTCTCGTCGGCTTACAAGCATAATATAGGACTATTTTGTGAAATTAAGTGTAATAAATTAAAACTATATTCTTTGGAGCATAAAAGTAAAATAATAATTTGTAAAAACGCCATCTACTGCGTTTTAAACGTAATATGATTTCATCGAACAAACATTGATTAACTTTCAAGATGGTACGCACAAAATACTCTAGATGGCGTAAACAAGACCCGATTTCATTTTCTCGCAGGCTAAATCCAATTGATATATACCTATATGATATTTTTAGTAATATTATCGAATTTTAAGGCTACTTTGATTACATAAATAATAATTTTTTCTTTTAATGATATTTTTTAAAATTTGAATTGTTTTGTGTGTAAAAATTAATCTTACATAGAATATTATATAGATGCGTGGATATTAGGTAGATACTGTACCTTTTTTTAAACACATTAAATTCAAGTTTAGTGTTCGACATTGTGTAGAACTAATTAAACCCATTAAGTATAACAATGTCTCGTCCGCTTACAAGCATAATATGGGACTATTTTGAGAAGTTAAGTGTAATAAATTAAAACTGTATTCTTTAGAGTAAACAAGTAAAGTAATAATTTGTAATAGCGCCATCTGCATTTTATTCGCAAAATGATTATATCGAACAAACATTGATTAACGTTTAAGGTGGTACGCACAAAATACGCTAGATGGCGTAAACACGACACGTTATTATTTTCTCACAGGCTAAATCCTATATATACTGTTCGGGAGTTTACGGGAATTTTAAAATAATGCAACTTGAATGTGGTCTTGGACGATTGTATTGATCTTACAACAGTTAAGAGGGTAATGAAAAAGACAAAGACCCTGTTTAAAATTAACGGACGTAATTACTACAAGTGCGTTGTTTAACTCTTTGCTCCGAAAGAATGCGCAGGCGCTCAAGCATGCCTCCGGGCGTTGAAGTCTTTGATTTCAACCAGAATTAAATGACACCGGTAATGGGCAAATCTGGTTATATACCCTCTTGATAATCCCAGTAGAAGTTCTGATGTCTGCAACTCGAACAATGCCATCGGCTCCTGGGTGAATCGCAACGACTCTTCCCAGCTTCCATTTCAGCGGTGGAAGGTTGTCTTCCTTGACTACCACCAAATCGTTTATCTTTAAGCTATCTTTGCAAGAACGCCATTTCACTCTTTGTTGAAGTTCTGAGATGTACTCTCTGCTCCATCGTTCCCAAAAATGCTGACGCAGTTGCTCAATGCGTTGGAAATTGGAATCTGGTTAATAACGGAGTGGAGTGATTTTGGTAGTCCGGTTGTGGTAAAGAAGTTAGCGCACGCCCAATCAACAGATGTCCCGGAGTGAAGGGCGTACAATCTGCAGGATCTGAAGATAGTGGAGTGAGTGGCCGGGAGTTCAATATTGCTTCGATCTGGGTCAACGTGGTGTAAAGTTCTTCATACGTTAAGTGACAATTGCCCAACACTCTAAGCAAATGATATTTTGTCGATTTGAATCCCGCCTCCCAGAGACCACCGAAGTGAGGAGTATACGCCGGAATAAAATGAGAGTTAATATTATCATTGGCCATGCTTTCGCTCAAAGAATCGCAATTGCCCTTTAAAAATTTGGATAAGTCATTGTATGCACCAATAAAAGAAGCACCGTTATCGGAATAAATATTAACTGGCTTACCTCTTCGAGCTATAAACCTGCGCAATGCCAGCAAATAGTTATTGCTGTTTACGTCACCTACTAACTCTAAATCAATCGCCTTGGTAGTAAAACAAACAAAAATACATATATAAACCTTTACCAGTCGGCATCCACGACCTTGACGAGTGGCGCTCATAACAGGGCCCGCACAATCGACTCCTACGGTCTCAAAAGGAAAGCCACCCGAAAGGAGACGCTGCTGTGGCAAGTTACCCATTAGTGGATTCGAAACCTTACCCTTCATGCGATGACATCGTATACATTTATGATAACAGGCCTTCGCTAGGCTTCGACCACCTATCGGCCAATAAGTATTTCTTATGTTTGCCAACAGTAGCTGTGGGCCTGCGTGCATTAGCCTTTTGTGTTCATGGTCAAATAATAATTTTGTAATGATTTTTTTATATGATTGGACTGTAATAATATAGGATGTTTTTTATTATATGAAAATTTAGAATTATCAAGACGACCACCAACACGCACAATTTTATTTTCATCTAAAAATACATTAAATTTAAGAAGTGGGCTTTTCTTAGGTAAATTTTGTTTATTCAGAAGCAAACAGTACTCTAAAAAGGAATCATATTGACACTTTGAAATTATAATATTTAACGCGTTTCGTAATTCTAATTCCGTTAAGTAATTTGAAGAAATAAACTGTCTTTTACAAGACATAATGAATCGTAAAACGTAAGCTACGGAACGTACAAGGCGTGAATAATTCGAGAAACGACTAAAATCAATGAAACAATCATTATTTTTTGGATGAGTAGTGACTGCAGTTAATATGATATCATGACGCGTTTCCGGCAATGTTTCAACATTCTTAGGCTGAGAAGGCCATTTTGATATGTCATACATTAAAAAATCTGGGCATGACCTGTCACCCATGTTTAGCGTCCAAGCGGGCGTAAAACAGGGTTGTGTCATGTCTTCCTGGCTGTTCATACTGTATCTCGACAGCTGTTTACAGAAGCTGAAAAATAGCTGTTTGGGTGTGAAATTGGGTGACATAAAAGTTAATTGTCTGCTGTATGCTGATGATGCAGTGCTTATTGCACCATCAGAAGCAGAACTGCAGGCATTAGTCACGTGTATGAAAGAGGAATGTGAAATTAAAGGTCTCCGTTTGAATGCTAATAAAACTAAGGTGAAATATGGGTAAATCAGGAATGTCTAGAACAGGTAAATGAAACTGTATACTTGGGGAGTGCTTTCAGCCGGGATGGAAGATGTGATTTAGATGTGGATAGGCGTGTCGCTGCCGGAAACAAAGTCAATGGTGCCCTGAATGCATTAGTAAAAAGGCAAGGCGTGGTGAAGAGTGCACGCCCTGCAATACATAACGCAGTGTTGGTACCGACTTTGTTATATGGCAGCGAAACCTGGGTATGCCAGAAGAAGCATAAAAGCAAGTTGAATGCAGTGGAGATGCGATCTCTTCGTAAAATGTGTGGCGTTAGCATAGCCGACCGAAAGCGAAACGAAGAGATTCGCAATATGGCAGGATTGAAAGATGACCTTATCACAAAAATTGCTAGGGGCGTACTCCAATGGTTTGGGCACGTTGAACGAATGAGTGAAGACCGAATGGTGAAGAAAATATATGGAGCGAAAGTAAATATTAAAAGGTGTCGAGGTAGACCGAGACTAACTTTCGAAGACCATGTGAGCAAATTGCTCGAAGATGGGAGAGTCAAGAGTACTCGGATACCTAGACGTGCATGTATGAAGAAGTTAATGAACCTGAAAGAAGCGAAAGAGGTATGTAAGGATCGTGACACTTGGCGATCTGTTCTCTCTGGCTACCCCGTTAGGGATTGTGCGTGAAGATAAGTAAGTAAGTAAGTAAGTAAGTACATAAATAATAATTTTTTCGTTTAATGATATTTTTTTAAAATTTGAATTGTTTTGTGTGTAAAAATTAATGTTACATAGAATATTATACAGATGCGTAGATATTAGGTAGATACTGTACATTTTTTTAAACACATTAAATTCAAGTTTAGTGTTTGACATTGTGTAGAACTAATTAAACCTATTGAGTGTAACAATGTCACTTCCGCTTACAAGCATAATATGGGACTATTTTGTGAAGTTAAGTGTATATATTATAGTTTATACGTAGTAGAGCCATGCTGCAGTTATATTAGTCGTATAGTTGTAGCACTAATGGGTAGGCTCGACCGAGAAACGAACACGCTCTCACAGAATACCAGCTTGAAATAGTACAGAATAGACATTGTGTAGAACTAATTAAACCTATTAAGTATAACAATGTCTCGTTCGCTTACAAGCATAATATGGGACTATTTTGAGAAGTTAAGTGTAAAAAATAAAACTGTATTCTTTGGAGTAAACAAGTAAAATAATAATTTGTAATAGCGCCATCTACTGCATTTTATACGTAAAATGACTATATCGAACAAACATTGATTAACTTTCAAGGTGGTACGAAAAAAATACGCTAGATGGCGTAAACAAGACACAATTTCATTTTCTCGCTGGCTAAATCCTATTGATATATACTCATATGTAAGTTGTTATATTATCGGATTTTAAGGATACTTAGATTACATAAATAATAATTTTTTTTTCATTTCATCATATTTTTTTTTAAATTTGAATTCCTTTTGTGTATAAAAATAATGTAACTTAAAATATTATATAGATGCGTAGATATTAGGTAGGTACTGTACATTTTAATCACATTAAATTCAAGTTTAGTGTTTGACATTGTGTAGAACTAATTAAAACTATTGAGTGTAACATTGTCACTTCCGCTTACAAGCATAATATGGGACTATTTTGTGAAGTTAAGCGTATGTATTATAGTTTATACGTAATAGAGCCATGCTGCAGTTATATTAGTCGTATAGTTGTAGTACTAATGGGCAGGCTCGACCGAGAAACGAACACGCTCTCACAGAATACCAGCTTGAAATAGTACAGAATAGACATTGTGTAGAACTAATTAAACCTATTAAGTATAACAATGTCTCGTCCGCTTACAAGCATAATTTGGGACTATTTTGAGAAGTTAAGTGTAAAAAATAAAACTGTATTCTTTGGAGTAAGCAAGTAAAATAATAATTTGTAATAGCGCCATCTAATGCATTTTATACGTAAAATGACTATATCGAACAAACATTGATTAACTTTCAAGGTGGTACGAACAAAATACGCTAGATGGCGTAAACACGACACAATTTCATTTTCTCGCTGGCTTAATCCTATTGGTATATACTTATATGTAAGTTGTTATATTATCGGATTTTAAGGATACTTAGATTACATAAATAATATTTTTTTCATTTCATCATATTTTTTTAAATTTGAATTCCGTTTGTGTATAAAAATTAATGTAAACTAAAATATTATATAGATGCGTAGATATTAGGTAGGTACTGTACATTTTTAAACACATTAAATTCAAGTTTAGTGTTTGACATTGTGTAGAACTAATTAAACCTATTGAGTATAACAATGTCTCGTCCGGTTACAAGCATAATATGGGACTATTTTGTGAAGTTAAGTGTATATATAGTTTATACGTGGTAGAGCCATGCTGCAGTTATATTAGTAGTATTGTTGTAGCATTAATGGACAGGCTCGACCGAGGAAGGACCACGCTCTCACAGAATACCAGCGTGAAATAGTAGCTTGATGCTGCTGTGTTTCGTATGGTGAGTGTAGAGAACCGAAGACCCTTTTTACTAGAAATGAGGCATTCCATCTTAGTCCTCACGGGTGACAACGCATCTGTATTTTGATTTGTAATCGAGGATAGATGCAGATGTCTACGGGCTGCAGCAACTACTTACCATCGGGTGGACTTTGTGCTCGTTTGTCAGCGTATGCAATGAAAAAAATTGATTAAAACTGTATTCTTTGTAGTAAACACGATACTTAGATTACATAAATAATATTTTTTTCCTTTTATGATAGTTTTTTAAGTTTAAACAGTTTTTGTGTATAAAAAATTATGTAACATAAAATATTATATAGATGCGTAGATATTAGGTAGGTACAGTACATTTTTTAAACAAATTTAATTAAAGTTTAATGTTTGACATTGTGTAGAACTAATTAAACCTATTGAGTATAACAATGTCTCCTCCGCTTACAAGAATAATTTGGGACTATTATGAGAAGTTAAGTGTAATAAATTAAAACTGTATTCTTTCGCGTAAACAAGTAAAATAATAATTTGTTATAGCGCTATCTAATGCATTTTATTCGCAAAACGATTATATCGAACAAACATTGATTAACGTTCAAGGTGGTACGCACAAAATACGCTAGATGGCGTAAACACGACACGATTTCATTTTCTCGCAGGCTAAATCCTATTGATATATACCTATATGTCACTTCTTATATTGTAAGACTTTAAGGATACTTAGATTACATAAATAATAATTTTTCGGTTTTATGATAGTTTTTAAAATTTGAAATGTTTTTGTGTATAAAAAGTAACGTAACAAAAATATTATATGGATGCGTAGATATTAGGTAGGTACTGTAATTTTTTTAAACAAATTTAATTCAAGTTTAGTGTTTGACAATGTGTAGAATTAATTAAACCTATTGCGTACAACAATGTCTCGTCGGCTTACAAGCATAATATAGGACTATTTTGTGAAATTAAGTGTAATAAATTAAAACTATATTCTTTGGAGCATAAAAGTAAAATAATAATTTGTAAAAACGCCATCTACTGCGTTTTAAACGTAATATGATTTCATCGAACAAACATTGATTAACTTTCAAGATGGTACGCACAAAATACTCTAGATGGCGTAAACAAGACCCGATTTCATTTTCTCGCAGGCTAAATCCAATTGATATATACCTATATGATATTTTTAGTAATATTATCGAATTTTAAGGCTACTTTGATTACATAAATAATAATTTTTTCTTTTAATGATATTTTTTAAAATTTGAATTGTTTTGTGTGTAAAAATTAATCTTACATAGAATATTATATAGATGCGTGGATATTAGGTAGATACTGTACCTTTTTTTAAACACATTAAATTCAAGTTTAGTGTTCGACATTGTGTAGAACTAATTAAACCCATTAAGTATAACAATGTCTCGTCCGCTTACAAGCATAATATGGGACTATTTTGAGAAGTTAAGTGTAATAAATTAAAACTGTATTCTTTAGAGTAAACAAGTAAAGTAATAATTTGTAATAGCGCCATCTGCATTTTATTCGCAAAATGATTATATCGAACAAACATTGATTAACGTTTAAGGTGGTACGCACAAAATACGCTAGATGGCGTAAACACGACACGTTATTATTTTCTCACAGGCTAAATCCTATATATACTGTTCGGGAGTTTACGGGAATTTTAAAATAATGCAACTTGAATGTGGTCTTGGACGATTGTATTGATCTTACAACAGTTAAGAGGGTAATGAAAAAGACAAAGACCCTGTTTAAAATTAACGGATGTAATTACTACAAGTGCGTTGTTTAACTCTTTGCTCCGAAAGAATGCGCAGGCGCTCAAGCATGCCTCCGGGCGTTGAAGTCTTTGATTTCAACCAGAATTAAATGACACCGGTAATGGGCAAATCTGGTTATATACCCTCTTGATAATCCCAGTAGAAGTTCTGATGTCTGCAACTCGAACAATGCCATCGGCTCCTGGGTGAATCGCAACGACTCTTCCCAGCTTCCATTTCAGCGGTGGAAGGTTGTCTTCCTTGACTACCACCAAATCGTTTATCTTTAAGCTATCTTTGCAAGAACGCCATTTCACTCTTTGTTGAAGTTCTGAGATGTACTCTCTGCTCCATCGTTCCCAAAAATGCTGACGCAGTTGCTCAATGCGTTGGAAATTGGAATCTGGTTAATAACGGAGTGGAGTGATTCTGGTAGTCCGGTTGTGGTAAAGAAGTTAGCGCACGCCCAATCAACAGATGTCCCGGAGTGAAGGGCGTACAATCTGCAGGATCTGAAGATAGTGGAGTGAGTGGCCGGGAGTTCAATATTGCTTCGATCTGGGTCAACGTGGTGTAAAGTTCTTCATACGTTAAGTGACAATTGCCCAACACTCTAAGCAAATGATATTTTGTCGATTTGAATCCCGCCTCCCAGAGACCACCGAAGTGAGGAGTATACGCCGGAATAAAATGAGAGTTAATATTATCATTGGCCATGCTTTCGCTCAAAGAATCGCAATTGCCCTTTAAAAATTTGGATAAGTCATTGTATGCACCAATAAAAGAAGCACCGTTATCGGAATAAATATTAACTGGCTTACCTCTTCGAGCTATAAACCTGCGCAATGCCAGCAAATAGTTATTGCTGTTTACGTCACCTACTAACTCTAAATCAATCGCCTTGGTAGTAAAACAAACAAAAATACATATATAAACCTTTACCAGTCGGCATCCACGACCTTGACGAGTGGCGCTCATAACAGGGCCCGCACAATCGACTCCTACGGTCTCAAAAGGAAAGCCACCCGAAAGGAGACGCTGCTGTGGCAAGTTACCCATTAGTGGATTCGAAACCTTACCCTTCATGCGATGACATCGTATACATTTATGATAACAGGCCTTCGCTAGGCTTCGACCACCTATCGGCCAATAAGTATTTCTTATGTTTGCCAACAGTAGCTGTGGGCCTGCGTGCATTAGCCTTTTGTGTTCATGGTCAAATAATAATTTTGTAATGATTTTTTTATATGATTGGACTGTAATAATATAGGATGTTTTTTATTATATGAAAATTTAGAATTATCAAGACGACCACCAACACGCACAATTTTATTTTCATCTAAAAATACATTAAATTTAAGAAGTGGGCTTTTCTTAGGTAAATTTTGTTTATTCAGAAGCAAACAGTACTCTAAAAAGGACGACTCCGTGGCGTAGTGGCTTAGCAATGAGTGGCTGCGCTGGGAGTTGCGGGTTCGAATCCCGCACGGAACAAGTATTTGTATAGCCTACAAATAATTGTTCCGGGTCTGGATGTTTGTCCTTGTGCAATTTATGTTTGTAAACTGCCCCCGCGATACAGGAGAAAATCCTAGTGTAGGGGTAACGTTTAGTAAAAAAAAAAAAAAAAAAAAAAAAAAAAAAAAAAAAAAAAAAAAAATCATATTGACACTTTGAAATTATAATATTTAACGCGTTTCGTAATTCTAATTCCGTTAAGTAATTTGAAGAAATAAACTGTCTTTTACAAGACATAATGAATCGTAAAACGTAAGCTACGGAACGTACAAGGCGTGAATAATTCGAGAAACGACTAAAATCAATGAAACAATCATTATTTTTTGGATGAGTAGTGACTGCAGTTAATATGATATCATGACGCGTTTCCGGCAATGTTTCAACATTCTTAGGCTGAGAAGGCCATTTTGATATGTCATACATTAAAAAATCTGGGCATGACCTGTCACCCATGTTTAGCGTCCAAGCGGGCGTAAAACAGGGTTGTGTCATGTCTTCCTGGCTGTTCATACTGTATCTCGACAGCTGTTTACAGAAGCTGAAAAATAGCTGTTTGGGTGTGAAATTGGGTGACATAAAAGTTAATTGTCTGCTGTATGCTGATGATGCAGTGCTTATTGCACCATCAGAAGCAGAACTGCAGGCATTAGTCACGTGTATGAAAGAGGAATGTGAAATTAAAGGTCTCCGTTTGAATGCTAATAAAACTAAGGTGAAATATGGGTAAATCAGGAATGTCTAGAACAGGTAAATGAAACTGTATACTTGGGGAGTGCTTTCAGCCGGGATGGAAGATGTGATTTAGATGTGGATAGGCGTGTCGCTGCCGGAAACAAAGTCAATGGTGCCCTGAATGCATTAGTAAAAAGGCAAGGCGTGGTGAAGAGTGCACGCCCTGCAATACATAACGCAGTGTTGGTACCGACTTTGTTATATGGCAGCGAAACCTGGGTATGCCAGAAGAAGCATAAAAGCAAGTTGAATGCAGTGGAGATGCGATCTCTTCGTAAAATGTGTGGCGTTAGCATAGCCGACCGAAAGCGAAACGAAGAGATTCGCAATATGGCAGGATTGAAAGATGACCTTATCACAAAAATTGCTAGGGGCGTACTCCAATGGTTTGGGCACGTTGAACGAATGAGTGAAGACCGAATGGTGAAGAAAATATATGGAGCGAAAGTAAATATTAAAAGGTGTCGAGGTAGACCGAGACTAACTTTCGAAGACCATGTGAGCAAATTGCTCGAAGATGGGAGAGTCAAGAGTACTCGGATACCTAGACGTGCATGTATGAAGAAGTTAATGAACCTGAAAGAAGCGAAAGAGGTATGTAAGGATCGTGACACTTGGCGATCTGTTCTCTCTGGCTACCCCGTTAGGGATTGTGCGTGAAGATAAGTAAGTAAGTAAGTAAGTAAGTACATAAATAATAATTTTTTCGTTTAATGATATTTTTTTAAAATTTGAATTGTTTTGTGTGTAAAAATTAATGTTACATAGAATATTATACAGATGCGTAGATATTAGGTAGATACTGTACATTTTTTTAAACACATTAAATTCAAGTTTAGTGTTTGACATTGTGTAGAACTAATTAAACCTATTGAGTGTAACAATGTCACTTCCGCTTACAAGCATAATATGGGACTATTTTGTGAAGTTAAGTGTATATATTATAGTTTATACGTAGTAGAGCCATGCTGCAGTTATATTAGTCGTATAGTTGTAGCACTAATGGGTAGGCTCGACCGAGAAACGAACACGCTCTCACAGAATACCAGCTTGAAATAGTACAGAATAGACATTGTGTAGAACTAATTAAACCTATTAAGTATAACAATGTCTCGTTCGCTTACAAGCATAATATGGGACTATTTTGAGAAGTTAAGTGTAAAAAATAAAACTGTATTCTTTGGAGTAAACAAGTAAAATAATAATTTGTAATAGCGCCATCTACTGCATTTTATACGTAAAATGACTATATCGAACAAACATTGATTAACTTTCAAGGTGGTACGAAAAAAATACGCCAGATGGCGTAAACACGACACAATTTCATTTTCTCGCTGGCTAAATCCTATTGATATATACTCATATGTAAGTTGTTATATTATCGGATTTTAAGGATACTTAGATTACATAAATAATAATTTTTTTTTCATTTCATCATATTTTTTTTTAAATTTGAATTCCTTTTGTGTATAAAAATAATGTAACTTAAAATATTATATAGATGCGTAGATATTAGGTAGGTACTGTACATTTTAATCACATTAAATTCAAGTTTAGTGTTTGACATTGTGTAGAACTAATCAAACCTATTGAGTATAAAAAATCTGGGCCCGGCCACCACTATCTAAGACCTGCCAGAGCACAGATATCCACACCACGAGATATTAAGTCTGCTGGGTTCCTATCTGTTGGGACGTGTCCCCACTTATGGTCACTGGCCTTATCCAAAATTTCAGCGACACGATTACGCACGAAAGGCTGAAGTTTGCAAGGCAACATTCGCAACCACCCCAAAACAATCGTGGAGTCTGTCCAAAAGAAGACTTGGTCAATTTTAACACGAAGGGAATTTACAACCTTCTCATAAAGACGAGCTCCTACCAACGCACCGCACAACTCCAATCGTGGTATTGTTATAGGTTTGATTGGGGCTACACGGCTCTTAGCCGTTAATAATCGAACCATAACTTGTATCTTATCGCTGACGCTTCGAACATAAATGCACGCACCGTAAGCGCACTCAGAAACATCAGTGAAAATATGCAGTTGCAGCCCCCGGCATGACTCACAGATAACTAGTCGTGGAATACGAATATTATTTAAGAGAGGAAGAGATTTGATAATGCTATATCAGCGTTTCTTAATTTCGGGAGACAGTGGTTCATCCCATGAAAGTTTGTCTAACAAAAGCCTTTGTATCAACATTTTCATGGTGATTACATACGGGGCTAAAAACCCAGCGGGTCAAAGATTTGTGCAATCACTGAAAGCAAATTACGCTTAGTATTGCCATCGGGAACTAGTGAATTCAATGAAAAGCAGAGTTCATCTGAATTCGAATGCCAGCCAAGACCTAACAACTCGTCTGGCTCGCGAGAACCAATATTTAGGTCAAATGATGTATTGGCAATTTCTGACAGTAACTCGGGATCGTTCGATCTCCACTTTCGCAATGGCATACGAGCAGATTCCAATACTTCGGCAACCCCTTGACGTATGGCCTTTACGTCATCTAAGTCATCAGCACCCGTAAGCAGATCATCGACATAAAAATCATGCATTATGATGTCCGCTATGGCTTTATTTTTGCACTGTAGACCAAGTTGTTTCAGGCAGCGTGTTGCGAGAAATGGCGCACTTGCCGTACCGTACGTGACAGTATTTAATTGAAAGGTCTGTATGGGCTCACTAGGACTGTTACGCCAGACTATCTGCTGAAGGTGTCTGTCATCAGGATGAACGATTATGCACCTGTACATTTTCTCCACATCTGCAGACAAAACGTATTTATGTTGCCTAAAACGTAACAAAATCGACGTCAAGTCGCAGGACCGACCATTTGTATTTCGTTAAACGAAATGCCTGACGACGTCGGGCAACTTGCTTTAAAAACCACTCTAAGTTTAGTCGTAGTGCTACTTTCACGGAGTACGCCGTGATGGGGTATAAAATACGCGCCATTACTTAAATTAGGTCTTTCACAAATTGTCATGTGTCCCAGCGACTGATATTCAGACATAAATTCATAATACATCTGCTTGATGTCAGGCTTACATTTTAATCTACGCTCTAAGTAGAACAAGCAATGTGTAGCTCTTTTAAATGAAAATCCTAATAGACCGGTATCTTTTTTGAGAGGAAACCGAACGCAAAAACGCCCATCATCAAGACGTGACGTATTTCTTACAAAATGATCCTCACACAACCTCTCCTCAGGTGAATAATGAGATGACTTGGAACTTATTTCCTCCAGCTGCCAAAACCGCGTTAAGTCGATTCGAATATCATCTTTATTATTGCCACAAAAATAAAAATCAGTCAGCAGTTGATAATAATACATCTCGTTGTTCACTACGATGCGCTACGTTTGCCGATAAAGCGACGTTGTTCACATCAGTGCGGCAGTGCCTGCAGTTGATGTCATTGACGAGTGAGTCCCTGTCCGAGTGCCCGTCTCATTCTCGAGCGAGAAGTTATTTTTATTTTGTACGGTATGATTTGCTAACGGTTCAGTGACGTGAATCATTGTGTTGTGGCGGCGGTTACATATCTTACACCCTGGCTTTTTGCAATGGTTTGCAAAATGTCCTGACTTAAAACTTGTAAGATGGAAATAATTCTACCTAAATTGTGATCGCCGTTACATTTATAACAACCTTTGAGTTGTTTATTTGAGTTTATATTATGAATATTCGATTGTTGCACCGAAACTATGGATTTTAATTTAGGACTCGGCCTATGCAGTGCAAAGTGAACATTACGCGACGACTCTAAAGTTTCGAGTAGATTAGCTCGGTTACGCATAAACTGGAGGAATATATTAAATGTAACTGATTCATCCTTTTTTAAATGACCTTTAAACTCCTCCCACTCACGGTAGGTTTTTTGATCCAATCTATGTGTAACTATATAAATTAGAAGCGTGTCCCAATGCTGAACTGGTTCGCCTAACGATTCTAATGCCCTCAGGTTTTTACTTAATAAATCGATTAAGCGCTTTAAAGTTACAGACGACTCCCTTGTAATCGTTTCAAGGTTAAATAAGGCTGTCACATTATTTTGAACTAACAATCGTTTGTTGTTAAACCTCTCACATAAGACATTCCATGCCACTGTACAGTTACTTGCAGAAAACTCAAATGATTGAATTACCACAGCAGCAGACCCTTCGAGAGATGCGCGTAAATAATGAAATTTATTAATTTCATCGATTTCATCATTAGAGTGAATAAGGCTAATGAAGGTATCATGGAACTCCAACCAGTTCTCATATGATCCACTAAATTTTGGCAACTGTATAGTAGATAACGTAATAAACTTATGATTACTGACTCGAGAACTCTTGTCACTACCTGCCGATTCAGAGTTAGCATTATGGTGATCACTTAGTAAAATTTGAGCTTTAGCTTTTTAGCTTTTCAGTTAGTTGTAAGTCGGGTTTGTCGACAATACATTCTAAGCGTAACTGCACCTCATCATATTGGTTATACAATGTGTCCAGCTTACCCATACGCAATTGCAATTCCGTCGCGTCATGATTTTGTAAAAGTGTAGTAAGCGAATTCAAGTAACCAATGAAAGCAGTTAAGCGGCCTTTAAAACTACCTCGTTTTTTGATAAACTCCTTTTCTTCGGTCATTCTAACTAACTACTAAGCTCTGAAAAACTACTTAACTATATTTTACAGTATGTAGGTACTAACTCGGCAAATAATAATTTAAGTACCCGGTTGACCGAGCTTTGCTCGGTATTTTTCGCTCGATTTTTTTAATTCGTGTGTTTTGGAAATTATATTTAGATACAAATTACATACTGATGAATTATAAATAATATTTTTTGATCTTAGCGACATAACAGAAAAAACTGAACTGGTTATTTGAATAAAAAATCATGAGTGCAATTATTTTTATTTAAATTTTCGTGTTTTTAAAAAATACTAAAAAAAGGGCTCGAAAAAAATATATTTTCTCAAAAAAGAAAGAAACTTGAAAAAAAAAATAAAAAAGTCGGTCGGTCGGTATGGGTTCGAACCGAGGCTTTACGATTTTGTGACCGCCCATTATACCAATAAGCTATTTATAATCATAATCAAACTGTCAAAATTTACCTTCTTATTCTAACTATATTGTAGCAGTTTTTAATTGCCTAAAAACACGGACAAAAAGACATTTTCTAAAAATAAATCTTAGCTAGATCGATTTATTATCCCCGAAACTCCCTGGACACTAAATTTTATGAAAATCGTTGGAGCCGTTTCCGAGATCCCGATTATATATATATATACATATATACAAGAATTGCTCGTTTAATAGTATAGGATAATATTATAGTGACAAGTACCTTTACACAATATTTCTCGACGTTCAAATAATAGTTGATTATTTTATGATTTAAGCTACTTACAATACCCAATCCTATACTATTAAACGAGCAATTCTTGTATATATGTATATATATATATAATCGGGATCTCGGAAACGGCTCCAACGATTTTCATAAAATTTAGTGTCCAGGGAGTTTCGGGGATAATAAATCGATCTAGCTAAGATTTATTTTTAGAAAATGTCTTTTTGTCCGTGTTTTTAGGCAATTAAAAACTGCTACAATATAGTTAGAATAAGAAGGTAAATTTTGACAGTTTGGTAATGATTATAAATAGCTTATTGGTATAATGGGCGGTCACAAAATCGTAAAACCCCGGTTCGAGCCCAGACCGACCGACCGACTTTTTTATTTTTTTTTTCAAGTTTCTTTCTTTTTTGAGAAAATATATTTTTTTCGAGCCCTTTTTTTAGTATTTTTTAAAAACACGAAAATTTAAATAAAAATAATTGCACTCATGATTTTTTATTCAAATAACCAGTTCAGTTTTTTCTGTTATGTCGCTAAGATCAAAAAATATTATTTATAATTCATCAGTATGTAATTTGTATCTAAATATAATTTCCAAAACACACGAATTAAAAAAATCGAGCGAAAAATACCGAGCAAAGCTCGGTCAACCGGATACTTCAATTATTATATACCCACGAAATCAAAGAAAAAACCAACAATCGTCCTATGCTACAATGACGCTATTACTTTAGTATAATTTTATTACTATAAAACACTCTAAACAACAAAATAAATAATAATTAAAGCCTAAAACATTTACTTGGTGCATGTAATAATAATTAATGCTACTATACGATTTCTACGGCACAACTATAATAAATAATGTAAATAAGCGAAAAATAATGTAGATTAATTTCTAACAGTATCCTTACAATACAACTTCTTACTTAATTATACTGCAAATTATCAAAAAAAATTGCGAATGTTAACCACAACGCCTACTGCGTAATTAATAATCGATAGGAACAATAATTTCACTAACCTTATAAGTCCGGTGATTTACACCAAATACTATTAGATTACCTTCATATATACATACTTACTTAAACACCACGTAATTACTGCAAATTGACCCACATTCTTGATGGCGGCCACGTAACTCCAAATTTGATTCCAACGTAAACTCAACTAAATTTACCATATACGAGTATAAAATAAATTCTGGTGCTTATTATTTTATATCCGGCGACGATCCAGGACCATGTTCGGGAGTTTACGGGAATTTTAAAATAATGCAACTTGAATGTGGTCTTGGACGATTGTATTGATCTTACAACAGTTGAGAGGTTAATGAATATATTGCAAAGACAAAGACCCTGTTTAAAATTAACGTTAAGTACGGACGTAATTACTACAAGTACGTTGTTTAACTCTTTGCTCCGAAAGAATGCGCAGGCGCTCCAACGTATACTTATATCTAACTTGTTATATTATCGGACTTTAAGAATACTTGGATTACATAAATAATAATTTTTCGTTTTATTTTAATTTTTTTTTATTTAAATTATTTTGTGTATAAAAATTAATGTAACTTGAACTATTATATAGATGCGTAGATATTAGGTAGGTACTGTAAATTTTTTAAACAAATTAAATTCAAGTTTAGTGTTTGACATTGTGTAGAACTAATTAAACCTATTGAGTATAACAATGTCTCGTCCGCTTACAAGCATTATATGGGACTATTTTGAGAAGTTAAGTGTAAAAAATAAAACTGTATTCTTTCGAGTAAACAAGTAAAATAATAATTTGTTAAAGCGCCATCTACTGCATTTTATACGTAAAATGATTTTATGACCAAACATTGATTAACGTTCAAGGTGGTACGCACAAAATACGCTAGATGGCGTAAACACGACACGATTTCATTTTCTCGCAGGCTAAATCCTATTGATATATACCTATATGTCACTTCTTATATTATAAGATTTTAAGGATACTTAGATTAAATAAATAATAATTTTTCCGTTTTATGATAGTTTTTAAAGTTTGAAATGTTTTTGTGTATAAAAAGTAATGTAACAGAAAATATTATATAGATGCATAGATATGAGGAAGGTACTGTACATTTTTTAAACAAATTGAAATCAAATTAATTGTTTGACATTGGGTGCGTTTGGCAGAAAAAAGCGCTAGCAAGCGCTTATAAGCGCTGAAATGGTTTTCGGCCAGGACACGATTGCTACTTCAGTAGTGCTGACACAATCCGCCATTTTGCTTATTTAATTTGTTTGTTTTGAAGTAGAGTTTATAAGTTGTTTTGTGCAATATTAGTTTTAAGTAATATAATGACATGAATAAACGTATACATGTTATTAAAAATTCATGATTGTTAAGTTTTTAATATGAATACTTTACAAACATATATTTAAATTAGGTTAGGTTCCCCGGTTAAAACTAACATCGTGTCCTGGAGGAAAATAGCTACTTACGATTTGACAGCGCTTACCGCTTACGATCGCCATTTTGCTTACAAGCGCTTGCTAGCGCTTTTTTCTGCCAAACGCACCCATTGTGTAGTACCAATAAACCTATTAAGTATAACAATGTCTCGTCCGCTTAAAAGTATAATACGGGACTATTTTGAGAAGTTAAGTGTAATAAATTAAGACTGTATTCTTTGGATTAAACAAGAAAAATAACAGTTTGTAAAAGCGCCATTTACTTCATTTTATACGTAAAATGATTTTATCGAACAAACATTAATTTACTCCCAAGGTGGTACGCACAAAATACGCTAGATAGCCTATAAACGCCACGATTTAATTTAGTATTTCATTTCATTTTCTCGCAGGCTGAATCCTATTGATATAATATACCTATATGTCACTTCTTTTCTTACGAGATTTTAAGGACACTTAGATTACATAAATAGTAATTTTTTCCATTTTATGATGGTTTTTTAAGTTTGAACTGTTTTTGTGTATATAAAGTAATGTAACATAAAATATTATATAGATGCGTAGATATTAGGTAGGAACTGTAAATTTTTATAGGAAATTGGTTCACGTTTAGTGTTTGACATTATGTAGAACTAATTAAACCTATTAAGTATAACAATGTCTGGTCCACTTACAAGCATATGGTAATATTTTGAGAAATTAAGTGTAATAAATTAAAACTGTATTCTTTGGAGTAAACAAGTATAATAATAATTTGTAATACGCCGTCTACTGCGTTTTAAGCGTAAAATGATTTTATCGAACAAACATTGAATAACTTTCAAGATGGTACGCACAAAATACGCTAGATGGCGTAAACAAGACACGATTTCATTTTCTCGCAGGTTAAATCCTATTGATATATACTTGTATGTAACTTGTTATATTATCGGATTTTAAGGATACTTGGATTACCTAAATAATAATTTTTTCGTTTTATGATAGTTTTTTAAGTTTAAACAGTTTTTGTGTATAAAAAGTTATGTAACATAAAATATTATATAGATGCGTAGATATTAGGTAGGTACTGTACATTTTTTAAACAAATTTAATTCAAGTTTAATGTTTGACATTGTGTAGAACTAATTAAACCTATTGAGTATAACAATGTCTCCTCCGCTTACAAGAATAATATGGGACTATTTTGAGAAGTTAAGTGTAATAAATTAAAACTGTATTCTTTGGAGTAAACAAGTAAAATAATAACTTGTTATTGCGCCATCTACTGCATTTTAAAAGTAAAATGATTTTATCGAACAAACATTGATTAATTTTCAAGGTGATACGCACAAAATACGCTAGATGGCGTTAACACGACACGATATCTATTTTCTCGCAGGCTAAAACTATTGATAAAATATACCTATATTTCGCTTCTTATATTATGAAATTTTAAGGATACTTACATTACATGAATTATATTTTTTCGTTTTATGATAGTTTATTACGTTTGAACCTGACCTTGTGTAGAAATAATTAAACCTATTATGTATAACAATGTCTCTTCCGCTTACAAGCATAAATAATATGGGACTATTTTGAGAAGTTAAGTGTATATATAGTTTATACGTGGTAGAGCCATGCTGCAGTTATACTAGTAGTATAGTTGTAGCACTAATGGGCAGGCTCGACCGATGAAGGACCACGCTCCTACAGAATACCAGCGTGAAATAGTACAGAATGGACATTGTGTAGAACTAATTAAACCTATAAAGTATAACAATGTCTTGTCCGCTTACAAGCAAAATATGGGACTATTTTGAGAAGTTCACTCAACTTTTTGAGAAGTTGAGTGTGTATAAATTAGAACCGTATTCTTTAGAGTAAATAAGAAATTAATACATTTTATTAGCGCCATCTATTATATGGGTTAAGATATTTATTTCTCAAAAGAATTAAAATTCACTTACATGAGAAATGTACAATACTAACATAATTTTATATTAAACCCCACAACACACAAACAAACTGATAACAAAATAAAAATACATTATTTTTTTTAGTCTAAGTGCGAGAAAATAGATATCGTGTCGTGTTATCGCCATCTAGCGTATTTTGTGCGTATCACCTTGAAAATTAATCAATGTTTGTTCGATAACATCATTTTACTTTTAAAATGCAGTAGATGGCGCAATAACAAGTTATTATTTTACTTGTTTATTCCAAAGAATACAGTTTTAATTTATTACACTTAACTTCTCAAAATAGTCCCATATTATTCTTGTAAGCGGAGGAGACATTGTTATACTCAATAGGTTTAATTAGTTCTACACAATGTCAAACATTAAACTTGAATTAAATTTGTTTAAAAAATGTACAGTACCAACCTAATATCTACGCATCTATATAATATTTTATGTTACATAACTTTTTATACACAAAAACCGTTTAAACTTAAAAAACTATCATAAAACGAAAAAATTATTATTTAGGTAATCCAAGTATCCTTAAAATCCGATAATATAACAAGTTACATACAAGTATATATCAATAGGATTTAGCCTGCGAGAAAATGAAATCGTGTCTTGTTTACGCCATCTAGCGTATTTTGTGTAATGTATATTGTATAAAATGGATGAAGTATGCGATATGATGTATGATAGAAGAATAGATGTGTTTTTTTTAATTTATTTTATGTACACACATTAAGGTACAGAAGCAGTCTTATAGTAATTACGTACAAAGGTTCTACTTATTCCAAATTCGCTGAAATATCTTCCAGTAGACCCTATTTTTATGTAAGTTGTTTTGTATTCAGTGCCATTGTGGTGTAATGATCTGCACATTACGGTAAATGTTGTGTATACCTGTAATTGGCAAACATATTTAACCATATACATTTGTTATTGTGTTGTTGTTAATGTTTAATGTGTTTTGCTGTTGGTGTACCTTATAAATAAATAAATAGACCCATAAAGGAAATTATATTTAAATTGCAAACTTAGTGCATACATTAGTACTACTGAAAATAAATAATATACACAATGTTACGGAAATTATATATATATATATATATATATATATATATATATATATATATACATATATATATATATATATATATGTATATATATATACGGAAATTATATATATATATATATATATATATATATATATATATATATATATATATATATATATATATATATATTTCCGTAACATTGTGTATATTATTTATTTTCAGTAGTACTAATGTATGCACTAAGTTTGCAATTTAAATATAATTTCCTTTATGGGTCTATTTATTTATTTATAAGGTACACCAACAGCAAAACACATTAAACATTAACAACAACACAATAACAAATGTATATGGTTAAATATGTTTGCCAATTACAGGTATACACAACATTTACCGTAATGTGCAGATCATTACACCACAATGGCACTGAATACAAAACAACTTACATAAAAATAGGGTCTACTGGAAGATATTTCAGCGAATTTGGAATAAGTAGAACCTTTGTACGTAATTACTATAAGACTGCTTCTGTACCTTAATGTGTGTACATAAAATAAATTAAAAAAAACACATCTATTCTTCTATCATACATCATATCGCATACTTCATCCATTTTATACAATATACATTACACAAAATACGCTAGATGGCGTAAACAAGACACGATTTCATTTTCTCGCAGGCTAAATCCTATTGATATATACTTGTATGTAACTTGTTATATTATCGGATTTTAAGGATACTTGGATTACCTAAATAATAATTTTTTCGTTTTATGATAGTTTTTTAAGTTTAAACGGTTTTTGTGTATAAAAAGTTATGTAACATAAAATATTATATAGATGCGTAGATATTAGGTTGGTACTGTACATTTTTTAAACAAATTTAATTCAAGTTTAATGTTTGACATTGTGTAGAACTAATTAAACCTATTGAGTATAACAATGTCTCCTCCGCTTACAAGAATAATATGGGACTATTTTGAGAAGTTAAGTGTAATAAATTAAAACTGTATTCTTTGGAATAAACAAGTAAAATAATAACTTGTTATTGCGCCATCTACTGCATTTTAAAAGTAAAATGATGTTATCGAACAAACATTGATTAATTTTCAAGGTGATACGCACAAAATACGCTAGATGGCGATAACACGACACGATATCTATTTTCTCGCAGGCTAAAACTATTGATAAAATATACCTATATTTCGCTTCTTATATTATGAAATTTTAAGGATACTTACATTACATGAATTATATTTTTTCGTTTTATGATAGTTTATTACGTTTGAACCTGACCTTGTGTAGAAATAATTAAACCTATTATGTATAACAATGTCTCTTCCGCTTACAAGCAGGATGGATTAACAGGATGCAAAGTAGTTATCTCTAAGACGTTTCTTGAATACCAACAAAGTTTCGGAATTTCTTATATTTGACGGTAGTGAGTTCCATAATCTTACCGCGTGAACTGAAAAGGAGTGGGAGTAAAAACCGGAATTAAAGACGGGAAAGTCAAGAAGATTTTTAACAAGGGATCTTGGTTTGTCCGGAGGATGGGTGAAGGAAAATCGGCTTATGAGGTATGTGGGAGAGGAAGGGTTGTGCAAAATGTTATAGAGGAGACATAACAATCGAGTGTTCCTTCGAAGTCGAATTGGGAGCCAATTGAGTTGCTTACGAAACTGAGATATACGGTCAAATTTCTTGAGCCCAAATATGAAACGGATACACTGATTTTGCAAGCGCTCAAGTTTATTAAGAAGCTCCCCTGTAGCATCCAAATAACAGGCATCCGCATAATCAAGGAGAGGTAGGATAAGAGTAAGCACGAGTGAAATTTTAGCTTTAAGGGGTAAGAAATTTAATGCTGTGGGTGTTATGTGTAAATGAGACGAAAAGAAAGAGGAAGGACGTCACTACACATGGCATGTATACCGCATACTGGTCTGGTGTAGACGAGATCGAGCGGGCATGCAAGCGAGTAGGTATCATCCTTTCAGAAAGAATGGGCCAATGTGTGAAAGAGTATGAATGTGTAATCCCAAGACTGCTATGGATATGAATGAAAGTGGGCTTAAAGAAGTTGTTTGTATTAGGGGTCTACGCCCCAGACATGTCTAAGCCCACTTATATCCGAGAGCAGTTTTGGGAAATGGTAAGGATGGTGTTAATGAAGTGTAAGGGAAATGAAAATATTATTATGCTAGGAGATTTTAATGGAAGGGTTGGGGTGAGGAGGCTTGGTTATGAAAGGATATTGGGAACGTTTGGTGATGAAAGTATAAATGAGAATGGTGAAAGTCTCCTCACCGTATGTATGGAAAAGAATCTTTTTGTGACGAACACTTGCTTTGCCACAAGAGGATTCACATGTATACTTGGGAAAGAGGTGACGATAGAAGCGTGATAGATTTCATAATTGTGGATGAAAGATTGAGGGGCGCAGTGGTACAGATACAAGGGTTTACCGGGGTTCTAACGTAGGAACGGATCATTATTTGGTTTTATGCCGAATTAATGGTCTATTCAGGCGTTGGCGCCATCGGTCATCTGCGTCTACCACTGCGTTACAGCGTATTAGAACAGAAAGATTACAAGATGAAGGTGAGAAAAACAAGTTAAAATGTGGACTGAAAGAAAATATAAGTGGTTTGGATGAATTATGTATGAAGGAGTTAGACTTGGAGAATGTATGGCAAAATGTAAAGAAAGGTTTAGTGGATGCAGCTACCGAAGTATGTGGACTCCACCACCTCTACTACTAGGTCTAAAGTTGTAGTAATGGGTATAACCACATACCTGAAATTGTTTAGCTTCCTCTTCACACTTTATTCAGGATTCCGTTATCAAAATTAATTGAATCGTAAATTTAAAACATTTTATAATACATATTAGTTCGTGAAATTTGCCTGATTTAACTATACTGCGTGCATTGATATACAGGCATTTTAAAGAGTCTTTTGTCGTTATGATATTCTCATACTGAGAAGCTAGTTGGTAAGAAATATTTTTAGAGATTGGAATTTGATTATCATAGAATTTTGTTAGTTTTTTGGCTTAATTTTAACAATTTTATGTATACCTTTGTTGTATTTGGTAGTTAGGTTCATCTCTCCATTGTCCTTACAATGTTTCAACTCTTCTATAAGTTTTTTGTAGAAAGATTGTTGATGAGGCGTTTGATCTGGGAAAATTTTAATGGAATTCAGTTTTTCATTACTTTTAGAACGTAATACAAAAATAGCTTCTTCTGGTGTTGAGAAACACACTTTGAGTAGGCGTTGCTTGCCTGGCGCATACTTTCGCAGGCGTGTAATACTTTTTGGTTCTGTACAATCGTTTGAGATAAATAGCGCCATCTACTTCATTTTATACGTAAAATGATTTTATTGAACAAAATTTATGACAGTGGTAGAGCCATGCGGCAGCTTTCCTGTTGCACGTATGGGCCGGCTCAAACCGGGGTGGTACCACGACCTCACAGAATACCGGCGTGAAGTGGAAGTTCTGCTTCCGCGTTTCGTCTGGTGAGTGCAGGTGGCCGGAGGCCCAAATCCCCCCCCCCCCCATCAACATGGTAGCGGAATTAAATAAATATAGACTACCCCAGGAGGGTACCAGCACCCCTGGAGAATCCCTCGCTGAGCATCCACGACCATGTTTCTCCACTTCTGAGCGTGGGTGCTCAGGCTGCCCCGCGTATTCCTGGGGGGCCGAAATTCCGCTCAAGACTACAACTGCTCGGGGCAAACGGAGCAACAAGACCAAGGCGACCCCTGCCACGCTGTCCGTGAATTTCTGCAATATCAGGGGACTTCACTCTAACCTAAGCGCCGTCCACTACCATCTCGAGACGGCGAGGCCGGCTCTGCTCTTTCTGACCGAGACGCAGGTGTCCTCTCCGGCTGATGTCTCGTATCTCTCCTACCCGGGGTACAAACTGGAACACTCCTTTGTGCCTCGGGCTGGAGTTTGCGTTTACGTCAGAGAGGACATCTGTTCTCGACGCCTCGGCAGACTTGAAGGTTCGGACCTGTCCATCCTTTGGCTACGCGTAGACAACGACGACCATCCGCGCGTCTACGGGTGCCTCTATAGGTCCCACAGCGGTAATGCCGAAACAGACCGACTCTTCGACCACGTCCAAATGGCTGCAGATTCGTTGCTACAGCAGATCCCCTCCGCAGAGATCGTGATCCTCGGCGACTTTAACGCCCATCACGCCGAATGGCTCGGTTCACGTTTAACCGATCATGCGGGGAGATCTGTTCATGATTTTGCCTTGGCATATGGTCTGACACAACTGGTTACTTCGCCTACGCGGATTCCAGATGTGGAGGATCATGCACCTTCCCTGTTGGACCTTCTGCTGACCTCTCACCCGGACGGATATCAGATTTCCGTCGACGCCCCTTTAGGCTCCTCGGACCATTGTCTGGTCCGGAGTGTTGTGCCACTCACGCTGAAATCGCGGTTGCATTCTGCAGGCTGCCGCCGTGTTAGGCACTATAGGTCAGCCGATTGGGATGGGATGCGGTCTTTCTTTGCATCCTACCCTTGGGGGCGGGTTTGCTTCTCGCCGGATGATCCCAACGTTGTTGCGGATTCTGTTACTGATGTGGTACTTCAGGGTATGGAACTTTTTATTCCTTCCTCTGTGGTGCCCATTGGAGGCAAATCTCAGCCATGGTTTGGTCGCTCCTGTAAAATAGCATCATGCTATAAGCAGGAGTGCTACCAAGCCCGGGTTGATGCATCAGCGTCCCGGGATGTAAACACCAGCGCTCTAAAAAAGAAGTATAATTCCACCTTTAGGTCCTTCAAAAGAGTCATTCCCAGGGCAAAGTCAGAGCACATAGGCAGAATTGGCGAGAAACTAGTTCGCCTTCCTTCTGGAACCCGTGCATTCTGGTCTCTCGCCAAGGCTGTCCAGGGGAATTTCTGTCAGCCATCTCTTCCATCTCTGCACAGGGAGGACGACTCACTGGCCCATACTGCAAAGGAGAAAGCCGATCTTCTAGGCTCCTACTTTGCGTCTAACTCGACTCTCGATGACGGGGGAAGTACGCCGCCGACCATCCCGCGGTGTGAGTGCTCCATGCCGGAAGTGCAGTTCACACAGCGCTCGGTTCGCAAAGCACTCCTCTCCCTGGACATCCACAAGTCGAGTGGGCCTGACGGAATCTCCCCAATTGTGCTGAGGACGTGTGCTCCCGAGTTGGCACCGGTTTTAACGCGTCTTTTCCGGTACTCCTACTCCCTAGGCGTAGTCCCAAAATCATGGAAGACGGCTTTCGTCCACCCGATCCCTAAAAAAGGCGACCGCTCAGACCCGTCCAACTACCGGCCAATCGCCATCACCTCCTTGTTCTCCAAAACAATGGAGTCCATTGTAAACTGCCAGCTCATGAGGTACCTTGAGGATCACCAGCTGATTAGTGACCGCCAATACGGTTTTCGCCGTGGTCGGTCAGCTGGTGATCTTCTGGTCTACCTCACTCACAGATGGGCGGAGGCAGTAGAGTTCAAGGGGGAGGCATTGGCCGTTAGTTTGGACATTGCTAAGGCCTTCGATCGGGTTTGGCACAAAGCGCTTCTTTCGAAGCTCCCTTCCTATGGGCTTCCCGAGAAATTGTGCGATTGGATCACCAGCTTTCTTGCAGATCGGAGCATCAAGGTCGTTGTAGACGGTGCAAGCTCCGATTGCAAGCCTATTAATGCTGGTGTTCCACAGGGCTGCGTGCTATCGCCAACGCTGTTTCTTCTGCATATCAATGATATGTTGCATACCCGTAACATTCATTGCTATGCGGATGACAGCACTGGTGATGCTCTTTACTTCGGCCGAGCCAATATTTCTCGGGAAAACGTCTCCGAGTGCCGGGACAAACTTGTGTCTGAAGTCGAGTCTTTGCTGAACAGAGTCTCGGATTGGGGACGACTAAATCTAGTCCAGTTTAACCCCCAGAAGACACAAGTTTGCGCGTTAACCGCTAAAAAGAACCCCTTTGTCGTATCCCCTCAGTTTCAAGGCACTCCCCTTGTTGCCTCAGCCAGTATCGGAATCCTCGGCGTCGACATATCGAGTGACGTGCAGTTTCGTGGTCACTTGGAAGTGAAGGCCAAATTGGCCTCTAAAAAGCTTGGCGTGCTCAGCAGAGCGGGACAGTATTTCATGCCGGCACACCGCCTGCAACTTTACAAGGCGCAGGTTCGGCCGCACATGGAATACTGTTCCCATCTCTGGGCTCGGGCTCCCCAGTACCAGCTCCTTCCACTTGACCGCATCCAGCGCAGAGCGGCTCGAATCGTCGACGACCGAGTGCTTTCCGATCGGCTCGATTCACTGGCGTTGCGAAGAGATGTTGCATCTCTTTGCGTATTTTATCGCATCTATCACGGGGAGTGCTCTGAGGAATTGTTCGGATTAATCCCAGTTGCCAAATTTCGTGAACGCACGACACGGCAAACGTCCCGATACCATCCACACCATCTGGATGCTTGGCGGTCCACCACTGTGCGTTTCACAAGGAGTTTTCTTCCACGTACAACCTCTCTGTGGAATAGTTTATCACCGGCGATTTTTCCGGACCGATACGACCTGGGGACCTTCAAGAAAAGAGCTTACTCCTTTCTAAAGGGCCGGCAACGCACCCGCAATTCTCCTGGTGTTGCGGTTGATCATGGGCGGCGGTAGTCACTTAACATCAGGTGAGCCGCATGCTCGTTTGCCCCCTCTTCTATAAAAAAAAAAAAAATTGATCTCTCAAGGTGGTACGCACAAAATATGTTAGATGGCATAAACACGACGCGATTTAATTTAATATTCTATCTTTTTCTCGCAGGCTAAATCCTATTGATATATACTTATATTATATCACTTCCTATATTATGAGATTTGAAGGATACTTAGATTACATAAATAATATTTTTTTCGTTTTATGATAGTTTTTTAAATTTGAATTGTTTTTGTGTATAAAAAGTAATTTAACAAAAATATTATATAGATACGTAGATACTGTACATTTTTAAAGAAATTATTTCAGGTTTAGTGTTTGACATTGTGTAGAACTAATTAAAGTCCTTGAGGTTAGTGGCACTGCGTTGCAACTGCGAAGTATTTGCACTAGTGCACGACGATAAATGCACTTGTGTTAGCGGTCTCTACGAAATGTTCTGTTTCTCGAGTGCCACAGGTGCTGTCACATCCAAAATCAAGCTTCAACAGCACGGGAGCGGTGTCTCTGATCTGCGCCGGCGGCGTGTTTTTGACCTTTTCACTTTTTTCTCATTGGGTGAGCAAAATGGGGCTACTTATCTAGCCCCCCACAGTACATGCCAGTACGGGAGAGGAAAGAAAGTGAAGAGAAAAGATATTGCCAGCTAATACAGTAAATCAAATGTGCGTTTTGGCGCAAGTAATGATGATAATGAATTAAATTCAAAGTCAAAAATATTCATTACAAATTGGCCTAAACAAAGCACTTTTTGAAAGTCAATAAAAACTTCCGAACGCCAAGACGTCATACGACAAAGTTTTATTTGCATACATACCTACATACAAATAAACACACACACGGCCGGACGTCCAGCCGGAAAAAGTCGGAAGAGCTTCCTAGGACCTCAAAACGTGGAGATCTGATAAAAACTCGCATTCTTAAAATTGAACTGAAATCCATAACTTCCTAATTTCGTATATTATTAATTTTCAAAGCGGGAAAATAAAAACCAAAAGAAATGAAAAATACTAATAATGTAAGGCAATCAACATTTTTCAAATTCACAATTTATCTTCATAATTTATTCGGTCCTACCTATAGTTTATTTTTATTTTTACATAACTCTTGATACAACAATTTAAAAAATTATTTACGAAAATGCACATGGCAACAGTTTCGAGTACATAAAACGCCACATCAATTTTTAACGGATGCTGAATTGTGAACCAGGTCAACCTTGTTTCGCAGTGTTACGTTGGTACGAAATTAATTTGTAATTTCTATTCTAGTTGCACCGCGCAGCTTTAGTTACGTTTGTATAAATAGGTAGAGAACCAGTTAATGAAAATTTTTGTAGTATAAAAAAGAACGATACACAATAACGAGCTTTGATTGCAAGGGGACAAAGTTTTTCTAAGTTTTATAGTAATAGAACAAAATGTACTTGCCCCCTTTTTGCACCGCGGGTCTCGTTAAAGTCAACTATTGTAAAGGACTAGCACGTAATTTACATTAGACAGTAGTAAAACATAAAATAAACTCTTACGCCTGTTACCCAGAAGGCATGGCGGTTAGAGAGAAGGAGAACGCTCGCCACGCGCTAATGCATAGCCATGCGGGCTATGCTTTTGCACGTAGCGATCCCTGAACTGCCGTCGTTAAGTAATATCTGCGAAGTTAGTTTATCTGTTCAAGTAGATGAAGATATTGAATAATGTACAAATTTTCTTCTCGGCATTGGTGAGAAAATAATCGTGCTCCGTAATATTTTAATTTTTGAAAAAAAAAGACTTCGGACTTCCGGTTTATTCATTTATTTATGTTTTACTTTTTATAAGCCAGTACTTGACGACAATCCCAGCTGTCTCAGTACTGTCTTAGAGTAACAAATGCCTGTTCACTCTTGCCTTGAAGACGCCCAGATTATATTCGGACGAAAAGATAGACGCTGGCAAATTATTCCACTCCTTTGCTATACGCATTAAAAATTCCGAAGTAAACCGTTTGGTACTAATGCGTGGAATATCGACAACAAAGGGGTGAAGACCCGCCGACCACCTGGTCGTCCGATGGTGGAAAGGTGAGGGAGGAATTAAAGCGTGCAATTCCTGCGCACACTCTCCGAAATGCATCCTATAAAATACCGACTGGCTGGCTGGCTACTTTGCGCCTGTGTCCGAGGCTGACGTGGTCGGTTTCAACCAAATCAAGGTCCAAACCAATGAGCCTTTTAGCACGTCTCTGCATTGAGAAAAACGCTGCCAGGTGGCATTTTACTGTACCAGCCCATATGTGACAGCAGTACTTCATGTACGACTGGACTTGCGCTTTATATAAGGAAAGGAACTGTCCCGGCATGAAGTACCGCCGCACCCTTGCAAGAACACCAAGTTTATTTGGGGCTGCTTTGGGTCTGGACTCAATGAACCGCCAATAGTTGAGGTTCGGAAAAAATTCAAACCCTAACAACTGAAGGTGGTCAGTGTACTCCAAGGATACATTCCTGAAAGCAAATTATTCCACTCCTTTGCTATACGCATTAAAAATTTCGAAGTAAACCGTTTGGTACTAATGCGTGGAATATCGACAACAAAGGGGTGAAGACCCGCCGACCACCTGGTCGTCCGATGGTAGAAAGGTGAGGTAGGAATTAAAGCGTGCAATTCCTGCGCACACTCTCCGAAATGCATCCTATAAAATACCGACTGGCTGGCTGGCTACTCTGCGCCTGTGCTCGAGGCTGACGTGGTCGGTTTCAACCAAATCAAGGTCACCAATGAGCCTTTTAGCACGTCTCTGCATTGAGAAAAACGCTGCCAGGTGGCATTTTACTGCACCAGCCCATATGTGACAGCAGTACTTCATGTACGACTGGACTTGTGCTTTATATAAGGAAAGGAACTGTCCCGGCGTGAAGTACCGCCGCACCCTTGCAAGAATACCAAGTTTATTTGGGGCTGCTTTGGGTCTGGACTCAATGAACCGCCAATAGTTGAGGTTCGGAAAAAATTCAAACCCTAACAACTGAAGGTGGTCAGTGTACTCCAAGGATACATTCCTGAAAGTAGGAGCCAGGGTAAGCGGGCTCTTTTTTGCGGTGAAAAGACACGCTTGTTTTTTGAAGGCGTCGAATCTCACGAGATTGGCATCGCCCATTCGGAGACTGCCTGTAATATGAGATTCACTGTATAATTTCACGAGATAGCGAGATTCACGGAATAGCAGCTTAAAGCTGCTGTGTTTAGTATTTTGAATGAAGAGAACCGGAAACCCTTTTAGCCGGAAACAAGGTATTCCATCTTAGTCCTTACGGATGGCTACGCATCTACATTTTGATTCGTAATCGAGGACAAATGTAGATGTCCATGGGACTAAGCAAGCACTTACCATTAGGTGAACTGAACATTTGTCACCCTTCACCTATAAAAACCTACAGCTAAAGAAAACAAGAATACGCCATGTATTCGCGACGCGAAATAAACATACGTTAAATCTTTCATTGTTTCTTAAAGATTAAACATTAGAAGTAACTATCTTTTTTCATAAAAATGCTAATTTCTGAGTAAAGCAGCTATATGAGTACAACTTGATTCATGCATTATATAGTAATCGGCTATGTAATACGAATTAAATAAATAATTAGGAACATTTTATTCGCTCTAAGCACTTTTGATTAATGTTTACTTGATATTTTAATTACTGATAAGACATACCAGTAATGAGTTAAATAAGGACAGTTTAATGCTTGAGCAAAATGGTCTATATGTAGGACAAGGACAAGTATAAATATTAGAAAGGGATGGCAAGAGCCTCCTTTTTTTGCGCCCGAAGCAATTAGGGGCAACCCTCTGGTAACGGGGGAGGGAGGTGGAGAACGCTCACAGCATACCACGTAGCCGGCTGCGTGGTTACGTGGAGACTTTTACCAACAAAACTCCACCTTTTGGGTATGCATTACCAATCTGACAAGAGATCTTTAAGGGGTATCCCTGACCAAAATGTTGCGAAAGTGCATTTTTCAGACTCTATTATCTCATTAGTTGTGAAAAATAAACTTCATCTAAAAGTACATTATGAATGTTCGATATCTTCCACGTTCTAATTTATTTTTATGTGCTATAAATACATTTAAAATCAACTTTTAAAAAAATGACTAAAATTCTTGATTACATGCATCTGTTGCTAAACGCAACGCTCTAATCATTTGAGAATTACACTAATGGATAGATAATTAAAAAATCTATATTCTCCACGTTATATTTAAATTTTTAAGTTCGTTTTTCTTTTTTAATTGAAATAATTCCGAAAATTGTGTGACTTCTATGATAAAGGGGTGTGCGCAGAGTGCGGGCGGCATTACGCTGAATGCGTCCATACAAGATGGCCGTGTCCCTCGACGAATCTCGACGACGTTCCGTATTTCGCCGCAAACATAATATTATTTGAGTACCTACCAACCGATGCGCTTACGTCACGGTAATATTATTTATACAGTATTGTAACTCGGCCGTATCTTTGAAATAAATCCTACAGCCGTGCGGTACATAAACATGAGATAGGGCTGCCTGCCTCCAGCATTTTTACATTTGCCCATTGATTTATGTGTTGTATAACTCAATGCATTTGCCTACTTTGTGTTTCCATTTAATTTTATGGTTGTACTTAAATATACTTTTTTATATAAACAAATGTATAATAGGTAAATGTATAATAGGTTTTTTACGTGGTAGAGCCATGCTGCAGTTATATTAGTAGTATAGTTGTAGCACGAATGGGTCGGCTCGACCGGGGAAGGACCACGCTCTCACAGAATACCAGCGTGAAATAGTAGCTTAATGCTGCTGTATTTCGTATGGTGAGTGTAGAGAACCGGAGACCCTTTTTACTGGAAATGAGGCATTCCATCTCAGTCCTCACGGGTGACAACGCATCTGCATTTTGATTTGTAATGGAAGATAGATGTAGATGTCTATGGGCCGCAGCAACCACTTACCATCAGGTGGACTGTGTGCTCGTTTGTCAGCCTATTCTATAAAAAAAAAAAAAAAAAAAAAAAAAGGTACTTTGTGAACTGAATAGGAAGTGTTCAATAAAAATGCGTGTCGTTTTTTGATTGGTAGAATTAAAACTATGTTTATGTTTGAATAACAAATCGGTCTTATAAATTTGCGGCCGAAAAATATTTGCGCCTCGGCTGAGACGTACGAAATGCTTTATTATTAAAATTTTAAGTATAAAAAATCCGCATTATAATATAAAGCTTAATTAGAAATTGTTTTGGGAAACATGGACAAGTTGGAGTAAAGGAATATCTTTTACTTGGTTATAGATACCTGCAGCTACTTTACAATTTATATGTTTGGTTTTAAATAAAGTTTAAATTTATTATTTTTTATTTCTATTATATTTTCTGAATGGGTCCTAGGAAAGGAATTGTCCACCGCGCTACCCCAATGCGCTTTGGCGAACTTTGCATGTCCTCGAAATATTTTTTTCTTATTTGTCAGACATGCAGGTTTCCTCACAATGTTTTCCTTCACCACTGAGCACGTGGTAAATCAACACTTAAAATTGCAATTACAATTTCATTGGTGCCGGCAGGGATCGAACCCGGTTTGCTCGCGCACTGTGAAAATTTCAGCAAGCGCTAACCATCCGAGCTACCACGGTTCCTCTCCTCTCGAGCTAGAGACTTTATTTTATTTATGGCACGATTTTTGTCGCATGCCAGCGCTTACTTTTGGTTCTGGCAAAAAGTTGTAAAACGTGTGTGAACGTCAGAATTGTGCAAATGGTGGTCGCAGATATTTTACCTGCACTTCAAAATTTTATTGTGTGAGTATTTTAATCTATTTTTACGGATTTGATGAACCATATTAAATAAAAAATGGTCTCCTATCTTTCTCTCTATGTTTTGATCTCCTAAAACGAGTTTGAGTTGGTAAAATCAAGGCAAACTTAGGGTAGGGTTGTCAATTATTATTTTGATAATAAAACTAGTGAAATTCCGCGGTTTTATATGCGCAAGCGTGAACGTAGTTAGAACATAATATAACCTTTACGTTTTACGTAAATATCCTAAAAAAACTTATTATTTTAATATGTTACTACCTATAAAATTAACAAGTTTATTACATTTTTATTTGAGTAATTTTTTATGCAATTTCTTTATTTGCGTCTATTTTTAGGGACCTTTATTTAGTCTGAATCATACATAACACTATATTACTGATTTACTTACTTATACGTTGTTTTCTTTTTTGCAGTTACAAATATCTTGTGAGGTTGAAAAAGGCAGTAATGAAAAAATAATAACAAGAATAATAATTGACGTCAGCCACTTCTTTTCATAAAAATTTCAGATCATGGTCCATTAGGTTGCAGCTTCACCGAACCACAACTTATATTTAATAAACAACTTATATAAATAAACTTATAAATAATAACAATAATAAACTCGGCCGTTTGGTCTCCCCTGCCGAGGGCCTCCATCTGGTTGGGCTTTTATTTATATATGTATTTTAATATTTATTTTATGTTATTGATATTAATGTATATTTATCTTTTCATTTTAATTTATAATATATATATATATATATATATATATATATATATATATATATATATATATAACCACTTATGTATATGGGCGTATGTATGCACATATGTGTTCATTTAATAGCTGCAGCTGTTTGTTTATAATTTAGGGAAAGTTAAAAAATTTGTAATCAATTTCTTACATTCAAGATAATAAAATTGATTTTATATTTTATTTTGATCTATTTATTAATACCCACCCAGTGTTACTAATCACAATATCTATTTAGTTACTAATGCTATATTTATTATTTTAATAATTAACTACCCAGTAGGTAAATGTTAAAATAATAAATGTAGCATTATAAACAGTAAATCTCCCTCAAACTCAATTTACTAATATTGTTCCTAAATAATGAATAGCAGATAAAAGATTAGTAGGTAATAACTATTGCTCCTCAAAATTATATTTGACCTCAAGGTAAAACATATCCTAAAATTCAGTAGCTAAATAAAATAATAATACCTACTATTCAAGTATATTTTCAATATGTAAGTAAATGAAAATAACAAAAATGAAGCACCATTAGCATGTAAATTTCGAATCCATAATTAACATTTCGACAAATATTATAATTTACTCTATAAAAAGCTAATTCAATATTAGCAGTATAGTATATAGTAAAAAATAATCAAAATAGTCGTTTTTATTAATTAGATAATATATGAGAATACATAATTCTAATATAATGCAACTAATATACCGAATAAAGAAAATTAAAATACACGTATCATTGTCTGCCGTGTCTATTTCCATAAAATAGTTCATTGACATTGATAAATTAATACTACGTTCGTACCAGTAGGTGGCGTCTTGCAGATTTCTACGCTATAATTATATTGTAGCGAGAGCGTCGGCAGGCAAAACGCTCAAGCTCGTTCGCTAGAGGTAAAGCCACGGACGCGACCCTCCTTGACAGAAAGGAAGGCGCAAGGAGCCTCCTATCAGATCCAGAGGGTCTTGTAAAATTGAGTTTGTCAATTAGCGTAGGTATTTAGGGGAAAAGAAAAAAGCAAGCCCGAACTGCTTTTTAAGAATAATATAGTAATATTAAAATAGATAAATATAACAGCTATTTTTTAATGTTTTGGGTATACCTATTTTGTATAACGATAAGATTATAGAAATGTCAATAGAAATTCTATTCTAGTAATAAAATAGCGAAATAATGAGAAAAATAAAAGTAAATGGAAGATTTAATTCTGCTTAAATTTCTGTTTAAAAGTTTTAATTCTTGTTTCAAACTGTTGAATTGTACTTATACCCATCTTAATGGGTGAAAATTTTAACGGTAACTGTATAATAAAGACTGTAATTAACGTTTTAAGGTTTATGACCATAAGAAATTTCTTGTAAAATTATGGTATTATGTTTTATATTTTATTAATGCTTTAAGTAATGTGAATGTATAATTGTTTTTTTCGTAATGTGATAAATTTTTTTAGATTGGCGTTTCGGAGTCGAGAAGAAGGCCCGACACCGTTTGCTTTTGGTTGTTCGGAGCTGATTCCCAGGCCAGCATAGGAGGCCTATCGAAAAGACACTGAATAATTAATCTGGAATTGCAGCTACCGGGAGATAGAAACCGGGATAGCTGCCGGGAGAGGGTGCTTGTGGGAGCACTCATTGCTGCCTGTATAGGCTGTAACTTTAACTTTAACTTTAAGACGACATTATAGTTGTAACCTTGGACTTGTAATATTCCTAAGTCCGCTTAAATGGTTCAAAAATTTAAATTTGAATCAAAATGAAAAGCAGGCTTCTAACGACTATAAATAGTATAATAATTTCAAGGTCAAAGATTTAATTCAAAAACAGTTTGACTTCACATGTCTTCGAAATATTCTTATTCCTTTGACATGCAGACTTCTCCGCGATGTTTTCTTTAAACGCCGAGCTTGTTATAGAGTAAGAGTGACAAGCGAGCACACAACCCACATAATGTTAAGTGGATGCTATGGCTCATAGATATCTATATATATCCTTGATTAAGAATCAAAACGCAGATGCGCTGTTGCTCCTGACGACTAAAAAGGAATGCCTGTAAAAAGATCTACAGTTCTCTATACTCACCGTACGAAGCACAGTAGCATTGAACTTCAATTTTACGCTGGTATTCCGTGAGGGCGTGATCCTTCTCTCGTCGAGAGTTTCGGCCCATTCGTGCTGCAACTATTATATAGCTGCAGTGTTCCTCCACCAATTGTAGGTTCTTGTTAAATTAGTACTTAAATAGTGTTTGTCCTCCCATCCATACCAGTGTGTGACAATTACCGAGAAAGGACAAAATCCACCTGTTGGTAAGTAGATGCTGTGACTCATATACCTAAATAATCAAACGCTACTCAATTTTAAATCGCCGTTATCCCTCGTGTTATCTATATAATAAGTAAAAGTAAATGACATACCACGAGATTTATCGGCGTCATATAATTGAGAAGCGTTTGAGTATTTGGGTTATTAGTTATTAACACCTAGATCTATACTCAAATAAGAATCAATTACAGATGTGTTGTCACCTAGTGTCACCAAGCGGATTCCGATAATCCACTCCAGGCGGAGTGGATAATCGGAATCCGCTTATATTATTTTTCTTCTCATTTTCTTCATCGGTTGTGCACAGTCATTTACAGACACGTGATAACAAATAGCTCAAGATACTAAGTAGACATCAACCTGAAATGAAAGGAGTATGTCAATCCTCACAGAATTTCAGATCCATTGGAATTTCGATATAAAAGTATTTAAAAATAAGTTAAAGAAAAACATCCAATAGTACTAACGTTTTTGGAATGCTTGCAAAATAATGCCCAGATCCTTGCTAACATATCAGTTGTGGCAAATTAGAAAACGATTACAAACGTATATAAAAAGTGACAAATTTATCCAGAGTATCAAATTACGTCTACCAAATAATGAAACTAGTGTTGTGTTAGTTAGTATATAAGTAATTTACCCAGAGTATCAAATTAATCTACCCAATAATGAAACTAGTGTTGTGTTAGTTAGTATTAGTAGTGTTACGAACTTGAGGTTCGTGACAGTAAAAACTGCCGTACCCGACACTAGATGGCGCTAGTCCAGACGTCAACTTAGGCGCGGTTAAATAAAAACTGCATTAAATTATAAACTTATTTTAATATTCAACTATGTGAAATAAATTAAATGTTTCTTTTTTAGCCTATATACAAGTTTAAGGTTTTTAAATTTATTAAATATTACCGAGCTTTTTTTCAAGTCTCGTTAGAAACTGCTTAATTTCATCAATTTCTGAAGACATTTGATCCAATTTAACGTTAATTTTTTCCACTGGCGATTTGGAAGCTTCAGTAAATGTACATTTTTGACATTTCAATTCTGTCATGTCGTCATCTAAATTTTTAAAGCGTTTAATAATTTCTTCATGTTGTAGTTTTATTTTACCAGGTGTGTTTTCTATTTTATCTAATTCAGGTTGCTCCTTTCGTTGTTTATCTTTTTTTGTAATAATTTCATACATTTTATTTAATTTTCTATTAAACATTTTCATTCCTAATGCATCTTCTATTTGCTTTTGCTGTGCCTGAGCTATATTCATAATTGCATCTCGTATACGATTTGGCATAACTTTGTTATTTTTCCCCTGTGGTTTTTCAGGGTACAATACAATTATCCCAATAACTTTTTTTTGCTTCTTATTCGCTTACTTACTTTCTCTGGTAAGATTTTACTAAAAAGTTTATTATAAAAAAGGCTGTCCAATATGCTGAGAAATTACACTTGTTTAGCTAGCCTCCTTACGTTACCTAATATTTCCAAATCGTTGATATCATTGACTGTCACACCTACTAATAAATTCATAAGTACAATCCCAGCCAAAATAAGAAATATTAAAAAAATTACTCTAACTATAGTACGAGAAGTAGCGAGTTCTTTTGATTGATCTTCTTCAAACAGCGCTTCGTACTCAAATTCAGATGTCAACATAACCATAGTTTTGACAAATGCTGCCCAGGGGTCTTCAAAAGGTATATGAGAATGAAATTGTATCATAAAGCTCAGAGTAAATCCAATTATTAAAAACGCAAATGTGAATAAAATCTGAAACAGGTATGCAATATGCGTTATGCCGTTTACATATCTAGATTTATTAACGACATTTTTTTTTGTTTTTGATTTTATAAATTTGCTTACCCTTATAATATTTGAGGCGACTTTTCCAAACATTAAGACATAGTATCCTGCATTCGGGAATCTAGACAGTAAAAACATTAGTTCCAACCATGATAATAACAAAGCCAATGTAGCAACATGTCGTAGCCATTCTGATAAGAACCAAGGCGTTACCAATATTGCCGGGGGTAAAATTGTTGCAAGCCCTATTGAGCCAAATTTCACCCATGTTTCTACTTGTAGAAAGTATCTGTTACTTTTTACATTCATGTAAAGCAATTCCTGGAAAAATAATAATTCAGTAAATATAAAATAATCAAGCAATTTTATATGCCCACGACACAAAACAATTGCTAAAGCTATCTTATCTGCTTCAGTTTTGTCACCAATATTTTATATTTTTCTCACCACACCTGAGCAATTGTCCTACTTATTTAATAATAATATTAGGGGAAAAAGTATGAAATTGTCATTTTATATTAAAGTAAATCTTTCACCGAAGTACCCTTAATATAATTGCCCTTAATATATATATACATTTCTGCCATCTCGAATAAAGATTGTGCATGTTTTTGCGATAGAAATCTACACATTTTATTATGGAATTTTGTACTGCAACCTAGGACCAAACTTTTTTTTCCATGTAGGACATTTCCAAATTCTGGTTAAACGGTAATCGATTTGGGCTTGGTGTGGCGATAACGGAGAATGACATATTATAGTTTCTATCTGCTGTTAATGATGCACCACTAGCTAACTTTTTTCTAATCTCTCATTTCTATAAATGTTAATTAAAACCAGGTAAATTCCTCTTTGCACATCAATTAATTTATATATATCAATTAATTAATAATCCCTCCAGAATTGATATTACAAGCTGTATATTCTGTGTTAGAACCACTATGTGTGTCAGAATTTGTATTTGAAAATTATTGTAATTATTAAGGTCTTCATTTTTAACTCAATTAATAAAAATATAAACAATCTAACAATACTATGTCATAAAATTCTTGAATTTACGATGTTATTATTTATGTAAATAAATATTATGTAAAATGTTTTAATTACAAATCTTGGACTAAGCAGTTAAATTTTAATTCAGAGTTGCCACTTCATTAAAACAATCCATAATTTCAATATAATTTTTATTATTTGATTTACTAATATTAATTGTTTGCTTCCCACATTTTTAACTAGATCCGGCGGTGCGCATGCTATATCGCAGCGCAACGCCTGGCAAGGTTGCCATGTAATGTTGGAAGGAGCTAAATGAAAAGGAGAAAAGTGTTACTTTTGTTATATCTTTAATTATACTGACAATTATCGTTTAACCAGTATTATTAGTATGCAATATACGCACATACGTGCACAAACATTGCCAGAAAAGTGTTTGTGTTTTATTTAAATTCTGTTTTACCACTTTTTAACCATTTGTTAAACTTGGAATAGTTTTGTGTGTTCTATAAAAATGAATAAATTAATACCTATTGTATTTTTATTATATGAATATCTTATTTATATATTCAGCGTGTGCTTTTTGTTGAAGTGAATAGTGACCGTGGAGTGACGATGTAGTGACGATGTAGTGGTGTGATTGTAAGAGGTGAAGAAGAGAGAGAGAGAAACCAACCATGAGATTAGTGGTAATGTATTTCTAATAACAAATAAAAAATAAAAAATAAACTGTGAAAGCCAACTCGTCTGCCAAGTAAAGCAAGCAACTATGCCAAATATTCCCCAATTTAAGTCGATTTATGGGAGAGGCCTATGGTCAGCATCAGACTTTTAATATACACTAATGACAAGACAAGTATCGAACCTATACGAGTATAGGTCGATCTTACTGCGAAAAGTAGGTCACACTCTGACCATACTCTAGAGTTCACAGTTCTTACTAGCTCAATATAATTCACTTACAAGAATAGTGTAGTGTATCCTTCACGTCAATATATATTAGTGTTAAGGTGGAATATTTGTCAGTATAATTAAAGATATAACAAAAGTAACACTTTTCTCCTTTTCATTTAGCTCCTTCCAACATTACATGGCAACCTTGCCAGGCGTTGCGCTGCGATATAGCATGCGCACCGCCGGATCTAGTTAAAAATGTGGGAAGCAAACAATTAATATTAGTAAATCAAATAATAAAAATTATATTGAAATTATTGACAAAAGAATTATTACGGGATGGACACACTAGAGAAGAGGCCGACATATTATTAAATTGAAGGAGATATTAACCGATACTATAGTCAACCAAATCTAAGAAATACCTTTTGACGTTTCACATTAATCGTTTCGCAATAACTTTGCTCAAGCGTACTCACGACATTTAAAATAACCTTTTCCGTAAATCCGAAGAATTATAAAGTTATGTATATTTCTTTACCTCGTGTATAGTTTTTATCACTAATTTAAATTCGCATCTTTAAAACAAAGCAAGATACTAAAAAATATCCAGTATCACCTTTTTTTACTTGACGTCGTTTCAATGATATGTCGCTATGTACCATACCGTAGTGTTTGGATCATTAAAATTCGGTACCCGGTTGACCGAGCTTTGCTCGGTAGTTTTCGCTCGGTTTTTTTTTAATTCGTGTGTTTTGGAAATAATATTTAGATACAAATTACATACTGATGAAATACGAATAATATTTTTTGATCTTAGCGACATAATAGAAAAACTGAACTGGTTATTTGAATAAAAAATCATGAGTGCAATTAGTTTAATTTAAATTATCGTATTTTCAAAAAAATACTAAATAAAGGGGTCGAAAAAATAGATTTCTCAAAGAAGAAAGGACCTTGAAAAAAAAAATTAAAAAAAGTCGGGTGACCGCCCAATATACCAATGAAGCTATTTGTAATCATTACTAAACTGTCAAAATTTAACTTCTTATTCTAACGATATTTATGCACGACGCAAAACGATGAGATACCTGCGTAGTACAACCAGCACGGGTTGAGCAACTCAGGGGCGGTGGGCGGAGCCAAGGGGGTCGCGTCCGGCGAGGTTCGTCAACTAGCGAGGGTGCATACAACAACACAGAAAAACAGCCGTAGTCTTGATTGTTGTATTTGTTAAACATGTATAGCTTATCTTCAATAATAAAAAGAATGATGTTGTAACTATGCAATAACTCTCCCAATAAAGGCATCGAATAAATAACGAGAGTTAGCATAGATTTTATAATTAAATTGTACTCTTATAGTTAAATTGTATCCTTATAGTTAAATTGTATTTAAAATTGTACTCTTATAGTTAATTTACCTTTGTTGCATATCACTTTTATTATATATTACTTTTCATACATATTAACATTCAGATAAATTACCTTTCGAGCAAAAAATAATTGTAACAGGGCATGTTATCGTGACGCGGCCGCGGAGCAAATGAAGCTACGCGTAGGGCGACACGACGTTTTATATTTATAGTGCTGAGGTGCGGGGCAGGGTTCTCAGCTTCAAAATTGTGAATTATAAAGTTAAAAACCTTTTAGAATGCAAAATAAGTATTGTGTACATAATAATGTAATAAGTAGATGTAAGAATATTGTATAGTTAAATATGATTGTAAAAAAATAAATGTTTTAAAGAAATAAAGAAAGGCGCGGGGGTGAGGCAAGGGTCCGCTGGCCAGCAGCGGCCGAATCATATAAAAGACGGGCCGGCCGGTAGGGTCGGCAGTCGCTCTCCAGCCACCGAAAAGGCACTACAAGAAGAAAAAGTACAAGTTCCTCCTCACCGCCGCTTGCCTCCTATATAAACAGTGAACAACGCGTTTTATTCATTTTTCGAACGGCGTTACGGCGATCCGTAACATTAATGGTCCTTCGAAGAGCCGAATTAAGAAGCAAACCTCAAGAACGAAAAAATATTATTGTGAAGAAAAATGGTGAATACGCGTAGTAACAGTGGAGAATCATCGAAGCGTCGCAAGGATGAACAGATAACCCAGGGGGCCACGGAAGAGGCCTCAGGGGGCGACTCGGCCGCTAGTGGCTCATCAAACACCACTAGCGAAACCACAACGGTCAGCGGTACGACCACTACCTCTGCGACCGATGAAACGACTACAACGGAAGAAACCCAGCAAGAAAGTGATCAAAGGTCGCAGCGCACACTAAAGCCGGGCGAGACTAGGTCACGCCGCTCCGTAGTCTCACGCAAGAGACTCCTCGCGGAGTTAGAGGCGAAAGAGCGGTTGGCCGAACTCAAGCTCGAGCAGGCCCGATTGCAAGCAAGAATGGAATTGCAGGAGATACATGTGCAGCGACTACAAGCAGAAGTCGGATCAACCGAGGACGAAGAGGAAGAAATAGAAGACGACTTAGCATCAGTGCGCATTAGTACATGGTTACAAGAAAAACCTACATCGCAGCCCGCGCCGCAACCCGCGCCGCAACCCGCGCCGCAGCCCGCACCGCAACCCACGTTGTACTTCACGTCGCAACCAGCACCGCAGATCGCACCACCCGTACTTCAACAGTATGCACCGCAATACGCTCCGCAACATACCGCGCCGCAGAAAGAAGACTATGTACAGGCGCAGCAACAAATCGACGTCGCTACCTTGGCCGCTGCTTTATCACAAGCAGTGAGAAGCACAAGGGAGCCGCCGAAATATTTGCAAGAGCTGCCCACATTCAATGGTAGCAGCAAAGAATGGCTCAGCTTCAAAACAACGTACGAAGAATCTTCAAAGTACTTCACGATGAACGAAAACATAGCGAGAATACGCCGAAGCTTAAAAGGGATAGCAAAAGAGGCCGCAAGCTGCCTACTTATAAGCCAATCAGACCCCAGAATAATAATAGAAGCTTTGGAAAGGAGATTCGGACGACCAGAAGCATTAATTCACTTAGAAATAGAGAAGCTGAAGCTATTTAACAAAGTCACGGACAATCCCAGGGAGCTATGCATATTCGCCAATCGCATAGCAAACGTAGTGGGCACCGTGGAAGCACTCAAGAAAGCACACTATCTGCATAGTCCGGAGATGACGCGAGTTATCACAGACAAACTCACGCCCATATTGAGAAGCAAATGGTACGACTATGCAGCCAGAAAGAAAGAGGATATCCCAGAGCTTAAGAAAATATCACTCTTCTTAAACGAAGAAGCGGATAAATGCAGCGCGTATGCCTTGCCGGAATTTATCACGGAGGACAACGAACCGAGAGAGCGAAGGCCGAGAAAAATAGAACGTGCCTTCGCCACAAGCAAGAAACAATATGAAGAACGCTGCCCTCAATGCAAACAAGAACACAAACTGCCCGATTGCAAGTCATACGCCGCTCTGTCCACAAATGACAGATGGGAAGTAGCAAAGAAGTATAATATCTGCTACCGCTGTCTACGAGGCAAACATCGCCGATTGCTGTGTAAAGCTCCACCGTGCGGAAAAGACGGATGCGTGATGAAACACCATAAATTGCTGCATCACGACAGAAAGGCCGAAACTGAAAAAGAACCCGCTATGGAAACCGCAACATCGGCAAAGGAGGTCATCACAACAACTCGACCATACAAACACCGCCGTGCTTACCTAAAGATTGCGCCCGTAACAATAAAGGGGCCGCTAAGCTGCGTCGAAACATACGCATTATTGGATGAAGGAAGCACAGTCACCTTAGTCGATGCCTCGATCGCTGACGTCATCGGCGCCGACGGTCCAGCCCACGCAATGTGGATACAAGGGGTTGGCTCGGAGGTGAAGCATGAGAAGAGCAAGATCGTCAGCCTTAAAATAAGAGGAAAGCACGCGCAAGAGGAACACAACATAGAAGCAGCGCGTACGGTAGAGCGGTTGGACTTCGCGCCAGAATCCGTGAATGAAAATCACTTGGAGAATTGCCAACATCTGCTGGATATCAAAGAGGATATCACCTACGAACGCGCCTCACCGAAAATACTAATCGGGCAAGATAACTGGCACCTCATAGTGTCTAGAAAACTGCGCGTCGGTCGTCGGGACCAACCAGTCGCCTCATACACCAACCTAGGCTGGGTTCTGCATGGCTGTCATAGCTCATTGACGTCGACGGTCACCTTCTGCGGCAGACTACATCAAAGGGAAGAGGCACAGCCAATAGAAGAAGAAATAAAAAATTATTTCAAATTAGAATCACTGTGCATCGAGCCGAGGAGACCTAAAGAAGATCCCGAGCAGCGAGCTATGCAAATATTGAGGGAGACCAGCAGGCGGTCGGCGGACGGCAGATTCGAGACAGGGTTGCTGTGGAAAGAAAAGGATTTCCAAATACCAAATAATTACAAAGACGCGGAAAGACGTCTGCACACTCTAGAGAAGAGGCTCGACCGAGACAGCACTCTCAAGCTACAGTACGAAGAACGCATACAGAACCTCTTCAACTCAGGTTACGCAGAGCGCGCGCCCATGCCACCGCCACAAGTAAAGACATGGTATCTACCACACTTCCCAGTCATCAACCCTGCGAAGCCTAACAAGCCGCCGAGATTGGTACACGACGCCGCAGCGAAGACAGCAGGAATATGTCTCAACGATATGCTTCACTCGGGGCCGGACTTATTACAATCATTGCCTGGAGTAATCATGAGGTTCCGACAGTATCCGTATGCAGTGAGCGCCGACATAAAAGAAATGTTTATGCAGATCAAAGTGCGCAAAGAAGATAGAGACGTTTTACGTTTCTTGTGGAGAGGCAAGCGGCGGGAGGGCCAACCGGAGGAATATAGGATGACATCGATCATCTTTGGAGCGACATCATCACCATGCACAGCATTATATATCAAAAATAAAAATGCTGAAGAACACTCAGAGGCATACCCGGAAGCTGCGGTCGCCATAAAAAGAAATCACTATATGGACGACTACTTGCAGAGCTTCCACTCTATCACGGAAGCTCAGCAAACTGTAAAAGCTGTCGATCACGTCCACAAACAAGCGGGATTCGTACTCAGCGGGTGGACATCGAACGAAGGAAAAACAATAGAAGAAATAACGACAGAGCATAAACAACACGACGCGACCGTGCGCCTGGGCGGAAAAGAAACTGAGAAGACGCTCGGCCTGCTCTGGCATGTACAAAGCGATCATATTGGATTTAATACAAACAACATGAAGATGCCGATCGACGTAAAAGAAAAACAACGCTTGCCAACTAAACGTGAAGCGCTGAGCATAATAATGGCATTATTTGACCCGCTGGGGTTAATATCACCAGTGACCACCCCAGCGAAGAGAATATTCCAAGACACATGGCGTTACAAGGCGGAATGGGACGACCCTCTGCCAATAGAGTTAAAAGAAAAATGGGAAGGCTGGATTACTTCACTTCACGCCCTAGAACAACTGAGGATACCACGATGCTACGATTACAACCCAGTGTCGACGCGGCAACTACACACCTTCGTCGACGCAAGCGAGGAGGCCTACGCAGCCGCCGTGTATTGGAGAACGGAGCGAGCAGACGGCAGCGTTAACATATCATTGGCCGCCGCCAAGAGCCGCGTGACACCACTAAAACCAGTCTCCATACCACGGCTCGAGTTACAAGCGGCACTACTGGGAGCTCGTCTTGCGCAGACCGTGATCAGTGAGCACGATGACGATATAGCGGGCAAGACATACTGGTGCGACTCTCGTACTGCACTAGTGTAGATAAGGTCGGAGCCCCGCGCGTACAAAGCTTTCGTCGCTCATCGCCTGGCGGAAATAGAAGATACGACCAAAAAGAACGAATGGCGTTGGCTACCGTCCAAAGAAAACGTGGCAGACGACGCGACCCGAACCACGCCAGAAAGGTTCGACGAGTCGCACCGGTGGTTCCGAGGGCCCCCGTTTCTACAACGTCCACCGGCCGAATGGCCGCAGGAAGAAAAAACAACGCAATACGACACTGGGGAAGAACGAGAAATATGTAACATCACAGTTAAAAGTGAAGACTCGCCAACAGCACATCTGCCACAAATAGAAAGATTTTCAAAATGGATTCGCCTCATAAGGGCGACAGCGAGAGTCCTCTTATTCATCGACATGTGCAGACCAAACAAGCACGTGGTGAAGGCTGGGCGTAAACGCAACAAAGCAAGACAAGATAGCGACCCTGGCTGGCAAAGAACAAACCGACGCAATACCCCCACCAAAGAAAAAAGGGCAACACCTACTGTCTCATCGCTTGTAGGAATACCAGCCGCTTATCATGTAAGAGCCGAACAACTGTGGGTGCAAGCCAGTCAGCGGGAAAGCTTCACGAAGGAGCTCAAGAGGATCACCAACGGAAGTGTTCCAGGAGGCGACGACAAACTAGGCCACCTGAGCACATACGTCGACGAAGAGGGGACCCTACGCCTCAGAGGTCGAATAAAAGCAGCATCAGAAGTAGAGGAGGACACGTACGATCCTCCCGTACTAGACGGGAAGCACGCATACACTCGTCTGTACATAGCACACGTACACGAGAGGTTGCATCACGGAGGCGTAGAAACAGTCGTGAACGAATTAAGACAGAGATTGTACATAAGAAAAATACGTCCAGTAGTAAAGACTGTCATCAAAGGCTGCCTACCGTGCCGTCTAAGAAAAGCCAAGCCTGCATCACCGTCTACAGGAAACCTGCCGTCCGCACGCCTCGCTCATCACGCACGTCCGTTCACATACACAGGACTGGACTACTTCGGGCCAATAGAAGTCACAGTGGGACGACATCGTGAAAAACGCTATGGCGCGTTATTTACCTGCATGACCTCACGAGCAATACACATAGAGGTGGCCCACTCATTAAGCGCCGACTCAGCTGTGTCAGCGCTTAGGCGCTTCATGAGCAGAAGAGGATGCCCAAAAGAAATCTGGAGTGACAACGCTACGTGTTTCAAGGCAGCAGACAAGGAGCTGGCCGAAGCAGCACTCGCAGCCCTCGAGAACGAAACCACATGTCAACAAATTGTGTGGAAGTACATACCACCATCAGCACCATTCATGGGCGGCGCCTGGGAGCGAATGGTTCGCTCCGTGAAAGAAGCCCTACGCATCACCCTCAACGAACGCTATCCCAGTGACGAGACACTGGTGACCCTGCTTGCCGAGGTCGAAAACACAGTCAATTCGAGACCTCTTACACACGTCTCAGTTGACCCAGGAGACCCGGAAGCCATCACGCCGAATCACATCCTCATCGGTCCCAACTCACACGTACCTGCACCGGGACACTTCAGCGAGAGCGACGTGACGGCCCGCCAGCAGTGGAAACGAGCTCAAGCCCTAGCCGACGTGTTTTGGCGAAGATGGGTGAAGGAATACCTGCCCCTACTCCAACACCGGCGGGAGCCCAGCAGCGTAGGTGCATCACCGAAGATTGGAGACCTGGTCATCATTTGTGACTCCAATCTAACGCGCAACATCTGGCCCAGGGGAAAAATAAGCAACGTATATCCTGGCGTCGACGGAGAGGTACGAGTAGTGGACATAACCACTAGCAGTGGACATGTACTTCGAAGACCAACAAAGAAGATCGTCGTGCTACCAGAGGGATCGCAGCGTGGCGACGGCGGGAGAATATGCACGACGCAAAACGATGAGATACCTGCGTAGTACAACCAGCACGGGTTGAGCAACTCAGGGGCGGTGGGCGGAGCCAAGGGGGTCGCGTCCGGCGAGGTTCGACAACTAGCGAGGGTGCATACAACAACACAGAAAAACAGCCGTAGTCTTGATTGTTGTATTTGTTAAACATGTATAGCTTATCTTCAATAATAAAAAGAATGATGTTGTAACTATGCAATAACTCTCCCAATAAAGGCATCGAATAAATAACGAGAGTTAGCATAGATTTTATAATTAAATTGTACTCTTATAGTTAAATTGTATTCTTATAGTTAAATTGTATTTAAAATTGTACTCTTATAGTTAATTTACCTTTGTTGCATATCACTTTTATTATATATTACTTTTCATACATATTAACATTCAGATAAATTACCTTTCGAGCAAAAAATAATTGTAACAGGGCATGTTATCGTGACGCGGCCGCGGAGCAAATGAAGCTACGCGTAGGGCGACACGACGTTTTATATTTATAGTGCTGAGGTGCGGGGCAGGGTTCTCAGCTTCAAAATTGTGAATTATAAAGTTAAAAACCTTTTAGAATGCAAAATAAGTATTGTGTACATAATAATGTAATAAGTAGATGTAAGAATATTGTATAGTTAAATATGATTGTAAAAAAATAAATGTTTTAAAGAAATAAAGAAAGGCGCGGGGGTGAGGCAAGGGTCCGCTGGCCAGCAGCGGCCGAATCATATAAAAGACGGGCCGGCCGGTAGGGTCGGCAGTCGCTCTCCAGCCACCGAAAAGGCACTACAAGAAGAAAAAGTACAAGTTCCTCCTCACCGCCGCTTGCCTCCTATATAAACAGTGAACAACGCGTTTTATTCATTTTTCGAACGGCGTTACGGCGATCCGTAACAATATTGTAGCAGTTTTTCATTGCCTAAAAACACGGACAAAAAGACGTTTTCTAAAAATAAATCCTAGCTAGATAGATTTATTGCCCCCGAAACTCCCTGCACACAAAATTTTATGAAAATCGTTGGAGCCGTTTCCGAGATTCCGATTATATATATAAATATACAAGAATTGCTCGTTTAAAGGTATAGGATTGTTATGTGAATAATCGGCAAAAATATTCAGATAATTGGTAAAAATATTCAAATAACGGAATCGTTATTTTTGTAATGTATGATTTGTTCAACTTAATTTTATTTTAAAATTCATCAATCATGAACAAAACAAGTTTTTTTTTAAATTTGTGAACGCAAATTTGTGAAAGCAAAAAAATTCATGTTTATAATTCGTAATTTCAATCTTCCGCCATTTCGGGAGCTTACTATGCGTAATTTTGTGTTTGTCTTCTTATTTTGTTGCTCAGCTTTAACTTTTTGGACTATTTCTTATATATTCGTTGAAGCATGTACCTATATCACAAAGGATGATTGGACAAAAGTGGTATAAAGAACAAAAAAAATTGATTATTGATGACTTTGAAAGAGACATTAATTTTGACTGCATTATCGAAAATCAAATAATAATCTAAACAACGACACCTCAACTAGTTGTACTGAAAGTGATTGAATAAATTTATTTTTAATCTAGTTTCAATCTTAATTTTTTATAAATGTGCCTCTAGAAATAAGCAGTAACAATAAATAAGAAGAAACTGTTCAATCTTGTTTTTTAAATTATGCGTTTTTTGTTTATTCTGGTATTATTCAAACCAAACTGTAAATGATTATCAACTCTAAATAATCTACTCTAAAAATTTTTGTATGTTTTCATTATCATATATCATATGTTGGCATACTTGGTGCAATAAGTCTGACAGCTGTCAAAATGTATTTCTTAGATTTGGTTGACAATAACGAAGATAAAGATATGAAGTAAAATATATACAAATCAACGAAAGCAAGAAGATAAATATTTCATCAAGCTTATAATTTACGAAAAATAAAATAAATTGCAACCCAGCAGCCTCAGTAAAAAAGAACAAAGAAGAAAGTAAGAGGTAATTTCGCACCTGTGTGATTTTAAGTTCCAATTTAAAACTTTACTAATTAGAGATTTTTTGTTGATTTTACTATTTATATTAAAAATAAGTGGTAGACAATGTAGTAGGTTTACGTGATAGAGCCATGCTGCAGTTATATTAGTACTCGTAGTATAGTTGTAGCACGAATGGGTCGGCTTACGGGAAGGACCACGCTCTCAGTACCAGCGTAAAATAGTAGCTTAATGCTGCTGTGTTTTGTATGGTGAGTAAAGAGAACCGGAGACCCTTTTTACTGGAAACGAGGCATTCCATCTTAGTCTTCACGGGTGACAACGCACATGCATTTTGATTCGTAATCGAGGATAGATGTAGATGTCTATGGGCCACAGCAATCACTTACCATCAGGTGGACTGTGTGCTTGTTTGTCACCCTATCCTATAAAAAAGTAAGGTGTTAAATGTCTTGTATTTAAAATACTTATGATCGTGATAAACGCATCCGCGTTTTCATCCGTATTATTTATTTATTTATTTTATTCTTTATTGCACCAAAGATTTTGTACAAAAGGCGAGCTTAATGCTATATGGCATTCTCTACCAGCTAACCTTGGGTAGAACAGAGAGTGAGTTATGGGCAGTAAAGTTGTCATGATCTCATTCAATTCAAAATGTACATGCTACACATACATAAAATATATATACTTACACACACATATATATATATATATATATATATATATATATATATATATATATATATATATATATATATATATATATATATAGTGGACCCAAATTTGTTGGTTACGGATATATTCGTATAGTTTTCTTTTAAACACGTTTTTAGCAGGTATTATGCGCAGGTCAACAGGCAATTTGTTCCAGAGGGAGATGGAAGTTAATGTGAAAGAATTTGCCATAAACCCAGAATGGTGGAGAGGAGTAGACAGTAATAAATTGTGTGAAGACCGGAGATTGAGAGAATGAGTGTCACTACGGAATTGGAATCTTTCTTTTAGGTAAAGGGGTGAGGAAGAATCATTAAGAACTGAAAACAGAGAGGACAGCATTCGAAAATCTCTGCGCTGGCGTATAGTCAACCACTTTAATTGGGAGCGAAATTCTGATACGTGATCGTGTTTGCGCAGACCAAAGATGAATCGTATGCAGTTGTTAAGTAACCTGTCCAACCTGCTTAGCAGCTCCTGAGAGATATTAGTAAGACAAACATTGGCATAGTCAAATAATGGAAGAATTAGAGATTGGATGAGTAGAAGCTTAGTTGAAGGAGGCAGAAAGAACTTAAGACGATAGATGGAACGAAGTATGCCTATGACTTTACGACAAATCTCGGACACCTGTAACCTCTAACTAAGGGTCGGGTCAATAATTAAACGCAGATCCTTGATACTAGTGCGGAAAGGTATTACACAGTTTTCGTAGCAAATGGATGGGAGATCAGGAATGTTAAGTTGTGACACCGATCGACGACTACCAATGATAATAGCCTGGCATTTACTGGGATTTACCGTTATACCAAATCGCTGTGACCAGTCTGAAATGCGTTGTAATTCCTGATTAATAGCTGCAATAGCGGTAGCAATTTCAACAGAGGAGGCTTGTGAGTATAACTGAAGATCGTCAGTATAGAGGTGGTAAGAACATTGAAGGTGGGTAGTTAGAAGATTGATAAACAACGAAAACAAGAGAGGAGAGAGAATGCCGCCTTGCGGTACCCCTAGATATAGATCGCACCAGTCGGAAAAATCCTGACCAGCCCGAACAGCCTGCTGGCGACCGCGAAGATAAGAGGAAAACCAGTTCAGTACTGACGGGGAGAAGTTTAGGCGTGAAAGTAATCCAAGGAGTAAGTCGTGATCGACACAGTTAAATGCGTTTGAAAAGTCAGTAAGGACCAGAACAGTCAAACATGACCTCTCCATGCCCTCTCTAAAATCTTCTGTAACCTGAAGTAACGCTGTGGTGGTACTATGTTCCGGGCGGAAGCCAGATTGATATGTACTAAGGTAGTTGCATTTCGAAATGAAAGAGGTGACTTGTTTGTGTACCAATGATTCAAGGGCTTTGGAAAGAAACGGCAGTATAGAAATAGGTCTAAAATGGGAGGGTAGGGATGGATTGGGTACCTTCGCAAGAGGCAAGATAAAAGCTTTTAGCCATAACTTAGGGAAAATACCAGTAGAGAGTGAGAACTGGAGTAATAATATCGAGTATGAGAAGTATCATAGATCTACTCACCTCATCATATCCGGTTGCGGAAGATTTTATTGAAAGTATGGCCTTTCTAGTATCATCGTCAGTCACTGAACTGAAGTCGAAAGAATTACATGAAAACAAAGGCATGGAATTAAGTTCCTGGAGAGTCGTAGCTTTGGTGGTTGACCACATGCAGACGTGATGCAGAAGAGAAATGTGTATTCAAGTCATTGAGTGAAATATTTGGGATTAGAGATTTGGAATGTGATTTTCCAAATCCCAGGGATTTAAGGAACTTCCATATATCTGCAGAAGAGGAGTTTGAAATACTATTGTGGAAGTAGCGGCATTTGGCTGTTCTTACCACCTGATTACAGCAGTTTCGTGCTCGCTTATATTGTTGAAAGGTAGTACTGTCCCGATTCTTTTTAAAAACGTGAAAAGCTCGATCTCTTCTTCTCATTGCTCTACGCACTTCGTCAGTTATCCACGGTGCAGGAGGTCGGCGTAACCTGACTGCTTGAACTGGTGCGTGCCTATCGAACAGGTTGAGAATTTGGGTGTTCAAATGAGCAATTTTGTCTTCCATATTATTTGCATCCAGCAATGGGCCCCATTCTATATTCTTAGCATCGCGGTGTAGTCGAATGGTTTCCGTAATTCCGTAAATACACAATCACTGGCTTTGGCTTGGGAGGCTTTAATTTATACGACATGACCAAAAGATCATGTCGAGAAAACGCGGGAACAGCCAGTTGATCATGATATAAAACATGATCCGCTGAACTAGTGCAAATGGTGTCTAACCATGAATCTTCGGTATCCACGTTGTGGTGAGTTGGACCAGATGGTAGAATATAGAGATCTGCCGAGTCTATGATGGCTTTAAGTTTGCGACTCTGAGGAGAATCCTTTAGCAAGTTGGTATTGAAATCACCCATTATTATAATATGTTTGTTATCAGTGCTGATGGAGTCGATTACCGATTCAATATGGGAAAAATAATCAGTTGAAGGAGGGCAGTAAACAACTCCGAGCATGACCCTCAAACCCTTAATTTTTACTTCTAGAAATAGGTACTCAGCAGATCCTCTATATTCTGATGGTGATATTGCAATGACATCATATGCATATTCCGATCGCAAGTAAATGGCTACGCCACCTCCAACTTTGCCAGTGCGATCAGAACGTATAAGTACAAATCCAGGAAGACTGTACAACGTGGAGGATAGGGAGGGTTTTAGCCAGGACTCTGAGATAAGTAGAGCATGGATGTATGACGAGAAAAATGTGTCAAGTAGATCTGAGTAATAGGCAGGGATGCTTTGCGCATTTATATGGCATATATTTAAACAATTTGTAGAGGCAAATTTCGTGTGCAAATAATTACCCACGTTATCGATAAAAGAATCGTCTGCGGGTGAGGTAATGTTAAAAGAAGAACATGCAGAATAAAATGAGTCTACATCCGATGACATTTAATCTATTATTATTAATAATAGTAAAAAATAAATATATAGGGTATATGTAATAATAAATAATGTTGTATAATATATGTATTGTATACTTTTTTTATAGAAGAGGGGGCAAACGAGCATGCGGCTCACCTGATGTTAAGTGACTACCGCCGCCCATGATCAACTGCAACACCAGGAGAATTGCGGGTGCGTTGCCGGCCCTTTAGAAAGGAGTAAGCTCCTTTCTTGAAGGTCCCCAGGTCGTATCGGTCCGGAAAAATCGCCGGTATTAAACTATTCCACAGAGAGGTCGTACGTGGAAGAAAACTCCTTGTGAAACGTACAGTGGTGGACTGCCAAGCATCCAGATGGTGTGGATGGTATCGGGACGTTTGCCGTGTAGTGCGATCATGAAATTTGGCGGCTGGGATTAATCCGAACAATTCCTCAGAGCACTCCCCGTGATAGATGCGATAAAATACGCAAAGAGATGCAACATCTCTTCGCAGCGCCAGTGAATCGAGCCGATCGGAAAGCACTCGGTCGTCGACGATTCGAGCCGCTCTGCGCTGGATGCGGTTAAGTGGAAGGAGCTGGTACTGGGGAGCCCCAGCCCAGAGATGGGAACAGTATTCCATGTGAGGCCGAACCTGCGCCTTGTAAAGTTGCAGGCGGTGTGCCGGCATGAAATACTGTCCCGCTCTGCTGAGCACGCCAAGCTTTTTAGAGGCCAGTTTGGCCTTTCCTTCCAAGTGACCACGAAACTGCACGTCACTCGATATGTCGACGCCGAGGATTCCGATACTGGCTGAGGCAACAAGGGGAGTGCCTTGAAACTGAGGGGATACGACAAAGGGGTTCTTTTTAGCGGTTAACGCGCAAACTTGTGTCTTCTGGGGGTTAAACTGGACTAGATTTAGTCGTCCCCAATCCGAGACTCTGTTCAGCAAAGACTTGACTTCAGACACAAGTTTGTCCCGGCACTCGGAGACGTTTTCCCGAGAAATATTGGCTCGGCCGGTGTAAAGAGCATCACCAGTGCTGTCATCTGCATAGCAATGAATGTTACGGGTATGCAACATATCATTGATATGCAGAAGAAACAGCGTTGGCGATAGCACGCAGCCCTGTGGAACACCAGCATTAATAGGCTTGCAATCGGAGCTTGCACCGTCTACAACGACCTTGATGCTCCGATCTGCAAGAAAGCTGGTGATCCAATTGCACAATTTCTCGGGAAGCCCATAGGAAGGGAGCTTCGAAAGAAGCGCTTTGTGCCAAACCCGATCGAAGGCCTTCGCAATGTCCAAACTAACGGCCAATGCCTCCCCCTTGAACTCTACTGCCTCCGCACATCTGTGAGTGAGGTAGACCAGAAGATCACCAGCTGACCGACCACGGCGAAAACCGTATTTGCGGTCACTAATCAGCTGGTGATCCTCAAGGTACCTCATGAGCTGGCAGTTTACAATGGACTCCATTGTTTTGGAGAACAAGGAGGTGATGGCGATTGGCCGGTAGTTGGACGGGTCTGAGCGGTCGCCTTTTTTAGGGATCGGGTGGACGAAAGCCGTCTTCCATGATTTTGGGACTACGCCTAGGGAGTAGGAGTACCGGAAAAGACGCGTTAAAACCGGTGCCAACTCGGGAGCACACGTCCTCAGCACAATTGGGGAGATTCCGTCAGGCCCACTCGACTTGTGGATGTCCAGGGAGAGGAGTGCTTTGCGAACCGAGCGCTGTGTGAACTGCACTTCCGGCATGGAGCACTCACACCGCGGGATGGTCGGCGGCGTACTTCCCCCGTCATCGAGAGTCGAGTTAGACGCAAAGTAGGAGCCTAGAAGATCGGCTTTCTCCTTTGCAGTATGGGCCAGTGAGTCGTCCTCCCTGTGCAGAGATGGAAGAGATGGCTGACAGAAATTCCCCTGGACAGCCTTGGCGAGAGACCAGAATGCACGGGTTCCAGAAGGAAGGCGAACTAGTTTCTCGCCAATTCTGCCTATGTGCTCTGACTTTGCCTTGGCAATGACTCTTTTGAAGGACCTAGAGGCGGAATTATACTTCTGTTTTAGAGCGCTGGTGTTTACATCCCGGGACGCTGATGCATCAACCCAGGCTTGGTAGCACTCCTGCTTATAGCATGATGCTATTTTACAGGAGCGACCAAACCATGGCTGAGATTTGCCTCCAATGGGCACCACAGAGGAAGGAATAAAAAGTTCCATACCCTGAAGTACCACATCAGTAACAGAATCCGCAACGCGGATATCATCCGGCGAGAAGCAAACCCGCCCCCAAGGGTAGGATGCAAAGAAAGACCGCATCCCATCCCAATCGGCTGACCTATAGTGCCAAACACGGCGGCAGCCTGCAGAATGCAACCGCGATTTCAGCGTGAGTGGCACAACACTCCGGACCAGACAATGGTCCGAGGAGCCTAAAGGGGCGTCGACGGAAATCTGATATCCGTCCGGGTGAGAGGTCAGTAGAAGGTCCAACAGGGAAGGTGCATGATCCTCCACATCTGAAATCCGCGTAGGCGAACTAACCAGTTGTGTCAGACCATATGCCAAGGCAAAATCATAAACAGATCTCCCCGCATGATCGGTTAAACGTGAACCAAGCCATTCGGCGTGATGGGCGTTAAAGTCGCCGAGGATCACGATCTCTGCGGAGGGGATCTGCTGTAGCAACGAATCTGCAGCCATTTGGACCTGGTCGAAGAGTCGGTCTGTTTTGGCATTACCGCTATGGGACCTATAGAGGCACCCGTAGACGCGCGGATGGTCGTCGCTGTCTACGCGTAGCCAAAGGATGGACAGGTCCGAACCTTCAAGTCTGCCGAGGCTTCGAGAACAGATGTCCTCTCTGACGTAAACGCAAACTCCACATTATATATATTACATATACTAAATACTATATTTATGAATATAAATATTAAAATAATGAAACTATTATGAAATATAAAAAGTTAATTAATCACTATTTGTTTTACCTGCCGGTCTGCCTTAAAAATAAAACATTGCCTTAAAAATAAAATAGAACATATAAAAAGAAGATTAGCAGAAATGTTTTAAACAGTCCCATGAAACAGCAATGATGTCTTACTCATATTTCACTTGGTTAAATTAAAATATAATTAATGTTGTGCTCATCTTCTATACAACAAAGGACAATAGAAAGACATATATTATAATGTTAATGACTAACTTAAGTGAGCGATAAACAACAATTATAAGTAAGGCCGTGATCGTTTACTATTTTACATTTATACAAGACACAAGAGTATATTGTACATTTAATTTAAAATATATTAATAATTATGAAAAGATTAAACTGAGAATAAAACGCTACAATTGAATACCATCTAATGGTTAAAATACGGAAATTATATGACAAATGAAACGAAGACATGGCTTAAAAACCAAGAATCCAGGCCAATGTCTTGATAAAAATAATTGTATGATATTGACGTTTGACTATAACATAGATAGTATCCTCTTAGTAGTCTGTGAACATAAATTGCTATGATAAATTGTTACCTACTGTATTTACTGTATTTCGTACCAAATATGTACTACAATAATATTTCGTACGGTGAACGTAAAATTAAAGCTTACTGTCAGCACCGAAATCATAAAATGAAATCGAAAAAGTTATAAATACAGCAAGAATGATGCTGATCGTAAAGTGCAATGCCATTATGTACAGACTAGGAAACAATTACGATAAATCACAACTTCTTACTGATTGCACGCTTCGAAGTAGTTGTTGACCTGGATTTAGATCCTTCTTTTTTGGGAATGACATCTGAGGCTGGAAGCGAGGTAGCCCGTTCTACGTCAGCTTTGTGTTTGGCTGTCAGCTTCTCTAGATCATTTGTTGTAAATACTTTGTAACGGGATCCAGTAGGAAGCTTGACATTGATCACCCCGTCCAAGGTCCACACATTCCTAATGCCGAAGTGCCTGCGGGCCTCTAAGAATAAAGACTGCCTCATTCGTGTTAGATATTCTGACAACACATATGGGCTACCCATGAGCAAAGCCTTCTTGGCCCATATCTCCCGACGTAATGGAGCATCTTCAAATTTTATGAGAATCGGACAAGGGCGGCCATTAGATATTGTGCCAAGACGATGACATACCTGCAGCGACTGACTAGAACAATTTTTGATACCAAGATCCTTCGTGATGACTGAAGCTACCAATTCGCGGACATTCTCATTGGTGTTCTCGACCACTCCTCCCAGCAGCAGAAACTTCTTTCTGTGTCTACTTTCAATGGCATCCACATTAACAATTAGATGGTTAATTTGCTGGCGCAGTAATGTAAATGTTGAATAAACAAAATTCTTGAAGTTGATGTAGTCAGAACTTAGGTCCTTCAGGCTTAAGTCCTTTGATGACCCCTCTAGTCTCGCTTCAAACTCATTCAACCTCTGATTAAGTGTCTTCTCTAGTGATACTTGTGTTTTAAGTACTTCAAATATGTTTTCCATACTGAGATGTTCTTTAAGTATTGTACTCAACTTGAAGTTCGTAAGAAAAGCAGCCTATGGCAGATATTTAATTTATTGCATATATGATATTTTAGTTGATACTTAACAAATATTAAATACTGTACACAATGAATAACTAAAATAAATAAATAAAATTACAGAGATGCACAAAATTTAGTTGTTACTTTTTTCACACCTACCCGAAAAAAAAAGTCCGTAATCGAGGATAGATGTTGATGTCTATGAGCTACAGCAACCACTTACCATCAGGTGGACTGTTTGCTCGTTTGTCAACTTGTCTATCTAAGCTGTAATTAATTATTAGACAATTCACGATACAAATGATTTTTCAATATTTTTATTGCTGTATCTAAAAAAAACAAACATAATGGAATATTAAAAATCATGGTAAGTTTTAAGCACTTTTTAAACCACGATTTTAAATTCACTGTTATTATTGTTTAATAATATAGTTTTTATTACTGTGGTCTGCAAAAAATTAAAGAAATATTTTTTTATGGGATAATTGCGACAAACGAGTACACAGTCCACGTGATGGTAAGTGGTTACTGCGGCCCATAGACATCAACATCTATCCTCGATTACGAATCAAAATGCAGATGCGTTGTCACCCGTGAGGACTAAGACGGAATGCCTCGTTTCCAGTAAAAAGGGTCTCCGGTTCTCTACACTCATCATACGAAACAAAGCAGCATTAAGCTATTATTTTACGTTGGTATTCTGTGAGAGCGTGGTCCTTCCCCGGTCGAGCCGACCCATTCGTGCTACTACTATACCGGTAATATAGCTGCAGCATGGCATTTTAACTTACTTAAATTTACATTGGTTTATTAATAATATTATTAATGAATAAATATGAATTTTTATTATCAATAAAAATCATATTTTCTTGTTAAGCTGTTACTTTTTCCCTTTTATACGACAGTAAACAAATCTTAATAAGTTAAATGTATTTAAATAATACAAGTTTTTACGGATTTTATCGCGTATTTTTTAACTTTTTTATAAACCCAACGTTTCGACTTCTTTAATGCACCAATGATCACAGGGAGACTGAGGTGTTCAACGTCCAGATGCCATAGTTAACCGCGGTTATAACACATTAAAATTTTTAATTCTTGTTCCGATCTACACAGTATGATCTTATAGTATCTTGAAGTTTTGCATTTGCTTGGGTTGGGATTTAATTTTATTAATTATAGGATCCCAAGCAGATGGTAGCGCCCAGCCATCTTCTCTATTAAAATTACGATGTTTTTTGATTTCAATAGCCTCGCAAATCACAGGATCGCCCCCGTCTCTACATTGGATTTGTTACACCACAAATTCTCGCTAAAGAACACCGATTCCTTCCGACACAGAAATGTGGCATCTGAACAAATTAATTTCATAATCTATATTCCATGACACGATATAGCGTCTTAGGAATGATTTGTTTTATTATTAATATATAATATTTTTTATTGGTTAAGTATCTTATTAACCGATGAAAAGTAATTCCTTGGTTTTTACTGACATTTCTTGAATTTTTGTGCATATTTTTATCAAGAGATATTTTTTAAAGCAACACAACACGTGACAACTCTACAAGCGCATAGCGAGTGACTAATTAAAATGCGGTGTAAGCACCGCAGTTGAATGGAATAGAGTAGCTGAATGCGGTGTCGTCGCCTCTAGTACGTAGTACCTACATAATATCTCAATGGATGTCATCAAAAACATAACTTGTACTTTTGTTCATTTTAATATGCAATGTAGTAATTTATTTTCGGTTTTATATTGTTTGAACATTGACACCATAAGCTTTTAACTACTATAACTCATTATTTTCTCGTAAAATAATACTTGTGTGGATTACGAAAATATTTACTTCGTTAATATGATTGTAAAACTCCTATTATGTATAAAATTAATTAATAAATTTTTGTTGTGGTCATTTTGAGCCTCATTCCATGACCGAAAATTATGTACTGGTACCCAAATATTACACGAGTCTATATGATATTTGTAAAAGATGTGAGTGAAGTTTTGGACTAGGTCAATGAGACGTAACTATGAATGAAAGATATTGATAGTAATATGTAAGTGAAAAGTGTAACACAGGTAGTAAAAATCATCGGAGGTTAGCACATATAATCAGCTTGATCAGCTAAGAGTTTGGAAAATCTAATAAACGATTATTTTTTAAGGTTTTTTGAATATTATAAAAAGCGAGATGAGAATTTATTATAAATTTTGTATGAATATTGTCCATAATGTTGATCATGTATGTACGTGAGCCGTGTACGTGAAAGAAATGACACAAATATGTCATGAATAGCTTAAATGCTAGGTATCGATAAACATGGAAAATAAATAGTGATTAACTAATACTGGAGTAAATATATGAAAAAAATTAAAATGTAAAAGAATATGAAAATTAAAAGAATATTTTATATATTATTATTGTCCTGACTAGATAAGTGGTAGGTATAGCAACAAAATGATTAAGGATACGAATAAACAATATTGTAAATTTTCGTGAAAATAAAAACATAATTTTATGTTATACATAATAATGCCTGATTATGTTAATCATACTACTGAGACTATGCATTTTTACATGCTAGATATGTGTTAGATTATATTTGTAATAACGATATTAATATTGCTTAGAATAATTTTAAGAGTTTATTTTAAGGATTGATAAAGAAATAAAGCATATTTTTTATTTTTTGTCGATGTGTGTGGTGTAGTGTAGTGACACCCCCACGTTAATATATATTAGTGTTAAGGAAGAATAATTAGGCAGTATAATTAAATTTATAACAAGAGCAACAAGTCTCCTTTTCATTAAACACCTTTAAAACTTTACACAAGACTCACCTGACAAAGAACCAAGAAAATCGTGGCATAAACTATGTATCCCCAAATATTTGGATTTAACCAAATAGGCGCAATTCTTTCCGTATCCTTGTAAAAGAATACGGCAACAATAAATAAGGTTAAAGATGAAACAAATAAAGAATAGAAAGCGATAATTGTGTAAAAGAACGGCAAAAGCGCCTTCCATTTTAAGTAAAGAAAACTTTCTAGTAATGGATGGACAAGTAGCCTTTTTTGCCCATATCTATTCCCTGTTTTAAGGAGAGCTTCGATCACTTTCATTTGTTCTATTTCATAAGTGGTTGGCATTAGAATTCTGTAGTCAATCTTGATCTCACAACTAGAGTCCTGGAAACTAAGACAGTTAGTTGAAATATAAGAATTAAATATGCCTTCCAAAAACTCTGTAGGTTTCGAAAGGTTATTAATTATCATGTCAATAGCCGTTCTTCTGTATTTCTTCGGACCTTCAGTATATCCAGATAAATCTGCACCCTCTTGAAGTAAAAGATTAATAACCTCACGACTGCCATGGTGACTGGCACTATGAAGAGGAAACCATCCCATGCTGTTTACTTCATGAATAGTTGTTTTATCAAACCTTAGTATAACTTTAGCTACTTCTGCGTGGTTTTTCACAGCAGCTATATGTAAAGGAGTGGAAGATTGCTCAGGGTTGCTTGTGGTTCTCAGACGCACATCTGCGTTCTTTGATAAAAGAAGTTTTACACATTGAACGTGATTATTGAAAACAGCGAAATGTATAGGCCCATATCCTCGTCTATCACTAGCAGTTAAGGAATTGATCATAACTTGAGTAATATCATCATTGAACTCCAGAAGAGTCTTTAGTATTTCCAACAAGCCATTTTCTGCTGCAACATGAAAAACGTTGACATCGCCTGGCAATGTTATTTTTATTGAAGCGCCCTCTTGAAGCATAGTAAAAACACACTCATGATGCCCACGTGTAATAGATTTAAATAGTGGCGTTTCACCTTTTTCATTTTGACAATCTATGAAGTCTTTTTGTTTAGCTACGCTGAGGATTTCTGTTAATACGTCTAAATTTCCAAGGGCAGCTGCTGAGTGAATTGGCGTTTCTCCATCATTTGCCTGTAAGTGTTTTTAAAAGTTGATTATTTTAGTTTACATAAATATTTAGTAGTAATTAATAGTTATCTGATTAACGTTGTTTCACTAATAAATTGTAGAAAAATAACAAGTAAAAAATAAAAAAATATATCGGAACATTACCTTCATAGTTACATCAGCGCCAGCCTCCAGTGCTATGCAAACGCCAGGTACCCAGGCTGCTTCTACCGCTGCCTGAAGAACAGTGTGTCCTTCTTTGTCTTTTACGTCTACCATAGCCATGAACGGATCTGCATCTTTGTAACTATAATTAGCCAAAATCTAAAAATGTGATATTAAATACCTATCATCAATAAACAAGAAAAGTGCGATAGCGTAGTGATTGCGGCAAATCTTTCAAATACTCGGAGCAGATGATAAAATCCAACTCAGGCCTGCTGTAAGCTAATAAATAATAAGAAGATTCCAACATATTACCTAGATAATTTATTTTACATAATACATCTGCATTGACCGTGTAGTGGTGGTGTAGTGATATCTAATACCCAATATCATCCTGTGGGTGTCATAAGAGGTGATTGAGGGAAACAAATTAATATGGAAAAAGGCAGCATCGTCTTCCTGATATAAAAGTGATAAAAGCTGCAGTTCTTGAACTACCTAGCAAGGCTATAAATTATATATATATATATATATATATATATATATATATATATATATATATATATATATATATATATAGCTAGGGCTATGATCAACATAAGACAATTTATGGAGGAGGAACATTTTCAGAAGAGTTCTTTTGATTTTGAAGGGTGTAAAGTGTTTAGGGTGTAAATCTTAAACAAATCAAACATTCTCTAATACGTAATAAGAACATAAATTTAATGAAAAATCCTAGCTAAAAATCGCTTATTTATTTTTATCGCAATTATCAATCAAATCGACAATTTTTTTTAAATAACTTACGTACCTGCAAAGGTTCTTCCAATTCCTTCTTAACACATACATGTAAAGGTGTTTTTCCGGCTGAATTAAGACATCTAACAGATGCACCGTATTGCAGTAGTACATTTATGCTTTCAATGCTTTCTAGTTCAACAGCTGTATGCAAAGGTGTGTCTAATTTATTAAGACCATTAGGTTTCATTGTATTTGGATTAATACCAGCTTTAAGCAACATTTGAAGTATTGAGGTAAAACTAAAACATATAGAAATTGTTTGAATATTTAGTTACAGAAAATATAATCGTAAGTTCTTTTTTATGAAATAAAAAAATCATATCCAATAATAAGCAGTCAATATTTTATTCTCATTGTGCTTATCGCTCAAAACAAGACGAAGAAGCAAAAGTAAGACAAAAACAAAATCTTACTGTTTTGCATTTATTTGCTGATTGAAATAATATCCTAATCCAGTAACGTCAAGTGCATTTCGTCCAGCTTCATCACATATATTCGCGTCTGCACCGGCAGATAGTAATAAGCGTGTGCAATGTACACGAACGCAGGACGTTGCTACATGGAGTGGTGTCCAGCCCGGTTGCAGAAAGGGCAACTGTGAAATTAACTCCTTTTTGTATGTACTTGTAATTATTCTAGCATACTATTCAACAAAAATATGCACACAAAATATTTCTTAACCATAGTAAAATAAAAAAATGAAATAAAAAGTGAAAAATAAATTTAATATCTGTGATAGCAGCGTTTAATGTGTGAGACGTCCGATATTACCTGCCAAACGTGACAATTAAGGCAAATCCTATAACGGAAGAGAGTCATGAACCGCATCGGATTTTTGCGGGTTGATAAGGTAGTTAGTTTAGTAAGGTTGATGAAGATGTATGATAACACAAAAAAGAATAAATCGATTCGATTGATTCTTTTTTGTGAGATAGGCTATAGCTATAGGGTAATCGTATTTAAATTTGAAGGAAAATATCTACGTAATAAAGTTATTCATGTATCTATACAGGTGACATTTAAATTACTTAGTATCTTGAGCTTGCCCACTCAATAGTTTTTGTTGTTAGTCACAATGTGTACCGAAAAATTAAAATTTCAATTTCAGAAAATATTAAATTGTCGTGGAATTTTCCCAGTTTTTTTAACTGGGATTTTATTTTTATTAAAAGTCTTTTCTGCTAAAATTAATAGTAAGCTTGGTTTTTGTCTCGATGGTTAAATGAACGAAAGTAGAATTTCGGAATAGCCAAACGCTGTCTACAAGCATTTTTACAATAAAATATATATTAAAGGATTATTATAATTATACTCACAGTGCATTTAATCTCACGACAATCGTGGTCTATATTGTCTTTCCAAGTCTTGGGTAAAGGCATTATAACTTCTCCGAGATCACAACGAACATTTGCCATAGCCTTGGTCAGTTGGCAGATTTTTTTAAGATCCTTTTCAGCATCCGTCGACATGTCGTTGTCAACACGATCTTGCATTTCTGAAAAGTAAGAAATCGTAACAAATACTTTATGTACAACTCAAAAAAAGTTTAATTTTATCCCAATCCTGGGAAATAGTCACAAGATCATGTTGCTTTAAGAGCTTTCTTACATTTCGGCGTTACGCAAATTTAGTTACTTTACGCTACGAGCCGGCCAGGACCTACGTGAGCAACACTTTATTCATATCTCTTCAATCGCTCGCACTACGTTACTGTGAGTGTAGCGACTAAACGATCTTGATCTTCCATTATCCAAGTTTTCTTAGAGTGGAGTGTGTCATTTTTATGTTATCTAATTAATTTATTATAATCTATTTGATATATTTTTCATTATTTATGAACCTTAGTTTTGAAAAAGTACACATAAATATCTTAATTGTTTCACAGTTATAAATTGTCAACCGATGTTGGTTATAATCGTTTATAGTTTAGTTTACGACGGGCTGTTTTCCGCAACTCCACGTCTAAGCGCGTATTTTGCGTGTGGGCAGGAATAATATGCTTATTCGAGCCATGATATCTCCCCGAAGAAGCTCAGCAGTCCCTTGATGTTGCAAGCAACTTCGGGGAGCGATCCCGAATCGAATTATCGAATCGTTTATATCTATTAACGGTAGCATAGTGGTATAAATAAGTTAATCGTACGGTAACAGCCTATTTTAGTAAATAAAATAACCAACTGTAGCTTTTTTTATCGGTACTTACAGTCAATAACCATATTTTTATTATAAAAATATTTGCCGCAACGGCATGGACTGAGCTTATCTCGAGGCAATAATTTCTGCTTACTTTTTATAAAACGCTTGTAACTTGGCTAACATATTCAAAATAAAAAATTTGTCGTGTTCGTAGATTTTTAGTTTACTGCATAATCTGGGCTAGTCGATAACGCAAACATGCAGACATTTTTATTCTCCATTATTTTTTCTCCAGAGATAGGATATTTCTTTTTTTACGTTAAGTGACACATTGATACTTGTATTTATTTTCCCCCATTCTAACTGGTAAGAAAGCTCAGCTACAATCAAAATAACTATAATGAGTTAACTATCTGGTATAATAATAATGTGCGAACTTTAAACTAATTGAAATATACTGTACTATAGTAAATATTTCCAACGATTAAAATTTCGGGCGTAGTTGACGATGCTCTAGCACAAAATAGCAACGCCATGGATAGGGTTACCAGGTCTTAAGACCGTAAAGCCGGACAGACCAACGACCTTAGCTGGACATTTTGGTAAAAAGACCGGACTCCCTTAATTTTTTTGTTAGTATAACATGACAATTGTTTTAAGTAAAACAATGCTTTTTATTCATAATCATCATCATCATTACAGCCCTTCACAAGTCCACTGCTGAACATAGGCCTCCCCCAAGTAATGCCACAAAGCACGGTCCTGAGCCACCTGCATCCATCTGCTTTTTATTATTTACCCTAAAATTTTCTGAAATTCTAATGAAATAACAATAAAATTGAAAGAATCAGTCTTCTTCATTATTAATCAATTAATCATTCAACATGCGTTAAAATATTAATTTAAATAATTGCAATATTATGTATTTAAGTACGTGAAAAACACAATTTTTTTGTACGGAGAATGGGCTCACCACAAATTGTGGCGTAACTTAATGATGAATGTGAATGAATGATAATGTCGATTTATTACTCGTATCTCTAGATAACACTAGTGATATTAGTTTTACCGCATCTAACGGGAATACTGAGAAATTAAACATCAAACGGCAATCGCATTATAACCTCAAACTTATATGTGCGACTGCCTAGTGGTTTTTATCGAATATTTTATTCTATGTTATAATAGTGCACTATTAAAAATAAAAAGTATAAAAAAGTTGTAGGTTCTTCAAAATATTAAATACTAGGTTGATAAGTAGTTCCGAAGAAAACAGTTCACGAATAGACTACCTTATACCTGGTACCTTTTTTATGAGTTAAGTTACGTTAAAATATCTAGTTGGCCCAAAAACTTATGACCGATTTTCCGACCCAGACGAGCGCTCGCGCTGTATTGAACACAGAGGGCCGGCGCAGTGAAATATATGGTATTTTTATTTAGATAATTAAAAAATAATTGTAACGATTTAAACATTAAAAATAATAGTAAAGTTTAAGAAACTGTTGTGTTGTGTGTGTAAATTTATACCAAAATAATCATCAGCTGTTCTTGCAAGCAGCTGATGATTATTTTGGTATAAATTTTACGTCAAAATTATGTAGCACTTTGGGGCTTGTATCGAAGCTTTTTCGGTAGATAATTGAATTAACGAGAATGTATTTTATGATTATTAAAGTATAGGATATTTGTGAGGTAAAAATATTTTTTTCTAAGGTCGATATTCAATAGAATCTACAAATTAGAGCTCCCAAATCATGTCTCTCAGAGTTTTGGCCTAAACATGCATCGGGAGAATGTTTAGTACTAAATAAATAATTAAGTTATCTAAAATTTCCCTTGAACTTATTTTAATAGAGATTTTCACAAAGTAGTTTATCACGTGGTAGAGCCATGCTGCAGTTATATTAGTAGTATAGTTGTAGCACGAATGGGTCGGCTCGACCGGGGAAGGACCACGCTCTCACAGAATACCAGCGTGAAATAGTAGCTTAATGCTGCTGTATTTCGTATGGTGAGTGTAGAGAACCGGAGACCCTTTTTACTGGAAACGAGGCATTCCATCTTAGTCCTCACGGGTGACAACGCATCTGCATTTTGATTCGTAATCGAGGATAGATGTAGATGTCTATGGGCCACAGCAACCACTTACCATCAGGTGGACTGTGTGCTCGTTTGTCACCCTATCCTATAAAAAAAAAAAAAAAAAAAGTAATTGTTATTTCAAGCTACGAACGAAAAACATATAATTTCAACGAAGATTCTTTGCAATTTCGCTAAACAGGATAACTATCGTCAATACATGATATAAAATCACCAAATCGGCTACGGGAGGCGACATCAAAAGTTCAAAAGTAAAAAGCGTACTATTTTATTAAGACTGCATTTTGGTACAATGCATTTGATCAGTACTAATGATACGACTTAATTGGCATCAATTGTTAATTTCTATATTTAGCGGACTTCAAAAATAAACAATGTTTTCAATTTGTACGTATGTGTTTTTTAAGTATGTTACGATTCCTACCGATTCCTACCAAGGATCATCCTTGGTAGGAATCGGTAGGCGGAACGCGAGGCTATTGAAATTAAAAAACATCCAAATTTCAATAGAGAAGATGGATGGGTGCTGCCAGCTGCTTTCGATCCTATAATTTACAAAATTAAACCCAAACCCAAGCATACCACTGCAAGACTTCATGATACTATAAGCTCATTTTGCGTAAATCGGACCAAAAATTAATATTCAAAAACTGAACGTCAAACATCTCGTCGTCACAGAATACATTTTCCCTGACGGGAAGAACGAAAACTTCATACAAAAAAATGCCAACAACTTGTGACACTAGCGCGCCAGTTTTTGACCCGTGAACTAATTTTCGCGCCAGATTTCATAACTGATGATAAACTCATGATTCTATTTCATTTTATTTTATGCCATGTATCATGAAAACAAAGCGAAATTCTGGTATTTAATTTGAAAATTACCTGAATTTTGGTTTATTTTTATGATGCATACAAATTTATGGAAAGGTATTAAATAAAACGAAGTGTTTTAACGTGTTTTAAAATATTTATTTTTCTTTTCATTGCTTTTTTCGAAGCTTCATCGGTGAACTGCCTATTTTTAAAATATAGTGTCGTTTTATACATATACATATAGTGGAAATAATTATATGCATTTTATTTTTATCATAGTGCTCAGAACAATCAAGGAACCATTCGTAACTTAATTTTCTTCTTAAAATTTCTATAAGTTCATTTTTTATATTTATTTTGCCCATGCTCATCCAAAAATTTATTAAGAATTGTTGCAGCAATCTCCACTGTCTCCGTAAAAAAATTATTAACATAATGTAGACTGTTGCGCATACAACTGTATTCTTTAAAGCTTGTGAATAAATGACTTACCTCTGTGTTCTGGTCTGCAAGCATTGTGATTTTGCACTGATGGCAAATGGGTACTAATTTTTATATCATGAAGCCACATACATATGCGCAAGCTTGCAGTTCTCCAGAACACTGAGGTATTACAGTATTAGATTCTTCTACACCTCCTGTTAAATCAAATGTTTTAACAGCTACATTTGTTTCTTTATTTTGGTCAACTTGACTTAAAAAAGATTTTAAATAATTCAATATGACATTATCGTCTTCTTTGCAATTTTTATTTTTACTGCTATGCAATAAATTGTTGATCATGGAGGTTTTGAGAGCTGTTACAAATTGTAGGGTGTTTGGGTTCGGGTTGCATCCACAATTGCTCAGAACAGTTTTCTAATGGATCTTGATTGAGCCTGCGCGTTGATAAACTTTTTATACCATATTGCCTTTCTAAATTAAAAAATAGACGCTCAACTGCATTTATAGTTCTAATAAAACCTTCCTGCGAAGGCGGCTTGCATCTGGCCCCAATAAATTGTAACTCTTGGAACAGGATTTTCATTTCCTTAAAAAAATTTAAATGTGGAGAAAAATTTAAGTGTGGGTTCTGCGGGTAAAATTTGTAAGGAATTTTTTCCTTTTTTCTGATCAGGCGTATCGCCATTTAAGGTGTCGAACAGCTGGTCTATTTTTCTATCAGCATGGCTGTCGTCGTTGCTTCTTGCGGCAGTTCATCTGTAAAGTAAACACTCATTTTTTATTTTATAGTGAAAGGTTAGGAAAAATGAAATGAAATTGAAGACAATGGGAAATTCACGCGTTCGCCCCGTCGCGTCTTGCGCCCTCGTTCGCTCTTGGAAACGTGTCGGGGAGGGAGTCACGAGACAAGACGAGACGAGCGTCTACAGCAGGCGTAAAAATTACACCTAATAAGTTATCAAAATTACACTAAATAAAGTAATCTTTATAAAAATATTCAATTATAAAAGGAAGCTGTCAACGCGAAGTAGCTTAATTTTATCTTATTAGAATGATTATATGAATAAGCTCTAATAATAGTTGATTGACATATTCAGAAACTATATATTATATTTCGAGACGTCGATTATTTTTGAAGATTATTAAAAGTGATTATTAAAATAATTAAGAAAACTAAGTTGTACAACCAGTGCGTGTTGCCAGTGATGACATATGGAACTGAGACGTGGTCCTTCACTGCTGGCCCTATGAGGACGCTCAAAGTCGCTCAGCGAGCTATGGAGAGGGCTATGCTCTGAGTTTCTCTGCGTAATAAACTTAGAGATGAGGATATCCGCAGTAGAACTAGAGTGACCGACATAGCCCAACGGATTAGTAAGCTGAAGTGGAAATGGGCCGGCCATATAGCTCGAAGAACCGACAACCGTTAGGGAAAAAAGGTTCTCGAGTGGCAGCCTCGCACCGGTAGACGAAGTGTAGGGCGACCCCCCACTAGATGGAGTGACGACCTGGTAAGACATGCAGGAAGTCGATGGATGCAGGTGGCTCAGGACGGTGCTTTGTGGCATACCTTGGGGGAGGCCTATGTTCAGCAGTGGACTTGTAAAGGGCTGTAATGATGATGATGATGATGATGATTAAAGGTTATCCAATAAAACAACTTACTGTTCGCAATCTTTGCAAGCATTCCTGCAGCAACTGAATGGCTGAATACTTGGCAAGCTAAACTGACTTTCATCTTTTGTTTAAAATTGGGTTCAATATGCTGCTTGGTTAAAGCAGGTGCAAACACAAAATTTGAATTTTCATTGTCTTTTTCAAAGAATGATTTAATGTGGCTCCACTTGGCTACACCTGTAATAATAAAAATGTAAAATATATTATAAATAATGATAGAAGTATTAATAAAATTTATTTATTGAGTCTGTGTTAGTTAATATTAATCTGATGATCATCCGCGCGACGGGTTGCACAAGACAAGATAAATCTTATGAAGTTTGAATTGCCACCTTTGACCTTAGTCATGTACTCATGTCATACCTACTTATTATCCATTATTTACAACATTTAAATTACCTGGTATAGATTTTCCATCAATTTGCAATACTTGAGGGCATTTAATGTCGTACTTCAGTAAATTATTTCAGAAGTATTTGATTAGGTGAGGTGGGTCTATAATTGTGACGATTTCATGGCGTTTAAACTCAAAATGTGGTTGACCCACTGAGGAACCAAAGGGAGTTTAATGCTTTGATGTTCACACCAAAGTTGTCCGATACAGTAGCTATGACATTCAACCCAGCTTGGAAGCTTGCATCAAGTACCTGTAAATACAAATATATAATTATATAATATATTGAGTATGCAATGGTTTTTTTTTTCTTTAGTCAACTATATTGCATGCTTACTTCTTTTATAAGAACAGATAATCTATCAGCCGTAACACAGTCACCAGAAGAGTAGAAAGCTAAAGGTTGCTTCCACTTTTTTCGGATTCCAATAGTCATAAAAAGCAATGCATGTGTGGCTGGCTCCATAGTTCTGCCTTGATTTCCATGATCTTGATAACCATCAATTACATCTTGTTTACTATTATATTGCAAATGTTTTCAAAATGCACAGATTTTCTTCTGGTTCTCGATTTTTAGTTATTTCTTTAATTGTTTTGAATATTTGGCTATTTATACCGCATTTCATCGGAATTCTACTCAGCAATGCTTTTAATGTACCTTCGCTTGGTAGACAAAAAGTCGCCTCAGCGGTCTATAGCAGCCAGTAGACCTTTTATAGATGCTTAAAGCCATAACTTTGTCATGTATATTCCACCTCCGACAGTTAGTTTTCTGAGAGTATTTTGCAGTTGACTTTGCAACAATAAAGCAAATGGTCCTGATATATTTTTGTCCATGAGACTTTGGACATTTGTAGTTAATGTTTTGAAGAGGGCATGTGGTTGTTTCTTAATTTTTTTTCTAAGTCTCATTATTTCGCTCAAATTTCTCCTACATCTTTTATACAGTTTAAGTTTCTTAGGGGACAATTCCAATGACTTGCTTAAATCCAGATCCCTCAAAATCCCTTTTAATTCTTGGCATCTGGAAATAAGTTGTTAAATATTGTGATCATATAGATCCTCGTTTCTTAAACAATACTTAAACAGACTGTAGGTTCGAAACCTATACATATGAGGGCAACAATGAAAGTTTTTAGCACTGGCCACTTGCAAACGATATAATAAAAAATACGTTCAAATTTTGAAAGTGGAGTTCTTTACCAATATTATTTTGTATGTATTTTATTAATTTGTCACTTGGTTACGATTTGGCGGCAAATTGAAAATTGTCTGTGTCACTACAGCATGAACTCAACGGTAGAAAATTTTCGTACAATGATTTTTTATGACTTTCGATGTCATTGAAGTCAACAAGAAAATTATGATAAGACTTCGATTGGCCTTTCACGACGATGAAGCCGCATCTCGTGCCACTGTACACCTGTACTCCTTCCCTTCTTGACTTAATTATAGTGTCATCTTCAACACTGGTTTTCAAACACGGACAGTGTCCTGCTGATGCATTCTCTCATCACGATTTAATTTTCTTTTCGTATAAACTACGCCCTCCTAAAATCAAACCTAAATTAGTTCTGCGACGTAATTTTGGAAGAATTAATGTTGACCAACTTTGTGAAGATGCGCATAACATTGACTGGTCAGTGATTGAGAGAGTACCGTGCATTGATGATAAAGTTGAAATTTTCTGTTCCTTACTTACTCAGCTTTATGACATTCACGCGCCAATGCATTACGTAAAACTCAAACATTTACCTGCTCCATGGCTCTCTGATGATCTGAAAAAACTTATCTTGAAGAAAAATGTAGCATTGTCAAAGCTTAAGAGGAATAAAACAGAGGAAAACCAAAGAAAATACGCCAAAATCAGGAATCGCTGCAATACATTATGTAGAGATGCACAACGACGCCATATTCATACATCAGTCAAGAACGGCGACTCATCTAGGGTGTGGAAGTTTCTTAAAATAGTTGGAGTTGGAAGAACATCCCTAAATGCCTTACCTCCTTGTGTTGATGTTGAACTATTAAATCAACATTTTTCTAATCCTTCTAACTCTTTTGATAGAGAACAGAAATTGCAAACACTTCGTTCTCTTTCTGTAACTCCTAATTATCCTCCGTTCGTTTTTAGTCAGTTTACTGTATGTGATATTAAGAAGATCATATTATCCATCTCCTCAAATGCTGTCGGTAGCGACAACATTAGCCGTAATATGATTATTCCTCTCCTTGATGTTATCGCTCCTACTATTACTTATTTACTTAATGCATGTGTCTCTTCGTCTAAATTCCCTCAAGCCTGGAAGAGTGCACATGTTATACCCCTTCCGAAGAGATCCAATCCTGTCAACCTTTCTGATTTCCATCCCATCTCGATCTTACCTTTCCTTTCTAAAGTCCTTGAAAAACTTATTTGCCAACAGCTGACCCTTTTCCTTAATAAGCACAATTTGTTGAATCCTTTACAATCAGGTTTCCGTCCTGGTCATAGTACGGCTACTGCTTTAATCAAAGTTACTAATGACATACGGTGGGGTATGGATAATAAACAACTCACAGTCATGACCTTGCTGGATTTCAGTAATGCGTTCAATACTGTTGATTTCGATATACTGTTGAGTCTATTGTGTTCTCTTAACATATCTCCATCAGTAATTGACTGGTTTCAAAGTTATCTCTGTGGTCGTCGGCAGTGTATTCGTGTGAAAGTGATGAAACTCACTCATCTTGGTGTGATATTACTGCAGGCGTGCCGCAGGGCGGCGTGTTGTCACCTTTACTCTTTTCCATTTTCATTAATTCAATCACTCATAAAATATCTTCTCTCTACCACATGTATGCGGATGATGTTCAGATTTACACCCAGTCAACTCTTGAGAATTTGCCGAATGCAATCTCTACATTGAATAACGATTTAAATGTTATTCATGAGTGGAGTAAGTCATACGACCTAAATGTCAATCCCAAAAAATCACAGGCCATTATTATTGGTAGACGGAGCTTTATCTCAAGAATTGACTGGTCCTCCGTACCACCTATCGAATTCGATGGGATTGTAATCCCTTACTTTGACAGTGTCAAAAATCTTGGTATTTATTTCGATAACTCCTTAAATTGGATACGCCAACTGAATGAGGTAAGTAAGAAAACCTTTGTCGCTCTTAGTTCACTGCGTCGCCTTCGATCATTTCTTCCCATTCCTACAAAAATTATGCTCGCACAGTCCCTTCTCCTTCCGATTCTCGACTATGGTGACGCAAGCTATGTAGACATAAACGAGGACTAGCTAAATAAGCTGGAGAGACTTCAAAACACTAGTATTCGGTTCATATTTGGATTGCGCAAATTTGACCATATTTCCCAATTTCGCTCACGTCTCAAGTGGTTACCTATCCGACTTCGCCGGAATATGCATATTCCTTCTATTCTGTACTGTGTATTATTTCACCCTTCTACACCTCCTTATCTAAAGGAGAAGTTTAGTTTTGTAGGGCTTCCAGGAGAACCTCTACGCTCTTCAAGAAAATTCATTTTAAGGGTTCCAACTCACAATACTTCCTTTTTTAATAAATCTTTTACTGTCCAGTCTATCAAGCTCTGGAATGCCCTACCGTTGCGTATACGTGAAGCACAAACGATTGTTATATTTAAGCGACTACTTAAAGAGCATTACTTGTCTCAGTCGTTTGAACACCGTTAGAATAAATTAAGTGAATAGGTATCTATTGTATTTATCTGCTTTATATTATTGTTTGAGGAATTTTTTCATGTATGTATGTATATATATATATATATATATATATATATATATATATTTGGGTAAATGTGTAAGTTTGTTTATATATTTATATATATGTATGTATATTTATATTTACATATGTTTTACTTTATTTTTATTATATTTTAGCAATTTATATAATTTCATGTATTAGTTATTTGTATGTTATTTTATTGCATGTATTGTCTATAAATCGCTATTATATTATGTATATTTATATTGCACCACCTACCTAGTTCTCACTGTTCTAATCCCTACACCTTTGGTTGCCTGGAAGAGATCGCTATGTAGCGATAAGGCCGCCAAATTGTACTTACATAATATTATAAACTTTTTTGTATTTTGTTAACTGTATATTTGTTTGTGGTGTACAATAAAGTATTCACTGTTTATGGCTGGTTTAATGAGCTTAAACATGGTCGCACTAATGTCACCGATGATCTGCATGAGGGACGGTGTTCTACGGCGACGACTGAAGATAACATCAGTGTTGTGAGACGTATGATAGAGACTGACAAAAGAGTGATTTATCAGCAGATTCAGACAAGCTTAGGCATCGGTATGAGTCAAGTGCACAAAATATTCTCCATGTACATTTTGCGGTCAGGAAGCTTTGTGCCCGATGGATACCTCATAATTTGATAGAGGCCCAAAAACTCCATCGTGTTGAGGTGTCGTGAAATGATTCAAAGATTTAATGGAGATTAAACTTCAAGAAAACGTGTCAAACGTGAAATCAGTGGTTCCATCGGATGCAGTGATGTATTGATGTAAATGGGCACTATTTTGAAAAGATATAAAAGAACTAATGTTATATTTTAAGATTAATTTTTTATAATATATAATAAAAATTAAGTTATATTAATATAACTTCCTAGTTTGTTCAGTTTTTGATTTTCTAAGAACTTTCAGTGTCATTCTTGTAGGTAATTAATAAATAATGAAGAAAACTCTTGATACCTGAGCAAGCGCCAAAGTCAAAAGCTTGTTTATTATACTTATTTAATTATGAGATATTGGTCACTGTGAATAAGATTGTTCATAAAAATTAGTATAAGTACTACAAACCTTCAAGCTATCAGTAGTTGGTTCACATACGGTTGGCATCTGAACAGGTAAAGATGTAGTTGGGTTGGCTATGGTTGGCACTTGAACAGGTAACGCACCCGCAATTCTCCCGGTGTTGCGGTTGATCATGGGCGGCGGTAGTCACTTAACATCAGGTGAGCCGCATGCTCGTTTGCCCCTTTTTCTATAAAAAAAGGTAATTAAGGTTCCAACACTAGCACCTGAAAATTACAATGAACAATTTAGAAAATTCATTCTGTTTTCCACATATATGCACGATAGGAGCGTGATTACCGAGATGAGTTTTCACAAAAGGAATATGAAATTTTTTTGGATGCGACAACGGGGATATTTATTATGCAGAACAGCAAACGAAATGCTGTCAAGGAGGTCACTGCACTTAACTTAATGGTGTACTATTTTATGTAGAAAACACAAATCTAGAATATTTGGTCTGTTTTGGAGAGACATCATTTTAAACTTATCCAGTCGCTGATAGTAAGGCTGCCTATGTGAGATACTACTGGCATGAAAGGCAAGATGTCGAGTAAAGGCATGCTGTATACTTTCAATGCGTTGGGAGTGCATACTAGAAGATGGATTCCATATGACACTAACGAATTCAAGGAGTCTTCTTACAAAAGCATTATATAAAAAAATTTGACACCCTTTGTATTGCGCTTAATAAATTCTAAGAACTTCACGGCTTTGTTAATAAACAATAATGTTTATGAGATATGAGATTTAAAGGTTAGCTTTCCGTCAATAGTTACTCCTAAGTCTTTAATCAACAGTACCTCTTGCGAAACTACATTACCAATTGAGTAACTAGAGACAAGCGGTTTTATTTTCCTGTTTTTTTATTTTATTTTGTAAACAAAGGTCAGTTTCAAATCAGTTTCTACATTTAAATTACTAGGATGTTTCAAATACCATATTATCCTCATTTTTGTGTTCAACTTGTTGAAAACTTCATGCTTGAACTTCTAATAAAAAAGAGTAAGTAAGTAATACTTTTATGAAAACCATTATTTGAGATTGAGGGTTGTGTATTTATTTTGGTTTTTAACAATACCTATTATGGTTGACGTTGAGTTAACTGTTTTTATTATTACTGATACAAGTCTGCTCTGAATCATGCCTGATGAAAATTAATGAGGTATATTTATTTACTTATTTAAATTTTATGTACAACAGTGGTACAAGGGCAGATTTAATGCATCAAGACATTCTATACAAGTCAACCTTTTGGTTGTTTGGTTTCCCTAAAACAAAATGAAATTTAAAATAGAGTTTAGACAAGGCCTACTAATTTCTTTCTGTGAGTTTTAGCTTAAGTATTTGTTTGACTGTACTTATAAATTCCAACCACACATCAAGCTTTATGATTGATGGAGTTTTGATTAATATAGTAATTAATGTTAACTTACTTGAGGTTTTTCAACTGAGATATTTGTATCTTGTTTACTTTCACTTGCAGTTGCACATTGTTCCTGGCGAATCTTTACCATTAAATCCTGTATCCCAGTTGGGATGGCAAAATTGTGCAATTTTATCCTCGCACTGTTAGTGAATGAGGAATCATCAAAGTGTTTACTGCATAACATTTTGTGTTGCGAGTGCAAGTCTCTTAGTGATTTCTCAGTTGACCACTCTCCAGTAGGGTAGTAGTAGGGATTTTTTAAAATCTAAGTGTAGTTTTGATCACAGTTTGGAAGGCCTTCCACAAGATAAGACCAATAACCTGGTAAGGGTCACGGGTAGCAGATGGATGCGAGACGCACAGGTCTGGTCGTTATGGTGACCCTTGGGGGAGGCCTGTGCCCAGCAGTGAAAAATTTATGTTATGAACATTATGTTTATTATGTTATGAACATTATGAATGTTAAAAACATTAAGTACTAGGTACTTAATAAGATAATGAGGGAAAAAGTAACAAAAAATTAGAATAGCTTAGTTACTTACTTTAAAAATGTATGTCTACCAGGTAGAGGAAATCTGTGGAAACTCAAGTTTCCATCTTCTGTGGCAGTGATGTTACACTTTACACACTTTCTTTTTCGTTCATAGCGCGTATGGCGTGACATATTAACAAATAATGCTCAGACACACGTACACAAAATAAAAAAGAAATGAGTCTATCTCTCGTAAAATTGTCCGGGCAAAAAGAATTACAAACACCAAATAATAATATAAGGAAATGAGTCTCTATCTCTAAGCGTCCAGCGGGCACACAAAACAAAAACACAGCAGCACGAAATTATGAGTCTCTATCTCGTAAAAATCTTCAGGCACGTGCTATAAAAGCAAAGAAATATACAATAGAAATAAAAATATTTCAAAGTATGTTTAGCGCTTTCGATAATCCACTATATCGACTGTGAACTGGCAACCGGTCCTATCTCAATTTTTTGACGATTTCACTTTTGGATGCAATTTTATACTATTTCATACTCCGCAACGCTGCAATAAACCCCATCTCATATACGTTAAAATTTCGCGCCAAAATCGACTTCATTCAAATTGTACTAACTTCGACGCGCACTGAATGTACTTCTCGCCAAAAGTGTACGGACATGAACGCGATTTCACGCGCTCTTGAAACAAATAACTGTTTTATGTGAATTTATTAGGTTTCTGTGGCATAAGTTATTAGTTATCATTATTGGGGACTACTAGTAGCTGAAATGGTATGTTTTCATTATAAACTAATCATTAATATTTAATATTTCTACGTTAATAATCTATAAATCGAGATAGTACATTATGCATCGACGTTAAAAGTTTTAGCAGATTGGAATAACTGAGAGATAGTACTTTGTGGTTCTATTCAACTAAGGATAACATCAACCAAAAAAAACTTTCGCTAGATTTACCTTTATATAGGTATACGATGAATTACGTGCTTTTAAGATGCATGGTTCCGCTATAAGTAGGCATCTAACAAAATTTTATGATATTACTGTATTATTCAAGTGCCATTAGCATGGACTGCTTGCTCTTTAACCACCGCGTTGTACAGGCTTGCGGGATAAGAATTGCAGAATGTGGTTATTACTACCTACCCGCCTCTTGACTAACTAGCCACTTGCTTGGTTGGATTTATTATAGCATAAACAATTGTGGAAATCATTTGTAATTTCAAACGATTTATCCGTCTTGATATACGCTGCTCTGCTACCATTTTAGCTACTACTTTTACCTATACCTCCTCTTTTTAGGAGTATAATAAGCTGAGGCGTTGTAAACGCTTGGTATAGGAAGAACTTAATGGCGATAAAAATAAAGAAAATGCTAAGGTTTGTGATTATTAACTGTATTATAATAAAACTTAACAAAAAATAAACTAAAGTGACGAAATAAATAAATAATGTGTTAGTACGTAACTAAATCTGCTGAGGTATTGGCTTATTTTATATCTAATAGGTTTCTTTAGTACATTTTAGGATATCATCACAGATTTTGAACATACGAATATGTCTAGCCGGAAAAATACAGTACCTTTTACCATATCTAACCAGCAAGGAATAAACCCTTTTACCATGTCTAACCAGCAAGAAACACTCCCTTTTACCGTGTCTAACCAGCAAGAAACAGTCCCTTTTACCATGTCTAACCAGCCAGAATTGATCCCTTTTACCGTGTCTAACCAGCAAAAAACAGTCCCTTTAATAGTACTTACGGAAGACACCTGTTATACTGAGGACATATGTCCTTTTAAATTAACCCAAATATGGACACTATGATTCTCTACCTGCAGATTATTTATCTCCACGGTCCGTTCCTTCGCCATCCTACCAGTCAGCCATACTCGATTTTCAACATAACATAGATGATGATTACATATACGATGAAGCCGGTTCAGATAAACCAAACATGTCACTCAGCCCGTCGTTAAGTTTGTCTCCAAATACGCCACTGAACGCACTTCAAAACACACTACCATCAAGCGAAGAATCTCCCGAGTCACCATCAATTTTAGCGACAAATGATGCCGTACAAAATAGTGCAGGTCAAGTAGCGGAAAACGTGCAAGGAAAATTTTCAGAGAATCATCCCAATAATTATAATATGTGTGAAGGAAGGAAAAGAAGAAAGAAAGCTGAGCAGGCTGAGTGGAAGAGAAACATCAACAAAAAACTGCGAATGGAAGGAAAAGCTTACTTAAGTTTTAAAAAAATGGAAAAACTGTTGTAGAAGATACACCAAGAGAAAACGAATAACGAAGCCAACATGTTCTAATAATGTTTGTTTAAAGTCCAAAAAACGTCATCGCTCATTATTTACGGAAGAACAGAGGAAAACGATTTATGAACGATTTTGGAGTTTGACTTGGGGAGAACGCAAATCATTTGTGCGTGGATCGGTTTCTAGTGTTCCAACAAAAGCTAATACTACTGACAGTGTTTCTCGACGCAACTATAGTCTTAAATATAGTTTGAATAATGGACAACAGAGCTATCAGGTTTGTCGAGAAACGTTTATAAATACGGTTGGTATTGGGTACAGAATGGTTCAAGCATGGGTAAGTGAGAGCTCGCATGGAATACCTATGACTTCAAAAGATAAAAATATCACCCCAAATAATAACCTTTTATCACAAATCTAGTGTCTAAATAACTTTCTCTAATCTTCCAAAAATGCCGTCCCATTACAGTAGACAGAATTCAACAAAACTCTATCTAGAACCCGTTTTTCAAACAATACAAGAGGTTTGCAAATAATACGAGTCGACATGTACTCAGGCATTGCAACCGGCCTACAGCTGCAAAAAATTTAGTTTTTTTTTTATAGGATAGGGTGAAAAACGAGCACACAATCCACCTGATGGTTAGTGGTTGCTGTGGCCCATAGAAAAAGAAGAAGTTATGGTTGAAAAAAATATTCCATTATTTAGTGTAAAAAAAGATAAATGCAACTTATGCGCCGGTTATAGGAAACTAAAAATGTACAAAAAGAAGTTTGGAAGGAGCATGCAGCGAATAAAGAGATAGCTAGAATGGAAAAACGCGAGGATATATAAAGAAAGCTATTGAGAGAAAAATTATTTTAATAGAAGTAGATTTTCAAGCTGTAAAGCTAGCTCCATTTACCCACGCTAATGCTTTTTATTACAAAACAAAGCTAGCTTGTCATAACTCGATAATTTACGATGTTGTAAAAAAGCAAGCTACGTGTTATTGGTTTTCAGAGGATCAAAACTATCAACTAGTTGCATCAACATTCGTATCATGCTTGATTGACTATTTAGAAAAAAATGTCTCACTTCTGATAAAAAACCAGTTGTAATATTTTCTGATGGATGTACAGCACAAAACCGTAACAATACTGTGGCAAATGCACTGCTCAATTTTAGTATGCTTCATGGAGTCTTCATTTATCAGAAATACCTCGATGTCGGTCACACGCAAATGGAGGTAGACTCCGCACGTGCTTTTATCGAAAGAAAATTAAAAAATAAAGAAATAAAACTACCAAGTGATTACGTATCTACGACCAGAGAAGCACGAAAAAATCCATCACCGTACGGGGTTATTGAGCTGACTTACGACTTTTTTAAAGACTACACGAGACAAGAAACCTTTAACAATAGCATTCATTAGACATGCTCGAAAAAAAAAATGATCCAATGGTCCCAGACATCAAAGTCATAGTGTATGATCCTTCAGGACTAATCAGGATAAAACTTGATTTTACCAAAGATTGGATGGACTTACCTCATAGACCAAAGAGATTTCATCCAGCGAACTGTTACCCACCCTTATTTACATCAAGATGCCGTATTCCTAAAACGAAGTGGCTGCACTTTCTAGAATTAAAAGCTGTCATTTCTCAAGATTTTCATCACTTTTATGATAATTTGCCTTATCAGGAATAATTTTGATCCCGAAGAGAATAAGAATCAGTTTCTTGCCACTTCTGCATGCAGTTGGTTGGCCTAGTTGAGGTAGGACTGTAGGCAAAGGTGGCATAAAACAAGCCTTATTTTGTTATTTTTGTAGATTCTTTAATTTTGTTAAATATTATATTTTTTTATAAAATAGGGTTTGTATACAATACGATTAATTTAGATTGGCCAATGAAAAGGATATCTGAATCTTTCGTTGATTTACTCTAAGAAATGATGACCTCTAAAATTGAGAATAAAAAGTTAAAAAAAAATTGTTAATGACTGACCCACCTACACTAATGACTTTGTGACTTGCCCACCTAATAATGTTTCTATAATGTCGGAAATATAAAGACTATTATGAATAACAATTATATTGTAAGTTAATAACTTAATTTCATTATATAGTATATTGAGTTGATAATGTCCTATCGTTATTGTTTCTATTTTGATTTTGAAGATAGGCCTTATTGTTTCAAGCAAAATATCCTATGTTCGTTCTTTAGTTGATTTGTAATGTCCTATCTCGTTTTTATATTATAAGGAAGCATATTATATTGCAACTTTTGTTTTTAATAACATGTGCAATAAAAATATTCAAAAACTACGTATTTTTATTTAATGTACCGGATGCTATACAAATGATGCAAACAAGTTTTTTCTACATCCTGTAAAGTTGTCAAAATTGAGATAGTACCAGTTGCCAGTTCACAGTCGATATTGCAAAGCAAAGCATCAATAGTGATTCTCTGTCTAGCTCTAGCGTATAGCGTTGTCTCTGTTTCGCTTATTTTGCCCGACGTTTGCATGGGCTCCATAGAGACTTGACCCCCCGTGATCTCAGTCCCCCCGTGACCACGGGTGCTGTAAAGCACCCGAAACGTTGGGATAGTAAAAAAATAAAATAAATTAAAGTTGAATTAAACGCGATAAAATCCGTAAATCCGTTTTATTCAATGTGTAGTGTTCGCGTAAATTTAAGAAATCATTATGTTACGTTATATTTTCGGAAATTGTAATCCCATTTTAATGATAATTTTTTATATTGAATTGGTTATACTTTTGGAGTAGTTCCGTATAAATTTGAATAATAATATAACTCTTATCAAACTCAAATTTTTAGCCAACTGTTCCATTCGAGAAAGAAAAGTATTTTTTTCCTAACCAAGTATTCAAAATTAATACTTTGAAAAATTTACTACACGTGTTCGGCAAAGAATTTTTAAAGTTGTCGCATTTTATAAGAATTCCAAAATGGTATAACACGTGCACGATTATTAGTTAAATTATAGAAAACCTATTTAACTTAATTCGGGCTTGTGATATTCATCAGTCTACTCAAAATGTCAAAAATTAGACTTTTAATAACAAATCGAAAGTCGGCTGGAAAATACTAAAAGTAATAAAATAATTTCCACGTAATCCTATACTATTAAACGAGCAATCCTTGTATATATATATATATATATATATATATATATATATATATATATATATATATAATCGGGATCTCGGAACCGGCTCCAACGATTTTCATAAAATTTAGTGTCCAGGGAGTTTCGGGGATAATAAATCGATCTAGCTAGGATTTATTTTTAGAAAATTTATTTTTAAAAAATCTTTTTGTCCGTGTTTTTAGGCAATGAAAAACTGCTACAATATCGTTAGAATAAGAAGGTAAATTTTGACAGATTGTTAAAGATTATAAATAGCTTAATTGTTATAATGGGCGGTCACAGAATCGTAATACCCCGGTTCGAGCCCAGACCGACCGATCAACTTTTTTAATTTTTTTTTCAAGTTCCTTTTTTTTTTGAGAAAATCTATTTTTTCGAGCCCTTTTTTTAGTATTTTTTAAAAACACGAAAATTTAAATTAAACTAATTGCACTCATGATTTTTTATTCAAATAACCAGTTCAGTTTTTTCTATTATGTCGCTAAGATCAAAAAATATTATTCATATTACATCAGTATGTAATTTGTATCTAAATATAATTTCCAAAACACACGAATTAAAAAAAACCGAGCGAAAAATACCGAGCAAAGCTCGGTCAACCGGGTACTAGATCTTAAAGTTAGGTCTAATACTTCCAAAAGCTATGTCTTAGTAGTCGACTTTTACTTTTTATTAAAAGTCTTTTTTCTCTCTATTTTCACAAACGAATATAAGTTCTAACATATGTGTTTAGCATTTTTTTATAATTTAATATTTGTGGTTAAACTGTAGCTAAGGTGTTAATTGAAAGAGTTATGAAAGAAACCGATGGAAAAATTTGGGATGTACAAGCAGGACTTAGAAAGGGAATGGAGTGTACAGATCAAGTCTTTTCACGCACATGATTGCGGAGAAGTTTTCGGCCAAAAATCAGAAAGTTTTTTGTGCGTTTATGGACTTGGAAAAGGCTTATGGCAGAGTGGACAAACTATGTTATGGCAAACACCGAACTCATTTGGGTTGAGCATTAGTTTGCTACAGGCATTGAGGTATCTTAATAGGGACTCTAGTGCTTGTGTCAGGATCAACGGGTCTACTCAAAATGGTTTGGCATCTAAAAAAGCTGTCAGACAGGGCGGTGTAGCTTCTACGTGGCTGTTCAACCTATTTATGGATAGTTGCTTGCAAACTTTGAAAGGTGTAGAATGTGGGCTAAAAATGGGCGAATTAAGAGGAAATGGTATCGTCTTCACGTACGTTTTAAGGGGGTGAAGCAGACGCGGGCAGGCGATCACCGCATAGGGCCCCGTCACATGTCCGGCTAGCTGCTAGCAATATTCCGTTTATTTACTCATGTGGCAATAGCGATGACTAGGGATGGTGAAGTGAAAAGCTTTATCGATACATATCGTATCGATATTTTTAAACAGTGTCGATATATTCACATGATAAATATCGATATTACAATATCGATATTTATCATGTGAAATGTGATATAAAAATAAATCCTAGCTAGATCGATTTATTATCCCCGAAACTCCCTGGACACTAAATTTTATGAAAATCGTTGGAGCCGGTTCCGAGATCCCGATTATATATATATATATATATATATATATATATATATATATATATATATATATATATATATATATATATATATATATACTGTCTAGGACGCGCTGCGGACGACTGGCGGGACTGTTTGATCGGCCCGCGCGCTATTTATTCGCACAATATTTACATTTGATACTTATTTTTAAAATTTAATACACTCTTTTATTGAAAAATAAACCCATAGTTCACTCACATATTTACTGGTGAACACATATCCTAAATTTAAGTGAAATTAATTTCATTACATTCGAATGAAACTGCTTTTTCACTTAGTGGACGTACCTAAAATTGTAGATTTTGAGGAATCTTTGTGATATTTTCTATCGAGCCAAAATGTGTCTATCATGTTTTGGCCACCATAATTGACTAATAAAAATCTTTAAATTTCATAATGAATCAAAAAAATGTGAATTCGTAGTTTTTTATGATAAAAAAATTGATTTTTTGCGCACCTAGAAAGCGTGAAAATCTGCTTTTGGCGTCCACTTCACCTTAACCGTCAAATGCCTCTTGTACGCCGTTGATCAAGTCATATTTGCGTCGTCGGCGGCCGAGTTGCAAATGATGGTTACGTTAATAAATGAGTCATTAGAATAAAGGGGAATGAAAGTGAGCGCAAGGAAGACGAAAGTGATAGTTTTCGAAAGAGAAGAAAGTAAAACGTTATGTAAAATAAGAATAGAAGGGGAGTGGATGAGTTCGTGTATTTGGGACGTGTATTTAGCAGGGACGGTAGATATGATAACGATATAGAACGACGAGTTAATGCAGGAAATGAGTGGATGGGGCTCTACACTCTATTATGAAGAATCAGAATGTGTCAAAAAAGACACGTATGGTAATTAATAATGCTGTGTTGATCCCTACTTTAATGTATGGTAGTGAAAGTTGAGTGTGGCAGAAAAAGCACGAAAGTAGAATAAATGCTGTAGGAATGTAGTCTTTAAGGTGTATACTAGGACTGAATCCAAATGACGGGGTGAGAAATTGCGTGATAAGAGAAAAATGTAGTGTGCAAGATGATGTGACCAGGATTAAGAAAGGAATGCTTCGGTGGTTTGGTCATGTAGAAAGAGTTTTTTTTATAGGATTAGGTGACAAACGAGCACACAGTCCACCGGATGTTAAGTGGTTGCTGCGGCCTATAGACATCTACATCTATCCTCGATTACAAATCAAAATGCAGATGCGTTGTCACCCGTGAGGACTGAGATGGAATGCCTCGTTTCCAGTAAAAAGGGTCTCCGGTTCTCTACACTCACCATACGAAACACAGCAGCATTATGCTACTATTTCTCGCTGGTATTCTATTAGAGCGCGGTCCTTCCCCGGTTGAGCCGACCCATTCATGCTACAACTATACTACTAATGTAACTGCAGCGTGGCTCTACCACGTATAAAACAGAGTGAACGTGGAAATAGTGACAAAGCAAATTTATATTGCAGATGTGAACGGCAGAGTCGGTAAGGGACACCTTAGACGAAGGTTCATTGACAAAAGGCGAAAGGGGTATGTCAGGATCGTGCCAAGTGGAAGTCCGTAATTTCTACCGACCCCTCTGGGTGACAGGCGTGATTATTTATGTATTATATGTATTATGTCTATCTACCTTTATAAAATAAAAATAAATGTTTCTACCTATGTCCGTTATACTACTTATACTGTTTTTAATTGACTTTTTGATACCATCCAACCGATTTTGATGTTTTTTTTTGTGTGTGTTTGAATGAATCTCTAGATGGTTTATACTCATTTGGACCTGCTGTAGTTGAGATCCAGAACCGTGTGAAGCAGAGCGGATAGCTACTAAGACATATATTCTTATCAAGGTCATGATTCTTAATCAAGAATATATATATATATATATATATATATATATATATATATATATATATATATATATATATATATATATATATATATATATATATATATATATAGGTATAAATCCAATACACTCTCAGCCTGTTAACGAAAATAATTAAGTAATCTTAAAAACTTTCAATACCATTGTATGATATTTTGTTAAGTTCGTTAAGTATTTAATGTAGATATTTTGCTGAATACATGTTTTTTCAATTAATTACCAAAACTTTTTCAACCAGCTGATACCCTGTCGCTTCGTTGCGCGTAATTTGAACTATAGTAATAATTGTTATAAAAAGCCAAATTTTAAGCGTCCATGATTGAATGAAAAACATGCAAACATACGTAATTTTATATTAATAAATATTTAAACTTTTATTTATGTTTATTATATTTAATTAATAAGTTGATATTTGATTTTCAATTAAATTTATATAATATATAAATGAAATTTTGAAGTTTGATATTTGATTATGATATTCATTCAAGGCGACGGCGGAATAGATAGAGCTGTGCAGCATAGGATTAACGCAGGGTGGATGAAATGGCGACAGGTCACAGCCACAACGTGCGATCCCCGAATGCCAATAAGGCTGAAGGGGAAAATTTACAAATCGATCATCCGACCTGTCGTCATGTATGGAAGTGAATGCTGGGCCGTCAAGAAGAAGGATGAAAATAGACTGCATGCGAATGAAATGAGAATGTTACGATGGATGTGTGGTGTGACAAGGATGGATAAGATAAGGAATGAGTATATAAGAGGAAGCCTGAAAGTAGCGCCAGTGGTAGAAAAGGTGAGAGGAAGCAGATTGGCATGGTTTGGGCATGTGATGCGGAGGAATGAAAGTCATGTCACAAAACGAGTGTTGAATATGAATGTGGAGGGACACACGGGCAGAGGAAGGCCGAATAAAAGATGGGTCGATTGTGTGAAGAGTGATATGAGAATGAAAGGAGTAAGTATGGAAATGACGGCTGATAGAGAGGAATGGAACAAGAAGGTTTACTGCGCCGACCCCAGATAATGGGAAATGGTTTAGAGAATGATGATGAATTAATAAGTTGATATTAAAACTTATATTTTTAATTATATATTTTTTTAAATGCCGTTAATTGAAAACAAATTTAGTTGTTAGTTTTTTTTAAATTGTAATAAAATGACTTTATTACTATATATAATTGTACATTAACGGAATAAATAATTATACCAAAAAGTTTTTATTGATAGAGAGCATAGCGTCTATTTCATATTTGATCAATATTGAAACTCTTTAAAATAATATTAAGAAGTCTTAACAAACTGTCACTTCAAACAGGAAGTTTTGACAATAACGTACGTTCTTACGACAATTATAACTTATTTTTGATTTTTTTTATAGAATAATGATGACAAATGAACACACAGTCACTTGACGGTAAGTGGATGCTGTGACCCACAGACATCTACACTTATCCTCGTTAAGAATCAAAACGCAGATGCGCTGTCACCACTGAAGACTAAGATAGAATGCCTCGTTTCCAGTAAAAAAGGGTCTCTTCCCTAATAAGATTGAGATAAACTAAAAAAAAACACTTTTTTATTACTTAATCTTTTAAGATAACATTAGTGTAAATTAAGGTTATTTCAAATAATTTTTTTATTTATAAATGTTTGACAAACGAGCACACAGTCCATTTGATGGTGCGTGAATGCTATTACACGCTAGTTCTTTAAAACTGAAACATATATTTTTCAAACTCTGTATTTATTATTTATGTACATGTAATATGGATTTTAAAGGTTATTGCAAATGTTAAAATGTCTGGTATTTTTGGCCTGTTTAATTATTTTTTGGTTTTATAAGTTTGGGAAACGAGTACAGAATACGAAGAAAGTACATTATAGTGGTATATAATGGGCAACTACGTCTCTCCTAGAATAAGAATTAAGAAAGCAAGACCTACCTCTAAGAATAAGACCGAATGCCTTGTTTTCCAGTTATACCAAATACAAAGAACTGGGTGAATTGTGTGCTCGATTGTCACCTTTTATACTATAAAAACATACCTTCAGGTAAGTCCAGTAAAATGGCCACCTGTCTTGCATTGCCAGCGAACGCAGCAAGATGTAAAGGTGTCCGTCCGAGTCTGTCAAGCCGGTGTTTCTCAGCTCCAAACTTTAGTAGCAAGCTCAAGGCATCTCCACCGGTCAGTGCAGCTAGATGACATGCAGAAACTAGATCCAAGCGACATGTCGCGTTTGGGTTCGCACCACTTTTCAGCAATCTGAAAGTAAAAGCTTTTGTTTTCAAATTAAAGGTTCTTATAAACCGTATAGGGTTCTTGTCTGTTTCATACAATAAATTTCAACCAATAAATAACCCATTCGCTGTCTCGTATACTAGATATAGTTCATTGCCATTGGCTTACTATTGTGTCTAAAAATCGGCGGTGAAAGTATCAATAAAGTCCATACACCGTATACCTCCGTATATATCGTCAGGATACACGTGCCACCCCGACGGCTTTTTAATACGCCCTCATAAAATCGAGTCGTTTCTTTTAATGAGCCGACTTTGGTCTTTCAGCACAAGTCGGCAAGGCCTTTGTAACGGCACGACCCAATAAAGCGTGCAAAATATAATATAACTAAACCAAGCCTTCCTCCGGCTTGCCCCCATCCCATCCACCCGAGTGAAACAGTGCGCTGCAATACTCAGAGTAGTCACATTTTTGTGTTGTTATTTTTAGCTACATATTTGTAGACCTAAATTGCTATATTGTATTTTTAGCATGAGGAAAAGACCAAACCAACTTACGATTTTAATAAAGAGCGGGAAAAACAGTTCTTTTTTAGTTTAACGGAAACAGTATTTGTTTATCATGTACCACATAGCCTAGCAGTGCCTACTATACTCTGCATGCGTCGTGTAACAGTTGTTTTCCACAAAATACTGAAATTTGAAAGAAACCTGTCTGCGAAATAAAAACAAATCTAATAAAACAACAAAGTGTTTAAACCAGGCCAGTTCAACTTTCGAAAGGTGCTACTATTGCAACTTAAAAGTTTCTCATTTGTTGGCTTAGAAGGAAAAGCCTTTTGTAGATGGGAAAATAATAAACGAAGCCTTCTTTACAGCTACTGATTCTGTCTTTTAGAATTTTAAAAGCAAAACTGAAATTATTGCGGCTATTAAAACGATTCCATTGTCATTCAGAACAGTGTCGAGAAGAATCGAAGTAATCGCTACTGATATGAAATCAGATTTGCAGAGTGATATTAAAAAGTACAGGTTTTTTCTCTCGAAACTTTTCAACTCAAAGAGTCTACAGTCATTTCTGACACTGCACAGCTATGTGTTATTATTAAAATCGTATTTAATGATTTACCAATGTGGTGGCGCTGCCGCCGTGCCACAAGCGAAATACACCGAAGCCTAAATCGCGTTATCAAAGTTCCGATCGTAGCCGAAAGAACTGGTGCATACATGCGCAGACTCACCAGCACGGCTAAACCACGTTAAATTGCCCGCTGTTGGCTGATACGCACGCAAGTGTGAGTAAAGATCCAAGAGCAAGTCTTATCCGACTCTATTCCGATGATATCCTGGACGTCAGTCTGAGCGAGATTAGGATGGCTCTCCAGTACCTTAAAAACGGCAGGCGAGGATGGAATTACAGCGGAGCTTCTGAAAGCGGGTGGAACACCGCTACTTAAAGTCCTTTAGAAGCTCTTTAATTCCGTCCTGCATGATGGCACTACTCCGGAGGCGTGGAGCAGAAGTGCGATGGTCTTGTTCTTCAAGAAAGGCGACAAAACTACACTTCTGAGCCGCGTCTACGTGCTGTTTTACGAGAGTCATTACGAATCGTCGCGCACGCAGACTCGATGACTTCCAGCCTCTCGTACAAGCTGGTTTCCGGAAAGGTTTCAGTATCATAGACTACAAACATACCCTGCGGCAGATTTTACAGAAGACCGAAGAGTATAATCTGCCACTTTGCCTTGCGTATGTGGACTATGAGAGAGCCTTTGAGTCCGTCGAAATTTGGGCGGTGCTACAGTCCCTTCAGCGGTGCTAAATTGACTGTCGGTATATCGAAGTGCTGAAGTGTTTATATAGTAGGGCTATGATGGCTATCCGAGTACAGAACCAGAGTTCGAAACCTATCTAACTGCAGGGAGGTGTAAGAGAGAGTCACGTTATATCAACGAAACTCTTCACCGCTGCATTGAAAGACGTTATCAAGCTACTGGACTGTATTAACATCAATGGAGTGTATCACTCCTCTTCGATTTGCCGACGATATAGTCCTTATGCTCCATCATCTAAATGGTGTCTTCCATCGGATAGATCTTAAGATTAATATGGACAAAACAAAGTTCATGTTTAATTACCGTGTCACACCCATACCGGTAGTTGTTGGGAGTACTATGCTCGAAGTTGTTGACGAGTACGTTTACCTGGAACAAATAGTTCGACTAGGTAAATCTAACTGCGACCAAGAGGTTAATCGACGGATTCAACTCGGCTGGGAAGCGTTCAGGAAATTACGACACATCTGAGAAGATGTGTCGTAACTTCTTGATTCGGATTTTTAGGTATACCTGACGAGAGTCAGGTATACCTAAAAATCCGAAAACTAGGTTGTACAACCAGTGCATATTGCCAGTGATGACTTACAGATATGAGACGTGGTCCTTTTACTGATGGCAAAGTGAGGACGCTTAAGGTCGCTTAGCGAGCTATGGGGAGGGCTATTCTCAGGGTTTCGCTGCGTGATAAGCTTAAAAATGAGGATATTCGCAGTAGAACCAAAGTGACCGACATAGCCCAACGGATTACTAAGTTGAAGTGGCAATGGGCCGGCCATATAACTCGAAGAACCGACAACCGATAGGGAAAAGTTTCTCGAGTAGCAGCCTCGTACCGGTAGGCGTAGTATAGGGCGACTCCCTACTAGATGGAGTTACGACCTGGTAAGACATGCAGGAAGTCGACGGATGCAGGTGGCTCAGGACCGTGCTTTGTGGCATTCCTTGAGGGAGGCCTATGTTCAGCAGTGACCTTGTGAAGGGCTGTAATGATGATGATAATGAACGGTATCGCTAACTGTGTTGTGGTGGGTAAGAATATCCTCAACCTCTAACTCCATGGGATATAGCTGTGATTTAGAAGCAGGGCAACAGCGTCTTTTTAATAACAACTTACAGAATAATAAAATAATTACGGCTGCCAAATCGTCTGCGAAGCCTGGAACTATGATAAATATGTGATAGGTAACGGTAATAGTTAGGGTTGCCAATTTTGATACGAGACACTTGGACAGTGTAAATGAAACGAAAACTTTGATTATTGTTAAATTTTTAATAATATTTTTAAATTATTTTTCCCGGCTGCCATAAAAGAAGGGGAAGCTTAAGGTTTTTCAGGCGTTTGTATGTACATTTGTGTCTATTTTTTGGCACACTCTACAGCTTTTTGGATTTTATTATATGGGTGCCGTTAGATTCGTCTTCATTGTCATTCTATCAATGTCATAGGGTAAAAAATTATTACGCAAATTTTTGCAAAATAAATTTTTAACGCACAACTTTTTACGAGTACACAGTTACGTTTTAATTACTATTTTAAACAATTAAGCTTGTACTATTCTTCTATATTATCATCATCTTTTATATTGGTGAATAAAGACCTTTCTATGTTTACACCAGCCAACAGCTGGCAATTTGACGTGGTATAGCCGTGCAGGTGAGACTGCGAATGTGGGCACCAGTGCTTCCGGAGCTCTGCCGATACGAGGCAAAGAAGCACCATAGGATTTTAGACGAAGCAAGTCCAATATACGAGTAATCCATTGTTGTTCCCGATAGGGATTTGAAAAAGTATTTTACCAGCTAGTGTACTTTTCTGTCTAGAATTCCCTCTGGATAGGAAATGTCCTTCTTTATATCTATTTACAACGCCACGCAACAGTTTCCCGTTCGAAATGTATATTATACAGCATAATCACAGGCAGTGAAGGACTCAATATTGGTAAACGGAGCTTTCTTTGTGTGAAGTTGGTTGTAGAATGTAGAATTCTATGGGTTTTAGCTTGTATTAGCTTCTAGTCACCGGGTGGATTGTAAGTTACTTTGTAAATACTGAAATAGAACGGTCTTTATAACGATATCTTAACGTTCACGGCTTTTACCACGTTCCATTTTACTTATTTTAACTTTAGAAGAGTCTTCCACTAAGTTTGCAAACACTTACCTCTCTACCTCTTCTATGTCATGATGTTCGATTGCTTCTAGAAGTTCAGTGTTAAGTCTTTTTAGGCGGCGGTCACTGCGTCTCCACTTCTTTGGCCATAAGTCCTCATTATCAGCAACTGGTGTCACGTCTGGTGTGGACGCTACCGAAGGTGATTGATCATAAAAATTTAACGGCGGTATATCTGAACTAGACGAATGCGCCCTGTAAAGATTATAATTATTTCATTTGTTACGTTTATTTAATTTTGTAATGATTTATATGCAAATAACTTTATAAATACTTAAAAAAATTAAAAAAGATGTAAAGTTAATAATTTACATATACACAAATTATTGTAAAAATTAAAAAAAGAGCGAACAAGGTGCGACCATTTTCTCACTACCAACACCAGCGGGTACGAGGAAATCTATTGCAGTCCTCAGGTTTAACAATGCATTTAAATTTTGATTCTTTATTATGAATATATGTAGAAGTCATTATTTATAGCATACATTCACCATCAAATGGACTGTGTGCTTGTTTGTCATCCTTGTTCTATAGTTAAAAAGAAACTTAAAATAAGTAACTCTATTAGAATTTTAAAAATAGGTCAGTACGTCTTATCAACAATATTTTTTAATTGATTGTTAATCCGTCTGCCAAAGACGGCAAAAATAGTTAAGTTAAATTGTGAAAAGAAAGCCAGCGTATACAGTCAGTGCGTGTTACGGTGAAACGTGGACTTTACTACTGGTTGCATGAGGAAGTTTACGGTGGCTCAGCGAGTTGTGGAGCAGGCTATGGTTGGAGGTTCAGAGGCCATTCGTGGTAGAACCAGAGTGATGGACATAGCCCAACGGATAGCCCAATGGTTCAGTTAGCTGAAATGGGAACGAGCTTTGTTGTTAAATTAAATTAAAAGTTAATGCTATTTACCATTTTCCGCAACATCACCACTTAACATTAGGTGCGACAGTAGGCTAGCACTGGCTAATAATAAATAAAAAAATAACTGTAACAACCGAGCACACAGTGCTGATGGTAAGTGGTTGCTGTGGCTCATAGATATCCACATCTATCCTCGATTATGAATCAAGATGCAGATGCGTTGGCACCCGTGAGGATTAAGATGGAATGCCTCGTTAAAAGTAAAAAGTTTCTTGGAGGAAGCCTATATGCTAAACATAGGCTTCCTTGCAGTAGACTTGTGATGGGTTGTTATGATGATGATGATGTTAAAGGTTAGTGGTGTTGATTATTTATAAATCTGAAGTGACTAATGAACTTACAGTCAACCTTGTGGTAAGTAGCTATAGTATTTCATGACTGCCTACGGCTAAACTAGCGGAGGTAAACGTGACTGCTGATCATGAGGGTTCGTATCCCGGTTCGGACCAAAAAAAATCAGTTACTGAGTTTTTCTGTCAAGAGATTCTCAGTAACTGCCAGGATTCAGGAGCCATTGGTTGACTGATCTCTCTCTAGTCGTATCGGCATACCAGCTTACCATCCCATCGAACTATGAGAGTGAGGGAATAGATAGTGTACTTGCGCATGCACTTAGGCTCTATAATCCTGTCCTGCGCTGATGGCCAGTCTGTGTTGCGACCAGCCGCCGTGATCGAAAAGCAAAATTCTGGAGGACATAAATAATCCGTAGACACTTGTAACCAACTTCAAAAAAAGTTGTTACAGATGCGTTATCACCGTTCAGGACTAAATTGTAATAACTCACAGCCTGTAATTACACAGGTTCTCTTTACCCGTCGTCTATTTGTGTAATTGTTCATGGAGAGTATATTTCCTTCACTGTTGGCCGTATGAGGACGCTCAAGGTCGCTCAGCGAGCTATGGAGAGGGCTATGCCCGGGGTTTCTCTGCGTGATATACTCAGAAATGAGGATATCCGCAATCGAACCATAGTAATCGACATAGCCCAACGAATTAGTAAGCTTAAGTGGCAATGGGCCGGTCATATAGCTCGAAGGACCAATACCGATGGGGAAAAAAGGTTCTCGAGAACCAGCCTCGTACCGGTAGGCGTAGTGTGGGGTGACCACCCACTAGATGGAGTGACGACCTGATAAGACATGCAGGAAGTCGATGGATTCAGGTGGCTCAGGACTGTGCTTTGTGGCATTACTTGGGGCAGACCTATGTTCGGCAGTGGACTTGTGAAAGGTTGTAATGATGATGATGATGAATGGTGATCTATACCCGTCAGATCGGAACACAGTAGTGCAAGTTCTGCTATTTGATGGTAGAAATAAGTAATAGTGTGGTACCTACCCAGAGGGACTTCAAGAAAGAAAAGGATTCTTTACACCTGGTAGATTATGTAGGTAGTTAAATGAATTCCTGAAAGTAGTGTCTTACATTTTATTTGGGGCACCTAACTGCTGAGGCCTGTTCGGCTGCGGTCGGCTACTCTCGCCATAAAAGTTATTATTGCTTAGCAATGGCTGCAGATTATCCCGTTCTTCGGGATAACCTTCCTCTTCATCTGAAAAGTATTGTCATGAATAGAATAGAATAACATTTATTCAATACACTTTTTTAAACATTATCTCCACAGTAAACCTCCAGGTTTTCTACTATATTATGGCGACAGTACGTAAATTTATTTACTTATACATACATAAATTTCACAAGGGTAACATCCAGACCCAGAACAATTATTAATAGTAGGCTGCGCAAATATACGTTCCGTGCTGGATTCGGACCTGCGGCCCTTATCGCTGCAATACATTGCTGAATCACTGCTCCACAGAGCTTTCAAAGTTACTGAAAGTCATTTGTACTTTTAGCACAGGTCCACAAACGAACGCAGAAGAACACTAAAACTTTCCGATCACACTCATGGCTGTTAGACGGGAGATGAAACTGCAGTTTTCAGAATATTTGACAGCATACAGGTACCTGAACAGAGAGCGGGCAAAAGCATGCGGCGGGACTTACGCAACTTCAACACAGCTTGTATGGAAGAAATGATCGAGCGCTCCAAAAAGGGCTCCAAAGTCTATGCAAGAGATCTGTCTGCCAGAAAGATCCAACTGTCCAAAACTGATCCAAAATTTTTATATTTTTCCGTCAAAGGCAGATTTATAATATATATTATAATCATATCAATGTAATAAATGCATCGCTCTTTCTGAATTCTAACATTTTAAATACACTTTTTTATTTAGCTAACTATTCAGTTTACTTCCTATCTCCGTCGAAACTATGAAAATATAATAATAAACAAAAAATGAAACGTTTTGCTATAGATATTCTACAACTAGTACACTAAAATACCAAAAAAAAAAAACATTCTGAGACGTTTTTTTTGGTAATTACATTGACCAATTGTGATTTTTCGTAATATTTTATAATAATTGGACTCAATCTCGTTTACATTTTCATTGCTGTGAGAGAACGTAATGTGTATGTATTGTCATCTCCGTAGACTAAGAAAACCTTGCAGCCTGTAAATATGACTCGCTGACTCTCGTGACTTCAGACCGAAACACAGCAATTCATACGCTGCTTTTCGGTGATAGTACCCATACAAAATCCTCGTAAAATATAAAATACAAGGTAAAAAGGAGAATTAATCTAAAAAAATAAATTTATATGATAAATAAAAATATTTTACTCTACTGTCATTTTTTTCGACTTTTGTTTTAACGTGTTTGAATCACGTTGCAGCAGAACGACACTCATACAAAATACTAGAGTTAAGTAGCAGCATAGTGCTTCTATGTTTTTCCTATGGTGGGTACGGGGATCCTTTTCACAGCTAATAAGGCATTCTTTCTTAGTTCTCAGGAATAACAACGCATCTAAATTTTGATTCTTAATCGAGAATAGATGGTAGGTGTATATGGGCCATACCTTACTATCAGATAGACTGTGCTCTCGCATGTCACTCTCATTCATCTTCTATTATAAAATACCAGCAGTCCGCTCCGGCCTTGCCCGGGTTGAACAATTATTTATACAAGTATAATATATTTAAATTTTGATTCTTAATCGAGAATAGATGGTAGGTGTATATGGGCCATAATGTCACCTTACCATCAGATAGACTGTGCTCTCGCATGTCAGTCTCATTCATCTTCTATTATAAAATACCAGCAGTCCGCTCGGGCCTTGCCCGGGTTGAACAATTATTTATACAAGTATAATATATTTAAATTTTGATTCTTAATCGAGAATAGATGGTAGGTGTATATGGGCCATAATGTCACCTTACCATCAGATAGACTGTGCTCTCGCATGTCACTCTCATTCATCTTCTATTATAAAATACCAGCAGTCCGCTCCGGCCTTGCCCGGGTTGAACAATTATTTATACAAGTATAATATATTTAAATTTTGATTCTTAATCGAGAATAGATGGTAGGTGTATATGGGCCATAGTGTCACCTTACCATCAGATAGACTGTGCTCTCGCATGTCACTCTCATTCATCTTCTATTATAAAATACCAGCAGTCCGCTCGGGCCTTGCCCGGGTTGAACAATTATTTATAAAAGTATAATATATTTAAATTTTGATTCTTAATCGAGAATATATGGTAGGTGTATATGGGCCATAGTGTCACCTTACCATCAGATACACTGTGCTCTCGCATGTCACTCTCATTCATCTTCTATTATAAAATACCAGCAGTCCGCTCGGGCCTTGCCCGGGTTGAACAATTATTTATAAAAGTATAATATATTTATATTTTGATTCTTAATCGAGAATAGATGGTAGGTGTATATGGGCCATAGTGTCCCCTTACCATCAGATAGACTGTGCTCTCGCATGTCACTCTCATTCATCTTCTATTATAAAATACCAGCAGTCCGCTCGGGCCTTGCCCGGGTTGAACAATTATTTATAAAAGTATAATATATTTATATTTTGATTCTTAATCGAGAATAGATGGTAGGTGTATATGGGCCATAGTGTCACCTTACCATCAGATAGACTGTGCTCTCGCATGTCACTCTCATTCATCTTCTATTATAAAATACCAGCAGTCCGCTCGGGCCTTGCCCGGGTTGAACAATTATTTATACAAGTATAATATATTTAAATTTTGATTCTTAATCGAGAATAGATGGTAGGTGTATATGGGCCATAATGTCACCTTACCATCAGATAGACTGTGCTTTCGCATGTCACTCTCATTCATCTTCTATTATAAAATACCAGCAGTCCGCTCCGGCCTTGCCCGGGTTGAACAATTATTTATACAAGTATAATATATTTAAATTTTGATTCTTAATCGAGAATAGATGGTAGGTGTATGGGCCATAATGTCACCTTACCATCAGATAGACTGTGCTCTCGCATGTCACTCTCATTCATCTTCTATTATAAAATACCAGCAGTCCGCTCCGGCCTTGCCCGGGTTGAACAATTATTTATACAAGTATAATATATTTAAATTTTGATTCTTAATCGAGAATAGATGGTAGGTGTATATGGGCCATACCTTACGATCAGATAGATTGTGCTCTCGCATGTCACTCTCATTCATCTTCTATTATAAAATACCAGCAGTCCGCTCCGGCCTTGCCCGGGTTGAACAATTATCTATACACGTATAATATATTTAAATTTTGATTCTTAATCGAGAATAGATGGTAGGTGTATATGGGCCATAGTGTCACCTGACCATCAGATAGACTGTGCTCTCGCATGTCACTCTCATTCATCTTCTATTATAAAATACCAGCAGTCCGCTCCGGCCTTGCCCGGGTTGAACAATTATTTATACACGTATAATATATTTAAATTTTGATTCTTAATCGAGAATAGATGGTAGGTGTATATGGGCCATAGTGTCACCTTACCATCAGATGCACTGTGCTCTCGCATGTCACTCTCATTCATCTTCTATTATAAAATACCAGCAGTCCGCTCGGGCCTTGCCCGGGTTGAACAATTATTTATACAAGTATAATATATTTAAATTTTGATTCTTAATCGAGAATAGATGGTAGGTGTATATGGGCCATAGTGTCACCTTACCATCAGATAGACTGTGCTCTCGCATGTCACTCTCATTCATCTTCTATTATAAAATACCAGCAGTCCGCTCGGGCCTTGCCCGGGTTGAACAATTATTTATAAAAGTATAATATATTTAAATTTTGATTCTTAATCGAGAATAGATGGTAGGTGTATATGGGCCATAGTGTCACCTTACCATCAGATAGACTGTGCTCTCGCATGTCACTCTCATTCATCTTCTATTATAAAATACCAGCAGTCCGCTCGGGCCTTGCCCGGGTTGAACAATTATTTATACAAGTATAATATATTTAAATTTTGATTCTTAATCGAGAATAGATGGTAGGTGTATATGGGCCATAATGTCACCTTACCATCAGATAGACTGTGCTTTCGCATGTCACTCTCATTCATCTTCTATTATAAAATACCAGCAGTCCGCTCCGGCCTTGCCCGGGTTGAACAATTATTTATAAAAGTATAATATATTTAAATTTTGATTCTTAATCGAGAATAGATGGTAGGTGTATATGGGCCATAGTGTCACCTTACCATCAGATAGACTGTGCTCTCGCATGTCACTCTCATTCATCTTCTATTATAAAATACCAGCAGTCCGCTCGGGCCTTGCCCGGGTTGAACAATTATTTATACAAGTATAATATATTTAAATTTTGATTCTTAATCGAGAATAGATGGTAGGTGTATATGGGCCATAATGTCACCTTACCATCAGATAGACTGTGCTTTCGCATGTCACTCTCATTCATCTTCTATTATAAAATACCAGCAGTCCGCTCCGGCCTTGCCCGGGTTGAACAATTATTTATACAAGTATAATATATTTAAATTTTGATTCTTAATCGAGAATAGATGGTAGGTGTATGGGCCATAATGTCACCTTACCATCAGATAGACTGTGCTCTCGCATGTCACTCTCATTCATCTTCTATTATAAAATACCAGCAGTCCGCTCCGGCCTTGCCCGGGTTTAACAATTATTTATACAAGTATAATATATTTAAATTTTGATTCTTAATCGAGAATAGATGGTAGGTGTATATGGGCCATACCTTACCATCAGATAGATTGTGCTCTCGCATGTCACTCTCATTCATCTTCTATTATAAAATACCAGCAGTCCGCTCCGGCCTTGCCCGGGTTGAACAATTATTTATACAAGTACAATATATTTAAATTTTGATTCTTAATCGAGAATAGATGGTAGGTGTCCATGGGCCATAGTGTCACCTTACCATCAGATAGACTGTGCTCTCGCATGTCACTCTCATTCATCTTCTATTATAAAAGACCAGCAGTCCGCTCCGGCCTTGCCCGGGTTGAACAATTATTTATACAAGTATAATATATTTAAATTTTGATTCTTAATCGAGAATAGATGGTAGGTGTATATGGGCCATACCTTACCATCAGATAGACTGTGCTCTCGCATGTCACTCTCATTCATCTTCTATTATAAAATACCAGCAGTCCGCTCCGGCCTTGCCCGTGTTGAACAATTATTTATACAAGTATAATATATTTAAATTTTGATTCTTAATCGAGAATAGATGGTAGGTGTATATGGGCCATAGTGTCACCTTACCATCAGATAGACTGTGCTCTCGCATGTCACTCTCATTCATCTTCTATTGTTCGGTGTCTTTCAAAACAAAAAGCCCGGGTATCTATTAGAAAAACTAAAATGGCGTAAGGACGGCAATTTTAAGGACATTCGAACAAAATCAAATGTCCTTTCAATACCAAAACACACCACCGCAGCATTCCGTGGTAGTTTTCGATATGCAGCTACCAAATGCTGGAACAACTTGCCCCCACCTATCCGCCAACTAAATACCATCAGCCTTTTCAAGGTAAAAGTAAAAGAATATTTTTGTCACGTTAACATTTAGGACGGATAAAATAGCTGCATTATATTTTCATAGTATAGTATAATATTCTATATTTTTTTATTGTAAATTCTCATTATATTATTTATTATATACATTTATATATACTTACTGCATAAATAAAGTTCCCATCTTTTTTCATTACCGTTATTTTATTTTATTATTTTGATAACATCTTTTCCCGAAAATAGAAATAAAGCGAACATACTACCCTCGCAGGCGAGTCCAACCTCAATGGGCATTGCTGAAAACCAACGCTACCGCAATCCTGCGATAGCATTATGTTGAGTCAGTGCCCTTTTCAGCATCACATCACTCATGCAATTGGATCATTTTATGACTGTTTTTTGTTATTTACTTTTATCTTTGATGTTTTTATGTATTATTTTATTTTCTGTATCAAAACTGTATGAGTTTAAGTTGCTGAATAAATGCATGTCTATGTCTATGTCTATTATAAAATACCAGCAGTCCGCTCCGGCCTTGCCCGGGTTGAACAATTATTTGTACAAGTATAATATATTTAAATTTTGATTCTTAATCGAGAATAGATGGTAGGTGTATATGGGCCATAGTGTCACCTTACCATCAGATGGACTATGCTCTCGCATGTCACTCTCATTCATCTTCTATTATAAAATACTAGCAGTCCTCTCCAGCCTTGCCCGGGTTGAACAATTATTTATATAAGTATAATATATTTCAGATTAAGCATAGGAGATATAATTTATTTTAATACTTCTTTATATACCACATTTGTGTACCATTTTTCTGCAGGTTTAATATAAATTAATTATCCGCATTTCCTGGTCTAGAGAGACCAACATATAATTGTACGTGAGTAAAATTATCTTCTCGTAAGCCCGATATATTTGTATGGTTGGCCTTGGGATTCGTTGAATGTGATTGCGAAAAAAAATTCTATTGGAAACTATAATCGCTTAAATTGGAAAGGCAAATTTCTCGGGAAAATGGGAGTGCGGGAAATATTAGACAACTGACCTGCCTGCTTGTTCCTGTAAGAATAATACTCCCAATGACATTATCACATAGCGATTTCACTTGAAATCTAGTTCCAATGCACGAATTAGGTGGTTTTAGGTTTCGCAACACAACTATTGAAATATAGACTTTAATTTTTAGGTTATGAGGTGGAAGTGCTGAAGTGTTAAGGGAACTAAGGAATGCATGTAGGTAATGCACAGAGTATTTACTTAATACTGTATTTTTGATTACCTGGTATTATTTCTAATATTTGTTCATTGATATGATGAACAGAAAACTATTGCCATCCCGCACATCCATGAGTAATCTTTTTGAGAAATATTCTTATTTGTTGGGTAAACGTTTGAAATCAAATTATTGAGACTAGAGATAGACTTCCATAGCTCCTGTATTTTAATAAGGTCATCTTAAGGTTATTTTCCCATCACCTACTTGTAATAGAAAACTAGCGAAGTGCATATTACCCCATTCTAAGTGGGCTCTCATGTTTGTTCTTAAGATGATTAATTGTACGGACTTCGTAAAGGAGACACATTTAAGCAGGCTTTAAGTATATTTGCACGTGTTCCTCTAGATACAACAGGAATAGTTTGACGAAAGACACCGGCAAACACGAAGGTGACGACTCCCATAATTTTATCTGAATTCCTTAGGCCTTTAAGAGAGTTCTGTCTACAGCTTCTGTATGTGAGCGGTGGCACATCGTATAATCGTCCCACATTATGAGACCGACATCTTGAAGAAGTCTGCCCAACGGCCCGTTTTTTCGTATGGAACATACGGATTTTTTCTGGAGGGATTCACTGGCAGTTTAAATGTGGAATGGGCAGTAGAAATTTAATAGGTCTTCACAGAGATTTTTTTTAACTGCTTGCCACAAATCAATGGGATCTGAAGGTTGACAAAATAATAAAATTGTCACAAATAATTTCTTAGTTTACGAGCCAAATCTGAAAGTACAGCATCAGCTAAGGTATGAGTCCAATGTTCGTTGTCCTCAATAAAGCCAAGCAAACATATTGTAAATGAATCCTTAAATGAAATCATTCAGATTAGCAAGAATGAGTACTGTACATTCTACCAACAGCAGAGTATTTCTTAATCCTGGGATGCTCTTCGACCTATTGTCATCGTATTTTTGTAGTAAATTTAAACGCAGTCTTAATTTTTACCACAAGTTTGATAACCATTTAGTTTTATACGGTAGGCTAAAACTAATTAAATAACTAAGCTAACTAACTTACTAATAAGTACAACAAATATCCAGCAGTTATATTGGCCATTTTATTTTATACATCTAACTAAAAAAAATCAGTCCGCTTAAACTAAAGACATAAACATTTAGGCTTTAAATTCTAATTACTTGATAGGCCTCACTAAAAATGCAAATTTTCAAATTTAAAATGACCGTCGGCGACGTCTGCCCTCACGTGTTTTGCTGACTTTGTCACGTTATCTCTCCCTCCGCATATCGTCGCCCTTCCATCATTGCCACTCCGACCACCATCATAATTATATAATATCATGCGAGAGTTTTATATAAAATGGTTATTGTGAGTTATCCCTAGAAGATAGACATATGCTCTCGCCGATTTTTTGTAGAACTTCTAAGCGGAATAATTCAGCTTTACATTATTTTCATAAAACTTTAACTAATGGTGCAGCGCACGCTGTGGAAGACACGACTTTTTCCGGTTAAGTTGACAAATTTCACCGTAACTTTTAGCCATAATATTTGGAACAATTTAACTTTCAAATGGTGAAAGAAATTTTCAATTAGGTGCAGTGGTTCCGTAAATTGCTCTCCACATACAAACTCACAAAATTCGCACTCTATATTTATAATATTATTAGTAATTAATAATTAGTATATTAGTATAGATAATTATTACTTTGTAATATTACACAGATATTAAAAACTAGGTGCAAGTGGCACGAGCAACTTGTCTTTACTGAATAACGTTAAAACACCTTTCGTGCACATTTTAAAGTCTTTATATATTATCAATTTGCCACACTTAACTTTCAACTTATGTTAGAAATAATTCACACCATGTTATAAACTTTAACACTGAATTAATCTTTTATCCTTAAATGATGCGGTAAATACACATTATAAGCCAGAGACTAAATTTTATTAGAACAATTAATCATAATTGGAAATACATGCATATTTTCAGCCAGATCGAAACCCAAACAAAAACTCAAAATAACTTAACTGTTTTCAGTTCAAAAATTTATATATCCGTCGCTACAATACACGCTTAACATAATAGACACTCTCTTGTAACTTGACTAAGGAAAAAAAACTAATCACTCATGTTTACTCTAACAGCGCTCGTTCAAGGTCATATCTAAATGTACGTCCTTATGGTATTACAAATTGCTTAAGCCACTCACGGTTGCTGAGATAACATTCGTTACCAAACAAATTGTTTCCTTGTTTTTAATATGGATAAAATATTTTAATTTATAAAGGTAAGCTGAATCACAAAATAACATGCATTACTTTGAGTAGAATATTTAAAATAATTTGTAATATAAGTAATTTTGCCTTCAAAAAAACTGTTTTATTTTGGAATTATTTACCTAAATTGTAATAAATTTTTATGTTTACGCGAATACTACACCTTAAAAAAGCTATGCTTTTGTCGCGATGTTAACATTAATTTTAAAATTAAAGCCTATAAAATCCGTAAAAAAATTGTTTTATTCAATGCCTTATTCAATACATCAACATCATCTAAACAGTGCTTCTGTTGGAAAGTGGCTACAAAGTTGCCAACTTCAAACAAAAAGTCAACAAGTGCGTCGCGTAAGTATGTTATGAGGTTTGATTTCATACAGCCTGTTACTATACTGGCTCTCTTATCACTGAAGTAGGAACTGGGTGCGTTACTGCTTGGCGGCTGAGATATGTAAGAGGGAAGGACCTGCCCAGGTAGGCAACTACGCATCAAAGAAGTCCTACCACCCAATACATTCCTTGGAAAACATACCCATGCACGATATGTTAAGAAGGTAGGTACCTTGTTTGGTGAACTCAATGTCAATATTTACTATTAGCGCGAACTTTCAGTTAACTAAAATGATTTATTCTTCGTCAAGAATTTTACAAATAAATCTCCAACATACAGTGACTTATTTAACCTTACAGAACATTTAAAAAAAACGTAATGTTGAAGGCCTCTTAACCGACTTTAAGCGACGGTATTCAAATAAATGATTTAATTAGGCAGATCCTACTATTGTGCTGAAATAATTGTTTGTGGATGCTGGACTCCTCGGGTTTAAAATACACATTATACTCCTATATTACTAAACATGTTTTCTATTACTTATTGAAGATAATATTTTTAAAGCTATCCACAAAAAATATTTTGATTTAGTGCCAAAAACTAATTTAAAAATATGGACCCATCAGATGTTGTGGTTGAGTTCTTAATACATTTTGTATGTACACAATAAAAATTTACAAGTTAACGCAAATTATAGTAACTTAAATTGACGACTCCATAGCGCATTGGCTTAGCAATGAGTTGCAACACTGGGTGTCGCGGGTTAGAATCCCGCACGGAACAAGTATTTGTATGGTCTATAAATAACAACAAACGAGGAACAAGTATTTGTATGGACGAAAATAATTGTTCCTCGTGTGGAAGTTAGCCCTTGTGCAATTTATGTTTGTAAACTGCCTTCACAATACAGGAGAAAATCCTAGTGCAACGTTTTTTTTAAAATAAATAATAAATATCTACGTTTAAAATTAAAAAAAAACCGTAACAATAAGAGCAGTCTTAAAACGGCTAAAAATATTTTATTGAATCATACTTGAAATCACTTTCGATCAAGTCATTTTTAAAACAAAAAAAAACCTAGATCTATTTCGGTTCATCCGTTTGTGGGCTACGATGCCACAGCCAGACACACAAAAACACATGTAGAACATATAAACGCCTCGGAGTTCAAAAAAAGGCAGATCAACGTCCGCCGAGCCAGCTAGTTTTATCTATGTTGAAAATGGTTTTTAAACACTAAAAACTGGGATGTTACTTTTTTAAAGAAAATATGTACGTATTAATTCACACCGACAATGTTCACGATTAACATTGACAACAACGTTTTTAAGAAGATTTTCATACTTAGTAAGTTGGTGTAATAATGGTGATAGTAAACATCACCAAACGGAATTTATTAACACTCAATCGTTACAATATGTTATTACTACTTTCATAAACTACCATTATCGGTTCAAATCTCGGGCAGAGGAGGGTAGTCGAAATAATAGTACTATTGTCGATAACGAATTTAAATGAAGATGCATTATCACCCATAAGAAATGCGTCATTACTCGTAAAAAAGTGTTACTGCATTTTTAAACTCACCATAAGAAACGCGGAAGCATTATGCTGCTAATTTAAGCTGGTAAGCTGGAAGAGCACAGTCCTTCTCCGTTCAAGTAGACACATTCGCGCTGCAGCCATAATACAGCTGCAGCGTGACTACAGCCTTGCCTGGCGAAAGTCATACTTATTGTTTAATTAAATTTAATACAATATACGTACCACGAATTACGGACATTTCCATATTATTTACAACAAGTTTATGCACGCTATTAAAATCACCATCTTAATATGAAGCACGCACGGAACACGTCACCGAAGGTGTGAAACTCACTAGTCGTTAAGGTTACGTGCGATTTGCCGATCATCATCATCATCATCATTACAGCCCTTCACAAGTCCACTGCTGAACATAGGCCTCCCCCAAGTAATGCCACAAAGCACGGTCCTGAGCCACCTGCATCCATCGACTTCCTGCATATCTTACCAGGTCGTCACTCCATCTAGTGGGGGGTCGCCCTACACTACGCCTACCGGTACGAGGCTGCCACTCGTGAACCTTTCTTCCCCATCGGTTATCGGTTCTTCGAGCTATATGGCCGGCCCATTGCCACTTCAGCTTACTAATCCGTTGGGCTATGTCGGTCACTCTGGTTTTACTGCGGATATTCTCATTTCTGAGTCTATCACGCAGAGAAACTCCGAGCATAGCCCTCTCCATAGCTCGCTGAGCGACCTTGAGCGTCCTCATACGGCCAGCAGTGAAGGACCACGTCTCAGATCCGTAAGTCATCACTGGCAACACGCACTGGTTGTACAATCTAGTTTTTAGAGTTTGAGGTATACCTGACGAGAAGATATGTCGTAATTTCCCGAACGCTGCCCAGCCGAGTTGAATCCGTCGATTGACCTCTCGGTCGAAGTTGGACTTACCTAGTCGGACTATTTGTCCCAGGTAAACGTACTCGTCAACAACTTCGAGCATAGTGCTCCCAACAACTACCGGCATAGGTGTGACATGGACATTAAACATGATCTTTGTTTTGTCCATGTTCATCTTAAGACCTATCCGTTGGGAGGCACTATTGAGGTCATTGAGCATAGTGCTTAAGTCCTCCAGCGATTCTGCCATAAGGACTATATCGTCGGCAAATCGAAGGTGAGTGATGTACTCGCCATTGATGTTAATACCGTATCCTTTCCAGTCCAGTAGCTTGAAAACGTCTTCCAAAGCAGCGGTGAAGAGTTTCGGGGATATAACGTCACCCTGTCTTACACCTCTCTGCAGTTGGATAGGTTTCGAGCTCTGGTTCTGTACTCGGATAGCCATCGTAGCCCTACTGTACAAACACTTCAGCACTTCGATATACCGACAGTCAACTTGGCACCGCTGAAGGGACTGCAGCACCGCCCAAATTTCGACGGAATCAAAGGCTTTCTCATAGTCCACATACGCCAGGCAAAGTGGCAAATTGTACTCTTCTGTCTTCTGTACAATCTGCCGCAGGGTATGTATGTGGTCTATGGTACTGAAGCCTTTTCGGAAACCGGCTTGTTCGGGAGGCTGGAAGTCGTCGAGTCTGCGTGCGAGACGATTCGTAATGACTCTCGAAAACAGCACGTAGACGCGGCTCAGAAGGGAAATCGGTCTGTAGTTCTTCAAGAGAGCGGTGTCGCCTTTCTTAAAGAACAAGACCACCGCACTTCTGCTCCACGCCTCTGGAGTAGTGCCACCATGGAGGACGGAATTGAAGAGCCTCTGAAGGACTTCAAGTACCGGTGTTCCACCCGCTTTCAGAAGCTCCGCTGTAATTCCATCCTCGCCTGGGGCCCTGCCGTTTTTAAGGTGCTGGAGAGCCATTCTAATCTCGCTTAGACTGACGTCCGGGATATCATCGGAATAGTGTCGGATAAGACTTGCTCTTGGATCGTTACTCACACTTGCGTGTGGCTCCAACGACGATGTGTACAGCTGCCCATAGAACCTCTCAATCTCACTCAAAATCTCAGGTGTCCCGGAAACGATGCTGCCACACTCAGTCTTCAGCTTTGACAGTTGGCTCTTACGGGCAGACAGATCTCTGGCAAAGACTTTGGAGCCCTGGTTCCGCTCGATCGCTTCTTTAATACGAGCAGTATTAAAGTTGCGTAAATCTCGCCGCATGCATTTGGAGATCTGTCTGTTCAGTTGCCTGTATGCTGTCAAATCTGTTGACGATTGCAGCCTCATCTCCCGTCTAACAGCCATGAGATTAAGAGTGTGATCGGAGAGTTTTTGTGTTCTTCTGCGGCGGGTCTTGCAGAACTTAGCTCCGACCGCATGGACAGTTTCCACGAGCTTGTCATTCATATCGTCCACTGCATTACAATCTTGTAGGCACTGAAAGCGGTTGTGTAACTCGAGCTGAAAGTTTTCGGGATTCTAGATTAGAGCACGAGGGGGACGGAGCGTTGACTTCATTAGACGAGACCTCTCCAACTTAACGTTTAGGTTCAGTGTGCCTCTAACCATTCGGTGATCGCTGCCAGTTTTCACCCTTGCGATCACTGAGACATCACTGAACAGTTGGCGTCTGGTCGTCATAATGAAGTCAATCTCATTTTTTGTCGAACCGTCGGGGCTCGACCAGGTCCACTTCCTGTGGGGCCGCTTCTGGAAGAAAGAGTTCATCATAAAGAGTCCCTCCTTCTCCATAAAGTCGGCCAGCTGCTGGCCCCTTCGGTTCCGTTGCCCTACTCCAAATTTCCCTAACTTCAGCTCACCGCTTTCTCTTGTGCCTAGTTTTGCGTTGAAGTCTCCCATCAACACCGTGTAGTGGGTTTTGGAGGAATGCATGGCTTTGGAAATATCCTCATACATTTCATCCACCTCCTCATCGGTATGTGCCGAGGTTGGTGCGTAAACCTGTATGACCTTCAGCGAATACCGTTTGGTGATTCTGAGTATCAGGTACGCGATCCTCCTCGACACACTCCCAATCTTTACAACGTTGTTGACGAGAGACTTGTGGACGATAAATCCGACACCTCCTTGGGACAGATGGTCGCCCTCCCGGTGATAGAACAAGTTGCCGGATTCGAGAATCACCTTGTCCTCCCCCTCTCTTCGGACCTCGGATAATCCTATAATACTCCAGCGCAACTTGTCTATCTCTTCTTCCAGCTCCAGGATCTTCTCGTCAGTCCTCAGTGTGCGTGCGTTAAATGTTGCCAGGTCGAGTCGTCGTAGGTGGCAACCGAACCTCCACCGGAGATTCTTAGCACCCCCTGCCCCGCCGTTACCATGGTCGCCACCGTAGCCAGGAATAGCGGGGCCGCCGGGGACTGGGGGCCGTCTATTTGTGTTATTGTTCATGGGGGGTATATTGCCATAGTTGCCACGCTTGGCGAGCGGGTTGGCAACCGCAGTTTTTTTTTTTGTGTAATTGTTGTTATCAGGAAGATGCTGCTGCCCATCTCCTGCCTGTTTCCCTCTGTCGCCTTTTACGACACCCACGGGAAGATATGGGGTAGTGGATATTCTTAACCGCCACTACACGGCAATTTGCCGATAATGTTATCTTAATCTTTATTTGTAAAGTTGATATAATATTTGACTATGTAGATAATTTTCTTTTAATTTTTTTATATTATATTTCAGTGACATTTATAAAACGACATTTATAGCGTGTGGTGGCAAAATAAACAAGCCCAATAATTATTATTTAATTTCTATATATTAATAAAAACAAACCAAACTGCGCAAAGTCGCTCAGCGATCTATGGAGAGGGCTATGCTCGGAGTTTCTCTGTGTGATAGACTCAGAAATGAGGATATCCGCAGCAAAACAAGAGTGACCGACATAGCCCAACGGATAAGCTGAAGTGGCAATGGGCCGGCCATATAGCTCGAAGAACTGATAACCGATGGGGAAGAAAGGTTCTCGAGTGGCAGCCTCGTACCGGTAGGCGTAGTGTAGGGCAACCACCCACTAGATGGAGTGACGACCTGGTAAGACATGCAGGAAGTCGATGGATGCAGGTGGCTCAGGACCGTGCTTTGTGGCATTACTTGGGGGAGGCCTATGTTCAGCAGTGGGCTTGTTAAGGGCTGTAATGATGATGATGATGAAACTGCGCAAAAACTTATTTGAAAGAGAAAAGTTGTATACTCTATGTCACTTCCACTACTAAGACAAATCCAACCACACTCCATATGGTAAAATCCATTATGATATTTTGGTTACAGTGTGCTAAAGAAATAGACATATATGCACTCGAACTTGCCCTCGAAGTTACCCTTTTTTTCAAACAATCGGAAGAAAACTGCTCTCGTTAAAATTTCTAGCAAATCGAGTTCGATTCCCACGTAAAAAATCGTTTAATAGCGTTTTTGGTGCTACTTCACAGTGTGAAGAAAAAATCCTGAGGAAGTCTGCATATCAAAACTTTAAAAATATTTCGAAGACACGTAAAGTCCGCTAACACACAGTGCCGTTTACCTCGGCTCTTTGAGATGAGCATAGTGTGGCGGAGAGTTCCAGGAGTTCTAGTAAAAGGGTCGCTGGTTCTGTACATTCACCATGCGAGTCACAGTAGCATTAGGCTTCTATTTTACGCTGTTATTCTGTGAGAGCGTGGTCCTTTCCCGGTCGAGTCAACCCATTTAAGTTACAGCTATCATCATCATCATCATTCTCTAAACCATTTCCCATTATCTGGGGTCGGCGCAGTAAACCTTCTTGTTCCATTCCTCTCTATCAGCCGTCATTTCCATACTTACTCCTTTCATTCTCATATCACTCTTCACACAATCGATCCATCTTTTATTCGGCCTTCCTCTGCCCGTGTGTCCCTCCACATTCATATTCAACACTCGTATTGTGACATGACTTTCATTCCTCCGCATCACATGCCCAAACCATGCCAATCTGCTTCCTCTCACCTTTTCTACCACTGGCGCTACTTTCAGGCTTCCTCTTATATACTCATTCCTTATCTTATCCATCCTTGTCACACCACACATCCATCGTAACATTCTCATTTCATTCGCATGCAGTCTATTTTCATCCTTCTTCTTGACGGCCCAGCATTCACTTCCATACATGACGACAGGTCGGATGATCGATTTGTAAATTTTCCCCTTCAGCCTTATTGGCATTCGGGGATCGCACGTTGTGGCTGTGACCTGTCGCCATTTCATCCACCCTGCGTTAATCCTATGCTGCACAGCTCTATCTATTCCGCCGTCGCCTTGAATGAGGGAACCGAGGTACTTGAAATCTGAGCAGGTAGGCAGTATAGCGCCATCCAACGACATGGGTACAGGACTGGAAAGACCGCCGAAATCACAGCACAGATATTCGGTTTTGGATCTGCTGATCTTCAAGCCAACACTTTCCAGCCTCTGTTGCCACCCCGTCAGTCTGCTCTGTACCTCGATGCCTTCTTCCCCGACAAGCACGATGTCATCGGCAAAGAGCATGCACCAGGGTGCCTCATCCTGCAGGTCCGACGTCAAAGCGTCCATAATCAGTAGGAAGAGGTAAGGGCTCAATGCCGACCCTTGGTGCAGCCCTACCGCCACATCGATACTGCCCGTAGTTCCCGCGGCAGATCGTACACATGTACGGGATGCTCTGTACATAGCACGGACTAACCTCACATACTTCCCAGGCATACCTTTCATCTTTAACGCCCACCACAAAACCTCACGGGGAACCCGATCGTACGCCTTTTCAAGGTCGACAAAAACCATGTGCAGATTTTTATGCACGCGCTTGTACTTTTCGCACAATTGGCGTAATGCGAAAATGGCATCTGTCGTACCTCGACCGGGCATGAATCCGAACTGGTTTTGTGTTATCTCACACTCTTCTCTCATTCTTCTCTCTATTATTCTTTCCCAGACTTTCATAGTATGTGACATGAGTTTTATTCCCCGGTAACTGCTGCAGTTTTGAACGTCTCCTTTGTTTTTAAAAATGGGGACCAGTATACTACTGCACCATTCCTCAGGTATTTGTTCTTCCTGCAACAATTTACCGAAAAATAAACTCAACCACTTCCATCCATCCGCACTCAGCAACTTCCACACTTCTACTGGTATTCCATCTGGGCCGACTGCCTTCCCATTCTTCATATTCCTAACAGCCATTTTTACTTCTTCCACACTAATTTCTCTCACTAAGCCCATATTCACTGGTGGGTTTTCAAGCATACCATTCCATTCATTCTCCTCATTCATCAATTTCTCAAAATACTCCTTGCATCGCTTCTTTATACTTTCATCGTCAGTCAAAATCCTTCCAGAATCATCTTTTATACATTTTACATGTGAAACATCTCTTCCATTCCTTTCTCTCGCTCTTGCAATTTGAAAAAGTCGTTTTTGACCTTCGGGGCTTTCAAGGGACCGATATAATTTATCTTGCGCCTCTGCCCTACAAATAGCAACTTCCTTCTTCGCTCTCTTCTTACATTATTTATACGCCTCTCTCTTACTTTCTTTTATGGATTCATTCTGGTCTTCTACGCTCTGCCATTCTTTAAAGGCATTTTTCTTTTCTCTCAAAACTTCTCTAATACTTTCACTCCACCACCACCCATCCTTATCTATCATACGCTTCCCTTTTGTTTCTCCTAACACCTTCCTTGCCACACTTCGGATACAATCAGCCATTTCCTTCCAGCACTCATTCACACTCATTCCTTCCATATCACCCATCTCTATCATCTTGTTTACAACTAGCTCTCTAAATTCACTTGCATACTCCTCCTTATGCAACAAATGCCACTTTATTTTGGGTGGGGGACGATCCTTATGTTTGTTGAGGCGAACAGTTAAGCAGATGTCAGCCAGCAGAATTCGGTGCTGGGATACTAAGTCTTCACCTGGAAGCACTTTGCAGTTTTTTACACTCTTGATTTGGTTCCGTCTTAACAGAAGATAGTCGATCTGTGTCGCGTGGTGGCCACTTTTATAAGTAACAAGATGCTGATCTCGTTTTTGGAACCACGTGTTTACTACAGCCAGGTCGAAAGCACATGCTGCTTGCAGAAGAACTTCCCCCTCACGGTTGCGTACTCCGTACCCCCATCCACCGTGTACTCTTTCATACCCGTCATTCACTCTCCCTACATGTCCATTAAAATCTCCTCCCATATAAACATCCTCACTCTCAGGTATTCCCATCATCATACAATCAAATTCCTCCCAAAACTTCTCTTTCACACTCTCTTCACAGCCTGTTTGCGGAGCATACACACTTACAACATTCACTACTTTGTTTTCAATCATTAATTTAACAACTATCATTCTGTCATTTACTCTTTTCCCATCTGTCACTCGTTCTTTCATTCCACTATCTGACACAACTCCTACTCCATTTCGCTTCCCGTCACTTCCACAGTAATAAAACTTGTATCCTTCCCCAATCTCTCTTGCTTTATTGCCCTTCCATTTTGTTTCCTGCAAACAGGCAACATTCACTCTTCGTCGTTTCAAAACATCTGCTAACTCTCTTCCTCTTCCAGTCATCGTACCTATATTCCAGCTTGCAAACCTCACTCTGACATTCTTCTCTCTACGGGCTCGCCTCTTACGTCGCACCCGCTCCGTAAGGTGCGACAACCCTTGCCCACTTCCCACAGGAGCCGGGTGCTGCTCCTGCGCGTCGCCTGCGGGGTACGCCCTAGCCCTGTCATATATCCCACAACTCGTAATATTCATAAGTTTACTGCATGGGATTTGGCAAAAGTTTTACAGTCGGCCGCCTGCCTGACACCAACCCTCTTTGGGTATGCTATTGTTGGTAGAGGAAGTTACCATTTTGGAAAAAGGAAAAAAAAAAAGGTTGGGGGTAGGAGCGTAGGTGTAAGGATACTGTTATCTCGGCAGGAAAGGTATGAGAATAACAGTAGCTCGGGGAGCCGGGGTCGCGTACCCGTATTCCATAACAGGATCACCGGAAAGGTAGACCAGCATGAAAACCCCCTGACTGATATAGCTGCATACCACTAATATAGCTGCAGCATGTCATTACGACGAATAATTACCACCCTCTAGCCTACTCGTACTTTAGTCCCCAAATGTTGTGTTCCGGTCCGAAGAGTATAGAGATCCAATTTTATTTAAATGCTATTAGGCATTCCGTCTTTCTCCTCAGGAGATGAAAACACATTTGTTGCCTTCTTTGTTGGAGTCGGCCGCAGGTATCCATGAGCTGCAGTAGTCGTAGTAGACTTACCATCAGGTGGACTGTAAGCGAGGGAGTTTTAATAGGCTGTAAACAATAAGACCTATAAACAACTCTTAATAGGATAAAATCTTTTGAATTTGATTTTAGCAGAGAATATTCAAGGCGAGCTCTTTATCTAAGGCACCTTTATAGGTTCTCCGTTAATATATGAGGAGGAGTCCCATATATTAACGAAGTACCTATAAAGAACATAATAACATAACATAAACACTCACGCCTGTCACCCAGAGGGGTAGGCAGAGACTACAGACTTCCATTTAGCACGATCCTGACATACTTCTCTCGCCTCTTCCACATCCATATACCTACGCATACATGCTCGTCGGTTAAGGGTACTCTTTATTCGGCCCATTTTAAATATATCGCCAATTTGGTCAACAAACTTTCGTCTAGGACGTCCCTTTCCGACTCTTCCATTCACTTCTGCAACATACATTTGCTTTGTCAGTCTTTCCTCATTCATTCTTTCTACATGACCACCTACCTATAAAGGTACCCATAAAAGTACTTATAAAGGTGTTATACCAACCTTAATATTTAAATAATTAATACTAAGGGGATATACTAAATATTTCTCCAAATGTACTTTAATGTGGTTAAGCAAATCAGGTTTCAACCTTAATGTAATTATGTTTGATTTGAAATAAAAGTTGGTATATTGTGACGCAATCTGCCGTTATAATATTATCAAAAGGAATTCTTTTTAAAGGGGAGAGTATTAAATGCTTATGTTAATTAAATGACAGTAACTTAACAATTGACTAATGTATCACATAAGTGGACTAATAATATAAATACTAGTTGGCCGAAAAAAGTAGATTTTGATTATGTTTAAATAAAAGTTTTTTTTTTCATAATCATACGTTAGAGTCTGTCAAAAGTCAATGGGTGATGAGAAGCCTGAACGGTATTTCTTCAAGTTGTTATCAAGAACATGCTGACAGTAACACGTTTTAGTTTTTCCCTGTCGCCTTATGAGAAAAGAAAATAAATTAGGAGAAAAGAGAACAAATTAGTGTCAAAAATGTAACTACGTCCTTTATTTGAAATTTCCAATATTAAATACCCAAATAACTATGTTTATAATAAGATATATATAGATAAGAAAAGAATTTAAACTTTAACATCAAATTATAAGGTATCTTTGATTTATATTTATTATTTTCTTTAGATAGAACATAATAATTACAAAATATACTGCAAATATTTTACAACTTCATACTATACCTGATAAATGCTTTTGTAAATTGTTGAATTCATATTTTCCTCTATTTTTGTAAACTTAGAGTAGAACACATCCAATTAACTATTTAATACTACTTAATCTTACTTGCTGTTGGTGAGCCAAGCGCTTTTATTAAAAAAATATTAGTAGCTGTTCCAAAGGATTTAATTTTTTTAGCGCGGTACCCTAATTATATTTCTAAAATATAAGTAGCCTAGTCCCGTCCGAGAGCCGTGGTAGCTCAGTGGTTAACGCTCGCTGTAAATATAATAGAACGCGAGTAACCCGGGTTCGATCCCCGCCGGCACCAATGAAATTGTTAATTGCAATTTTAAGTGCTGATTTACCACGTGCTCGGCGGTGAAGGAAAACATCGTGAGGAAACCTGCATGTCTAAGGAATACGAAAAAAAAAATATTTCGAAGACATGTGAAGTTCGTCAACACGCATTTGGGCAGCGCGGCGGACACTTCCTTGCCCTAAACCCTCTCAGAAATGAGGGGAGGCCTGAGCCCAGCAGTGGGACGTATATAGGCTGTAACTTTACTTTACTTTACTAGTCCCGTCAAAATAGGTCCAGCCATTTTGGAGATTTGCTGGATCAAAAGACAGACGGACAAGACAAACAAATATTTTTTTTAAATTATGTTTTTGTTCGTTAGCCATGATAGTTCTCCTGTACAGAAATAGCACTTGTGTGCCACACCACAGACAGACGTTAGCCACTCAGTTATCAAGTAGTAATTTAGTAATATATTAAAATTTATTTTGAACGTCACACACGTTCAGCACATAAAATTAAAATTAACAATTTCATCGGAGGTGTACTGCAAGCTGCTTATTTAACTCAAATTTACTTCAACCATAATATAATAACATTTATACATACGCAATACCTGTCATTTTCAGAATCCAGTTCGACAGTGACCAACCCACCAAAAGTGGTTGTAAACAAGTTAGACAGGTGATATCGTCAGAGAGACGACAGTTAATTATAATGCTCGATCAGTCCCCCGTGACCATGGGTGCTGGAAATCGCCCGAAACGTCGGGAATTAAAAATAAAAGTAATTAAAAGTAAAATAAACGCGATAAAATCCGTAAAAGTAGTTTTAATCAATGTGTAGTGTTCGCGTAAAATATAAGAAATCATTATCAAGGAGTTCTTGTTAAAATTTCAAATTATCATAAGTGGTAGAGCTATGGTGCAGTTATATTAGTAGTATAGCTGTAGCATGAATGGGTCGGCTCAATCGGGGAAGGAAAATGCTCTCACAGAATACCAGCGTAAAATAGTAGCTTAATGCTGCTGTGTTTCTTATAGTGAGTGTAAAAAACTGGAGACCCTTTTTACTGGAAAAGAGGTATTCCATCTTAGTCCTCATGGGTGACAAGGCATCTGCATTTTGATTCGTAATCGAGGATAGATAAAAATTTCAAAGGGTCACAGCAACCACTTACCTTCAGATGGACTGTGTATAAAAAACAATGTGGTTTAGAAGTGTTACTGTCAAGTCAGAATAAATCATTAGAGCCAAATAACAATGGACGTTGTCAAGTTGAATAGAGTTAATCGTATAACAATTCTAACTTTTCGAATTACCTCTCCGCAGCCATCGTCTCCAAGCAATATTTGCCAAGAAAGTTAACTATGGAATGTGTGGTGTAATATAAACTAGACTGTGAAAACGGCTTATGTAGTCAGTTAGAATTGCCGGATGAAAACAATTTTCGTAAAGTACTTTACAAGTGTGGTTTTACCTTCGATCAGAAACGAGCGAACGGTTTTATTGGTTTACGATAGCCATTTACATTGATTTGATTTAAAGGTTATTGAGATAGTCATTTTTGAAAACATTATCATTTTCAAGCTACCACTGTATACATCACATATTCTGCAACCACTGGACTGTAGTGTTATGAAGCCGATGAAAGATCAATGGAAAGATGATTTGGTAAAGTGGTAGAGACTTCACATTGGAGACAAATTACTTAAATATTAATTTTCTCGAATCCTGGCTGAAATGTGGGATAATCTTAATCCAATTTTATTGGCCAATAGATTTATTAAAACAGGAATTTATCCTGTAAGTCGGAGAATGCTCCCGAAAAAAGATATTGATCTCATAACTTGGTCAAAGTGGGACAAATACGCTAATAACCGCGAACCATCCAACTGCGTTAAAGATGACAATAACAATTCAATTCTTACACTATTACAAAAAAGTTATGTAATAACAACATAAAATACATACAGAGACTAAAGCCCTATAACATCAATTCAAAATAATAACGCATCAATAAAGTTTTACGAACATCAAATAGTAACTAAGTTCTTAAAATGATAAGTGTTTCATTAGGAACAATAAAAAGCGAAAAAATCAATGAATGATTCTAGTAATTCGTCACCATTTGATTGCACTATGACAAGCCCTCTGGACGACACTCAGTCCCCTGATTGTAAGAATATAATAGAACTGAATGAGACTATAAAAAAGTAGTCCTGTGAATTACAATCTGCGCGCCAGGAAATAGTTAATTTAACATGCGAAAAGGTAAAACTCAAATCAGACTCGTGAAAAGCAAACAAAACGATCGAATCATACAAAAAAGTTACTATTGCGAGTCTGGCCTGCACCACGTATAGACCGTAAAAAGAAAAAGAAAGATTCTTTGAGTAGCCCAGTGATCCAACATACACTTAACAAATGATATTTTCTCAGACAAAAATAAACCACTAAACAGTTTGTAGGATGAACAAAAAATTACATCGATATTATCAGTAAACAAGAATCAATGAAAACTCGCCTAATTATTGGAAAACGGAAACTGTATTTCAACAAATTGTAGTGTGAAACGTAGATTACGGGATATTGAATCCACACTTGCTGAACAATTTAACTATTGTCGCTACATCAAACAAAACTGTGGAGTATTGGAAATGTTAGCAGATAATTAAACAAAGCCGCAAAGCTATAAAATCAGTGACTACTGTTTGATCCTGATTGGAGAACATGACTTCAAAAAAAAAAACAGTTATTTGTTCAGAGCTGGTCAAATCTATTCAGGAATGCTTACAAAGTATATCTTATACAAATATAATATTATGTGTTCCTACATATATATGCATATATTTTTGATTCGAATTATAATCTGTTGTATGACATGTTTCCCTACAAATCTAATAAAATCAGCAAACACTACATAAGCAACGATAAAGCAAGAAACGATAACTGCACTGCAAAATCGCCAGTCGCATTGAATTCTATGGGTGACGATTGGTCTGCTACACAAGAGTTATATAAGTGTGATAACCATGTAGTTGCGTAACAATCTAAAACATTTTATCATTAACTATAAACGTATAAATATCAAAACATTAATGGCGTTATAACTTAGTCTTTTAACTTAAAAACCTAAATTCTCTTTTGGAACCAGGTATCCTAGTTGATGTAGTATATTTAACTGAGTAAAAGGTGACACCAATTTATTATTCATAGAAAACTATATACTTGCAACCTCTTTTGATCGTAAAAACCGTCGTGGTGGTGCCTGTATTTTGATTCAAAATCATCGTGAGTTTAAACCTATGTCAAAATATAGGCTTTCGAGTACAATTGGGTGCTGTGCCGTAGAACTTACATTACATGATCTAATAGCAATGTGTATTAACTAACTAATAATAACTAAATTAATCAAAATTTTGTGTATCTAGAATCAATACACAAAATTTTGATTAGTTTTTTTGCTATACTTTAAGACATACTTGCTACATTGTGCTTCACAAGGAACAAATAGTTATATGTGGAGATTTCATCATAAATACTTTAAAAAGGTGCAAAGAGGCTGACATGCTAAATCATACAACTATTGTCTAAAATCTTAAATTAGCCATTAATAAGCCAACGCGCACTATAAGTGGATCTTGTTTAGATAACTTTATACACAATATTAGAGGAAGTAAATACAAAATTTTTGAGTTTGCTCCGTCTGACAACTCAAGCCAAATGTTAACTTGTAAAGTCGAAAACACTAAACTTGTCACATTGATTAATAAAAAGTAGAGATTATATTAAAGAAAACATTTAAAAATTAATCATTGCCTAAAATCACATACTTTTAACGAATAATACAATACAACTGACTCAAATTATGCATTCCATTATTTTCACGAATTTGTTCATCTTATTTTATTATCTAGGTTTTTCATTTATGTTAATAAAAAGGGCACCTAAAAAACCTTCCTGGATATCGGAAGGTATAAGAATATTTACAAAACGCAAAAGAAATTTACTGGGGTGATTATAGGTCCCTGGTTCGATTCCGGAACTAATGACCACCAAATGGATGCGCGAATGACAAAAAACTCCCGTGTAGTGACGGTTAAGAATATCTACTATCCCATATCTTCCCGTGGGTGTCGTAAGAGGCGACAGAGGGAGACAGGCAGAAGATGGGCAATCATATTATACCACTTTTGGTCATTCAAATCCATGAATTTGCCTTTATTTTAATGGTACTAATATTTTATTCTTATCAAAAACTGCAACACTAATGGCTAATTGATGTCATTTTGTCGTTAGTCGTTAACTTAACGTAAAGTCATGAGGTTATTGATCAATTTATTGACAGATATTTGAATTCTGAAATGATGTGTTATTCTTATCACTGATAGCATACCAGGTAGATTTATTATGTATTTATTATGTCATTATGAACTTATGTAGAAAATAATGATTGTTAACAGATTACAGATGGAAGCATGTTATTTAAATGCGTATAATAACTTAAGGAAACGTCTTTCTTTACTTTCTTTACATCTGTAGAATCACATTTTGAATCACAGATGTCGGATAACAACGAAAACAAAATCTCACGTAAATGATACATACATACATATAATCACGCCTCTTTCCCGTAGGGGTAGACAGAGACCACTTCTTTCCACTTGCTACGATCTTTACATACTTGACGTAAACGTAAATGATGAAGTCCATAAAAATCCGAGTTAAACAAGTAGTAACAGATCCATAGTCCAAACGAAAAAAAAACAAATCGCAAAAGAAATCCAAAAGAAATACAATAAACGCATACACGAGTTTCCACACACGAACAAGCTCGGATTAAACAAAAAAATATCACACTACCTACATTACTTAATGACTCAAATCACTTGTTAGAGATGACATTTGACATGTGATTTTATGACTGGAAGGGCGCCATCTTGTAAAATCATCAAAAATTGGGATTTCATTTTTATTTTTACCAAGTCATTTAGTTTGATTCATTCTCTTATTAATTTTTTAATAAATCCCTGAATTTTTCGTTTTTTTAAGGTATATTGTACATAGGCGGGGCTTGAAATGGACCGTCTCCTTTCACACAGCATCAGCTTACTGCAGTTGCGTAACTAAACCTACACATTTTTATATGAAACATTAATAAGTTAAATATTAATGTGCAATTCTGCTGGAGATAAAGACAAATATTCAAATCACACACTTATATAACCATGCAATATACTGAGTGGAGTTATGCGACGAAGGATTTGGAAAAACAGTGGTGGTGGCTTGATGCTCGCGAAGTTTCCTCACTTCTTTCGATAAAGTGGATAGGTCTGCTTGCAGCTTGATCTTTCTCTTTCGTAGATATTTTACTTTGCTACGCCAAGCAATATTTGCATCAACAGGTCAAACCTGTCGTTCCCAAGGCGGCACACCTTCTGTTGCAGCAGCTCGGCGTCACCACGCGCTGCGGCCGCGACCTGCTCCGAGTCACGCCCGCTTCCGCTGACATCGACTCGAGTCTCGTGTCACTGTCCACGTTACTAAATTTGTCACCTGAACGGGTCGCTGAGTGATCTAACCTTGTAAATTTGGGCCTTCTTCAGAGTGTCTATAAAGCGGGCTCCAGGGCTATCCCTTTTCGGCGTTCCTTGCGGCTGCGGTGAAACTACTACAGGTTCAATACCAATTCCCGTACCTAGAAACTCTGTCGTTTTATATTATGTACGCTGCATTGCCTGCTTTCCTTGCTTCCGTACATAGTGCCAATGACTTTTGTAACACAATTTTAAATAATAAAGTGGACCTGTGCTTTGCTACGGATACAAGGCAAACATGGCTAACCCTCTGTCTCAGCGAAAAGGTCCCACTGGAAGTTAACCAACAAAAACAGTGAGATATTCCGTTGATACGGAGTTTGCTGAAAGATTTTATTTAACAATTTCCACAGTGACCAAGATCAGGCTCGTCTCTACAAATATTGCTTTGGTTTAGAGCATTGTAGGATATTCATAGACGATGGCAAGAGACTCAACGGTATGACATGGGGTTACGTCAGAAGCAGCTGTACAAAGTATATGGGTCTTTGAGAAATGACTACATATTTGTGTCATTTGCTGTAGAGACTATTGGTCCCTGGGGTCCACGAGCAGTGAAGCTGTATGCTATCTGCTATGAAGCTATATGCTAAGGAACTGTATCCGCGACCGATCGTTGCTGCTGGTGATAAGAGGGCTGGTTCTTTTCTCGCTCAAATGCTAAGTATAGCCATTCAGCTACGAAACTCAGCCATTGTACTTGGCGCGATACTGAGGGGAGTAGGACTTTATGTCAATTTAAATCTTTAGTTTTAGTTTTTCTATATAATTTTTCATTATTATAAATAAATAATATTAAAAAAAATAAGCACATACGTGGTAGAGCCACGCTGCAGCTATATTATGGCTGTAGCACGAATGGGTCGGCTCGACCGGGGAAGGACTACACTCTCATGGAATACCAGTATAAAATAACAGCCTAATGCTGCTGTGTTTCGTATGGTAAGTGTAGAGAAGCGGAGACCCGTTTTACTGGAATTAAGGCATTCCATCTTAGTCCTCAGGGGTGAGAACATATCTGCCTTTTAATTTTTACCAACAGGTGGAAAGTGTGTTCGTTTTTCACCATTATTATATAAATAAATTATGTCATATTAATTCAAAGTAAATGATATAATTATAAAATAGGTTACAATTTTGATATTTATTCGATAATATATATCAATATTATGACAATATTGATATAAATGAATATTTGGTCAAATCTATATTCAAATTTAATTATGAATAATATGTAAATAACGTATTTCCGATTCCAGGGTAATTTTCCATTCATAAAGACACAGCAGAAGCTATTAATGCAATTCTGATAAACTCACTAATGTGTTTCTGTAGCTAATTATAAGGCCAAATTTCAATAATTTTCTACGTCTAATATAGACACAAATACCAAGATCTCTCTACAAATGATACAGTATTACTAATTTTAGTACGAAATAGTATTATAGATGTTTCTAAGTTCGCGGGTAAAATGCTAGTTAAACAATAAGAACAAAGGCTGTACAAACTACTTACAAAGCTTGATTTAGAAACAGCTTAGAAGCGACTCTTAAGGGCTATTGTCAACCTTTTTGTTTAATAAAATATTTAAACTTGGTAATAGAGATTTCTGGGGTTGTTGTTGGTTGTAATAGCGTACACATTGCCCCACGAATTTATAACTAACTTGGTGGAGTCAGGAAACTGTTGTCAACAACTTGTATTTGTTCATGGTGCTTACAGAGTGTGTATCACCTTTTTAATTTTGAATTTTGAGAACGCGATGCTGGGCAATTCTTTTCTTAATCGGATCCGAGATGTGATCAATGTTAAAGGTTCGAGGTATCTGGTAATGTCCACGATTGCCATGTGTGGTGATTATATTAAAAGGAGACAAATGGTGTAGTATATTAGTATGCAAAAAATATTTTCATAAATAAATGCCTCTCCTTTTAGTAAGAGAGGTAATATATGTAAAATGTAATTTAACGAATTTTTTTATTAAATCTACCACTCTTTTATACAAAGATACCTCGGTGATAAATTTTTGCACTTCAATACATGTAAATTTTCAACATAAAATAAATAACTTTTGGGATACGTTAAAATTGTTTTGTTAGTTGCAACTGGAAAAACTGAAACGGGAAACGTGTTGAATTATTTAAAAGTAAAATGAATTTCATGGAATTTGTTTCCGCAACAAAAGTGTTCCGATATTCAATTAAATTTTGTTGCTAAATGTTCCCATTTTTATTACCCATTAAAGTTATTTTAAAAGAGGGTGCTCGTTAATTTACAAAAAGAAAAAATATAGAGAGATGTAAAAATTTTGAAAAGAAGATTTTTTATTGTTAAATTTAAAGTGAACTAACTTTTAAATCATATCTTCTTCTTCTCTTTTTCTATTTGTCCAGTTGTAGGCAAAACTTTATTCATCATGCTTAGCAGGCATGCAGGTCTATGAAGTTGACGCTAAACCGCCATCTGACAGAAGCCTTATTTTTCAGGCTTTTTACTTGGTTGCCTATTACCACGCAAAAGAAAATGGCGACAATACAAATGGCAACAAGAGAAATGGCACACGACGATAACGAATATACAATAATAACAATGTTAAAAAATGTACCTATTTTAATATTAGTAATATTTTACAAAATATTTTGACGTATAGCGTCCAAACGAAAAGAACAGAAACTTAGAAAAAAAGAAAATTGCATAACGAAATTGCAAACCGGTTTTCAGTTTCTGATTACACACATTCCGACAAAGTAATAAAATGGTATCCAAAAGCTTAAAGTAATTAAGCTCTAACTTAAAAATCTCTTTATACTATTTCCCTACCGCTATTTTCATATCTTTTTTGTAACTTGATTTTAACCATAAACCATTTCAGAAGTTGTCTTGTCCGTTAAAAATTCAAACTTAATTAAATTATAAACACGCACGTATGGAAGAATATTCTGAAAGTAATTAAGAAACTAAACTTGTTATGAAAACCACTAACAGGCTCTTAAATAATAGTGGTATTTCGTTTTCATGTAACTTATTGTGATTGCGACTGAGCTTTATATCAATCTATGTTTAATGTTGTGGATCCGAAATTAAATTTATAATGTACTTTAAGGTAGAGGTAAAGTTGCAGATCATATACGTCTCCCAGCTGAGAAAAGGCCTCTTATCATTTTTTTTCTTTACTATTATGTTAGTGCTTCACTAATAGGGCACCTGATGGGAAGTGATGATGCAGACGAAGACGGTAAATTGCACTGACTTAGAAGAAAAGCCTATTACAGAGTCCACAAATTTATAAAGAACTTTAAGGTATTATGTATAATATATTATATTAGGTAAATAATCTATTTTATTATTGTAACGAGCGTTAAGTTACATACGTTTCTCAACCGGGCTAAGGTATATCATATAATTTTTTTTAATATTATATGCCAGTGCTTGATTACTGTCCCACCTGATGGTAAGAGATGATGCAGTTGAAGAGCACAATGACTTACCTAAAACAAGGGATATTCACCCTTGACTTGAAGACATCCACATTATAATCAGCTGGGAAATAGAACAAGCCACTGCCCTATTTCATGATAAAGCCACAGGTTGTTGCAGCACAAAAAGAGTTGACCATATTGAGCAAAGGCCACGCTTTTTCGGAATGCCAATGATGCCGTTTCATATTTACGTGAGAGAGGAACAATTTAACTGCTAGTAAAGCATTCCATCTTCGTTCTAGAAGTGATAATGCAACTGCATTCTCTACAAAAGATGATTTCTTTATTTTTGTGTCGATGCACACTTTTTAATATACTATTTCGTGATTTTGACCTACCTTTTTATATCTACACACCGTATTACAAGATAGTTTAATCTTTGATAAGGTGCGTAGTTATGAAAACGTTATCTCATTCCCCGCAATTTTCAGCGAAAAGATTTTTAAAACAAACAGCGAACGTCCAACCTCGAAGATGTCTCGGTGGGCACTGGCCGGGGTAGACGGGAGCATTTATAATTTTTTTTTTTGTTTTTGTTGTAACATAAAAATTAAAAAGCAATTTGTAAAGCGTGTAATCAACTTTACGAAAAAAATGACAAGCAAATACATTTGATATAAATTTTACACAACTTCATGAAATCTCTGCGTGATTTTTTTATCGAGCCCATTGTTATGATTCGCACTTTTGTCATCACGAATCACTTGTCGGTATGTATGCTCAATTATAACAAAATTTTTTTTTGCGCAATGGAGTGGATGCCCCTAATACCAGCCACGCCCCTAATTTCAGCCTTTCCGCCTCTTTGGTTCGTAATGAGGTTTCAAGTCGTCTTCCACTACTTGTCAGCTAAAAAGTTCTTTGTAACTGGAGGAACGTATATTTAAAATATTATCACAAGGTTATAAACCTAACGATTTTAAATTAAAATTAAAATGCGTAAGGAACGGAAAACGCCCATTTTTCCTAATTTTTGGACAAGTTGTGTTCTCGATAAAATTAAGCTTATTTTACTTTAGCTCATCTTCAAACTTTTTCATTTGCATGAATATGACTACAGATACAGTAATGCAGTAATTTTTGTTTAAATTTAAAAGTTTTTCATTTTAATTTAGTGGAAATTAATGGGGCTGTAATTAGATACACGAAATGTATGTACTATGTAGTGTATAACGTCAACGGACAGGCTGATATTTGGTTTTACGTACGTATAAATCAGGGCTGTTATAAATTGTAATTTTATTTATATATTTATTTATCCCTTACATGAGTCATTAACTGAAATAAATATGATTAATTAGAACTTAACACATATTAAAGTTAACGGAGTATATATTAAGTATCTAATACATAATATCTAACGGATTCAAAGGATTTGAGGGGGTTAAGGACTAAGATTCTCGTAAAACATAATAAGTACACCTTTTCACCCTTCGGGAAATCTTAAAAGAGATCATTCACTCTTGTTAGCTCGTAGCTTTATTTATTTGATTTCTAACTTTAACGTTTTAATACTTTATTGCAGTTTGAGTACCTTAAAAACGTTTTGTAAGTATTTTGATATTTGAAAACATTTCAGATTATAAATGCTCCCGTCCACCCCGGCCAGTGCCCACCGAGACATCTTCGAGGTTGGACATTCGCTGTTTGTTTTAAAAATCTTTTCGCTGAAAATTGCGGTGAATGAGATAACGTTTTCATAACTACGCACCTTATCAAAGATTAAACTATCTTGTAATACGGTGTGTAGATATAAAAAGGTAGGTCAAAATCACGAAATAATAAATTAAAAAGTGTGCATCGACACAAAAATAGAGAAATTATCTTTTGTAGAGAATGCAGTTGCATTATCACTTCAAGAACGAAGATGGAATGCTTTACTAGCAGTTAAATTGTTCCTCACACGTAAATATGAAACGGCATCATTGGCATTCCGAAAAAGCGTGGCCTTTGCTCAATATGGTCAACTCTTTTTGTGCTGCAACAACCTGTGGCTTTATCATGAAATAGGGCTGTGGATTGTTCTATTTCCCAGCTGATTATAATGTGGATGTCTTCAAGTCAAGGGTGAATATCCCTTGTTTTAAGTCATTGTGCTCTTCAACTGCATCTTCTCTTACCATCAGGTGGGATAGTAATTAAGCACTAGCATATAATATTAAAAAAATAAATGATATGATATACCTTAGCCCGGTTGAGAAACGTATGTAACTTAACGCTCGTTACAATAATAAAATAGATTATTTACCTAATATAATATATTATACATAATACCTTAAAGTTCTTTATAAATTTGTGGACTCTGTAATAGGCTTTTGTTCTAAGTCAGTGCAATTTACCGTCTTCGTCTGCATCATCACTTACCATCAGGTGCCCTATTAGTGAAGCACTAACATAATAGTAAAGAAAAAAAATGATAAGAGGCCTCTTCTCAGCTGTGAGACGTATATGATCTGCAACTTTACTTCTACCTTAAAGTACATTATAAATTTAATTTCGGATCCACAACATTAAACATAGATTGATATAAAGCTCAGTCGCAATCACAATAAGTTACATGAAAACGAAATACCACTATTATTTAAGAGCCTGTTAGTGGTTTTCATAACATGTTTAGTTTCTTAATTACTTTCAGGATATTCATCCATACGTGCGTGTTTATAATATAATTAAGTTTGAATTTGATTTCTTCTGATACCGATTTTAAGAAAGCCATTAGACTGGTTTGGAAGCTGTACGTCAAAATATTTACAAATATTAAAATATGTACATTTTTTAACATTGTTAATATTGTATATTCGTTATCGTCGTGTGCCATTTCTCTTGTTACCATTTGTATTGTCGCCATTTTCTTTTGCGCGGTAATAGGCAACCAAGTAAAAAGCCTGAAAAATAAGGCTTCCGTCAGATGGCGGTTTAGCATCAACGTCATAGGTGACCTGAAAGCCTGCGATGCATGATTAATAAAGCTTTGCCTACAACTGGAAAGATGAAAAAAGAGAAGAAGAAGATATGATTAAAAAGTTAGTTTACTTTAAATTTAAGTACGTATAAAGCAGGGCTGTTATAAATTGAAATTTTATTTATATATTTATTTATCCGAGTCATTAACTGGAATAAATATCATTAATTAGAACTTAACTCACATTAAAGTTAACGGAGTATATATTAAGTAAATATATATATATATATATATATATATATATATATATATATATATATATATATATATATATATATATATATATATATATATATATATATATATATATATATAGGAAATTATACATAGGAAAAAAAGGTTTCTCGAATGGCAGCCTCTTACGGGTAAGCGAAGTGTAGGGTGGCTCTTCACTAGATGGAGTTACGACCTGGTACGAGATGCAGGTGGCTAAGGATCGATCTATGAGATATTCCTTGGAGCAAGCCTGTGTTCAGCATTTATATTCTTAATCGAGAATAGATGTGAATTTCTAAGGGCCACAGTATCCACTTATGTAGTGGGTGAAGTTAGTAGAACTTACTTGTTGTCACCTTTATCCTATAGAAATTTGTGCTTACTTGTTTGTCACCTTTATCCTATAAAAAAGGCGAGCATAAGATATTGGTCATAACGCATTCGAAAATGCTTGAAAAAATATTATCGTAGCCTACGTGAATTTAAACTATATAAATGAGATTTTATAAGTATGTTATATATTTTTAACGTACTATTTTTTAGTATCGATTCTTTTTATAAGTATTTTAGAATTAATATCATTGTTGAAATAACTTTATAATACTTTTTCAAAACCAAAAATCTTTATTTCATACAATTTAAGTCTAAAAATGCAATTTTGCTATGTCTAATCTTCAATTCCTTTTTAGCAAAATAAATTGATTGTCCTAGGAAACTCCGCTTTTCCAAGAACAATTTTACAACATACATTTAAGACTACAGTTTAAATAAGACATCAATTTAAAAATAAAGTGTGCGTGCAATTTAACTCTTGTGTTAATGAATGGGAAAATTAAGTGTAGTGTATGTATGTAAGTGTAAGTGTATGTATGTGTGTGTGTGTGTGTGTGTGTGTGTGTGTGTGTGTGTGTGTTTGTGTGTGCGTTATGTGCGTGTGCGTGTGCGTGTGCATGTGCGTGTGGGTGTGCGTGTGCGTGTGCGAGCGCGTGCGTGTGTGTGTGTGTGTGTGCGTGTGCGTGCGAGTGTGCGTTTGCGTGTGCGTGTGCGTGTGCGTGCGTGTGCGTGTGCGTGTGCGTGTGCGTGTGCGTGAATATCCACATTGTCCCGTGGGTACCGTAAGAGGCGACAACGATAAATAAATTAGGAGATGGACGGCCACGTTTTTCTTATAACAATTAACATAGAAAAACTGCAGTTGTAGCCTGCCAGGTACGGCAACCACATGAGTGGATAAACGGTACAGAGATAAAGCTTCATACAACCACGCGAAACGGGGGCACGGTTTTAACGCGTGATATTTGTTTTGTAATATAGTTTGAATATTTTAATGTAAAAACGTGGTATTATTAATAAAGGTTGTTTATTGTACTGTGTGTATGAATAATACTAGAAAAAAAAATACTTTTACTATCCCAAAGAGTGAGAAACAACACGGTGTGTTTTTAACTTTTTATTGTTATTATAAGCTTTTACTAAACATTTTTAGGTATTTGCTTGGGTTGGTATGTACATTCACATAATGCAAGTAAATTTTGAACCACTTCCGGATTCTAATTAAGTTGAAATTTTGTATACCGTTACTTCAGTGACAATGCAATAATTTGATACATATAACCTGATGCATCATGATGGTAACGTACAATTGGGGTTTTTAATTATACCTCCTGATAATTTTATCGTAGTTGTTGAATTGCTCGAGCAAAAGTTTCGTGAATATTTCGATCTTGAAACAAATATTGTCAATGTTGTAAATCAAGTACTTAAACGTATTAAGGATTGTTAACATGTGAGTGTTTCCCGTTAGATTACTTGAAAACTTTATGTTAGATTCAGAATTTTCCACACTATTAAAGGAAACAAAAAATTATTGAAAAACAAAAATTATAAAAAGAAAGTTATTAGAGTAAGTAACTTGTAATGTATTCTATCATACTGAATAATAAAACTATCTAACAAATGTTTTGTTTAATTTGTCTTCATCTATTGTGACAACCCTACCTTAAGAAGATTTGTATCCGTGCCTTTATTCTACTCATGCGGCGGCTTCTATCTATGGCCAAATCCTCCCTACGAGGCAATCTCGGCCTACGTCCAAGAGTGGACTTTTAGAGGCTGTACCTAATGGATGGATGGGAAATAAGAAGGATTGTGACTACGGTTTGTATGTTTTTCCTTTATTTATAATCAAAATCTATGCACTATACTATATGTGTAAGCAAAATCAACAAAAGTTCCGGAGCACTAAACAAAATGATTACGATGCCCCCACAATTCCACGTTTTAACCAAAAATGAAACATTGAAAACAATGCTGTTAATTACTTATTAAATTTTTATTCAAAAAATGGCATATTATCTTGAAAAACGTTACGTTATCCATGTTATTACTAATTTCGTACCTGTATATACCTGATGGCAAAGTTAACTTCCATTGGTCCATTCTGTACCATATGCGCCGCGCCTTCCATCGTCACCCTATCCTGCTGCCCAGACCGCGAGAGGCGGTAGAGGGCGAGGGCTGATGCTACAATTATTACGGGCTGCGATGCTTTTAATTTTAGTTATTAGAGGTGACAACGCATCTCACGCATCTGTTACCTATATTATCTAAATCAGGTTGGTATATGGGCTGAAGAAAACAATTTCCATTAGGTCTATTGGCGACTCACTTGTTTCTCAAATATTGTTTAAAAGTATACATATTAAGTAAACAAAGAATTAAAAAAGATTGCCGTCGTTTGTTAGAAAAACTTTTGCGCCTTGGGGTAACGAGCGCGCTTAAATAACAAATGTCTTTTTGGAGCTTTTGTCTTTAAAGGTGTTTTGCGACATTACTTCCTGATTACTTTATATTTTTACTTAAATTGCACAAAGAAGTAATTTATGCGTTATTCATTAGGACTGATTAAATGAAAAAACAATAAATAAATATCCTGTCTTTGTTACTAGAAGCTTATAAAAATTGGAAAAAAATAACAAAAACTAAATAATTTTTCTGATAAATACCTAGGTCGGCTCGACTGGGGAAGGAATACGTTTTCACAGTATACCAACATAAAACAGCAGTTCAATGCTGCTTTGTTTCGTGTGGTGAGTGTAGACTCTTTACTTTCAATTCAATCTTGTTCCTTACATTTTGATTCTTAATTGAGGATAGATGCAAATGTATATGCCACAGCATCCACTTAACATCAAGTGGACTGTGTGCTCGGTATTCATCATAAATTTTATAAATAAACATTTAACGACATGATTTTTGGTAAATATAATTTATAAAAATCATTAAGAAGAGGAAACCCAACCGAACCTTAAAGCTTAGGTCACTCAGGCGGTATAATAGGAAAAGCGGTCCAGCAGCGGACCTCCGAAGAAACATTATGTGATGATTTGCCCCAACACAAGTATTATTACTTACTTACTGGGGATATCTCATTTATAATATATGTAACTGTTTTTAGGCAAATAAAACATTTTCATTTTTCATTTTCATGTAAGAAGTTGTGACTAAGGCTAAGAAAGGAATGCTTCGGTTGTTGGAACATATAAAGAGAATTAGTGAGGAGAGAGTGACAAACACATTAATCCTGAAGAAGTGAATGGTAGAGTCGGCAAAGTACGCACTAAACTGAAGTTTATTGACGAAATATGTCATATATTGATGATGCTTCAAATTAAGATGTTTTTTTCCGTCAATTATGTATGCACAGATATATGGAAGTGAAAGAAGCGAGAGAGGTGAATAATGTCGGGGTTATACCAAATCGAAGTCCGCAGTTTCTGCTTATCCCTCTGGGTAACAGGCATGAGTGTAAATGTTATGTTATATATTTATTATTCAATTTTTATGAATTATCTATGTATTTTTGTATTTATGAAAAGTTATAGAATATTATAAATTCAAACCACTTTAGTTGAAGTTGGTCTGAGGATACCGCAGGGAGTTTATCGAAGTTAAATGAAATGACTTAGCTGAATCTTGATTAAAACTACAGTTTGTTTTATCTGTAATAATTGTTAAGCTCTACTTAAATGAATTGCATTCAATGTTATTGCCAGGCAAATTCAATTAAATTTTACTCTGTGGATTAAAGACAGAGTAAATAATTCGTCACACGTACAAGTTGTAAAAGAATTTAAGAACATAGGTGACGATAGTTTCGCCGCCATCCTTTTAAAGACTATAAATAAATGAAAAGAAGTTCTTTCGTAACTTTAATTCTTTCTGCATTTTTTCATCCAAACAACTTTAGTGACGAATATGTAAGCTATGTAAGGCACATAGCCTTCATAGCCTCATCTGAAGCTGTGCCCTCTCTTGTTGTTCCCATTTGAGATATTCATAATATTAGTACCATTAAATAAATATAGACAGAGTACTGCGTTCATTTCAAGTAACACCAAAAGCAAGTCAAATCTATACTTTAATTATTGCATTAATTGTATACACTCACGCACACATATGCACCTAAAATCATTTGCTAGCTACAACATGGCTGTGAGATATTTGAAGATGAAAAAGAAAGCTAAGTGTCAAAAAGTTGAGCGTGGGTTCGGCGTCACTTGAAATGTACGCAGCGCTCTGCCTATTTTTCTTTGTTGGTCTGAAAGTGCCAATGTCGAATAAGAAACTAGAAGTACTTAATTGCCCTACCCTACCCGTGCCCAAATTAACGTGTATGCTGTACGAAAGCAGGTTTTAAATGCAAAGTTACAACCTTTATATGTATCACCGGTGATTGCAGGCCTATTCTTATTTATTAGAGGGTTATGAAGCAAATAGCACGCTGCGCTACTCAGTTGCGTGCTGAAAGATACATAGAATCTTCATTAATCGCTACAAAACAATATACATATGCTTTAGTCAAATATCGATATGCAGTCTCATCCCGGAATGACTGATTTATCCCAGGATGGACCAAGACCTTTCAGTTAATCCCGAAATAAATTCCAATTTTGACCTTCGACTGAAGTACTTTGTCAAATCTAGAAGTACCTAACTATTTAGTCAAACGTCGAAAGTAAATCTGTTTCGGGTCTTGCCTAGTCAATCCTAGAAGCGACTAAGGCAAATTCGGTCAAATATCGATTTGTTCATTCCGTATGAGTCTTTAGCCACAAATAAATTTGTAGCTAAAGACTCATACGGAATGAATTGAGTCGCAGTGGTGAGCAGTAATTTTTTTTTAAGAAAACAAAAATATAAGAATTCACTTATCAATGTTTGACTTACCACTATCACAGCAGAATTTACAGCAATACAATAATACTAAAGACTATATAGATAAGATAGGTCGAATCTGTTCTAAAACTTAATCACCACGTCCCGACTCCACTTAGTCTTGTTCGCCGGATCCCTAGAGTATTTTTGTGAAGCCGTAGGGGTGGATGGAGAGCCAAAGATGCAGAGGTGAGCATGGGTGTCTGCGATTTGCTAAGCAAGGGCGAAGGGGCTTCACTTCCCGCAGCGCCGAAGCCGTTGCAGAAGTAACTTTAAGTAAATATTCCTGTGTAAAAAAGTGATATGAGATTTTTATAATATTGAGAAAATAAACATTAATATTAAAATATTATTTCATTATACCTAATCTGATAAATAAACACATACCAATAACTAACTGAGGTCTGACTGGTCAAACCCTGATGACACGTATCTGTGTTTCAGCGTTTGACTGTCCAAATAAGTCTGTTCTAGGTTAGAGAAAAGTTAGTCAAAGGCAGAAAAACATCATTTATTTAGACTTTGTCTAAGACTTTAGATCAGACTTGATATTTGACTAGTCAAACGTATATAAACACATACATTAAACATACACCCATCCATCCATCACAACCTTTGATAGTCACTACTGTACTGTACTGTCTCATGGATTTAGGACATAGTGAACGCGCTTGGTAGACGCGTTGGCAAATCGCGGCTGTTGTATTATTTTGAGTTGGTATCAGGAAGATGCTGCTGCCCATTTCCTGTCCAGTTCCCTCTTTCGACTCTTACGACACCCACGGGACAAAGGGAAGACGGATATTCTTACACTGCCACTACACATACGAAAACTTAATATAAAACCCATTTTTTTCATCATTGGATCATTGATTGCAGCAACGAAAAGGCCTCTGACTCAGCAGTATGCTGCATCAGTATTGCTGCAGTGCTTTTATTTCTACTGCGAAACTAATAAGCCTACGAGCAGTCATCAGGCATAGCTGTACAGTCTAATCTTAATACTACTCTATAAGTCAAGTAAATAAAGTAACTACAATACCAGCGATAACTATTATTATATTATATATATTATATTGAATAAAGAACCAACAGTAAAAAATAAACACAACGGTAAATAAATAAAACTGGTGTAGTGTAAAATATGATAAAACTGGACTTTTGCGAGGTATCCTATAGATGGGCATTAAATGTTCTCGAAATATCCTAATTTTAAAAAGCAGTTACTCCGTAAGTGGATATCACCAAACATACATACTTTTCAATACGCAGCCGACACTCGAGAACATCTCTTCCCCATTGGTTATTATTCTTTTATCTTTGTGGCCGCCTCATCTCCATTTTAATTTAGTGATCCACTAGGATACGTCAGTTACTTTTGTTTTTCTACGAATATACTATGTACATAGAGGAATTCCGAGCAAAGCCCTTTCCATCGCACGCTGAGTGAATTTGAGCTTCTTCAAACGGACAGCAGTGAAAAACCAAGATTAACCTCCGAAGTCATCACTGGAAACACGCACTGGTGGTTTACTTTTGTACACACTTTTATCTTAAGATTCTGAGGAGTATCAAACAAAATGATTTGTCTCAGTTTTTCCAACGGAATCCAGTCGTGTTGAATTTGTTGGACCTATTGGAGGTTTCGAATAGGTCCAACAAATTCAACACGATCGAGGTTGGGCCCACCTTCCAGCTCTCCACTGTATTTACTTCTCCACTTTTTTAGAAACAAAAATAGATTTGTGTCCATTAGTGAATAATAAACAGGCTAGTTCCATTCACTACTAGGGCTTCTTTGCGACACACACATATGCATGTACTAATTACTGACAACGCGTCTCTGTTGGTTCCACCCTCTTTCCCATTTCGTTCACTCAGCTGCAGAGCACACTTCTCAGGGGTCACAATACATCTAAAGTCTCTTGTTTTGATGTTGGTTGGACCATGTGTAGAGGCCACTTATAGTCAGTTCGTCAACCTGATGGTAATTGGCCACTGCAAACAAGTTAACTTGTTTCTCACTTAAATATTGGATGACTTATTCAATACTTTCAGAAACCAATTATAGTTACAAAGTTCCAATTTTAATAATTATTGCGACGATAAAATAAAAATATATTGATAAAGTTCAGGACTTGCTCTCAAACGTGGCTATTGTACAAGTTTCTCGAAATATTTTTTTAATAATTCCACCGAATTGGGGCCAAGGAAGCGTTGAAATTATTCCGGATTAACTGAACCTAATTTTCAGCTAAAACGCAATCGTTACTTAGATTTTTTGGTTTTAAAAAATTGTTTATGTGAGTGTGATTTTAATTTATGTAAGTATAATAATTTTAATATTAATTGTCACCGCACATACCAGTATGGAAAGCGTGTAAGCGAAAGAAGTGAAAAAAAAGAACTTTTTTGTTTTAATTTTATGCACTTCATAAGTTAAAGCGACAGTCAAATAACGTCACAGTTTTAAAGTTTTCACTGAAAATCGGATGTTTGAATGATCTAAAATTTTGCTGTTGTATTAAAAACTGATGACAATTCTATATTTATTTTTACTGACCTTATATATTGACGGTACAATGCTATGAATTAAAGCGCTCAGGGTAGCAGGTTCGAAACCCACAAGGAATTTCATTTCTCTTCTGTCTTTTGGGTCTAGATGTTTGTCTCTGTGCAATTAAAAATATAAAAATTTTAAACGTGGTAGAGCCATGCTGCAGCTATATTATGGTTGTAGAACGAATGGGTCGGCACGACCGGGAAAGATCACGCTCTCACAGAATACCAGCGTAAAATAGCAGCTTAATGCGGCTGTGTTTCGTATGGTGAGTGTAGAGATCCGGAGATCCTTATTCACAGGAAACGAGGCATTCCATCTTAGACCTCGGGGATGACAACGCATCTGCATTTTGATTCTTAATCGAGGATAAATATGTCTATGGGCCACAGCATCCACTTACCATCAGGTGGACTGTGTGCTCGTTTGTCGCGCTCATTCTATAAAAAAATTAATGTGGGAAAGCTCGTTGTAACATTTTGTAAAATAATAATAATAAGGCATGGGGGAGTGACGACCCCATCAACATTAACATGACAAAACTGCTACGTCAGCGCAGTCAGTCAGCACCTTGCCAAAAGGTGTTAGTGCCGTGACTCGGCAATAACTGAAGGTGCAAAGTCCCGTTTGTGCACATGGCATCACCATGAAACAGCACCGCGTCTGGACGTCTCCCGTTAAATGGCGCCCGATAAAATGGATGATGGAATAAAATAAATAATTTAACAGAAAACAAAGGGCCGTTGCCTGCAGGTCCCCACGGCGCGCCTGGAGCTGGAACTGGACGCGACAGCATGGCAACTGCCAGCCGAGCGCGAGGTGCTGCACGATCACCCAGCAGCCACTCTCATCCATCGTGCCCACCAGCTTGCTTAGTGTCGGCGGGGTTTTCGCAGGCCTAGCAATCAGCTCCTGCCACTGGTGAAGTACGCCGCATGCGATGGACTGTCAAAATGAAAACCAACGCATTGTGGGCCAATTTTAGGGCGAACGGGGGAGAAGTTGGAGGTTTTGCGTATCGGTCTAGGAAGCATCGTCTTTTTGCTGAGCTGGAGCCATCTATAACCGTCACTGAGCAAAACCTGGCAGACCGAGTTCGGTATATATTGCGCTCAAATATATTTGATGGCGCCGAACTCGAACTGCTACGACGTGAGGCTGTTCCCTCATCAGATGAAAATGCTACGGCTGAACATGCGGCGCCACAAGTTGCAGAGCAACCCGCACACGTGGTTGCCGCCGTAAGTACCCCAGTTGTGGTTGATTCAAACGATGATGGAACAGTCACCCAGGAACTAGAACTACAGCAGATGAGGAGTATATTGGAAGAGGGGATTGTGGAAACGCACAGTACGCCTCTCGTAAATCGACCACGACTTCCCCGCATAGTCCTAAGCAAGTGGAACCGGGCTGTCGTGAGGGCTCTGATCGCTTTCCGGCTTCAGCTTGACCGTTTCGAGCGTACATGTGCAGTCAGTAGTGCCGTAGTTGCCTAGGCATTTAAAACACCTATGGCTGCAATAGCAGCTTCCAGCCGAGTGGTCGTAAAGTTGGAATCGGTGGCACTGGTCAATGATGCCCCTGTTACGAGGTGCTTCAAGTGCAATACTTGTTAGGTTACAGATGGACTGGACGTTAAGTATCTCCTAGCCTTTTGAATGCAGGTCCAGAATGACAAGGCACAGGTCTAAAAAGCGTTTCTTTTCAGTCTGGTGACGCATTCTATGCTCCTCCCGGACCGCGAGATTTTGGGCTTTAAGGTCTTTGTAAGCGTGCTCTGTCTCCAGCTCTTTAGGGAGTTCAAGGGCATACACACGAACGTTGCGCTCCTATAGGAGGGTGAAGGCGTGAAAGGTGATTTGCTGGGCGGACAGGTGGTTTTGTTAAACTTCGAAATTCCTCCATCAAGTTGACGAACACGCGAGTGAACAGAATTTTAGAATTTATAGAGTTAAGATGGTCTAAAAATGCAGTTACTTTATCTAAAGGTAGAATTGTGAAAGTGTCGTCTACGTACCGCTTGTAGAATCTTGGATTTATGGGAGAAGTAAGCAGGGCTTTCTCCTCAAAGTCTTCCATGAATATGTCGGCGACAATGGGAGATACAGGTGAGCCCATCGCCACAACATCTACTTGCTTGTAGAACTCCTCCTTCCACAATAAGTAGCCAGATGTAAGGCAGTATCTGAGTAATACTGCATATTCTACGGGCATGTTGTTTTCTTCCAGCCTTCTAGTTACAATTGAGATGCAGTCTTCAACAGGTAAGCATGTAAACAATGACTGCACATCAAAACTGACCATAGTTTCATTGTCTGCCAGACGCAGGTCTTTAATCTCGCTGACAAAATGGTAGGAATCCTTTATGTGTGCTCTTGTGTGTCCCCTGAGCGGTGAGAGTATTTTCGCTAAGTGTTGAGCCAATCTGTAAGTTGGTGAATCGATTTGGCTCACTATGGGACGTAATGGAGCATTGGGCTTGTGTATTTTGGTAACCCATACAACTTTGGTGATTTGGCGCACGTAGGTATTATCCATTTTACGTCCAGATTTAATTTTCCGGAGTGTTTCTTTACGAGGTCACTAGTTGTTTTTAGTGTGCTATTTGTTGGGTCGTTTTTAACCTTTTTATAAGTACTTACATCCGACAAAAGTTCTTGTATTTTAGAATTATAATCTGACGTATCCATGACTACCGTGGCGTTTCCCTTATCTGCGCGGAGAATCGTAAGTTCTGGTTCATTGCGTAGGTTCTTTAACGCTATAAATTCGTCTCTGGGAAGATTCGGTTTAGGCACTGAACATCGACGTAACATAGACGAAATGTCTTGACGTATCGCCTCCAAGTCTTCTTTCCGCATATTGTTTTTAAATAAACAGTCCTCGACGCTACAGATAATTTCTTCGTACGGTAATCTGCGCGGACTTATAGCATAATTGAGTCCTTTGGATAAAACCTTAACATAATTTCATCTCACGAGTCCATATTTCATCATAATTAAGTTTCCCTTACAGGTTGCCACAAAGCACTATCGTGAGTCATCGGCACCTTAGGTAGTGAAACCATCTACTACTCCAGCTCTTTCCAGTAGAGCCGTATCGTGACTTTAGGTCGTCACAGATTTTATTACACAAAAAATGCCCTACTTTGGTTATTAAGATATAATGGAATGGAATAGATTGGAAGATACTTGCATAAATAGGAATATGATAGAATTTAATGAAGTAAAGTGGAGCTGAATAAAACATAATACAAAAGAATATTTTTATTCAATTTAGACTTCTGTTTATGTTTCTTATTAAATAATACATACTTTCATAATATTAAAAAAATATTAAAAGATCTCTGATTACCGAAGTTTATCACATTTTAAAATGGAAATATGTAAATTTATTGAATATTTTAACTTGTGGTCTAAGTTGACCCGCTTAATAAGCAAAAATATAAGCTGCATAATATTGTCCTAAGTAAAACATGCTTTACATTATTCAAAACAAGAATAAATTATTTTGTAAATCTAAATTTTTCTTTAAATACTTTAATATATTTTATATAATTTTGTTTGTTTGAAGAAGACCTACGCTTGATTATTTTATAACTACATAATGATTTCAATATCTAATGATTCTATGTTTATTTATTTTCTTTTTTATAAAAAAAATCTTTTACTCGTTTGTTACTATTTATCTATTATAAATGGTGACAAACGAGCACACAATTCACCTGATGGTAGGTAAATGCTATGGTGATCATACATCTCATCTTAAGACTCGTAAAATAACAATGTCGTGATTCTGTTCGCTAGTAGGAATTCTTCTAGTGTAAAGAACGATTGGATGGCGTGCATAAGGAGTCTGCCTCCTCCTATAGCACAGTGAAAAATTGGGTGAAAGAGTTTCGCCTCGGGAGAGAAATCGTCGAAGACTTTGGCCACGACGGTCGACCTGTGGAAGTGCTCACTCCCGAAACGATTGCTCTTATCGAAGAGGAGGTTCTGAGTGACCGCCGTTTGAAGATTAGAGACATTGCAGCAAGGCTTGGGCTCTCTAAGAGTACCATTCATCGCGCGATTCATGAACATCTTCACATGAAAAAAGTGAGTGCAAGATGGGTACCGAAACTTCTTTCAGCGGTACAGAGACAGGAAAGAGTGCGCTGCGCTTCGGAGTTTTTGGATCTTTGTGGCGAAAATCAAAAGATTGTGATCGAGCGGCTAGTGACTGGTGATGAAACTATGATCTTGTATTATGATCCACAAAGCAAGCGCGAGTCAATGGAATGGCGTTATAAGGGTGAAAAGCCCTAGAAAGGCAAAGGTGCAACAATCGACTAAAAAACTGATGTGCACAATATTTTGGGATTTTCAAGGCATTTTGATGGTGGATTTTAAAGAACGTAATACAGTCGTAAACGGCGAATATTATGCTTCTTTAATATATAAATTACGAGACAAGATAAAGGAAAAACGAAAAGGCAAGCTGTCTAAAGGTAACAGGACACCTTGACAAGCAGGCTCCATGACAACGCCCCTGTTCATACCGCTGGTGTTTCGAAGGATGCAGTTCGTCAATGCGGGTTCACAGAAGTTCAACATCCACCTTACAGTCCAGACATGGCCCCGTCCGACTATTATTTATTTCCAAATTTAAAGCGGGACTTAAGAGGAAGAAAATTTTCAAGCGATGAAGAGTTTCAGGCGGCCGTCTTCAGTCATTTTGAGGATAAAAAATGTGATTATTTTTATAAAGGTTTAGAGATGTTGATTCACAGATGTCAGAAGTGTGTTAGTATTCATGGTGATTATATTGAAAAATAAAATTGGTTTTGTTTCATTTCCTTCAATGGTTCATAGTTAGGCCAATTCATTATGGGACCGCCTACGTACCTAATTGAACTTAGAATGGTCGAAAAAAAAAAACACAACAGGATGGGATTCATATGAATTAAACACGTTATCTCAATTTTTAAGCTAAATGCAAAAGTATATTTAAATCTGAAATGTTTTCAAATTTCAAAATGCTTACAAAACGTTTTTAAAGTACTCAAACTCATATGCAATAAAGTATTAAAACGTTAAAGTTAGAAATCGAACAAATAAAGCTACGAGCTAACAAGAACGAATGATCTCTTTTAAGATTTCCCGAAGGATGAAAAGGTGTACTTATTATATTTTACGAGAATCTTAGTCTTTAACCCCCTCAAATCCTTTGAATCCATTAGACTTACCCTTGTCTCTTTATAAGAATAGATAGGGTGCAGACGCGGAAATCCTACCTGTAAAATATTGCTCTTGAGCTCTTATATATATATATATATATATATATATATATATATATATATATATATATATATATATATATATATATATATATATATATATATATATATGTGTATAAAGTTTAATACTACCGTGTTTTTAACATTTGTTTCCATGTTTGTGGAAACACATACATATTATAAGGTATTAGGTAATATTCTTCTTTCATTAGCTTATGAAGGTCCACTGCAGGACTTCTTCAGTTCTGCAACTTCAAGGTCTCTGTTATTCTATACAGGATTTTCCTTAAAGTCACGCTTGGAATGTGGATTGACAACCATATTAAATTACTATCATGCTAGGTTCTTCGTTTGAGCTCAGTAATCTTCAGACGTGTCAGTCGAGTTCACCCCCGTCACTCCATTCTCTTTGCTCATGCGCATGAATTATTTAATTATTTATTGGTGCCCTCACTGTGGTGCGCGAAGCATGGTGTTCCGCGTGACAGCGGTCTTGTGAAGTTTAGTAAACGTTTTTCTTTTGCTGTGTAAAAAGTGCTTTGTGCGTATCTCTACTTCCTGGCTTCCCGATAATTGTAAGTAGAGTGAAACACACCAGCAGGCTCAGAGGCGGCCATCGTTTTCAAATTTTGTGTTGCTTGTTGCATTGCGCTAAGTTTACAGGTGTTCGTTGTAGGTACACACTCGAGCCTGCACCGACATTTGGGCTGTGTTTCTAGCACAGTGTAATGTGTGTCCCACGTCCAAGCCCGCACCTCCAGCCAGCCCCTCGACAGCAGCTGCGCTCAAGTCTATCGTCCATGAGGACCACCCCCTCTTTCCGTACACCACTCCCGTAACACTGGTTTTGTAAGCATCGGTGTACGACGCTACGTCACCGACGTCAACCAGCGGCCCCTCTCCGGTCTTCTTGGATGCCAATTTAGGCTCCGATATGGAAACCTAAACGCGTGCCTCGTTCGAGCCAAAAAGTTTTAACGCACCTCCCACAAAATAGTTCGAATCCAAAAAAAATACTGCGCCAAGGTGCAAAACGCTGGCCAGAGCACTCGCGTGTTCGTCAACTTCATGGAGGAATTTCGAAGTTTAACAAAACCACCTGTCCGCCTAGCAAATAATCTTTCACGCCTTCACCCTCCTATAGGAGCGCAACGTTCGTGTGTATGCCCTTGAACTCCCTAAAGAGCTGGAGACAGATCACGCTTACAAAGGCTTTAAAGCCCAAAATCTCGCGGTCTGGGAGGAGCATAGAATGCGTCACCAGACTGAAAAGAAACGCCTTTTAGACCCGTGCCTTGTCATTCTGGACCTGCATCCAAAAGGCTAGGAGATATTTAACGTCCAGTCCATCCGCAATCTAACAGATATTGCAATTGAAGCACCTCGTAACAGGGCATCATTAACCAGTGCCATCGATTCCAACTTTATGACCACTCGGCCGGAAGCGGCTATTGCAGGCCTAGGTGTTTTAAGTGCCTAGGCAACCACGGCACTACTGACTGCACCTGTACGCTCGAAACGGTCGAGCCGGAGCCGGAGAGCGACCAGAGCCCTCATGACAGCCCGGTTCCACTTGCTTAGGACTATGCGGGGAAGTCGCGGTCGATTATTGAGAGGCGTACTGCGCGTTTCCACAATCGCCTCTTCCAATATACTCCTCATCTGCTCTAGTTATAGTTCCTGGGTGACTGTTCCATCATCGTTTGAATCAACCACAACTGGGGTACTAACGGAGTCAACCACGTACGGGTTGCTCTGCAACTTGTGACGCCGCATTTTCAGCCGTAGCATTTTCATCTGATGAGGGAACAGCCTCACGTCGTAGCAGTTCGAGTTCGGCGCCATCAAATATATTTGAGCGCAATATATACCGAACTCGGTCTGCCAGGTTTTGCTCAGTGACGGTTATAGATGGCTCCAGCTCAGCAAAAAGACGATGCTTCCTAGACCGATACGCAAAACCTCCAACATCTCCCCGGTTTGCCCTAAAATACGCCCACATTGCGTTGGTTTTCATTTTGACAGTCCATCGCATGCGGCGTACTCCACCAGTGGCAGGAGCTGATAGCTGGGCCTGCGAAAACCCTGCCGACACTAAGCAAGCTGGTGGGCACGATGGATGCGAGTGGCTGCTGGTGATCGTGCAGCACCTCGCGCTCGGCTGGCAGTTGCCATGCTGTCGCGTCCAGCGCCAGCTCCAGGTGCGCCCTGGTGACCTACAGGCAGCGGCATTTTGTTTTCTATTAAATTATTTATTTAATTCCATCTTCCATTTTAACGGGCGCCATTTAACGGGAGACGTCCAGACCCGGTGCTATTTCATGGTGATGCCACGTGCACAAACGGGGCTTTGCACCTTCAGTTATTGCCGAGTCACGGCACTAACACCTCTTGGCAATGTCACATAAATTTTGCAAAACAAACAAGATGTTTCTCCACATAAACCATAGGTCCCTCAACTGAATTAATACTTGCAGCCCTCCGCTCAAACAGTAGCAGACTGGGGCTGTTTGCAAAGGGAGAAGTCCGGGTTTATTTAACATTTTTACGTATTATTTCAGAAAAGCGTAATTTATAAAACACATCATAGCTAACATTTCAAATTTATTCAATGTTCTTTTTAATTACGGCAACCTAACAATTACTGCCAACCTGCAGTCAATAAATACTAAACTGTGATTCAGATTAAGAACCGAAAGGATAATATTAAGAATTAATGAAGCATTAAGTACAAATAAAAAATTGTACTAAAGTTTTTTAAATAAATGAAGGATATCAAATAGAATTAAAATAAAACTAAGCTCATTACCATATTTAAAATATTAAATATTACTAGATAAAAATTATTTGATGCTAAATATTGAATAAAATTTTAAAAATTTATTTGTCTCTAAAACGTTCTTACTTTATTTAGAAAAAAACAAAAGAGACCATGTTTCTCTAGGAAGAAGTATTTTAATTAATACTTATGTATTATATATTAGAGTATGATCGTAAAGAGTACACGAGAAGATAATATGATTGATATCACCAATATCTTACAACACTCACATATTGAATAATTTTTGATATGAAGCCCAGCGAGGTGAACCGAATTACAACAGTGACCGAAGCGCGCTCTGTATAACAGTGATGTATATTTCTTATTTTTAACAGTAATTTATAAAACTAAGGCTTAGAAAGAATAATGGGTTGAATTTTGGTATAGTGTGAGCCTTTTATCGCTTTGGGTTTGAACTAATGTTTTGACCACACATTTCTATACAATAATTTCGTAGTCGTTATAAGATCATAGCAATAATTACTAAATAGGAAAGTTTCCCGACATGCGGATATCGCAGTAATAATGTTTTTGTTATAAAATATATAATATAGATAAAGGTTAACATTATATTTAGAAAGGGTGTTCTTCACAGTAGCACCAACGAACTGTTTACCGTTGCTTAGAATTACGGTGGAGGGAATTTCATATACTAAAAATACATTTCCTTTTCTAAATATTTCAGCTGTAGCTCGCCTTATTAGAAATAAGAAGTAATATTTGTTTAAGCAACATGTTACAACGAATATTTAGCAATTGTGCAAGTTTATACATTTGACTTGCAACAGTGTTTACCCACTCCAGCTCTCAGCTCTTCCGTAGCTTTCTACAAGTGCCAGTTTTGGACGTTCAATCTGACTGTTCGTGACAGTAAAACGGTACGAAACCATAGCTGCTAGCTTCTTCAAACATACTTGCCGAAGAATGCAACAAAATATATAATATTTTATTCTGATACTTGTGAACCGCACCGAAACTCTCATGTCGGTTCAATGATGACCTGGGCTTTGCAGAAATTAAACATCGATGTCATAGACCACAAGTTCATGGTTTCGGGTCATAGCCACTAGAAAGTGGACACGGATCATATCATTATAGAAAAAAAAGAAAAAGAAAGTGGATTTGCAGATTTATCACCCGCATGATTGGATACAACTTAATCAGATCGAGCTGTAAAAAACAAATGAAGTTGTCGAAATGCGCAATTCCGAATTTTGGACTTTTCTTCGTTGTTAAAGGTTCTTTTAGTATTAGGAAAAAAGATGTAGAAGGCCGACTGTTTAAATGACTCGATAAAAAGTGGCTGCGCTATGATTCTGAATTTGGTGTTATCTCCTACAAAGACAAATTGAACGTTTGAAGTTTAATTTTCAAATTAAACTTCGAACGTCGCATTTTTGCCATACCTGAAACTGTTCCTATTATATCGGTACAGCCCTTACCGATATCAAAAGAAAAAAAAGATGATCTTAAATCTCAACTCTCCTTGACAGCCGACGTTTTTCATAGATTTTATTTAGATTTGCCTACTGTAAAAATATACGTAATACCGACCTTGATATTTTAGATAGCGAAGAAGATGAATAAATAGTTGAATATAAATTATAAATTTAGACTACAGTGTAGTATATAAATGATGCACGGTAAATTAATTTTAGTTCATAGAAGTAGCTTACATTTGTCGAATAAAATTTAGTTTATAATGAGTTTACTGTTCTCATATACTTATGTCACAAGAACCTACTATGTACATATTGTTCTTTCTAACACAAACCCTAAAAGCGCGTTTAATTAAATTTATATCGAATTTTATTTACAAGCATGTTAGTATTAATTAAAAACATCTTAATATTCCAATAAATTTGAATTTGTAGTTTAACGGTATTTTTTATTTAGTTTTTACTTATTTCCGTAAAGTGTGACTTTTGCCTTATGTTTTATAGTCTGCCGGCCCTAGAAATGTTGTTTAGACTTTCTTAGACATAACACTTTTATCATTTAAAGGATTCTGCTTAAATCAATGCCGTAAAATTTTACGTTCATCTCACACCTTTACGGTCATAAATGTAATATCAAATAATATCCGAGCTGTTTCAGTTTAATATACATCTATGTTATACGTTTTGACTACTTAAAAGTGAAGTAAGTAGAGTTATAGCTTAATATCGAGTACGGGCTTCCGGTTAAGGTTTCTCCGGATAATAATAAGTATACCCTGGATATATAAATATACCCTTTATATATCCAGGGTAAAAGTAACACGTTGGCAAGTCCTTATCAAAGATTTAAATGAGAGCACCAGTAAACCGACCGACACTTACCGGTCACTTACCGCTTTATTCCTGACCGTGATTGATATTGACAGGTTGACAATACAAGTCAAAAATCTAAACGAAAAAATATTCGTGATTACAAATCGATTACACAAAATTTCATATTTATAACAACAAACTTATCATAACATAAAAATATTTTATATGTAGGATAGCCACGCTACTGATATTGTGGTTGTACATGAATGGGTCGCCTCGACCGGGGAAAAATGTTACCGGCGTAAAATAACTGTTTAACAGTTTTTCAGTTCGTATAGTAAGTGCAGAGAATCGGATACCTCTTCATCTTAGTCCTCAAGAGTAGAAACGCTAAAAATAAGAAATATACATCACTGTTATACAGAGCGCGCTTAGGTCACTGTTGTAATTCGGTTCACCTCGCTGGGCTTCATATCACAAATTATTCAATATGTGAGTGTTGTAAGATATTGGTGATCTCAATCATATTTTCTTCTCCTGTACTTTTTACGATCATACTTTAATATATAATACATAAGTATAAATTAAAATACTTCTTCCTACTGAAACATGGTCTCTTTTATTTTTTTCTAAATAAAGTAAGAACGTTTTAGAGACAAATAAATTTTTAAAATTTTATTCAATATTTAGCATCAAATAATTTTTATCTAGTAATATTTAAGCTTAGTTTTATTTTAATTCTATTTGATATCCTTCATTTATTTAAAAAACTTTAGTACAATTTTTTATTTGTACTTAATGCTTCATTAATTCTTAATATTATCTTTTCGGTTCTTAATCTGAATCACAGTTTAGTATTTATTGACTGCAGGTTGGCCGTAATTGTTAGGTTGCCGTAATTAAAAAAAACATTGAATAAATTTGAAATGTTAGCTATGATGTGTTTTATAAATTACGCTTTTCTGAAATATTACTTAAAAATGTTAAATAAACCCGGACTTCTCCCTTTGCAATCAGCCCCAGTCTGCTACTGTTTGAGCGGAGGGCTGCAAATATTAATTCAGTTGAGGGACCTATGGTTAATGTGGAGAAACATCTTGTTTGTTTTGCAAAATTTTGAAACCACTACGCCAAAGAACCATCATCGAGAAAAGCAGCTGTTGCAAAGGTGACAATATATCACCGCGACTCCTATTGGTTGGCAAGCTAGTAACAGTAACTGTTTACTGTTCACGACTGCATTTTCCATTCGAGGGGCATTTATATGCATCCGTATTGTAAGGTTGATTCATCTTTGTATGAAATCTGAGAAATTATAACAATATATATATATATATATATATATATTGCGTATGTGTGGGTTTGGCGTCTAAAACTTAAGCGAGACAAAGGTATCGCTGTTTCTTCCCTTCGCATTGTTTCAGATTACCATTTTAAAAATTAAATACAAAAAAACATAGTATGTGGAAAGAAACAAAAAAAAATGAATGTTGTGTAAAACTTTTTTGGTTTGCTCTTAATTATTCACCTACTAATTGATTAAAATAAATTCTATCGAAAGAAGCCATGAACTAAAAGAAGAAAAAATTACATTTGTTTGTCATCGTCTTTCAAATATATTATTTATTCAAATTTATTTCATAGATTTATGTGTTAATATTTATTATTGTTTTTTTTTTTGCTTAATTTAATTTATTATCTGTTCAGAATACATCATTTTCGTTTGTAGGAATTTCTCGTGATAGTGTATGTAAAGAATTTTTGTGATATGTTGACTCTGTATTAGATTTTGACAATAAATTAATTAAATATTTTTAAATTTTGTGTACGATGTGTGATCAGAATCAAAAGTAAGTTAAGTGTTGTCCAAACATAAAGCTCAAAATTACGTTACCTCTTTGCTCAGGTTTCTTACAGTAGAAGAAGAAAAACTAACGACAATGTTGTAGTGAGTTAGTTAGTTTAAGCATTTCGAGTTCATTGGGATTATTATTACATTGAGTCGAATTTTATTTGTTTCAGATGCATTTGGGCTGAGTTAAGTGCTCAATATGAGAATTTTGCAGGTTTAAATTTACGTTAATATTCTGTGAAGAAAAAGAGTCAGCTCACACCGATATCCGACGCGACGCGACGTGGTGCGCACTTTATGTGATAATAATACAAAATATAACTAACTTTATTGTTTACACAAAATGACACACATTTGATTAAGGCAATTCACAAATCGCGACTTAATTTATCGGACGCTTGTTGTGGTGCAAAGATTGTTTTGTGCGTAACTCTCCTTCCTGGCTTCCTGGTTTTCTGCAAACCGTAAGTAGAGTGAAACACATCCACCACCTCAGAGGTGGCCATCTATTTTAATTTTTGTGTTTCTTGTTGCATGAGTCAACAGCTAGGTACATATCCTAGCGTACCAACATGCTAAGTGTACAGACATTTATTTTATGCACACACATCCTCCGCCGAAAGGTGGGGGAGCTTGGTACACATCTGTGTTAAACAGTGTTAGGATTAGCACAACTGTGATGGCGTCGTTTTCAAACGACGAACTTCCTGCATTGAGCCTTCCCTGTTATTGGATCTACGTTCTTAAGACAGTGCAAGAATACGCCGATATTTAATGAGGAAAACCTCTCTCTTCTCACTCCGCCTCGGTATCACCGGTTTTGTTCGCGTCGGTGAATGACGCTGCATCCCTCGCGCCCTCCGCAATGTCAACCCGCGGCTCGTCTTCGAACTTCTCGTGCTCTGATCAAGTCCTAAGACGAAGGTTTCACCCCCGTCAAGGGCATAAAGTGCAAGTGTGCAACCCTAAATAAGGCAGCCGAGACTAACTCGGGCCCCTCGTCCTCCACCGCCACTCCGGCTAAAAAGCCAGCCTCCGTAGTACGCACTCAACCCTCAAAGCCTGCGACCAAGCCCGCAGCGAAAATTACTCCGCCACCCATAGTGGTTCAAAACAAAACCAAGTGTAACAATCTGTCCAATTAGTTCAACTCTAAAAGAATATACTTTGCAAAGGTGCAAAACGCCGGTCAAAGTATCGGAATGTTTGTCAATTTGACCGAAAAATTCCGTTTTTGATTCATACATTTCAGAACCACTAAGCCTAGGCGCCAGTTTCGTAATAAATGGGGAGCTTTACAGTTAAGCATTCCTCCTGAATCTCGCTTACAAGCAACCGTAATTGCAATGTATTGTTCGATCTCACGGAGCGACTAAACTTCGATGTTATCGCTACCTATTCACTTCCAGTCATCAACTGGACATCTTTGATGTAGCGATACTCCTATTTCCGTTAGTCGATAACATCCATCGAAACAATTCTAGAACTTAACTAGGCCCATAGACCAGTTCTAACAGGTGACGTTCTTCAGACGTCGGGTAAAAATTAACCACACCTGTCGAGTAAGGTAACGAAATAAAATGAAAGGGGATTACGAACATGTATGTAAATTATATGTTTTTAATTAATTATGAATGATATATGTATATATTTGTGGCATACCTTGGGGGGAAGCCTATGTTCAGCAGTGTACTTGTGAAGGGCTGTAATGATGATGATGATAAATTTGTTTAAAAAGTTTTGAATGGCTGAAAAATGGGCCTTGTTTGTGTCGGAAGTCGTGCTACTATATGAAGTTTAGTGTGCCGGGACACAAAAATGTCTACAATAAAATAAATAAATAAATATTTAAAAACCAACTGCAAGAAAGACAATTTAAAAATAATGCACTAAAAAGAACGAAACAAGATTGTTGACATATATATATATATATATATATATATATATATATATATATATATATATATATATATATATATATATATATATATATATATATATGTGACATCATCATCAACCAATTTCTAATTGTACGTGGTAAAGTCATGTATGGGTCGTTTTGACTAGGAAAGTTTTTCTCTTGCTGGTTTTTTCTCTTTTGCTGGTCGCGTAGAGAACCCACACACTACCACTACACTCGATTTGGAACTCTTGCTGGTTTTTTCTCTTTTGCTGGTCGCGTAGAGAACCCACACACTACCACTACACTCGATTTGGAATCGAGAATAGATGTAGATATCTATGGACCACAACCAAGCGTGCAAAGCGTGACAACTGTGTAAAATAAATTTAAGAGAGGCATTTGTTCAGCAGTTGAGGCCGTAAGTATGATCATGAGATTACATGTCTTATGGGTAAATTTTGAATTACCTCATTAAATTATCCCAATGTAATTATTTAAAATTTCATTATGCTAAAGGAATAAAATTCAAACAAAATTGTTTTGTGATCTTAACGTACGTGGTTAACCGCAGCTATGGTAGCAACAGTTGATACTGCAAAAATACACTAATGTCTCATTTTACACAACGCGTGACAAAATGCAACTACTGATTAAAATTGTTGGCCATTATCGTTTTCCGTGTGGTGGCAACACAAGAGAATTCACTGCCCCATATTCATTCCGTGGGACTCTCACGTAAGTAATAATACAAAAGGTGACAGTGAGGACTTTAACAGGTGATGAGCATCTTCCCGATAATACCTTCATAATAAAAAAAAGCGGTCAACAACCCACTGCAGTGTGGCTCACGGTAATGTAATACCTATTATATACTTATTCATTATCCATTATATACTTATGTAATACCTATTATAAACTTACAGACAGTAAGTAATAGACAGGACTCAGAACAGAAAGGTTGTCTCATTTAATAACGTCGAAAGGGGGATGCCCATATTAGGCCATCGAACGCCCAACAATGTGCATTTGTTAAAAAAATATATCTTTATTTATAAAAATATATTATACCGGTTATTAATCGCGGTATTCATTTATCCTAAAACAATGGGAATATTTTTGCACAAATTAAAAGTACCGAAAAGATAAAAATAAAATTAGGTAAATACGTAATTCATTAGTCAGTGAATAAAATAAAAAATGTTGCCAATCACAAAAATCATTAAAAAATCGATTCCCCTTTTCAATCGATTACTTATGGTGTCATTATTACAATGCTTATATGATCTTTCGATAATTATTACGATGTTATGATATAGGTTTAAAATAACCGTTGACAATGGATATTTATCCAAAGCAGTCGATACGCAACCGTTATTAACCAAATGTTTACCGACTACAGACGAAAAAGGATGGTTATGTTTTTACTGTGTGTGCGGATTAGGCTATGTTGAATCGTTTTTTGCTATGGTGTTTAAAACGTAGGATGCATTTTATTATTGAGGGAGCTACTATCAAAGAATATTTTATTCGCTTAACTCGTAAAGTACTTGACCAACTTTAAGAATTCTTTCACCACTAGATTGTTATGTATAATTTTAGATATCTAATATAGGGTTAATTTTATTATTGAGGGCGCTACTTTCAATGAATACGTTTTTTGGCTAATCTCAAAAATTACTAGACCGATTTTGAAAATTCTTTCACCATTACATTGCTAATGAGGGCGTTAGCTGTGTGATAAATTATATTATTACAATAAATAATTGCGAGATTAATATTTTCTAAATAAATAAAACTAAATACCTACCTAAGATGTTCAAATCCAATTATTATTTTTACAATTTAAGAATCGTATTTACACACCGTACTTACTCAGATTGATTATTGTAGATAAAGAGGTAATAAACCTAAAGTAAAAGAGCTCCGCTTAAACGAAAAAACTATTTATTAGAATAAAACTAAATGTTGAAAAAAAGTGGTTCAGTGCGAGTCGGACTCGCAGGCCCATGAAGAGTTCAGTAGTAACAAGCATATATTTTAAATCGAGTCAAAATACCACTGTCATTATCGCCAGCAACAAATTATTTTGTTTTTCATAGTGTTTGTATAAATAACAAAGTTGTTTTTGCGGTTCCTTAAAATGTGCTACTTGTATCAAAAAAAGGACTATTATACATTAAAGGGGTTTCTGTGGTTTATTCATTACCAAAGAGAAAAAACTTATTGCGCAAAATAGGTTTTTATTAATTTCAAGTCATCAAAAGCGGCAGTCAACCATTAAAAACTAAAACAACCGTTGTTATAGGCTCGGTTGAATTCATTGACATCCTTCACATTTATAGTTATGATAATTAAACAAGCGAATTACTAGCTGATTTACCAAGAATTCTTTAGAGTATAACAAAACGCTACTGCACAAGTTAACTGTTATTCTTATCTGTTTTTAACATAACATTTAAAATGGAATCATGTTATGATAATTCAAGAAGTTAATTTCCAGCTGATTTACCACGAATTCTCTAAAGCATAACAAAACAATACAGCACAAGCTAACTGTTCTTAAAAATACATTTGAAATAGAGTTTCAATAAATAAAGGAAATTATATTTTAAAAAGCGTGCAGAACTTAAAACGCGTCAAAGATTATTCTTTTTATGATATTATTAATCGAATAAAAATCGATATCATTCCATAGATTTTATGACCGTTAAGTGGCAACATCGTATCCGACAGGTAGGCCGCTGTCACTGTTATGTCACAAGAATTAAATTACGTGTTGTTATCATGTTATTGTTTTGTTATAAAAGTAAAATGCAATTGTTGATCTCTCAACAATTGGTTCGAACACAGCAGGTAAATAGTTGGTACATATCACGATGTGGTATGTCTTCCTCTAAGAAATGCTTTATAACTGAGTTTACTTGAATAATATCAATATAATAATTGTAGCTTCTTTATTAGGTACAAGTTTCGAGTACAGTGAACGTGTAGTGTGGCACTCGCAAAATGCACCAATAGTTCGTCTTGAACATCTATACATCAGCTGTGGCACTGACACTTATGAGAATAAGATCACACACATTGTTTGTCTTCGATTTTCCACGTGAGGAATTATTTGCGCTACGTGAGGTAAGTGTTTAACATGTTTAACATTTCAATTTATTAAATGTGATCCATATATCTGATAATTATACATGTTTTTACACTGATTGTAAATCAACTCAAGAACTTGTTTTATTTTTTCACATCTGCCCTAGCTGTATCTGACAAACATACTAGCTTATTTATGAGATTAACCAGTTTTATCAACTACCAAGAAAGGAGACAGTTGATTTTTCATTGTTTTTGGACTGCTGGTAGTCTGTCAGTCCTTAATTATTAAATAATATAGGGCATTAAATCCGTCCTTGTGCAGTAACATTTAACTTGATAAATATTTTATTTATATTTGAGTTTGAAATAAATCTATTTTATTTTTATTTTTTCACTTTGACTTCATTTTTTGTATTTTACATTATTTCAGTTGTCATGCCGTGTATATCATAATTGCTGGCAATGAACTGATAGAACAGCATCATGTTCAACTGCAGAACGGGAACCATCTGAATCATCTAGTCCATCCTCGTTGCAATCTGAAGTGAGTAATGTATTGCACCCAGAACAACAAAGCTTAGATCATACATCACACAGTGTACTGCTAACTAATTATATAAAAGCACAATGTTTTTTACCATGTTGTAACAGTTCCATCAGCATTGCAAGTATGTCTCTTTTGTGATTAACTACATTTTGCGATAACAAACATACATAGTGACAAGTACTATGTATGTGTGTTATACTTGGTAGAGCCATGCTGCAGTTATATTAGAAGTATAATTGTAGCATGAATGGGTCGGCTCGACCGGGGAAGGAGCACCCTCTCACAGAATACCAGCGTGAAATAGTAGCTTAATGCTGCTGTGTTTTGTATGGTGAGTGTAGAGAACCGGAGACCCTTTTTACTGGAAACGAGAAAATGATTTAGTCCTCACGGGTGACAACGCATCTGCATTTTGATTTGTAATCGAGGATAGATGTGGATGTCTAAGGGTCGCAGAAATGTCTCCAGCAGATGGTGAATTTCAGTTAATGACAAGATATGCTAATAAATCCAGAGCCGTGACTATGTGTCGATATGGGTAGTAGAGGTGGTGAATGGCATTTTTAAAACTGAATTTAAAATATTTCATCAAAATTACTTTAACAGGGCTTCTACACATTTGATGATAGACTGCTGTGGCTTCTGCTATAGTTAATAAATTCCACACAAAAATAAGGGACAGGGATGATGCGGCTCAAATACTTGAAATAGTTCATCAAAATATGGAGACAAATAATGATTTTTCTGAGTATGCTAGGGAAAACAATCTAAATAGAGCTAGGGCAGGCAGACTTTAGAAATATAAATGTAGACTTTAAAATGTTAGGGAATTTCCTGTTTTAACTTACAGCGACTTAATATTAATTGCTTGTGTCACATACCAATTAAAGCAAGCTCGCTACTATTATGGTGAGCATATAAGATTTAATGGTTGCTACCGGATAGAACTCTGTAATAACCAGAGGAGCAGCATTATGGAAGGAATAAAGTTAAGCCCTAGCTGATCTTTACTTAGGGCTAGAATTGCAAGTCATCACTATTAGTCGTAAAGTGTATTTTATTATATAAATTCTATATAATATCTAATATATAAATTCTTTTTTAGGAAGGATGCTTGCTACTACCACCTGCTTAGGACCCTGGTAATTAATGAAATTAAAAACCCAAGCATACCACTGCAAGACTTCTAGACACAGTAAGTTCATTCTGTAGATCGGACAATAAATAAAAATTAAAAATCTGAAGGTACTCCGGGTTAACACTGACATTGGGACGTCGGTCACCTCAGTCTGCCGTAACCATGGGTGCTGGAAAGCACCCGAAATGTCTGGAATTAAAAATCAAAGAAATAAAACGCGATAAAATCGATAAAAATAGTTGTTAAAAAAACTGCATTTGTGAAAATAAAAACTTCAAATATTTTCAAAACCCCGACTTTTTTTAAAGCAATTCCTTTACCATTTCATTGTTTTAATTGCATATTATCATATCTATATGCTTTTATATGTGGGCACTCATGGCCGAAGTGTCTATGAAGACTGGGCATGCCCCTTTTTTGATTATTGAAAAGGGTGACAAACGAGCATACAGTCCACTCGACGGTACGCGGATGCTGTGGCCCAAAGATATTTATCCTCAATTAAGAATGAAAATGCGGATGCGTTGTCACCCCTGATAGTTATGATGCAATACCTCGTTTCCTGTAAAAAGGATCTCCAGTTCTCTACACTCAACATAAGAAATACAGCAGCATTAAGTTACTATTTTAAGCTGGTATTGTGTGAGAGCGTGCTTCTTCCCCGGTCGAGCCAGCCCATTAATCCATTATGAATCACAAAATTGGAGAATATGTGATAATGTGTTTTGAAATATATATTTTGGGACTTTTAGTAGAGCCACGCTGCAGCTATATTATGGTTGTAGTTTTTTTTTTTATAGAAGTGGGGGCAAACGAGCATGCGGCTCACCTGATGTTAAGTGACTACCGCCGCCCATGATCAACCGCAACACCAGGAGAATTGCGGGTGCGTTGCCGGCCCTTTAGAAAGGAGTAAGCTCTTTTCTTGAAGGTCCCCAGGTCGTATCGGCCCGGAAAAATCGCCGGTGGTAAACTATTCCACAGAGAAGTTGTACGTGGAAGAAAACTCCTTGTGAAACGTACAGTGGTGGACCGCCAAGCATCCAGATGGTGTGGATGGTATCGGTGTAGTACGAATGGGTATAGGATAGGGTGACAAACGAGTATACAGTCCACCTGAGGATGAGTGGTTGCTGCGGCCCATAGACATCTACATCTATCCTCGATTACGAATCAAAATGCAGATGCGTTGTCACCCGTGAGGACTAAGATAGAATGCCTCATTTCCCGTAAAATGGGTCTCCGGTTCTCTTCTCTCTTATGAGGCTACTATTTTACGCCGGTATTCTGTGTGAGCGTGGTTCTTCCCCGGTCGAGCCTACCATTTCGTGCTACAACTATACTACTTATATAACTACAGCATAGCTCTACCACGTAAAAAACGTTGCGTTTTCTCCGCAACTCACTTCCTGCTGTGTATAAATCATCGGATAATGCCCGGTATCTATGGGTTTGAAGATGACAGCACAGTTGAAGAGATACCAATCAAGTGCTCGGGCCAGTCGCAATCAATTTTAGTCAAAAAAAAGCTATGGTTAAGCGTATTAATTTCACACTTCAGACAGTCTCCGAATGGAGCGATGCCAATCCTGAAAATGAAATTTGACTCGTCCAAAACTCAAGCAAAAAGGAGCCAACTCACCTAAGCTCCTTCTTTTTGTTGTTATGCATTGAGATATCCTCGAACCTGAAGTTCAGGCTGTTCAACGAGTCCAAGGTCAAATCAGCTGCAAGGAAGCTCGGAGTCTTTGAAAATGTGTGGCGGTACTTCTATATGCAATTTGATAAATTATATTAAGTTCTTTTAAATAATTTTCTTTACTTAATGGAACAGTGAACAGACGGTCAATGTAACAATATAAAGCGGCTAATTTATGTTGCCATGGATGACACGATGACGCGGTCATCCCCGCGTAATCGTGTCAATTCAAAACATCGTCAAAATTATTTAAAAGAACTTAATATAATTTATCAAATTGCAGTCTCTAACGGTTTTAAAAAAAAATCATTAATAATCTTATTAAAAAGAAACAAAAGCACGTTGTTCGCAATTCTCTGTACGCGGTTCAATCTCAGTGTCCGGCGATATGTGAACAGTTTGACCTACTTAGGCTCCATATCAGAAAAAATAGCTAATACTCTTAGACAAAACAGCGTTAACGTGGCATTCAAAACAAACAATTCTCTTAGGAATATTTGTAATAATAAAGATAAGTTGAATATTAGTCAAAAATTGGGTATTTCTAAACTTGTTTGTGACGAATGCCACGCCGTTCACGTGAGTCAGACTGGTCGCAATTTTGGGACGTGTTATAAAGAGCATTTAGCCTCGTACAAAAAATGCAATCCTGATACTAGGCTACACTAAAAGTATCGGGAATGGAATATTTCCACTGTTCCTGTCATATTAAAATCTTTTTAATTGAAAACTCCTTGGTTTTAAAAATCGAATACCATTTATTTATTTAAAAAAAAGATTCTCGGTCTTGTCACAAGGTTTTGTCAAACTTGTTTAGTCATTGAGAAAATGGAATTGACTCAAGAAAATTCAAGAGCGGTGATTTATTATGACTTTAGAAGTGGTTTAACACAAAAAGAGTGTGTTGACCGGATGATTTCTGCATTTGGTGATGAAGCCCAATCCAAAACCACAATTTATCGCTGGTTTGCTGAATTTCAACGTCAAGCTCAGTGATGATCCCCGTCAAGGTCGTCCAAAAACTGCAGTCACCCAAGAAAACGTTGATGCTGTGCGTAAGCTGATTGAGGAAGATCGACATGTGACATACCGCGAAATTCAGGCAACTTTAGACATTGGCATGAGTCAAATACAAATAATCTTGCATGAACAATTGGGTGTAAAAAAGTTTCCCCGATGGATACCGCATTCGCTCTGTGAAGGGCAAAAAGCGGCTCGCGTTACTTGGTGCGTCAGAACTCTCGAAAGATTCCACGCAGGATCCTCAAATGCTGTATACAACATTGTTGTATACAGCATTTACATGTTGTATGTTACATAGTAACGAATCCTGGATATACGCGTACGAACCCGAAACAAAAAACCAGTCACGAGTTTGGGTGTTCGAAAATGAGTTAAAGCCAACAAAAATAGTTCGTTCACGGAGTATTGCAAAAAAAATGGTGGCCACGATTGTCTCCAAAACCAGCTATGTTACGACTATTCCTTTTGAGGGACAAAGAGCGGTTAATGCAGAATGGTATGCTAGCATTTGCTTGCCACAGGTCGTTTCTGAATTCCGTATAGAGAACTGCAACCGCCGCATCATCCTCCATCACGACAATGCGAGTTCTCACACCGCACACAGAACAAAAGAGTTTTTAGTGCAAGAAAACATAGAATTATTAGACCATCCGCCGTACAGCCCCGACCTAAGCCCTAATGATTTCTATACTTTCCCTAAAATAAAGAATAAATTGCGTGGACAGAGATTTTTATCAACTGAAGAAGCTGTGGATGCCTACAAAACGTCCATTTTGGAGACCCCAACTTACGAATGCAATGGTTGCTTAAATGATTGGTTTCATCGTATGGAAAAATGTGTCAGATTTCGCGGAGAATACTTCGAAAAGCAATAAATACATTTTTAAATAGTAATGTCGTGTCACTTCCTTGATTACCGAAAATTTCAGTGCCGCCCTTGTAAATCCCATTTTGCTAAACATCTCTTGGACACTGGACACAACCTAGCCAACAAACATTACTTTGAAGTCTTACATAATTGTAATAAGGGGCTGCGACTGTGTGTGCTGAAACAGTTGGAGATTTAAAAAAATAATAATGGTAACAATGCACTGCTGAATGAACGATTTCTGAGAGGGTTTTGGGGCAAGGAAGTATCCGCCGTACCACGGACAGGAGAACTCTAACATAATTTTTATTTTAAATCATACTTTTATTATTTTAAATTTAAAACGGAAACTCGCCGTTGCATTCTGTTTACGCGTTGTTAAAATTGTGCCGAGTACTCGTAGAAAATATGAAAACTGTTTTTATAATGACTTCGCAAATTAACATACCGACTTTTGAAACTCAATTTTCATTAGCGCTCTCATGTAAGAATATATTATACATTTCACAGAGAGAAACGGTACGGTGATGGGCAACATCTTCTAAAAACAACTAAAAAAATAAAATAGCGATTGCCAACCCGCCTACCATTCCCAGCAACTATGAATTTTCATGAGTTGCAAAAAAATTAATGAATGTAAGTTACAATTGTAGGTAATGTTACAGACTACGTATATCTCACGACTGGGCACTAGTTTTTTTCTAGTAAGTGCCAAGTTTTTTGGAGTATTTTTTATATGGTAGGCTGATAAAAGCGCACACAGTCCACCTGATGGTAAGTGGTTGCTGTAGCCCATAGACATCTACATTTATTTTCGATTTCGAATCAAAATGCAGATGCGTTGTCACACGTGAGGACTAAGATGAAATGCCTCGTTTCCAGTAAAAAGGGTCTCCGGTTCTCTGCACTCACCGTACGAAACACAGCAGCATTAAGCTTCTATTTTACGGTGGTATCCTGTGAGAGCGTGGTCCTTCCCCGGTCGAGCTGACCCATTCGTGCTATAATTATAGTGCTAATACAACTGCAGCATGACTCTACCACGTATTCCGCTATGTTTCCCCGACACGTGTTAGCGGATTTCACACGTCCTCGTAATTTTTTAAAAATTTTGTCACAATTTTTTTTTAACCAATTAAACATGTTAATATAGCAATTAAAAATTATGTGCTGGCGAGTTCCTTAATTTTTTTTTCAAAATAAAACTAAAAATACTTATTGTTACGATGGCTTGTCAAAAGGTTCGCGGAATAGCGGGGTTAAAGAAGGGAGGACGGATTTTTTTAGCTGCCTCTACTAAAATACTCAATACATCCATTAATACTCAGTTTCAGCTAGATCAGTTCATTAACCTTTGATATATCACAGATTAAGCAAATCAATCGGTAAGTGAGCACTAACTATAGAGAAAATTAAGTTTCGTGCCGTGACTAAGTTCCTCACTAAGCAAGGAAAAGGCCACATATCATTAAAAGAAGATATGTAATCTGTTTACAGAGGGCTCTTCCTCGAAAAAACCTCGAAAAAAACGATGATTTATAAGTGGTACAGCAAAGCACAAACTTAATTAAAGACGATTAGTGCTCAGTCCGATTAATTGAGGCAACTTTCTCAGAAATTGTCGAAGAAGTCTGAAGAAAGAAACATATCGCAAAAGTGACTGCAGTAACAGAGCGTTTTTAATATTCTTCATTACTATCTTGGCATGTCTAAGGTCAGTGGAAGTAGGGTGAGAAGAACGCTCTCACACCTCTTTAGAAACAGTATGGGTCATGTGTTTACGCGAGTATTTGGGACCTCTGTAGTGGGAACAGAGACAAAATTATGAACCGAATTTTAACTGCAGATAAGATGTGGGTTCATCGCTATGAACAAGAGTGTGCATAAAAAGAATAAGGCTAATATATGCACATAATGAAATTAATCGCATGTAGTTTTAACTTATTTATTTATTTCGACCTAAGAGAACATTCTATATAGCAACTCGAAACATCGTTAATTAACAAAAAGAATAAAGACGACAAAGCTCGAATATATTTATTATCTTTGTTTACTTTTCCAAGTGAATAAATTTAAAATTGTAATTTATTTTACGTCTCTCGTATTAAAATAAAGGTTTTTAAAATTTTATTCTTTGAAACATTTTTAAAATGATTATATATTTCTCCGAGATACAAGACGAAGATAAAGCCCTGAACGGTAAACACGTTAACCTAGAAAATCTTACTTCATTCTTGTCAAGTCAGTCTAGACGTTTGTAAATAATTTCCTTTGCATTACGTTATAGACTTGAACAAAGAAAAATGCTTTGTACGCGTCTATGATCCGTCGACTCCAAGAAAGCTGTACGTTGAGTTATTCAAAGATAAAATACAGATAAAAATATATTTTTCGCCTCTATGTTATCGTTGATGCTCGAGATACTATTTACATATAGCCTCATATGGGGATATTTGCAACTATTGCCACGTTGTCAGGCAGATTGGCAATAGCTCTTTCAATACACCATATCAATGTCTACTACTCAACGTAGACCTCCCCTAAGATTGGCCCATAGTGGAGTTGTTTACCGTAGTTGCCAACGCTCGCAGGCGGGTCGTAAGCACAGTTATATAATACAAGCCGCGTCTGAGCCATGCGACATGTCACACGACACCCCGCTTATAAGGGCGCTTCTTATTGGGCGGCTAGGCTATGCGTCGTTCGCGCGCCAATCTGAGTGCTGAATTAATTTAATTTTTCATTATCCTTAAGCTTTGCATGCGATTAAAACATACAATGAGAGAATCACTTGATCAGCAGTTGACTATCAAGAACTGATAAAAAAGTAGTAGAGAAAGATATAACATGCAGCGGTGAGAAACTTAAAAATTGTAATAATAAAACTTCTCTTCTCTATTTTTAAAGTTTGTCATAATACATATGGAATTATACAGCATTCAAGGGGCCTTACATACCTATACCATAGTTAACACATATTTACCTACAAATTTTTATATTGTATCATAATAACACATGTAGGCTGCACATTATCGAAAAGCTATTATCGGCTTCTTTAGTATTGCGGATGTTTCAGTTCCGCTTACATACCTTTACAAACATTGACGCTCTCATGCATATTTTCAAAATATGTATACACGATATATATATATATATATATATATATATATATATATATATATATATATATATATATACGATAAATACATAAAGTCGATAAATACAGATAGAAGATACTGAATACTAATATTATTTTATCTAACATGTATTCTGTATATTCAAAAAATTGGACCATTTATCGAACCCTGCACTGCCCTGCCCTTTGTAGTCTTTTTTAGTACATTGCGCTCTAGCACACCTAATGCTAAACTTTCTATCCTTTTGATAGCTATCTATTAGACTAACAAAGAGAAAGGCGGAGCATATTTCAACTGACGCAAAAAGCAAGTTCAACTTATTGTAAGAACACGCACTTACGTACACTTGAGCGTCTAAAAATAATTTGCAACTAACAACATGGTTTTAGATGCTAATTGTGCACGCAATAGTGAAATTTTACAGGTTGATAAAGATCATGTATCGTGGACTGGACTGGGCTCCTATCCTTACTTGTACAAGATGGGATGAGTCTCGTATGCCATTATCACACGCTACTACTGACTACTACTGTCGTCTATGTTATTGTTGTATTTGTTATCATCACCATCATCATTGCTGAACAAAGGCCACCTCCTAGAAACGCAACAAAGCATGTTCCTGAGCTAACTGCATTCATCCTACACTTTGCCTACCGGTAGAGCTGCAACTCGGGAACCTTTCTTCGACATCCGTTGTCTGTTCTTCGAGGTAAAAAGCCGGCCCATATAGCATATTTATATCATGTGTATTTTCCAACAATCTACAAACACCCATATCCTTTCTCACAGGTCATTATATCCTCTGCAATAGTTGTCTGGTAGAGATTCTAAGCGGTAAGGCCGCCAATTGTACCTTTATATAATCTGTTGTTTTTTTCTCTCTTAAGTTTTTCTGGTGTACAATAAAGTATATTTCATTCATTAATTGAAAATAGTTCAATTCTATTTTAGTAAGAAGAATTATTTGAATATTTCTAGAAATTTAATTTCGATATATAATTACATAAGTCAGCATAATATTATGTTCAATTTGAAATGTCTTTCTTCTTTCAAATTAAATATCTCAGAGCTGTAGTAATAATGGTATATCCGTTTAAGATGTCCAACGAGCGTAAATTATTTAAAGTATATTTAGTAAGTATATTTAGCGAAGCTTAATTGCCCTTTAATTAAACTTTATAATAAATTGTTTTAAACGTAAAATAATTAAATACACTAGTTTTTATTCGCGATAACGTCTGTGTAGAATAAAAAATCAAATCAAAGATTTAAAAATATGCTTATGAAATAAAATATAGCCTTGGTCACTCCTGGTATTGCTCTATTTCTGTCCGTGACGTTATATCACAGTTGGTACACTCAATCCGAAAATTATTAGCCAGGACAGACCGACGGACAGGCCAAATTAAAAAAAAATCATGTATTAATGGCACGCAAATATATTTTGCAGTGATGTTATAGTTCTATAGTTAGTTGTATAGTAGCACGAATCGGTTGACTCAATCGGGGCAGAATACCAGCGTAAAACAGCAGCTTAATGTGTTTTTATGGTGAGTGCTGAGAACCGGAGACCCTTTTTAAACGAGGCATGACTGCCTCGTTGGTCTAGTGGTTGTGGTAGTACGACTGCTGATCATGAGGTCCTGGGTTTGAATCTCGGGTCGGGCCGAAAAATCAATTATTGAGTTTTTCTGTCAAGAAATTCTCAGTAGCTGCCCAGAGTCAGGAAATTGGCGGTGTCTCACCCCCGTGCCTCGGAAAACACGTAAAGCCATTGGTCCTGCGCCCGATCTCTCTCCCGGTCGTGTCGGTTTACCGTCCCATCGGAATACGAGAGTGAGGGAATAGAGAGTACATCTGTTACTTGCGCGCATATACTTGGGCACTATAATCCTGTCCTGCACCGATGGCTAGCCTCCGTTGAGGCTATATATATATGTATATGTATATATATGTATATATATATATATATATGTATATGTATAGATATATATATATATATATATATATATATATATATACATATCTATTTATGTATAGAATAAGGATGACAAACGAGTACATAGTCTGAATGTTGAGGCCCATATACACCTACATTCATCCTAGATTTAAACTCAAAATGCAGGTGGGTCATCACCCCTGAGAACTAAGATGAAATACCTCGTTTACGTTTATAATAATGTAATGACCGAATTTCGGCCACGGCGGTCTGCCTCAACGGAGGCTAGCCATCGGTTCGTACTCTGGTTCTGTATATACTCGGACAGCCATCGTAGCCTTACTGTACAAACGCTTCAGCACTTCGATATACCGACAGTCAACCTGACACCGCTGAAGAGACTGAGCACCACCCAAAATTCGACGGAATCAAAGGCTTTCTCATAGTCCACATACGCCAGGCAAAGTGGCAGATAGTACTCTTCGGACTTCTGTACAATTTGTCGAAGGGTATTTATGTGGCTATGGTACTAAAGCCTTTTCGGAAACCGGCTCTTTCGGGAGTGAGTCCATGTGGAATACCAGCAATAAAAGGCTTGTAATCGGAGCATGCACTGTCTGCTACGACCTTGAAAGCTCGTGATCCAATAGAACAATTTCTCGGGAAGTCCATAAGATGGAAGCTTTGAAAGAAGTGCTACGTGCAAAATCCGATCGAAGGCCTTTGTTAGGTTCAAACTAACCGCCAAGGTCACCCCCTTGAACTTAAGCACCGGCGCCCATCGGTGGTTAAGTTCAAGGGATGGTTAAGTTCAAAAAAAAATATCACCAGCTGAGCGACCCCGACAGAAATCGTACTAGTGGTCACTTATCAGCTGGTGCTCCACAATATACAGCTTGAGCTGGCAGTTGATGATCAACTTTATTATTTTCAAAAACAAGGAGGTGATGGAGATAGGTCTGTAATTGTACGGATCAGAGAGGTTAACTTTTTAGAGATCGGATCCATGAAAGCGATATTCCACGAATTTTGGGAATACGCCTATGGAGTAGAATTACCGGAAAATACGCGTTAGAATCGGTGACGACTCAGGAGCACACGTCCTCAGCACAATTGGGGGGATTCCGTCATGCCCTATCGACTTGTGGAGTGCTTTGAGAACCCAGCGCTGTGACCCGCACATCTACCATGGAGCACTATGGGATGGTCAGAGGTGTAGAAGCATAGTAGTTTATTACATTGGATTGTCCTACAGTTAGCTAAAATCATTTCTGTAATAATAAATTTCCTGTGTAGTGGCAGTGTAAGTGTGCTGACTATCCCACATCATTCCGTGAATGTCGTAAAACGTGAGAGAAAGAAACAAATGAGGAGATGGACAGCAGCGTCTTCCTAATAACGACCAAAGATAAAATAAACTGCGGTGGCAAATCCGCTTGCCAATCGTGGCAGCTATTGCAAATATATGGGGCTATGAGGCAATACATGGAGGATCTCTATCTTCAGCAGCGGACTTGTAACCGTAAAGACGGATTGATGGCTAGTAATTAAATGCCAGCGAAGCCATCTAATCCAACGTCTGTCTCTTATATCTTTACATGGCACCGAAATGGCCGATTTTTCTTCTCAAGTCTTTATACACTTCTAGTTACAAGGATAGGAAATTAATTTTTCCTTTTTCTATTAATGAGTCCGAATAAGTAAGTCAATATTTGTTTATGCAATTTAAGTAAAAATTTACCGTAAGCCGTGTTTTATTAGTGTTTTAGTGTAGTGTTTTATTACAAAATTGTATAGAAAGTTATTGTGTGAATATAATTTATCTTTTTACGTAATAATTTCGAATAATATATATTCAAATAATTGTGATTTTCACGCTGCCGACATTCGCTTGCTATGTTTTTTTTTGTTATCAATATATAATAAAATCTTTTTGTAATGAAGTAAAACCTGACTTTTGTTTAGACCGCAAGATAGAGAATTTTGTATAGATTTTATAATGCTAAACTTCTTTACAGAAAAGTAGTCTCTAAATATAAGTTTTAATGGTTTTAACTGCGGTGGGTGAGTGCGGTCGCATGCGACCGCTCGGTATTTGCCGGGCGCATGCGACTGCATGGAATTTTTATGACGCTTGAAGGGTTAATATATTATACTAGAAGGTACGTGGCGTGTACCTGCTGCAGAAGAAATAATTATGAAAATACCATTTTAAATGTATACGGTTTATATTGTTTAATTATGAATGATAATAATGATGATATAAAACTTTCCAATTTTGTCGATATGATACGCGAGCTATCTACTGTAAACTGTACTCGTACTATGCCTTTAACCTTCGCGGTAGTGCAAGCAATAACGTGACAAAAGTTCACCCCAATCTGATGGACGCATAAAATATGAGTAAACAAACATTAACTTTTACATATTAGTTGTGAAATTAATCTTTTCCAAAAAGAAAAGAAATCAGAAACAGGCAAACACATAACCCCGGAGTTTCGTGCCGGTATTCTCTGTAGACGTCTGTATATAATTTTATTTGTAGTGTTTTGATTGTTATTAAGCAAATATTATATTTATTGTATAATAGGTAAAATTATTATATAATGAATAAAATATTTGACTACTTCGTTGGTATAGTGGTCATAAGCGCGACTGCTAATCGTGTTATCCTGAATTTGAAAACCGGGTCGGACTAAACTCAGTTATTAGGTATTTCTGCTCTGTCAGGATGTATGCGGTGTTTAATCCACTCGTTTTGGAAAGGGTGTAAAGAAGTTGGTCTTACGCCTGATCTTTTCCCGGTTGGGTTGGTTTACTGTCCCATCGGATTATGACAGCAAGGAAATTGAGAGTGTACCTGGTTTGAGCAAACACTCTTGCACTACAATCCTGTTCAGTGCCGATGGTTAGTCTGTGTTGAGACTGCCGCCGTAATTCAAAAATTTAGTGTGAAGGATATTATGTATACAAATAAAAAGTGGGGCTACAATTTCGAAAAAAATTGACATATTCTCCCTCACACCGCTATACTGTATATATTTTCAAAAGCAAGTTAAGGTATTATCAAAATAATCAGGAGCAAATAAAAATTAATATTTTAGCTGCTAAACACAGGAATAAAGATTTTAGAGAATTCTGGCAACAAACAAAAAAACTAAGTCCAAAGCCTAGCATCCCTGTGAGTGTTGACGGCATCAGCGAACCACGGGATATAGCGAACATGTTCAGATGTCACTTTCAAGTTAAGTCTCTGTTAAAAAGTGCGCAGGTTGTAGATGAAGAGGTCGTGGAGTCGAGGATGCCGCTAAGCTAGTTGCTCTAATAATTAAAGGAATGACGCGAGGGAAGTCTCCTGGTCACGATGGCATCTCCATCTTCATGACGCTCAGTTTAGTTTCAGACCAGGGCTTTGGACTGAATGCGCAATTATGTCACTCAAGCAGACTCTTAGGTACCAGACGGATAGGAACATGCCTGTGTATGCAGCCTTTTTTGATCTCACTAAAGCATTTGACCTGGTCAGATATGATATTCTTTTTTGGTTGATCAATATTTTCAAATATTGGAATGAACACCAAACTAATCAGGTCAGATAGCTTGTTGAGCTTTCTGATGAGTACACGTTGGAGTGTGGAGTGAGACATGGGGGCTAACGTCTCCTTCTCTCTTCAATTTGTATGTGAATCGATTGATTGTTGAGCTGAGCAACACAAGGTTCGGCTGCTCGATTGATGGTCACTGCATCAATAGTTTCACTTATGCAGATGACATGGTGTTGCTCAGCCCATCGATCGCCGGTCTCAGAAAACTAATAGGTGTATGTGAGAAGTACGCTTTGTCACAAGGTCTCCTGTACAATGTTAAAAAAAGAGAGCTCTTTATCTTGAGATGTGCCACGTGTGCTTTTTTTATCTTTTAATAACGTTGCCTTCACACTAATATTTTTACTGTATCGTGGTTTGTTTGCAAATATAACTTTCACGTGGACAAACATCTAGGCCTGGAAGAAATAATTGTAGGCCATAGAAATACTTGTCCCGCGCGAGATTCGAACCCGCGGCCCTTAGCGCTGTAACTCGTTGCTAAGCCACTGTGCCACGGAGCCGTGCTGCTAAATGGTATCCCTCTAAGTAGGGTGAAAGACTAAATATCTCGGCTATGTGGTTACCAAGGATTTAAAAGACGATGCTGATATCGAAAGGTAAAGGAGAGTGATGGCGGTACGCTGTAATATGTTGGCACGCAGATTCGCGCGGTGTGGCTTTGGAGTAAAGATAGCCCTCTTTAAAGTCTTTTGTCAAACTCTATACACCTGCAATATGTGGGTCAACTAGCACGCATCAACGCTCTCCGAGTACAGTGTAATAACGCATTCAGGATGCTGGTGGCGCTCACTCGCTGCTGCAGTGCGTCTGCGATGTTTGCGCACGCGCACATAGACGGCTACCACGCCTTACTGCGGCGCCGCATCGCCTTGCTGATGTTCAGTACGCGGGGGAGCACCAACACCATCCTGAACGTGCTCAGCGACAAGCCTGCCTGCCCCCTTCTGCGGCACTAGGTTCAAACACAAATGCGTCTGCCTGGTGCCCCAGATGGTGGCAGATACTTGAATTAAATTGTAAATTATTATTATTGTAGTAATTAATATTAAGTGGTATTTTTATAGAATAAGGGTTACAAACTAGCACACAGGCATCTGATGGTAAATGGTTCCTATGGCCAACGCCGTCTTAGGCCATACCGGGGCGTTTTGGTACACAATAATTTAGGGCCCTGTTTCAAGGTAATAAAAAGCGAATGACAAAAACATTTTTCTGCTATGATCTTATATTTAATATAGTTAATCGGTAAAAATCAAATAATACGCATTAATGAGGATATCCACGACTTTTTCTGCCACCAGGGCGGCGCTAATTTACAATGAGGTAAAATATTTGACACATTTCATAGCGGGGACGATTATTTCTTAGCAAAATTTTAATGTTCCTTTCCTAAACTTCCTTTAATTGTATGTTTTATATGTTGGTATTCTTTTTATTTATTACATTAAAATTTAGGCTTCACTTGTCTCAAAATACGGATACTATTTGCCATAAAATCTAACTTTTGTGGTGTAAAATTATCATATTAAATAAATCATTTGCCATTAAATCTTTTGAAGTGCAATTTTTATTAAACAGTCGAAATGTTATTTTAATTAGATATATAAGTAAGGCGACTGTACAGCACGATATAATCGTTTAGATGGCGGCGAAACGCAGAACTACATAATATAATCTACCTAGGAAATCTATCAATGTCACTTTTTCTGGCGAACTCAGCAATATGTAGCTTGTCACTGCTCAGAGTTGCCGTAAAGTCACTAACAACGCCCTTAGACCATTCAACCCAATGGATGAGTAATGCACCTAATGCTACGAATAAGAAAGTCTGTCACTTTTGGTGCGGGCGAGAAAACACTACATAGACAGTACTGCACACCTACTCAATAAAATTTTGTGTCATTATGGCACACAAAAATCTAAATCCTCAACACAAAAATTTTACGCACACATATAGATTAAATACATCAACATAGAACAAAATACGAATGTAAGACGGACAAATTAATTGCGATGCTACCATATCGATATTTTATATCTACAGTTTCCCTAAGAAAAAGAAAAAAACTCACAAGCACTAGCAAAATACACTCAAACAATTAAATTCATCTCTTTGTAGCAAGTTTTTAGGGTTGCGTAGTAAAAAAACAAGGAACGCTTATAGTTTCGCCAAGTCTGTTTGTCCGTCCGTTTGTCTACGGATTAGTGCAGAGACTATTGGTATTCTAAAGAGCTGTAATTTGGTATGGTTAACCATGAATACCAGAAATAAAAAGGCTCTAAGTACCAAAAACAAAATGTGGAGGAACTTATATTTTAAATAATAAGCCAATCATTACAAAAAAAATTGTTTTAACATAGACATTTATATAATTACATTATAATGCTTTTTGAAACAAAAATAAAGTATCTTAACTTATTAATTAGTACAATAAATATAAAGGAATACAATTATAAGTAAAATAAAAAAAAAATTGTTAAACTGACCATAGTGATTGTACCACATCGTCTATTTTAAAACGGTATTCAAAGAAAAAAGTTACAAGTTTACTAGAAATACTAGATTCGCTGACTGAGACATCTTTGATACATAAAGAAAATATACAGGTCCTAGAAAAGATAGGAATTGAAAAAAGCGAAATGTTAAAGAGACAATTAATAGTAACTTAAAAGTAACATTGGAAAATTTCCTATAGCTACATATTCCTAACAAATAATTAATGCTCACCAAAAGCTTATCGCTATGTAAACATAACATAACATAACATAAACACTCACGCCTGTCACCCAGAGGGGTAGGCAGAGACTACAGACTTCCATTTGGCACGATCCTGACACACCTCTCTCGCCTCCTTCACATCCATACACCTACGCATGCATGCTCGTCGGTTAAGGGTACTCCTAATTTGGCCCGTTTTCAATAAATCGCCAATTTGGTCGATAAATTTTCGCCTAGGACGTCCCTTTCCGACTCTGCCATTCACTTCTGCAACATAAATTTTCTTTGTCACTCTTTCCTCATCCATTCTTTCCACATGACCAAACCACCGAAGCATTCCTTTCTTAATCCTGGTCACAACATCATCTTGCAAACCACACTTTTCTCTTATCACACAATTTTTCACCCTGTCATTCAGATTCAGCCCTAACATACTCCTTAACGACCGCATTTCTACTGCATTTATTCTACTCTCGTGCTTCTTCTGCCATACCCAACTTTCATGTTGGGTATGGCAATCGCTATGTACATACGAAAAATTATTTGAACATATTTGCTTGCACCACGGACATTGACTAAGTGGTACAGTACCATCGATGGCCGACCAGGGTAGCTGACGGCATTAAAATTGAGAGGGGAGTAACCCTGATATTAAATTTGTGATTAAATTTATTATAATGTATGTCACTTAAATGGACTCCGTCTGAAATATATTTTATTTTTATTTATTTATACATACAAACTAATATTAGGATTTATTTAATGAAACTAGTATCGCGTTTTGCCAAAATTCGACTAATTAATTGGTGAAAGAGTTTTTTAAGGATAAATAATGTATGTGCGTTAGCTTATTTTACTTGCCTGAACGGCAACATACGAGTACACAGTACACATATGATTTTTTCTGCACACCTACAGATTTGAATATTTGAACTGTTCACCAACAACAACGACATACAACAATTGTGTAAGTATTTTGATTATATAATAAAAAGGTGAATAATGTTAACAATAAATATTGTTATAAAGTTCAATGCGATTTTATGTAAATTGTTGAGAAATGCGAAAACGAAGCATTATGATTAAATTATGCATCAATTATTTTTAACTTTGTACTCCAATAAATACGCCATATTTTCCTTTTAATTTGTATGTCATCATTACATTGTGGGAAAGGCTTCACAAAGTGCCTTTGAAAACAAATACTCGTGACGCGTAAGAATTTAGTTAATTTAACCTATCAAAGGAATGTGAATAACAAAATAGAGTATTAATAAAGCAATTACTAATTGTAAATCAACTTATTAAAATTATTACACAAAAAACAAAATCATCTCACAGAATACCAGCGATAAATAGTAGCTTGATGTTGCTGTGTTTCATATGGTGAGTGTAGTAAACCGGAGACCCTTTTTACTAGAAACGAGGCATTCCATCTTAGTCCTTACGGGTAACGACGCAACTGCATTTTGTTTTGCAATCGAGGATAGATGTAGATGTCTATGGGACACAGGAACCACTTACCAACAGGTGGACTGTGTGCTCGTTTGTCACCCTATCCTATAAAAAAATCATTTTATAATAATTGAACATACAAACGGACAAGTTAAGCTCCGTTCAGATCTACAGACATTGAGCGTGCAAGACACGTGGCGTGGCAGACAAAATAATATTATTTTATACATTTTATATAGATATATTCACATCTAGTACACGCAAGCCGAGCGTGTCCGCACAGACACGGGCCGGCACCGAACAGCATTCTCAACAAGAATGTTTTTTCTGTGCTGGTGCGTGTCTGCGTATGTCTGTTGCAGTCGCGCGGCTAGTATGAATGTGATCGCACTTAAAAAATCAAATGCACTTTATAGATTGCCTGACGGCATCTGTTCATTCCGAGTGTGCGAGATGTGAAAACTGTTGTCAGTGCGGTGTCTGCCACGATACATGCTGGGCACGCTACGTGATGGTAGATCTGAACGGAGCTTATACGTCGTGAGAGAAACTAGAAGCATAATAATTGCTTTGATAACAACTCATGCACAGATAAATATAAAATTTATATCAACTGAATTTGCAATAGAACATATTTTACAAATCGATTTTCAATGTTTATGTTATGAAAATAATAAAAAATTGATACGAGCTCGCACCCGTCCCGGTTAGTGCCCGTCGAAACATTCGCAAGGTTGGGAGTACGTTGTTTGGTCTAAAATTCCTTCTGTCGACAATCGCGGGGAGTGGGATAACGTTTTCATAATTACACACCATATACCGAGATAAAGTCATCTTGAAATGTGGTGTGTAGAAATATAAAAATGTAGGTAAAATATCACAAAATAATATATTAAGAAGTATTCGTCACCACAACACTAAAAGAATAACATTTTGTAGTAATTTTGTAAGAACTCAGATGCGTTATGATTCTGAGGACGAAGATGAAACGCTATACTGTCAGTAAAAATGTTCCCACTCACTTAAATATGAAACAGCGCCATTGGTATTCCGTGCAACAGTGGCCTTTGCTCAGAATATGCGACCCTTCCGTGCTGCAACAATTATACCCACTGTGGCTCTACCATGCTATAAGGCGGCGCAGATTTATCTTTATTATATTTCTCTCACAAATTATAACGTGAATATCTTCAAGGATATAGTGTTGGCAACTTTGTGGAGCGAGCGCCATCTGTTTTGGCGGACGGAACTGCAGGCGCCGCCTAGCTAGCCGTGACGGCGGCATCGGGCCACGACGACTGCACGTGGTGGGGATGAGACGGGCTGGCGGACGGTTCGCGTAGTGCACCCGGCACTTACTCGCGGACCGTGCGACGGAACAGTCATCTCTAGCTCCATTATTTGGAAAAAAATTATTAATTATTTATTTTGTTAAATCAGTGGCAGATTATAATTATTTATTTTGTTAAAAGGTTTTGTTTTAGTATAAATGTGTGCTGAGAGTTAACCTAATAGTTTAACTTATTGCTCCAAAGTAGTAACAGTGTTTAACCTTTAAAATACCCACAACTACACATTAAGATATTGATAACCGAGTAATAATATTATTACGTGTTTAACAATAGAGAATAGGCTTTTGTTTCAAGCCAGTAAAAAAAGTAAAAAAAGAAATGATAAGAGGCGATAGCTTTGCTGAAAGATGTATATAGCCTGTGACTTTACCTACACCTCAAAGTACGTTATAATTAATGATTTCTTATATTTACGCGAACACAACACATTGAAAAAATACTAGTTTTTACGGATATTATTGCGTACATTTAACTATAAATACCCGACGTTTCAAGCGCTTTACAGCACCTATGGTCACGGGGGGACTGAGATGTTCAACGTCCAAATGTCATAGTTAACAGCGGTTACCATAGATAAAAATTTAACTTTTTTTCCGATCTACACAGTATGAACTTATGGTATCTTGAAGTCTTGCAGTTGTATGCTTGGGTTGGGATTTAATTTTATTTATTATAGGATCCCAAGCAGATGGTAGCACCCAGCCATCTTCTCTATTAAAATTAGGATATTTTTTGATTTCAATAGCCTCGCGAATCATCCTTGGAAGGAATCGGTGTTCTTTAGCGAGGATTTGTGGTCAATCAAATCTGATGTAGTGACGGGGGCGATCGTGTACGTGTTCACAGACTGCAGACTTCCCGGAGCGTCGATTCTTCACATCAGCTATATGTTCTTTAACGCGGGTTTTAATTGATCTTTTAGTTTGTCCTATGTAGGAGAGGACTGTTTATTTAAAAACAATATGCGGAAAGAAGACTTGGAAGCGATACGTCAAGACATTTCGTCTATGATACGTCGATGTTCAGTGCCTAAACCGAGTCTTCCCAAAGACGAATTTTTAGCGTTAAAGAACCCACGCAATAAACCAGAACTCACGAATCTCTGCGCAGATAAGGGAAACGCCACGGTAGTCATGGATACGTCAGATTATAATTCTAAAATACAAGAACTTTTGTCGGATGTAAGCACTTATAAAAACGTTAAAAACGACCCAACAAATAGCACACTAATAACAACTAGGGACATCATAAAGAAACACTTCGAAAAATTAAATCTGGACGTAAAATGGATAATACCTACGTGCGCCTAATCACCAAAGTTGTATGGGTTACCAAAAATACACAAGCCCAATGCTCCATTACGTCCCATAGTGAGCCAAATCGATTCACCAACTTACAGATTGGCTCAACAATTAGCGAAAATACTCTCACCGCTCAGGGGATATACAAGAGCTCACATAAAGGATTCCTACCATTTTGTCAGCGAGATTAAAGACCTGCATCTGGTAGACAATGAAACTATGGTAATTTTTGATGTGCAGTCATTGTTTACATGCTTACGTGTTGAAGACTGCATCTCAATTGTAACTAGAAGGCTGGAAGAAAACAACATGCCCGTAGAATATGCAGAATTACTCAGACACTACCTTACATCTGGCTACCTATTGTGGAAGGAGGAGTTCTACAAGCAAGTAGATAGTGTGGCCATGGTCTCACCTGTATCTCCCATTGTCGCCGACATATTCATGGAAGACTTTGAGGAGAAAGTACTTTTCCCATAAATCCAAGGTTCTACAAGCGGTACGTAGACGACACTTTTACAATTCTACCTTTAGATAAAGTAACTGCATTTTTAGACAATCTCAACTCTATAAATTCTAAAATTCATCTCACAATGGAGTTAGAGGCAAACAATTCTTTAGCTTTTCTAGATGTGTTAGTGATTCGGAATCCTGATAACACCTTGAGCCATACTGTGTATAGAAAAAAGACCCATACAGATATATATTTAAACGGTGATTCTCACCACCATCCTTCACAGTTGAATACCGTGGGTAAATCTTTGTTTTAGAGAGCACGAGGGATCTGTAACAGTAAACACCTAGCTGCCAAGCTCCACCATGTCAAGCAAGTTTTGCATGACAACAAGCTTCGGGTCCCACGGCTACGTCACAGTGAACGAGTGAAGCCAGCCACAGTCGAGCGTGTACCTGCCTACTGCCATATGTTAGAGGAGTCGCTGACAAGATTGGCTACATCTTGAAGCGCGCTTCCATCAAAACATACTTCAAGCCGCCGAAGAAGATTGGTCAGTTTTTACCATCAGTCAAGTGTAACGTCCCTCTGCAAGATGCAGGAGTGTACAAGCTTGATTGTGAGTGTGGTCTCTCCTACATATGACAAACTAAAAGATCAATTAAAACCCGCGTTAAAGAACATATAGCTGATGTGAAGAATCGACGCTCCGAGAAGTCTGCAGTCTGTGAGCACGTACAGAATCGCCCCCGTCACTACATCAGATTTGATAGGCCACAAATCCTCGCTAAAGAACACCGATTCCTTCCAAGGATGATTCGCGAAGCTATTGAAATCAAAAAACATCCTAATTTCAATAGAGAAGATGGCTGAGTGCTACCATCTGCTTGGGATCCTATAATAAATAAAATTAAATCCCAACCCAAGCATACAACTGCAAGACTTCAAGATACCATAAGTTCATACTGTGTACATCGGAACAAAAGTTAAATTTTTTATCTGTGGTAACCGCTATTAACTATGACATTTTGACGTTGAACATCTCAGTCCCCCCCGTGACCATGGGTGCTGTAAAGCGCTCGAAACGTAGGGTATTTATAGTTAACTATACGCGATAAAATCCGTAAAAACTAGTATTATTTCAATACGTTATAATATTTATGTGTCTTCAGGGTAACATTGAATAGGCTTTTGTTATTAGTCAGAGCACTTTACCATCTTCCGCTGCATCACCACTTACCATCAGGTAGATTAGTAGTCAAGCACTGATGAAATAGTAAAAAGATTATAGGAGGCTCTTTCAGAGATGTGAGATGTATATGTTCTTCTGTAACTTTACCTTTACCTTAAAGTTTATTATACATTTAATGTCAGATCCATAACCTTTAACATAATTTCGAATTAAACTTCAATAATAGATTTTATTGTCGTTGATATAAAGTTCAGCTGCAATTAAAACAAGTCGCATTAAAGCGAAATACCGTTATTATTTAAGAGCCTGTTAGTGGTTTTCGTAACAAGTTTAGTTTCTAAATTACCTCCAGAATATTCATCCATATATCCGTGTTTATAACGCAACAAAATTTAATTAAGTTTGAATTTTTAACAGACGGGAACTTCTGAAATGTTTTGAGGTTACAATCCAGTTACAGAAAAGACATCAAAATAACGGTTCCCTACCGTTATTTCGATGACTAGAATTAACAGATTTTGATATTTGAACTTAATCACATTAAGCTTTCAGATACTATTTTATGAACCAATGACGTCCTCTCAGAAAAATCGGACGTCATGCAGCGATGGAGTGAATTTTATAGAGAATTGTATGCGTGTCATGATCTTAGTGAAGGATCCGGGGGTGACGCCGTGACTGGCACGCCAGACACGGACCTCGATGACACTGAGGTCATCAGCATGAAAGAGATTGAACGTGCGATTCGAAGTTTGAAATGTGGTAAGGCTGCGGGACTAGACAGAGTTACTGCTGAAATGGTCAAGTACGGTGGGCCTCGCGTCTGGGACAGCTTTCATCTGCTGTGCAATTTGTGCTGGCGGACGGGAGATGTCCCGGATGATTGGCGATCCGCGGTCATTGTGCCTTTATATAAAGGTAAAGGTTCACATTTTGACTGCCGGAGCTATCGGGCGATCAGCTTGACCAGTTTAGCAAGTAAAGTTTATTCGAAGGTTTTGACACGCAGGATGCAAGAGAAATCGGAAAGATTCTTATGGGAGGCACAATGCGGATTTAGACCTGGAATAGGATGCACGGATAAAATGTTTTCTCTCCGCATGATCACGGAGAAGCTTGAGTGTTAACCAGAGGATTTTCTGTGCTTTTGTGGATCTGGAGAAAGCATTTGATAAGGTTATAAGGAAGAAAATGTGGGAACTGTTGCCGGGATATGGTGTGGATGGTCGATTGTTAAGGGCTGTGCAGTCACTTTACTATGACTGTAAAGCCTGTGTGCGGGTAGGGCATGACCTGTCACCCATGTTTAGCGTCCAAGCGGGCGTAAAACAGGGTTGTGTCATGTCTTCCTGGCTGTTCATACTGTATCTCGACAGCTGTTTACAGAAGCTGAAAGATAGCTGTTTGGGTGTGAAATTGGGTGACATAAAAGTTAATTGTCTGCTGTATGCTGATGATGCAGTGCTTATTGCACCATCAGGATCAGAACTGCAGGCATTAGTCACGTGTATGAAAGAGGAATGTGAAATTAAAGGTCTCCGTTTGAATGCTAATAAAACTAAGGTGAAATATGGGTAAATCAGGAATGTCTAGAACAGGTAAATGAAATTGTATACTTGGGGAGTGCTTTCAGCCGGGATGGAAGATGTGATTTAGATGTGGATAGGCGTGTCGCTGCCGGAAACAAAGTCAATGGTGCCCTGAATGCATTAGTGAAAAGGCAAGGCGTGGTGAAGAGTGCACGCCTTGCAATACATAACGCAGTGTTGGTACCGACTTTGTTATATGGCAGCGAAACCTGGGTATGCCAGAAGAAGCATAAAAGCAAGTTGAATGCAGTGGAGATGCGATCTCTTCGTAAAATGTGTGGCGTTACCATAGCCGACCGAAAGCGAAACGAAGAGATTCGCAATATGGCAGGATTGAAAGATGACCTTATCACAAAAATTGATAGGGGCGTACTCCAATGGTTTGGGCACGTTGAACGAATGAGTGAAGACCGAATGGTGAAGAAAATATATAGAACGAAAGTAAATATTAAAAGGTGTCGAGGTAGACCGAGACTAACTTTCGAAGACCATGTGAGCAAATTGCTCGAAGAGGGGAGGGTCAAGAGTACTCGGATACCTAGACGTGCATGTATGAAGAAGTTAATGAACCTGAAAGAAGCGAAAGAGGTATGTAAGGATCGTGACATTTGGCGATCTGTTCTCTCTGGCTACCCCGTTAGGGATTGTGCGTGACGATAAGTAAGTAAGTAAGTAAGTAAGATACTATTTTATTACTTTATCAGAATGTGTATAATCAGAAACTGAAAACGAGTTCGCAATTTCGATATGTTAACTTCGTTCTTTACTCATTTAGGTTCTGATAGAGATTTCATTATCCATACAATTCTGATTAAAATACTGACTTTACGAAACTCTTTATGCTGGTATGCAGGCCATACCTCGAGACGTTTCAGCCATGCTACGTGGAAGTTTAGTATCAAAACTAGACTTCAGTAAAGCTACGCAACAGACCAGATATTGATCTGATTGATTATGAAAATATCATTTTAATGATTAAGAAAATGCTGATAATGTATACTTACGATTATAACTTTTTACATACAACTTTTTTCAGATAAAAATACTAATAATAAATATAAAAAAGTTGAAATGATACTAGTTTTTACGGAATTTATCGCGTATATTTAACTTTTTAATACCCGACGTTTCGAGAGCTTTACAGCAACCATGGTCACGGGAAGGACTGAGATGTTTAACGTCCAGATGTCATAGTTAACCGCGGTTACCATAGATTAAAATTTAACTTTTGTTCCGATCTACACAGTATGAACTTATGGTATCATGAAGTCTTGCAGTTGTATGCTTGGGTTGGGATTTAATTTTATTTATTATAGGATCCCAAGCAGATGGTAGCACCCAGCCATCTTCTCTATTGAAATTAGGATGTTTTAACATAACATAAAACATAAACACTCACGCCTGTCACCCAGAGGGGTAGGCAGAGACTACAGACTTCCATTTAGCACGATCCTGACATACCTTTCTCGCCTCTTCCACATTCATATACCTACGCATACATGCTCGTCGGTTAAGGGTACTCTTAATTTGGCCCATTTTTAGTATATCGCCAATTTGGTCGACAAACTTCCGCCTAGGACGTCCCTTTCCGACTCTTCCATTCACTTCTGCAACATATATTTGCTTTGTCAGTCTTTCCGCATTCATTCTTTCTACATGACCAAACCACCGAAGCATTCCTTTCTTAATCCTGGTCACCGCATCATCTTGCAAACCACACTCTTCTTTTATCACACAGTTTCTCACCCTGTCACTCAGATTCAGCCCTAACATACTCCTTAGCGACCGCATTTCTACCGCATTTATTCTACTCTCGTGCTTCTTCTGCCACACCCAACTTTCACTACCATACGTTAAAGTAGGGACTAATACAGCACTGTGAATTGCCATACGTGCCTTTTTTGACACATTCTGACTTTTCACAATAGAGTGCAGAGCCCCATTTACTTTATTTCCTGCATTCACTCGTCGTTCAATGTCCTTATCATATCTCCCATCCCTGCTGAATACACATCCCAAATATACGAACTCATCCACTTGCTCAATTAACTCTCCTTCTATTCTTATTTCACATACCGTTTTGCTTTCATCTCTTTCAAAAACCATCACTTTCGTCTTACTTGCGTTCACTTTCATTCCCCTTTCTTTTAATGACCTGTTCATTAATGTAACCATCATTTGCAACTCGGCCGCCGACGACGCAAGTATGACTTGATCATCGGCGTACAAAAGGCATTTGATGGTTAACTCACCCATTCTTACCCCGCATTCTTCAACTTTCAAATTTTCCAAACAGCTGTCCATAAATAGGTTGAACAGCCACGGGGAAGCTACACAGCCCTGTCTGACACCTTTATGGATGCCAAACCAGCCCGAGTAGACCCCGTTGATTCTAACACAAGCACTCGAGTCCCTATACAGAGACTTTAATGCCTGTATCAAACCAGCGCTCAACCTAAATGCGTTCAGCGTTTGCCATAACACATCCCTGTCCACTGTAGGATGTTTTTTGATTTCAATAGCCTCGCGAATCATCCTTGGAAGGAATCGGTGTTCTTTAGCGAGGATTTGTGGTCTATCAAATCTGATGTAGTGACGGGGGCGATCCTGTACATGTTCACAGACTGCAGACTTCCCGGAGCGTCGATTCTTCACATCAGCTATATGTTCTTTGACGCGGGTTTTAATTGATCTTTTAGTTTGTCCTATGTAGGAGAGACCACATTCACAATCAAGCTTGTACACTCCTGCATCTTGCAGTGGGACGTTACACTTGACTGATGGTAAAAACTGACCAATCTTCTTCGGCGGCTTGAAGTGTGTTTTGATGGAAGCGCGCTTCAAGATGTAGCCAATCTTGTCAGCGACTCCTCTAACATATGGCAGTACAGCAGGTACACGCTCGACTGTGGGCGGATTCACTCGTTCACTGTGACGTAGCCGTGGGACCCGAAGCTTGTTGTCGTGCAAAACTTGCTTGACATGGTGGAGCTTGGCAGCTAGGTGTTTACTGTTACAGATCCCTCGTGCTCTCTAAAACAAAGATTTACCCACGGTATTTAACTGTGAAGGATGGTGGTGAGAATCACCGTTTAAATATCTATCTGTATGGGTCTTTTTTCTATACACAGTATGGCTCAAAGTGTTATCAGGATTCCGAATTACTAACACATCTAGAAAAGCTAAGGAATTGTTTGCTTCTAACTCCATTGTGAACGGAATTTTAGAATTTATAGAGTTAAGATGGTCTAAAAATGCAGTTACTTTATCTAAAGGTAGAATTGTGAAAGTGTCGTCTACGTACCGCTTGTAAAATCTTGGATTTATGGGAGAAGTAAGCAGGGCTTTCTCCTCAAAGTCTTCCATGAATATGTCGGCGACAATGGGAGATACAGGTGAGCCCATCGCCACACCATCTACTTGCTTGTAGAACTCCTCCTTCCACAATAGGTAGCCAGATGTAAGGCAGTGTCTGAGTAATACTGCATATTCTACGGGCATGTTGTTTTCTTCCAGCCTTCTAGTTACAATTGAGATGCAGTCTTCAACAGGTAAGCATGTAAACAATGACTGCACATCAAAACTGACCATAGTTTCATGTCTGCCAGACGCAGGTCTTTAATCTCGCTGACAAAATGGTAGGAATCCTTTATGTGTGCTCTTGTATGTCCCCTGAGTGGTGAGAGTATTTTCGCTAAGTGTTAAGCCAATCTGTAAGTTGGTGAATCGATTTGGCTCACTATGGGATGTAATGGAGCATTGGGCTTGTGTATTTTTGGTAACCCATACAACTTTGGTGATTTGGCGCACGTAGGTATTATCCATTTTACGTCCAGATTTAATTTTTCGGAGTGTTTCTTTTGGAGTGTTTCTGTACTGCCATATGTTAGAGGAGTCACTGACAAGATTGGCTACATCTTGAAGCGCGCTTCCATCAAAACATACTTCAAGCCGCCGAAGAAGATTGGTCAGTTTTTACCATCAGTCAAGTGTAACGTCCCTCAGCAAGATGCAGGAGTGTACAAGCTTGATTGTGAATGTGGTCTCTCCTACATAGGACAAACTAAAAGATCAATTAAAACCCGCGTCAAAGAACATATAGGTGATGTGAAGAATCGACGCTCCGGGAAGTCTGCAGTCTGTGAACATGTACAGGATCGCCCCCGTCACTACATCAGATTTGATAGACCACAAATCCTCGCTAAAGAACACCGATTCCTTCCAAGGATGATTCGCGAGGCTATTGAAATCAAAAAACATCCTAATTTCAATAGAGAAGATGGCTGGGTGCTACCATCTGCTTGGGATCCTATAATAAATAAAATTAAATCCCAACCCAAGCATACAACTGCAAGACTTCATGATACCATAAGTTCATACTGTGTAGATCGGAACAAAAGTTAAATTTTAATCTATGGTAACCGCGGTTAACTATGACATCTGGACGTTAAACATCTCAGTCCTTCCCGTAACCATGGGTGCTGTAAAGCTCTCGAAACGTCGGTGATTAAAAAGTTAAATATACGCGATAAATTCCGTAAAAACTAATATTATTTCAATGTGTAGTGTTCGCGTAAATATAAGAAATCATTATATAAAAAAGTTTTTAAACTAACATGCTAAAAACAAAATGTAACCATTTCACATCGTAAAGAAAAAAAATTACGGCTTTTAAATTTGTTAATATTGTATATTCGTTATCAGTGCGCCTTTTCTCTTGTAGCCATTTTCTTTTGGCGACCAAGGAAAGTGTTAGAATAATAAGGCTTCCGACAGATGGCGGTTTACCATCTCGTTTACGCCAGATGGAAAATTCTCAGACCGGCGATGAACATCAGCGTCAAAGGCGACCTACATGACTAAACCTTTGTCTGCAACTGGAGAAATAGAAAAGAAGAAGTAAAATATATGATTCAAAAATGGTTCACTTCGAATTGCATTCGAAAAATTAATAATATTAATTTGACATTTTTTTTAATTTTAAGACCATTCATATTTACTCTTTGTGTAAATAAAGAGCATCTGTAATCCTCTAAAAATAATTTAAAATGAAATAAAAGTTGCAAAATTTTGCAGCAGAATTTAATTTTATCTCCAAACTCTTTTGTTGCGGAAATAAAGTCCATAAAAATTAATTTTACTTTTAAATAATTCAATTCTATTGCCGATTTAGTTTCTCCAGATGCAATTGACAAAAAAAAATTTACGGTTAGCAAAATATAAGTAATATTATTTTTATTACTTACTTAAATTGAAATGTAAAATTTTTATTACTGAGATATCTTTGAATACGAGAAAAGATTTCAAAAAAATGCTTTTTATTTATCTTGCACGGTTTTGTTATTATACCTATATATATATATATATATATATATATATATAGGTCGCTCAGCGAGCTATGGAGAGGGCTATGCTCGGAGTTTCTCGGAAAAACGGGTACCAACCAGAGTGACCGACATAGCCCAACGGATTCGTAAGCTGAAGTGGCAATGGGCCGGCCATATAACTCGAAGAACCGATAACCGATGGGGAAGAAAGATTCTCGAGTGGCAGCCTCGTACCGGTAGGCGTAGTGTAAGGCGACCCCCCACTTGATGGAGTGACGACCTGGTAAGACATACAGGAAGTCGGTGGATGCAGGTGACTCAGGACCGTGCTTTGTGGCATTACTTGGGGGAGGCCAATGTTCAGCAGTGGACTTGTCAAGAATATATATATATATATATATATATATATATATATATATATATATATATATACATATATATAATTGCACCGTATTTAGCGATATCATAGTTGTAGCACGAATGGTTCGGCTCGACCGGGGAAGGAACACGCTCTCAGAGAGTACCAGCGTGAAATAGCAGCTAAAATAACAGCTTTTACTGGATAGGACGCTTTTTGTCTTCAGGAGTGACAATGCATCTGTATTTTGCTTCTTAAACGAAGGTATATGTAGGTGTATACGGGCCACAGCATCCACTTTCCGTCAGGGGGCTGTGTACTTGCTTGTCACCCTTATTCTATAAAAAAATATCGATGAATAGGTATTCTTGGTATTCTACTTTTTGTCTCCCTTTGCCATTATCACACACATTTGCCACAACCACAATTGGCAATCATGGACGTTACCAGATATTTCGAACCTTTCACTTTGCTCCCATCTCCGACCTGAGTAAAAAGGAAAGGAAATGCTCATCCTCGAGTTCTCGAGATAACTAAAAATTAATATAAAGTTGATACACTCTGTTAATACTATTAACAAATACAAGCTGTTAACACCAGTTTCCTGAATCCACCTAGTCAGTAATATATTCATGGGGCAATGTGTAAGCTATTACAACAAAGCCCAGAAAATACACGAGGCATCACTTATACCAAGATTAAATATTTTACTAAACGAAAAGACTGATAATATACTCTAGAAGTTGCTTCCAAGCTGTTTCTGAAAAAAGTTTTGTTAGGTAGTAGTTGGTGCAACCTTTGTTCTAATTGTTCAAATTACTTTGAAAAGGAAGATCCCGCTGTGGTAGATATTTTACTGGGATCGCAAATCCAGGAGCTTGTTAAAAAAACCTCGGGTAGGGCTTAGTAGCAACAACTCGCAGGATTATGATTGCGTTCTGAGTGTGAAGTGAATTCAATAGAAAAAATATAGAAAATATTCGTTCTCCAAAATTTTGTTGCCTTGTGCTTAGAAACCAAAGCGGAAACGGAAATTATGAAATTATATTTTCCATTTAATATTAACATTCTGTTACAGTTCGGAAAGCTTATTATACTGAAAGAACTTTCTGGAAGAACCTTCCGTGGCATAGGTTTTTTCCGAACCAGTGGTAAAAGAAAAAATTACTTTCTATAAGAATTAATTGTAATGTATGTGGAATGAAAATTATTTTATTTTATTATATTTCACAGTGAGTTTGTTTTTTTCTCTCGTGGAGGCAATTATGGATTTTAATGGACTCACACCGACTTATGCACCTTGGCATCATTCATATCATATCGACGGGTCGCGGGAATTTATGAGCACACACTAATCTCAGCCGTCTCTTGGCTGTCCTTCTTCGAAAGAGGACACTTCTCCCCAAATCCCTGCATATTGTCAGTTAAAGCGTGATGGACAGTAAGATGCAGCCGACTTACAAGGCCTCCCTATTCACCTGTACCTGTTTATGCCTACTTGTAATTATTTAACAGGCGAATTTTAACCTTACCTTCTAGTCGTATGGACTTAATCGTATCTCATCGCATATATCGTATGGTTATACAATGTATTAAATGATATCTTAGCTCGACTTTCTAGAATGTTCTCGTCTCTCTTCTAAACGTGGCATATCAGAATTCTGACTGTCGTTACAATATTATTTCTCAATGTTCATTATATAGATATTAGAGCGCTTGACAGACGTAGGTTTCTCAATTCCAGTAGGAGACGAGATGAGCTACACGACTTACGAAATAGACATATTCGGTAACCTCAATTGGTCAAGTCGTTCAGAAGTTATTCGATTAACAACAGACACACTAGCACTGATTTCACAAAAAAGCTGATTTTAAAATAGAAAATGTACATATTTCTACTTTTGATGCGAATGCAAAACGATTAAACATTATTTATATAGGTCAAGAGAAAATGTGAAATCATTAAACGTGCTTTTTACAAGCGATGGTTGATGTTGGCTGTTTGTTCAATAAAAGTTAATTAAAAAGGCTTATAGTACAGACTAGAAATGTTCCAAGCGTAAATTATAATTCTTAAATTTGACCTGATAACAATAAGATTCATAATATTGATATAATGCTTTTGTTTATACAAACATTACTCAAACAAATTATTATATAAAAAAATTGGTTGACCATGCGGGCCATCCCTTGAACTTCTCGCTATTTTCAAATGCAATGCGCTCCACATTTCACCAAATTATGTTGTGAAATCTCGAAGTTATGTAAAAAAAAACTTTTTTTTAAATTCTTTCTCTTTCGATATCTTACGAATGAATTAACCGATTTTTATTTTATACATACATACATACATACATATATATACATACATAGTCAGAATAGCTTCCTGAGATCTCAAAACGTCGAGATCTTATGAAAACTCGATTTTTGAAAATTTTCAATTTTCTTAGCAGGAAGTTAAAAATAAAGACAATATTGGGCATTTAGTAGCACAAAGATAAACCGTTACCGTATAAACCAGACTTTATATACTCAGACTGAGACAAAAAAACAGCACATAGGTCTGGTATTACGGTTGCCATGAGTGCACAGTGTTTGCTATAAGTCAAGCCACATGAACTTAATGTTTCGGTCATAAATTAAATTATATATCATATTAAATATGACGAAACGATAAAACAGAGGACCATAAGAAAGATATTATAAGAGTTCTTCTTCCTAGAAAGCGAAACACTTAATATCGAAATCAGAAATTCGTAGAAATAGAAAGATTCTAATGCATTTTTTGTCTGTAGTTGATGTAGACGTTTAAAAAAACATTTTAGGTTTTGAAAAAAGTTCCTTTCAAAAACATAATTACTTTAAGTTTTTGGGAAATCAATACCGTGAAAAACCATAAAGTACGCTAAATAAGCTTGGGTTTTAACCCGCTAGCTAAATAAATTGTTTGTTGCAACTTTAAGTACTGATTTTAATTTCGTACTCTGAGGAGACGTAACACGTTTTGATGAAATCTGAATTTCGCAAAATCATATATTTCGAGTATACGGGAATATGAGAAGTCCGCTAACACACATTGGCTGCGCGGCGGTCTAATGAAATGGGTATATTAATTTCTTCAATGAAAGTTCTATTATAAATAAAAATTTGTACGTTAATTTTCATTTCTTTTCTAAAAATCTTTTACAACTTTGAAATTAGATTCCTCTGAACTAAGAAGAAATCACGAAAGAAATTCGGCAGCTATCATCTTTTTTGTCATATTTTAAAATATTATAATTTCAATCAACATTCCTAAAATTTATGGGCGAACATGAGCATATCAGCCCCGACAAGCAGCACCACATTCCACAAATACCCGCCGCGCCGCGTAACCCTTCCAGAAATGGAAGGAGGCCTATGATCTGTGTATTATTTGCAACTTCGTTTATTTAATATCAACATGTTAAAACTATGGTATATATATATATATATATATATATATATATATATATATATATATATATATATATATATATATATATATATATATATATAAATATATGTAAATATATATACACCCAGTGATTATGGGTGCTGGAAAGCACCCGAAACGTCGGGAATTAAAAATAATTAAATTCACATGCGATAATACTCGTAAAAGTAGTTTTAATCAATGTATAGTGTTCGCGTAAATATAAGAGATCATTATGTTGGTCTTTTTTTATTGTATCTTTATTTCTTTTATTATTTCCTAAAGGTATATCTTTGCTAAAATGTAGCTAATCGTTTATTATAGTTGTAGCAAAAAAGGGTAGGCTCAACCGGAGATAAAATACCCGTAACATCTTAATGCTGCTGTGTTTAGTTTGGTGAGGGTTAGAGATACGGAGAGTATTTGAACTGGTAATGATTCTTCTTAATCTCGAGTATATGCAAATGTCTATGGGCTACAGCATGCACTTACCATCGATGGACTGTGTGCTCGTTTGTCGCAGTCATTATGTGAAATATGTTTACACCTATTTTAGGGTGGATTTTCCGGAATCATGACACTTGACAGGTGGATTAACGTTCGCAATACCAGATGACTCGCACTTTTAACGCTGCTAACCATTGCTGCATTGGTGTTGTTATGGATATTTTACGTCCCGCGTAAAGGCAATGGTTATACTGCCATATAACAGAAATCATTAGAACGTGTTCGGTTTTCCCTTAGCCGCCTTTTTCAAATTCTACTGAATTCAGAACGAAAAAATCGGATGAAATGGGGTGATGGACTCTGATATGTCACCTTAACCTGTCAAGTAATATCTTTTTCTTTATCCTACCCTTTTTTCGGCTTTGGGTTCGGAATAACATGGCTTCCTCTTCCCTATTTCTCAATAAGCCGTCATCTCTTTACTTATTTCTTTCTTACCCATATCATCGTAACAAAGTTAAATTTTGATAATTCCTTAGTAAAAATACTGCGGTTAGCACCGCATCTGCTTAGCATGGCACCTATGGCAAGTTTATATCCTTGAATAATTCTCAGTCGACGTGCTATTGGCTGTAATGAATGAAAAATATGCACATGATTTGGGAATCGTTGTATCTATTCGTGTGTTTTGGCTACACAAAGAATTGTCTTTATAGACACAAGATTCCTCTTATAAAAGATAGCACGAACTGATCTATTCTTCTGGAAACAAATGTTTTAGGGTGGTACACACACACGCACATACCTAACGATACATTTTTTGGTAACTCATTTTTTGGTAAATGTCTTGCAGCCTGTAATCACACTGGTTCTCTGAACCCTTTGCACCGGATCATCATAATCACCATTACAGCCTATAAAATTCCACTGCTGAACATAGGTTTCCATATATTGTCCCATAGAGGGTGTATTTGGCGTAGTTGTTAAACTTGATGGGTTAGCAACCACCGTGACTTTCTTTTTTATAGTTGTAAGGAAGATGTTGCTGCCCATCTGTGGGTTATTCCCTCTGTCACATCATACGGCACCTACAGCTTGTTTCCCAGTTGGTTTTTTTTTCAAAAAATAACTAGAAAAAAATATCTCTGCGGTTACAAAGTAATAATAAAATTCAAAACTAAATATAAAATTCAGCTCATAATGGAGTTAACTCAATTACAAGCAATTTTTTAGCTTTTCTAGATGTGTTAGTAATTCGGAATCTTGATAACACCTTGAGCCACACTACACTACACTGAGTATAGAAAAAAACCCGTACAGGTAGATATGTAAACGGTGATTCTCACCACTATCTTTCATAGTTAGCTAATGTGGGTAAATCTTTGTTTCAGAGACCACGAAGAATCTGTGACAGTAAACTCCTGGCTGCCGAGTTCCAACAGGTCAAGCAAGTTTTGCATGACAAGCTTTGGGTCCCGCGCCTACGTCACAGTGAACGAGTGAAGCCGGCCACCAGCCACAGTCGAGTATGTACCTGCTGTACTGTCGTATGTCGGAGGATTCACTGAGAAGATTAGCTACATCTTGAAGCGTGCTTCCAAAAACACATACTTCAAGCCGCCGAAGAAGATTAGTCAGTTTTTACCATCAGTCAAATGTAACGTCCCTCTGCAAGATGCAGGAGTGTACAAGCCTGATTGCGATGTGGTCTCTCCTACATAGGACGAACTAAAAGATCTGTGGCCGTGGAGGGAAAAGGGGAGATCTCCCGCTGGGCAAGGTGTTCTGCCCGGGGAGCGGCCCACGCTCCGTGTGATAGTTTTTTTTTGCGCCCGAAGCAAATATGGGCAACCCTCCGGAAAGCGGGGGAGGGAGGCGGTGAATGATCATAGCATACCAAGCAGCCGGCTGCGTGGTTATGTGGAGACTTTTACCCACTATACACCGCCTTTATGCATTGGCTTACCGATCTGACGAGAGATCTCTAAGCCGTATACGAACGCGACCCTCCTTGGCAGAAAGGAGGGTGCAAGCGGCGAAAATCCGCTTAGAAGTGTGCTTAACTAAGGCAGATTAAGGTATGTGTTATGTAGGTTCGGCCTGAGCCGCCAGGATGCAGTTCAGGTCAACCGAAAGCAGGTTGGGGGGGGGGGGGGGTCCGAGAGAGAGTTTCTCGGTCTGCGCACACTATAGCGAGTGTGGATAGGGGCTGCATTGGCAGCTGTCTCACGAATGAGATGATTTAGGTGGGACTCTGAGGCTTTAAAAAATCTCTCAGAGAGTGATTTAAGGAACTGCTGGATTGTTGGGAGCTCTTTGTCTCGGTGTAGGTCGGCATTACGGACATAATAGGGCGAGTTAGTGGCCCTACGACAGAATAGATTTTAAACTATTTGAAGTTCATTTATAACTTTGGGCTTAGCATGTGCGAAAATGGGAGTCATTAGGTCATGACAGGTCGTATGCAGACCTTATATAGGGTTCGCTTATTGCGGAGGGACATTTTATTGTGTTTGCCCAACATGCTGTTAAGCCTATCGATGTAAAATCGTGCGGTGCGTGTTACCTTCTTGATATGGGGCTCGAAAGTGAGCCTTGCATCAAGGGTGACGCCTAGATATTTGGCTTTTGTTTGCCATGGGACAGGGGTTCCTAACATCCTGTTTGGCGGAGTGCTGGTGAGACGGCGTCGTTTATATTCAAAGCAAACGGCGGAGCTCTTCTCCGGGCTTACGTCGATATGCCATTTTTGGAACCAAGCTCCTAAGTCGTTAACTGACTTTTGGATCTTGTTCCGAATCTGTGGCAGTGAGTTGCCTTTAGAGTAAAGGGCTGTGTCATCTGCCAAGAGGGCTAGTTTAACACCGTTCGATGGGATAGGGATGTCGTTGGTGAATAGTATATATAGAAGGGAGGCAAACACAGAGCCTTGAGGGACACCGGCTTTGATTTGACGAGTAGAGGATAGCGTGCCTTCGTGTCGAAAGTGAAAGGTACGATACTTCAGATAGGACGCTACAAGGTGGATGAGACGGTCAGGGAGGCCTAAGTCGTACAATTTGTAGAAGAAGGCCCTCGTGCCAGACTCTGTCGAATGCCTTAGAAATGTCGAAAAAGACCGCGATGGTTTTTTGACGACGAGGATAAAAACAGCTGAGGATATATTCCACTATGCGGTGAACTTGCTGGTGGCACGAGTGTTTGGCTCGAAACCCGAATTGTTTAGGGATTGTGTGATAGTTCGGAGATGTTCTATATATACTGTTTATGATTCGGAATTTTGATAGTGTGAATTAGGCGTCGGTGTGTTTCGCTTGTGGCACGACGACAGCGCCACCACATCACCCCCCTGCTCAGACCGGAGATCGATAGTGCAGCCTCGTTGCCGACGAGTGTGCAAGTGCCAGGAGATGCCTTGTAGTCTGCGGTGAGTCGAGAAGAAGGCAAGTAATCTGCGAGAGTGCCGTGAAGCAGAGGCGAGCAGTAAGGCTCAGAGCCGTGCCGAACACTGCATAGCGCAGCGAGTAGCTTGAATGAACAGGAAGCATTTTTATTCCAGTGCTGCAATGAACCTTGTGAAGCTAGATGGCTTCAGGATATGAAGACTGCAGACAATATCTGCTCGGAAGCGAATGGGTGGGGTATTCAGTGACGATGATGAAGCTTGAAGTTTCCGAAGATTGTTGGTTGCGTGTTCAGATCACGTCGGGGTCACCTCTGTGGCCGTGGAGGGAAAAGGGGAGATCTCCCGCCCGGCAAGTTGTTCTGCCCGGGGAGCGGCCAACGCTGCGTGTGATAGTTCTGAGATGTTCTATATATACTGTTTATGATTCGGAATTTTGATAGCGTGATTTGGGCTTCGGTGTGTTTGCACTTGCGGCGCGACGACAGTGCCGCCACAGATAAATTAAAACCCGCGTTAAATAACCTATAGCTGATGTGAAGAATCGACGCTCCGGGAAGTCTGCAGTCTGTGAACACGTACAGGATCGCCCCAGTCACTACATAAGATTTGATAGACCACAAATCCTCGCTAACGAACACCGATTCCTTCCAAGGATGATTCGCGAGGCTATTGAAATTAAAAACTTCCTAATTTTTATATAGAAGATGGCTGGGTGCTACCATCTGCTTGGAATCCTATAATTAATAAAATTAAATCCTAACCCAAGCATACAACTGCAAGACTTCAAGATACTATTAGTTCATACTGCATAGATCGGAACAAAAATTAATAATTTTAATCTACGGTAACTGCTGTTTACTATGACATCTGAACGTTGCACATCTGAGCCCCCCCCCCCCCCTCAAGCACCAGGGGTGCTGTAAAGTGCTAGAAGCGTCGGGTATATAAAAAAGTTAATATACACGATAAAATTCGTAAAAACTAGTATTATTTATATGTGTAGTATTCGCGTAAATATAAGGGCGCCTAAAATTAGAGGCATGAGGAAGCGAAGCGGTGGTGCTACCAAAAAGAATCGCTACAGTGGCGCGACTGTGTCGCAGTAGTCACGCGTCAGTAATGCTTCGGTAAATTGTAGTGATGTTTGTCAGTTTTTAAAAAAAATTGCAAATTTTAAATACATATACATACGTAATACATAAACACTCACGCCTGTCACCCAGAGGGGTAGGCAGAGACTACGGACTTCCATTTGGCACGATCCTGACATACCTCTTTCGCCTCCTTTACATCCATATATCTACGCATACATGCTCGTCGGTAAAATAAAAACATGGTGTTTTTTTTTTTCAAGTATTTAGCATCCGGTTGTAGCCTTACAAGTTTACACTACTCTTATCAACGAGGACTTTCAACCATTTGCGGGATTGTGTATGAAACATGTCAAATAGTTTTCGAAATTCTAAATGCTAGTTATATCTCGAAACAAAGTCAAGATGACTGGTTAGGTGTCGCAAACGGATTCTTCAATAAATCCAACTTTCCTATTTGTTTGGGTGCCATAGATGGTAAACATATAAGAATCATCCAACCAGAATGCTCCTGTTATTTGTATTATAATAATAAACATTATTTTTCTATTGTTCTTTTAGCTGTATGTGATTCTAATTATTGTCTCACCTATGTAGATGTCGGGTCTTACGGCAAAGCTGCGGATTTACAAATTTTCTAAAATAGTGACTTCTTTATAGAACTTCAGGGAAGAAGACTTGACATCTCACATATCGCATCGATTGATAATAATGGAGGTTCAATATAATTAAAAGCGTGTCACTTCCCTACGCAAAAATGACGCACGTGTGTCACGGTAGTTGCGCTGCAAAAGCGCATCTAGATATTGTATTAAAATTAGTAGTGGCGCGGCTAGCGCACCACAGTGGCGCCACTGCAGCGCTTACGCCTCTAATTTGAAGGCGCCCTAAGAAATCATTAAGCGTATGCTTGGATTGAATTTCTTTTTAAATGACAAAAAAACGATTGAATTCGTTTTATGGTTTTTATTCTAATATTCTATATTTTTAAGTAAATGACCTAAAAAGAGGAAGAAATCGTAATAATGTCTATGGTGACAAAAAAGATTTCAATTTTCCAAACTGATCGTAAACTTTTTTGACATACATCATCGATTAAGAATCAAAATGCAGATGCAGACTCTTAGTAAGTAAAATGAAATGCTCCGTTTCCAGTATAAAAGTTCCCTACACTCACCATACAAAACACAGCAGCATTAAGCTCGTTTGTCACCCTATCCTATTAAAAAATTTTACTCTGGTAATCTGTTAAATTGGAAGTCTTCCCTGAACTGAGTAATAGAGCTGATCTATTCATGCTAAAACCACATACTACAGCTGCAACATTGTGCTGCTACATTAAATATTAATTTAATTAAATAGTATTTGAAATAATATATTTTTTATAAATATTTCCGTAACAAAAAATATTCGGACGTAAATATATACAAATATTGTTAACAATTATTTATAACCATATCATAAAAGTTTATTTCTGTACTTCATTTTACACCTACCTCTTATATTATTATGCTCAGCAAAATGAAGAAAATAAGGAGAAAATTATTTGGCAAAACTGTATCTTTATTGACGAATTGCGAATCAGAACGCATCCAGATAGCCGACGTGTTCGTGTTTAAGAAAACCTGGAAATTCTGAAAGGCGGAGAACTACCACTGGAGCCGTGCAAAAAGGCAGGAAATCGGTGTCTTTTTGGGGTGAAATTATGATTGGAGCTAGAAACCCTTTGAACCCGTATCAAAGCTCCACGACGGCAGATAGGTACAAAACAGTCCCTATTAAGGAATTGTTAGACCATTCCGAGTAAACCTTGGGTACTAATTCGTACTGGTCGACGATAATGCGCCCGCACATCAAGCTCAATGTGTTAATGCTGCTCTCCGAAAATACGACATCACAGGTTTAGACTGAACTGCCGGCTCGCCTGACTTAAACTTAATAGAGCACGCGTGTGATATTCGAAGCGAGATAAGTTATCGGAACGCTAAACGGAATTAGGCTTCCGCAACGAGTGCATCTGAGACGGACAATAGATAATCGATAGTACATTAAAATGTCGATATAAGGTTAGTTAACTGGAATACCAGAGTAAAAAAGTAGCTTAATGCTGCTGTTTCATAAGCTGAGTGTAGAGAATCGGAGACCCTTTTTACTGGAAACGAGGCATTCTGTCTTAGTCCACGGGGATGGCAACGCATCTGTATTTTTCTGAATCGAGAATAGACGTATAGATATTTACGCCATGGAACTAATGATGTGTGCTCTTTTTTTACCCTTTTTTATACAAGCAACTCACATTAGCACTGATGACGGATTCATCAGTCATAGATGATGTATTCTATAAATTTTTCGTATAACATATAGTCTAAATCCCTATGTGTATTACTCTCTATCTGTTCGTAAAGTTTCTTCACCATCGGTTCAGCCATTCCGAAGAATAGGCCGGACAGACAGACAGATTGGTAAAATTTTTAACAATGATTTTTTATATATTAATAACATGCAAAAAGCCCACTGAGTTTATTAGAAGCCAGTAATTTCAATAATTCAGACAGAAAGTTCATTTTTATTTGTATATATAGTTAAAACAGTTAAAATGCATGAAATAACATACATTAATACTGACATTACACTCTTTGTGTTGCGAGTTGGATTTTTGCACTCGCTGTGAATTTGGTAAGCAAACCTGGTTCGATTTTCGCCGGTACCGAGGCAAATATTTATAGTAATTTTAAATTTTAATTTATTACGTACCCAACGGTGAACGAAAAATCGTGACGCAATCTACATATCTGTAGAATAAAATCTTTCGAAGATATTTGAAGATCACCGACACGAATAGGGGTAGTGTGGCTAAATACTTACTCCATAACGATCTCAGAACTAAAAGAGATCTGTACTTGAAATGAAAGAGTTGTGTGTGATGGTGCGATAAGTAATCCGGCATGGTTTCAGGGTCACTTGAAATGTAGGTACATACGTAGTGTTCTGTCTATCTTCCCTACTTCTTAGGCTTCATGCGAATGCTCGAATCATTTGTAGTGAAACTTGACAAATAGATAGAACATGATTAAAACTACTTTTACGGATTTTATTGCGTTTATTTTTACTTTTTATTTTTAATTCCCGACGTTTCGGGCGCTTTCCAGCACCCATGGTCACGGGGGACTGAGATGACTGACGTCCCGATGCCATTGTTAAACCCGGAGTACCTTCAGCTTCTTTAATTATTGTTTATGGTCCGATCTATGCAAAATGAACTGACTATGTCCTGAGGTCTTGCAGTGGTATGCTTGGGTTTAGTTTTAATTTTATTGATTATAGGATCCCAAGCAGGTGGTAGTACCCAGCCTCCTTCTCTATTGAAATTAGGATGTTTTTTAATTTCAATAGCCTCACGTATCATCCTTGGTAGGAATCGGTGTTCTTTCGCGAGGATTTGTGGTCTATCAAATCTGATGTAATGGCCGTCTAGGATATGACCACAAACTGCAGACTTCCCGGAACGTTGATGCTTCACATCAGCTATATGTTCTTTTACGCGGGTCCTAATTGATCTTTTGGTTTGTCCTATATAAGAGAGACCACATTCACAATCAAGCTTGTACACTCCTGCATCTTGTAGAGGAATATGACACTTGACGGATGGTAGGAACTGACTAATCTTCTTCGGCGGCTTGTAGAATGTTCTAATAGAAGCTCGCTTCAAGATATAGCCAATCTTGTCTGTGACACCTCTGACATATGGTAGTACAGCAGGCACACGCTCGACTGTGGCTGGCTTCACTCGGTCACTGTGACGCAGGCGCGGGACCCGAAGCTTGTTGTCGTGCAGAACTTGCTTGACGTGCTGAAGCTCGGCGGCCAGGTGTTTGCTGTCACAGATCCCTCGTGCTCTCTGTAACAAAGATTTGCCCACGGTAGCTAACTGTGAAGGATGGAGGTGAGATTCACCGTTTAAATATCGGTTTGTATGGGTCTTTTTCCTATACACAGTGTGACCAATGGTGTTATTAGGATTTCGGATGACTAACACATCTAGGAAAGGTAAGGAATTATTTGCCTTTAACTCCATAGTAAATTGAATTTTAGAGTTTATGGAATTAAGATGCTCTAAAAATGCAGTTACTTTGTCTGATGGTTAAATTGTGAAAGTATCGTCTACGTACCGCTTGTAGGTCCTTGGTGTAACACGTGCAGTAAGGAGGGCTTTCTCCTCAAAGTCTTCCATGAATATATCGGCGACAATGGGAGATACAAGTGAGCCCATCGCTACACCATCTACTTGCTTGTAAAACTCTTCCTTCCACAATAGATAGCCAGATGTCAGGCAATGTCTTAGTAATACTGTATATTCTGCTGGCATGTTATTTTCCTCTAGTTTCCTAGTTATAATTGAGATGCAGGTAGGCATGTAAGCATGTAAATAGAGACTGAACATCAAAACTGACCATGGTTTCATTGTCAGTAAGATGTAGGTCTTTTATCTCACTGACAAAATGGTATGAATCCTTAGTGTGTGCTCTTGTGTATCCTCTGAGTGGTGATAATATTTTAGCTAAGTATTGAGCCAATCTGTAAGTTGGCGAATCAATCTGACTCACTATTGGACGTAATGGAGCATTCGGTTTGTGTATCTTTGGTAACCCATACAACTTCGGTGGTTTGGCACATGAAGGTATTATCGAATTAACGTCCAGATTCAATTTATCGGAGTATTTCTTAATTAGATCGCTAGTTGTTTTAAGCGTATTAGTTGTAGGGTCTGTTTTGACCTTTCGATAAGTAGTTTCATCCGACAAAAGTTGTTGTATTTTAAAATTGTAATCTGGTGTATCCATTATAACCGTAGAATTACCTTTATCTGCGCGGAGAATCGTAAGTTCTGGTCTGTTGCGTAAGTTTGTCAACGCGTTAAATTCATTTTTGGGAAGATTTAATTTCGGCGCTGAACTTCGAGGTAACCATGGGTGCTGGAAAGCGCCCGAAACGTCGGGAATTAAAAATAAAAGATAAAAATAAACGCGATAAAATCCGTAAAAGTAGTTTTAATCATGAGTAGTGTTCGCGTAAATATAAGAAATCATTAAATAGATAGAAAGCAATGTCATGATATAGACTTTATTTAATCCGGAAAACTTGTAGATTTTTCAAAAACCCGTAATATATATAAAACAAATGAGATCTCAATGATGAATAAACAGATCACACTCAGGTGAAGCTGTCATGGGGCACGAGTTTAAAATAAAGTACAACTAAACACTACGAAAGTTACCACCTTCGAATTGAAACCTCAAAATATTGTGCAAAACAAGTATCTTATTAAGCTGATACATTGGTCTTTATATATAAAAATTTGGCTACTCTTTGAAAAACAACCCTGTATAAAATAAATAAAATAAAGAATTGTATGGCATTGTTTGTACTTAAATATGATAAATTTGGTAGCAGACCGATTATACCAGCGTCTGTCTTTTCACAAGGCAAGAGTGAATAGACCTTTTTACGCGTGTGCTACATAGTGTCTAGTCCGATTTCCCATCTAGAATTTCATCACCACTTACCACCAGGTGTGATTGTAGTCAAAAACTGGCTTATAATATGTAAAAAAAAGGAAATGATGTTCATGAGGTGGGAACAATCAGTTCCATAAATTTTCTAGTAGGGTATTAAATGTATATATAAAAAATACAAAGCGAATAAAAAATCGAACCTTAAATATAAACTAAATGAAGAATCGTATTGAATTTTAGATATTTCCAATCCCTCCAAGCAAGCTTATTTATGACTGTGTTAAATAAGAAAAATCTGTAGCGTGAAACGTAACAATCTTGAGTTAGCGAGAATGTCGAAAGCATTGTTGACTATTTGTAACAAAACCCTTTTATCATGTGTAAGGAATGAGCTTAAATAACAAATGATTTTCTGTAGCTTTTATCTTTTTTACAGTTCGCTGAGACACTTTTTCTTGCTTTTTATGTGTTAAATTTGTGAAGCTGCATTGAATTAGAACTTTAGTTGAGCGCCATTTCCAAGCGAAAACGCCGATGCAGATTTCTTTATTTATCACGCTTTTTATTAGACTAAACTATAAGTATGTTTTTTTTGGTATGGTATGAATGTTTTGGGTTTTTATAAATTAGTTTTCACCCATTGTTCAACATCTGAATAATCCTAAATTTTGCGGAATTATTAAGAACCTGTAACACTTCTGCAAAACTTCAGATTTTCTTAAATGATGGTACAAAAAATTTATGGATATGACCTAGTTCTTACTAAGTTCAGCTTAGCTCACGATCAAAGCGTGTTGTTTATACTTTAAGTTAATTATTGAAGATGCTCTTAAAATTGCTCTCTCTCTCTCCCTCTCTCTCTCTCTATATCTCTCTCTCTCTCCCTCCCTCTTGCTGCTAAATGAAATAAAAAGGAGACAGTTAATTTACGGAGATAATTAATATTCAATACAAGTTAATATTTTAAGCAAAACCATGATCGATTGTTCTTAAAGGGTTATTGTAAATAATGACAATATGAAATTTAAACGCCTTCGGTTAATGTACTTAGAAAAACATGAAACACGCAATTCGATCAAAAATTCGTCTCCTTCACTGAAGCATATCTTATTTTATGGCTATAACTACATTCTTTTTTGAAACCTCCCAGAAAATTTTCCTGATTTAAACCTCCGAAGTGCTCAGTATCAAATGGGATCCAGCGCAATTGACGCAGAAAGATATGCTGAATACAAATATGTACACATTTCACATCGCCCAAAAAGTCGTTTTTAAACAATTTGCTACTAATATATTCCAACTTCAGACAGGTGTAAGATAGGGTGACGTTATTTCCCCGAAACTCTTCACCGCTGTATTGGAAGACGTTTTTAAGCTACTGGACTGGAAAGGATACGGTATTAACATCAATGGCGAGTACATCATTCACTTTTGATTTGCCGACGATATAGTCCAGAATCGCTGCAGGACCTAAGCACTATGCTCAATGACCTCAATAATGCCTCCCATCGGATAGGTCTTAAGATGAACATGGACAAAACAAAGATCATGTTTAATGTCCATGTCACACCTATGCCCGTAGTGGTTGGGAGCACTATGCTAGAAAGTTGTTGATGAGTACGTTCACCTGGGACAAATAGTCCGACTAGGTAAGTCCAACTTCGACCGAGAGATCAATCGAAGGATTCAACTCGGCTGGGCAGGGTTCGGAAAATTACGACACATCTTCTCGTCAGGTATATCTCAAAACCCGAAAATTAAATTGTACAACCAGTGCGCGTTACCAGCGATGACCTATAGAACCGAGACGTGGTCCTTCTCTGCTAGCCATATGAGGACGCTCAAAGTCGCTCAGTGAGCTATGGAGAGGGCTATGCTCGGGGTTTCTCTGCGTGATAAACTTAGAAAAGAGGATATCCGCAGTAGAACCAAAGTGACCGACATAGCCCAACTAATTAGTGAGCTGAAGTGGCAATGGGTCGGCCATATAGCTCGAAGAACCAACAAATGATGGGGAAAAAAGGTTCTTGAGTGGCAGCCTCGTACCGGTAGGCGAAGTGTAGAGCGACCCCCCACTAGATGGAGTGACGAACCGGTAAAACATGCAGGAAGTCGATGGATGCAGGTGGCTCAGGACCATGCTTTGTGGCATACCTTGGTGGAGGCCTATGTTCAGCAATGGACTTGTGAAGGACTGTCATGATGATGATGATGATTCCAAATGGCTGCGTGCTATTACCATCGCTGTTTTTTCTGTATATTAATGAAATATTGCACACTGGTAACATTTATTGCTATGAGGATGACATTACTGGTGATGCTCTATACACTAATTGATAAGCAAAATAATAATTCTCGGAAAAACGTCGCCGGGTACTGCAACCAACTATTGTCCTAAATCAAGTCTTTGCTGAACAAAGCTTCGGAATAGGGGCGACTAACTTTAGTACAGTTTAACCCCCAGAGGACACAAGTTTGCCCGTTTACAGCTAAAAAGAACCCCTTCGTCGTATCTCCTTAATTTCAAGGCACTCTCCATGTTACCCCAGTCAGTGTCGGAATCCTCGGCGTCAACATATCGAATGATATGCAGTTTTGTGATCACTTGGAAAACGTATAACGTAGATGAACTTTAAACAAAAACAGCTCAGATATTATTTGATCTTCCATTTAAGACTAACAGCGTCGTAAGGGTGTAAAATACACGTTGTAAAATTTTACGACATTGATTCAAGGAGAATCTTTTAAATGATAAAAATGTTATCTCAAATAATATTTATTGTTTTTATTTATGAGTAAAATTAATATTTCTATTTTATTACTAAACAAAAATTAAAAGTATCTTTTTATTCTTCTTATTTCATTTTTCTCAGTTATTTCTCAGTTGGAAATAGGTCTGTCTTTACGAAGAAATGATTTACCAAGAATATTAATAATATTCTCCAGTCCGAATTTCGGCTATGGTGGCCGGTCTCAATGAAGACTTGCCATATACAAGGGACAAGATTACAGTGCCAGAATGTATGCGCAAGCACAAGTGCACTCTACTCCCTCACTCTTATAGTTCGATGGAATGGATGAAGAGAGATTAGGTGTGGGACCAATAGCTTTAACTGCACGGGGGTGAAACACAGCCAACTTCCTGACTCCGAGCGAGAATTTCTTACAGAAAAACCCAATAACTGATTTTAGGCTCAAATACGATCCAACAAATTGAGAGATTCCAAGAACACATGTTAGCAGTGAGATAATCATAAATGATGCAGGTATATTTTGTTGTTTATTGTTATCAAATTAATTTAAAAAAAACATAGCGAGTTTTGTCTTTTGGCATTCCCTCCCAATTATTAATGGGTGTAAATATATTGCAAAAATATAAATATAAAAAAGTTAAAAGTATAATAATAATAATAATAATAATGTCCTCCAGACCGAATTTCGGCCACGGCGGCCTGCCTCAACAGAGGCTAGCCATCGGCGCAGGACAGGATTATAGTGCCCAAGTGTATGCGCAAGCACATGTGCACTCACTATTCCCTCACTCTCGTAATCCGATGTGACGGTAAACCGACACGACCGGAGAGAGATCAGGCGCAGGACCAACGGCTTTACGTGCTTTCCGAGGCACGGGGGTGAGACACCGCCAACTTCCTGACTCCGCGCAGCTACTGAGAATTTCTTGACGGAAAAACTCAATTATTGATTTTTTGGCCCGACCCGGGATTTGAACCCAGGACCTCATGACCAGCAGTCGCACTACTACAACCACTAGACCAACGAGGCAGTTAAATGTATACTACAGCAATAACAATAGCAATCAACCAAAAATATTATTTATAAGAAATTAACAGAATAAAAGTTTTCCAAATTTACCTAAAAACGACGCTTATTCGAAAATGCCGCATTCGTTGATTACTTATAGCCTATGCTGTTGGAATTTTCTACTAAACAGCGTTACAATTATTCTTATCTTTAACGACAATCGACTCTACGTTTGAAAAATTAGCTCCAAATATTTGTTTTTTTTTTAAATATAATAACAATGGCAACCCGATGGTAAGTGGATGCTGTAGCTATAGACATTAACAATATTACATAATTAAGAATCAAAGTAATGATGCAGTTGTCATGCCTGAGGACTAAAATGGAATGCTTCGGTTCCAATAAGAAAGACCGGAGAGCCGATTTTCTACACTCACCATCCGAAACAAAGCACAATAAAGCTGCTAACGTTTAAAACGCTTGTTTTATGTGAGGACGTGGTCTTGCCATGGTCAAGTCGACCCATTCAGTGTGACTCTACCACATATATTAAGTCTGCCTTGAAATCAATGACAATTCCTTAAGTATTTTTGTGTGTGGCTAGTTGTCTAACCACCGCCACCTTCCAAATCCACCTGTAAAATGTTTAGTATTGTATTTGATAAAAAATATATAAGAAAAACTCCAATTAAAGGTGGTTGTTATATGTGGTGGTAATGTTGAAATATATGTACATATTGAGAACGTTTTGTTTATATATATATATATATATATATATATATATATATATATATATATATATATATATATATATATATATATGTATTAGCGTAAAAATAATGTAAGTGTAATCATTATTTAAGTATACTGAGCCAATAAGAATAAAAGTTTTTATACAATACGGTTTAGGAGTGTTTGCCCAAGATAGCATTGAAGCATATTATTAGATCAGCTAATTCGCGTAAAAGAAATGTTGTTTAGTAGTAAAATTGGACAAATAAATCGTGCTAAATATCTTCACATAATTGTGTTTCAACTATCTCCCACATCTTTAACACTATCAGAGTCTACTGCTAAACATGGGCCACCCCACAGATTGAATCAGGGATATATTTTTTATAGTTACCACGCTTGGCAGACGGATAGGCAACTGCGGATTTGTAAGTTGTAATTATGAAGACGTTCCTTCTTAATTTGTTCTGATTTTCCCTCTGTCACCTCTTAAGACACCCAATGAACGACATGGGTTCGTGCACATACTTACACCGCAACTACACGGTATTATGATGTACATTAATTACACTGAAAACTAATATTAAATAATACTTATAATTAAACTAAAAAGATTTCCAAATATTTGAATGAATAAAAATTATAATATATTTCTCGTCCTAATATGGCAATATGCGGCTAACATTCACGATCAAACAGACATTAACGCAGTAACGGCTGCGAAGGCGAAAAATAAATCCGATTCTAAGATTATTAATGTAAAACCAGAGAATATTATTACTATCTACCGAGGGTGCGAAACATTAGCGAAGATTAGCAAGCTTTACAATGATATTTTAGATCACGAGCCCAACATTAATGACTACATATCTTTTTCCATTTTCTTTCTTTACTAACTGACTCATACGATTGTAATTTTGCCAGAGTCAAGTAATAGAAAATTATTCTGTGTAATAATTTTTCCAAAACTTTCCCACGATATGTTTATGTATGGCATTGTAGTACGAGTTTGAAAAAGATTACGACGATAGTTTAAGCTCACTGACAGCCGATGATGACGGTAACTCAAGTTCATAAGGCGCTTAAGTCAACTTTAGCTATATTATATCAACGTCAGGGCATATTTTTCACTTCAAATAATAATTAACATATATAGAAAATTCATGTACAAAATAAAATTTAAAAAAATCTATCAAATTCTTCTTCAAACCATTGTTTTAACGATAAACAGGAACGACATTTCGCAGGCGTTCAAATTTCCATCAAAACTTATTCTTATCTTGAATTATTATTTATTTTGTATTTTTGTCATTTATTATAAAATATTTTATTCATTTTATTTTGATTTTGTCAAACAGTCAATGTACAAGTCCTTTTTAGAATTTTACAGTGGTAGAGCCACGCGGCAGCTTTGCTGTTGCACGTATGGGCCGGCTCAAACCGGGGTGGTACCACGACCTCACAGAATACCGACGTGAAGTGGAAGCTCTGCTTCCGCGTTTCGCCTGGTGAGTGCAGGTGGCCGGAGGCCCAAATCCCCCCCCCCCTCCATCAACATGGTAGCGGAATTAAGTGATAGACTACCCAAGGAGGCTACCAGCACCCCTGGAGAATCCCTCGTTGAGCATCCGTGACCATGATTCTCCACTTCTGAGCGTGGGTGTTCAGGCTACCCCGCGTATTCTGGGGGGCGGGCTGAAATTCCGCACAAGACTACAACTGCTCGGGGCAAACGGAGCAACAAGACCAAGGCGAGCCCTGCCACGCTGTCCGTGAATTTCTACAATATCAGGGGACTTCAATCTAACCTAATCGCCATCCACTACCATCTCGAAACGGCGAGGCCGGCTCTGCTCTTTCTGACCGAGACGCAGGTGCCCTCTCCGACTGATGTCTCGTATCTCTCCTACCCGGGGTACAAACTGGAACACTCCTTTGTGCCTCGGGCTGGAGTTTACGTTTACGTCAGAGAGGACATTTCTGTTCTCGACGCCTCGGCAGACTTGAAGGTTCGGACCTGTCCATCCTTTGGCTACGCGTAGACAGCGACGACCATCTACGTGTCTACGGGTGCCTCTATAGGTCCCATAGTGGTAATGCCGAAATAGACCGACTCTTTGACCACGTCCAAATGGCTGCAGATTCGTTGCTACAGCAGATCCCCTCCGCATAGATCGTGATCCTCGACGACTTTAACGCCCACCACGCCGCATGGCTTGGTTCACGTTTAACCGATCATGCGGGGAGATCTGTTCACGATTTTGCCTTGGCATATGGTCTGACACAACTGGTTACTTCGCCTACGCGGATTCCAGATGTGGAGGCTAATGCACCTTCCCTGTTGGACCTTCTGCTGACCTCTCACCCGGACGGATATCAGATTTCCGTCGACGCCCGTTTAGGCTCCTCGGATCATTGTCTTGTCCGGAGTGTAGTGCCACTCACGCTGAAATCGCGCTTGCATTTTTTTTAAATAACGTTACCCCTACACTAAGATTTTCTTTTGTAGCATTATGCAGGCTGCCGTCATGTTTGCCACTATAGGTCAGCCGATTGGGATGGGATGCGGTCTTTCTTTGCATCCTACCCTTGGCGGGTTTGCTTCTCGCCAGACGATCCCAACGTTGTTGCGGATTCTGTCGCTGATGTGGTACTTCAGGGTATGGAACTTTTTATAACTTCTTCTGTGGTGCCCATTGGAGGCAAATCTCAGCCATGGTTTGGTCGCTCCTGTAAAATAGCATCATGCTATAAGCAGGAGTGCTACCAAGCCTGGGCTGACGCATCAGCGTCCCGGGAAGTAAACACTAGCGCTCTAAAAAAGAAGTATAATTCCGCCTCCAGGTCCTTCAAAAGAGTTATTGCCAAGGCAAAGTCAGAGCACATAGGCAGAATTGGCGAGAAACTAGTTCACCTTCCTTCAGGAACCCGTGCATTCTGGTCTCTCGCCAAGGCTGTCCAGGGGAATTTTTGTCAGCCATCTCTTCCATCTCTGCACAAGGAGGACGACTCACTGGCCCATACCGCAAAGGAGAAAGCCGATCTTCTAGGCTCTTTCTTTGCGTCTAACTCGACTCTCGATGACGGGGGGAGTACGCCGCCGTCCATCACGTGGTGTGAGTGCTGCCGAGTCCATGCCGGAAGTGCAGTTCACACAGCGCTCGGTTCGCAAAGCACTCCTCTCCCTGGACATTCACAAGTCGAGTGTGCCGACGGAATCCCCCCCATTTGTGCTGAGGATGTATTCCGAAGTTGGCACCGGTTTTAACGCGTCTTTTCCGGCACTCCTCCTCCCTAGGCGTAGTCCCAAAATCATTGAAGATGGCTTTCGTCCACTCGATCCCTAAAAAAGGCGACCGCTCAGACCCGTCCAAATACTCGCCTATTATATATTGTATATTGTAAACTGCCAGCTCATGAGGTACCTTGAGGATCACCAGCTGATTAGTGACTGCCAATACGGTTTTCGCCGTGTTCGATCAGCTGGTGTTCTTCTGGTCTACCTAACTCACAGATGGGCGGAGGCAGTACAGTCCTAGGGGGAGGCATTGGCCGTTAGTTTGGACATTGCGAGGGCCTTCGATCGGGTTTGGCACAAAGCGCTTCTTTCGAAGCTCCCTTCCTATGGGCTTCCCGAGAAATTGTGCGATTGGATCACCAGCTTTCTTGCAGATCGGAGCATCAAGTTCGTTGTAGACGGTGCAAGCTCTGATTGCAAGCCTATTAATGCTGGTGTTCCACAGGGCTGCGTGCTATCGCCAACGCTGTTTCTTCTGCATATCAATGATATGTTGCAAACCCGTAACATTCATTGCTATGCGGATGACAGCACTGGTGATGCTCTTTACACCGGCTGAGTCAATATTTCTCGAGAAAACGTCTCCGAGTGCCGGGACAAACTTGTGTCTGAAGTCGAGTCTTTGCTGAACAGAGTCTCGGATTGGGGGCGACTAAATACTAATATAACTATAATAACTAGTACAGTTTAACCCCCAGAAGGCACAAGTTTGCGCGTTAACCGCTAAAAAGAACCCCTTTGTCGTATCTCCTCAGTTTTAAGGTACTCCCCTTGTTGCCTCAGCCAGTATCGGAATCCTCGGCGTCGACATATCGAGTGACGTGCAGTTTCGTGGTCACTTGGAAGGGAAGGCCAAATGGGCTTCTAAAAAGCTTGGCGTGCTCAGCAGAGCGGGACAGTATTTCATGCCGGCACACCGCTTGCAGCTTTACAAGGCGCAGGTTCGGCCGCTCATGGAATACCATTCCCATATCTTGGCTGGGGCTCCCCAGTACCAGCTCCTTCCACTAGACCGCATCAAGCGCAGAGCGGCTCGAATCGTCGACGACCGAGTGCTTTCCGATCGGCTCGATTCACTGGCACTGCGAAGAGATGTTGCATCTATTTGAATTTTTTTTTCGCATATACCATGGAGAGTGCTCTAAAGAAATTTTCGGATTAATCCCAGCCGCCAATCGCAATAACGCACTACGCGGAAAACGTCCCGATACCATCCACATCATCTGGATGCTTGGCGGTCCACCACTGTACGTTTCAAAAGGAGTTTTCTTCCGCGTACAACCTCTCTGTGGAATAGTTTACCACCGACGATTTTTCCGAACCGATACGACCTGGGGACCTTCAAGAAAAGAGCTAACTCCTTTCTAATTTTAACGCACCTGCAATTCCCCTGGTGTTGCGGTTGATCATGGGCGGCGGTAGTCACTTAACATCAGGTGAGCCGCATACTCGTTTGCCCCTCTTCTATAAAAAAAACCTTTATATATAAAAACTTTATTATGCGGTTTTTAATTATTTTGTATGAGTACAATACATTGTTTTTCTGAAAACCACCCAAGTGCTTATAGTTTGTCAGTCCTTTATTCCTACGGTAGTCTTCAGAGGTGTCAACGCAATTGGAGATTTCTTTGTTTGAAGTAGATTTCAGGTATCCATGGACTGCAGTAACCTCTTACCATCACGAGGAATATTAGCTGCTTGATCTTTGACTTCAGCGCCAAGCTTACGGAAAATCAGTACTTATAAAATTTCAATAAATAATTTCGACGGTGCTAATGAGGATCGAACCTGCAATGGCAGTATTATATCAAATTTTAAGGCAAGTACTAATTTTCTACTGTACTTACAGTTATAAAGTTGTAGAAAATTTAAATTCATTAAACAATCATAACAGTGATTGCTCTTGTTTGTGTTTAAAGTTGCAAGCTTCCTTTTGCGGGGTGAAATTTAATTAAAAGGGATTACGCGAAATGCGATAGCTTCTGATTCGTTATCGAAAATAAAACGATGTTTTGCAAATACATCTCGTATTTTAAAATTTGTTTGTGAATTGGATACGGGGTATGACGACTCTGTAGTGCAGTAGTTATGAATTTGGATACATCGCTGCGGGCCGTGGGTTTGATTCCCATACGTAACAAGCATTTGTATGACCTGCATGTTATTGTGTAAGTAAGTAGTGAGAAAATCTATTTTTATAGTTGATATTGTGACGTCGTATCATCAACAATCAACGGCAGTTGACTGCTGCAGATACGCCTAAGGCGAGCCACTTACTCCGGTCTTTGACTACTCGTATCTAGTTGCTACCAGTCACTGTACCTTAGCCCGGCCGCGGTCTCCATACCATGACAGGTCTACTCCAACAATTGTGATTTCTGCAATCAACGTGACCAGACCACAGTAAATAAATTTGTTATTATAAAAGTTTACCAAGATCTATCACTTTGATTTTTTTTTTCACTAGTGGAACCCCTAGCTTTTATTGCTCGCCGAGCGATTTTTTACTTATAAAGTAGCCGTATCATCGGTCACCATGTTTCAGCATCATAGAAGAGTACACTGGTTCAAGAATTTTGTTTTCAGACTTTGTGGTATGGGCGAAAAGTAAAAAAAATCGTTAATGCGAAATTAAATCATTTTATTCAGACTTTTTTTTAAGTAAAAGAAAGATCTTTCATGTCTACTTAATTCAATTGGAGACGTTGATAATGATCTTGGTATTAAATTTCATGGTAATAAAATTCGATTTCACACGGCATCAATGAAATTGTTTCATTATATAAATTATAACACAATGAAGCCTATTTGGTAAAGAAATTTAAAACAATATTACGAGACATCTAAAAAACCAACATTTTTTTAAATTGAATAAGGGTGACAGACGAGGACGTAGTCCCATAAACATCTACATTTTTCCTCGGTTATGAAAAAAAATGCAAGTATGTTGTCACTTCTGAAGACTAAGATGGAATGCCTCATTTCCACTAAAAAGGGTCTCCAGTTTTCTCCACTTACTATACGAAACACAGCGGCATTAAACTGTAATTTCACGCTGATATTCTGTGAGAGCACGGTCGAGCCAACCCATTCGTGCTACAACCACAATATAACCACTGCAGCTTGGCTCTACTGCGTATATTCCCTTTATTACGTATAATAATATTTATACGTAATAATTTCAAAGTAAATCTTTTTGGGAGGATTTAATCTACTCCTAGTTCTTACTTCTTCTTTATTACAATAATACTAGTTTTTACGGAATTTATCGCGTATATTTAATTTTTATACCCGACGTTTCGAACGCTTTACAGCACTCATGGTCACGGGCGGGACTGAGATGTTCAACGTCCATATGTCATAGTTAACCGCGGTTACCATAGATTAAAATTTAACTTTTGTTCCGATCTATGCAGTATGAACTTATGGTATCTTGAAGTCTTGCAGTTGTATGCTTGGGTTGGGATTTAATTTTATTTATTATAGGATCCCAAGCAGATGGTAGCACCCAGCCATCTTCTCTATTGAAATTAAGATGTTTTTTGATTTCAATAGCCTCGCGAATCATTCTTGGAAGGAATCGGTGTTCTTTCGGAGATTTGCGGTCTATCAAATCTGATGTAGTGACGGGGGCGATCCTGTACGTGTTCACAGACTGCAGACTTATTCTTCTTTATTAGTAGAACTAGATAAATATATATTCTTCTCTCCTGCTTGGCGAGTAGTCTGGTGAATTGTTCTGGATGATAGCGCAGAACGTGAAAATTCCCAGGAAAAGTCTGAGGAGTTCTTTCTTCATGTGGTGTCTTCGGCATACTGGGTTCTGTCGGTTGTGACCTGTTTATTTTCCTAGCTAATCGTGGGAACAGAATGTAAAAATAGACCACCTTTTAATTTAAACTCTCCTTTAATGGAACTCTCTGCAGTTTTGGAGGAGGGTCTTTGATTACGACTAAAAGATATTTCACAAGGAGATTTATATTACAGTAAATCTTTATGAACCCGAATATTCTTGGCGCGAATATTCTGTTTGCGATCGTGTAAATTATAAACGACTTTATCGATCGAGGTCATATTCATAAAATATTTATAACAAGGCGATAGATCATAAATATACTTAAATCCGATAAGTGACACTTTAGTCAAGTAATTATTAAATTCTATATTTAGGACCAATAAAACTCATATTAATAATAGGAATAAAAGTAAAGGTCTCCGGATCTCTACACTCACCATACGAAACAAGCAGCATTAAGCTGCTTTTTTACGCTGGTATTCCGTGAGAGCGTGGTCCTTCCTCGGTCAAGCCGACCCATTCTCTACAACCTCAGCATCAGCAAGGCAAGATTATAGCGACCAAGTGTACGCGCAAGCGCAGGTGCACTCTCTGTTCCCTCACTCTCATAGTCCGATTAGACGGTAAACCGACACAAATGGAGAGAAATCAGGCGCAGGGCCAAAAACTTTACGTGCTTTCTGAGGCAAGTGGTTAAAACACCACCAACTTTCTGACTCCGGGCAGCTACTGAGAATTCTTTGACGGAAAACTCAATAACTGATTTTTACAACATAATATTCCTATTATTATAATGACTTTTTTTTGGTCCTAAACACAGAATTTAATAATTACTTGACTACAGTGTCACTTATCGGAGTTAAGTAAAGTAAAGTAAATATATCGTCTTGTTATAACAAATATATTTTATAAATATGACCTAGATCGGTAAAGTCGTTTATAAGTTTACACGATCACAAACAGAATATTCGCACCAAGAATTTTTTTTTTATTCGGGTACATAAAGATTTACTGTAAAATAAATCTCCTTGTGAAATATCTTTTAGTCGTAATCAATGACTCTCTTCCAAAACTGCCGAGAGTTCCATTAAAGGAGAGTTTAAATCAAAATGTCGGTCTTTTTGTTCATTTTGTTCCCACGATTAGCAAATATTACAGGCTATTTGATTAAAAAAATAATATTACAGGCTGTAAGAATTTCTATCTAAATACTAATCTATTCTATTTTCTTTGTTATGGACTAGGCTTTGTTTAAAGTAGATTGCATTATAAAAATTTAAATTTTATGCAACATTTCTATTAACTGAACTAAATTTTATAGTTGCTTTACTTTTGCAAATGGAGATTATCTTTTAATTTAATGTAATTTTGTTTGGTAAAGGAGAACAAACAGATGTGAATTAGAGGGAAAGAGAAAAACGGGGGGACGATGCGGGATTTATCGAGAAGCCCGCCTTTTACATAAGAGTTCGAGGCATTGGCAAAACAATCACCTTAGATGATCCTAAAGACTGACCGCAATGAATCAATTCACAGAACAATTTCAGAATAATTCCAATTAGCTTAAAACACGCATTTTGGTTCAGATTTGTTTTATCTGTTTCGGCTTTAATGAGGCTGACTAATCTTTATTAAATAAAATGAATCGTTGATCTAGTGGTCGTGAACAGAGCTAATCAAGAAATACTTAGGTTCGAATCCCGGGTCAGGCCAAAATCAGTTATTAGGTTTTTCTCTCAAAGAAATTCGCAGTAGCAGCCCGGTTTTAGGAACTTAGCGGTGTTGCACCACCTTGCTTCGGAAGGCATAAAAATCCGTAGATCCTGCTGTGATCCCAATCTCTCTCCGGTCGTGTCGGATTACCGTCTCAACGGAATATGAGAGTAAGAGAATAGATAGTGCACCTGTGCATGCGCAACACTTAGGCACTATAATCCTATCCTGCGTTGATGGATTGTAGCCGTCGGGGCTGTTCGCCATGACCGAAATTTGCTCTGAAAAATGTTGTTATTAAATCAATTATAACTCGTACATTCATTACAGTATCTTATGTTTAATCTGAAACTTTAAGTACGCGTATTTCAGATCAGTGATAATTGGACCGCAAACAATATCAAATCAAAATTTGTATAAACCATCATTTAGAATATCAATGAACTATTTCTTAAGGAAATTATTGATAAACTTAAGCAATAACCAAAGTAATATTCCTCTATCGCTACCTCAATCAATTTATGAATACGTTTAATTTTCGTTGGATGGTAACCAATTGTCGTAAATGTTTGTCGTATTTTCTGAAACTATTATGTTGTGGTAGATAAACTAGACTACACGAACCGTCTTTTTACAAAAAGATTTACGGTTAAATACTCAAACACTTCTCAATGTTAAGAAGTCGTGTACCATTACGTACGTAACCATTACGAGGTATTAACTTTGAGGCCGTTCTGTAATCCTCCATTTTAAAGTGAGATTTTGCAATGGACTTATTAAGAGACTTTAAATTCAGAATAAATCTTTTGTCTCCGTTAGGTTTTGGTGCTAAGAAAACTGAGGATATGAACTGATTCTTTGATGGATAACACTTTGATATTGCTCCTAAGTGTAATAAATTACTAATAGCTACAGAGATGTATTGTTTATCTTTTGGTGACAAAGTTGAATGAGGTAATCTACACTGAGTAATGTGTCTATTAAATGGTATGGTAAATCCATCCCGGATCCATCTTAAAATAATTATATTTTTTGTTAATTTAAGCCAACAGTCATAAAAATATTGTAATCTTCCCGAATGTACCTGTTTTACTGCTGAACTGGAGCACGGTGAGATTTGTTGTTGCTCCAAGACCTCGTTTGTGGATACACCTGAGGGGGTAGATCCCTGCGGATCCCCGATGACAACTTCCTTGGCCCTCCCCGCCCCCCCCCCCTTGTTCTGCGAGCAAGCAGGGCCTCTCCAGTTTTCTTGGTAACGATTGTTTCTTGAAGACGAACTTGTTTTTATCTGTGACGTGGAAGGTTTTGGATCTGTTTTCTTAATCTGAAGACCTTGTTTTTCGATGGTTTTTGACGCCTTAATCTTTTCAGGAAGCTCATTGCCAAAAAGAGTTTCATCTCTTTCACTCTCATGAATGACTTTAAAAAAAGACTTGTCTAATCTGGGTGTCACCAATTTAATTCTGGCTTGGGTCTCAGAGTGATGGAGGTCATATATATTCGAGGATAATATACGGCAAGCATCAGATAAAATTTTTATCGCCTGAACTTTATTGTCTCCGATGAGAAGTAAAGACATTCTTTTAACAAGTTTTGTCTTGTTTCCTTAGTAAGACCCTTACGTAGAAGAGGAAGCCAACGGTGGGCAAGATCCTGGTGAATATTTTCACCATATATTTGCTCATCAATTTCCGTATCACCCAAAGCTGACAATAGTTCAGATTCTAATGTAGGAATTGTTTCTTCCGATTTTCCTTCAATTGTCAACAGAGGATGCTCCTCGGAGGGAATGGATGCTACCATGGTGTCATCATTTACGACCTTATTACTATCCTCAGCTTCGTTATCTACAACAAGAAATAAAATATATATTTCGGAGGTAGATAACAAAAAATTGTATTGATAAGAATCTAAATGAGCAACTTGAAACCTAAAAACTGACGCTTTAATATATTTGTACATGAGTATTTAAGTTTATATAACCTTCGTGCTAACTCTCGGCTAGCCCCCAGTTAGGATACCTTCGTACTGACTCTCGGCCAGTCCCCAGGTAAATTTGTATTCGTGTTGATTCACGATCAACGCTAAGGTTTTTTGTCTTAACTTATATTGTTAATGATCACTCAGGCACTAGAATTGAATTACGTAACGGTAACACTTACCAAAATTTTTTTCGGCCTCAGAAGAATCGGAGTAAGCAATGAAATAGAAATAGAAATAGAAATAGAAACTTTTTTATTCAATGTAGATTATAAAAATACTTATTGAACGTCACTTTTTTAATTTACCACTGGTTCGCAAAAAAAAACCTCTGTCCTGGGAAGAACCAGCAAGAAACACAGCGGGACTTTTTTTTTTAATAATAGCTTACAATCATGTTTACAATCAACAACACAAGATAAATTAGAAATAGCTTGGTAGCGATCACCCTTCCCAGGGGTTATTATCATCTATAAATTCCTTAATATTATAATAACCCTTTTTATACAAACTTAGTTTAATAACATTTTTGAACTTTGTGTATGACAAATTTTGTATATTTTCTGGGATTTTGTTGTAAAAGCGTATACATCGCCCCAAGAATGAATTACTGACTCGGTGGAGTCGAGTAACAGGTACTACCAGCTTGTGTCTGTTCCTAGTATTTACAGAATGAATATCACTTATTTTCGCAAAACTACTTTTATTTTTGTGTACGTACATTACATTTTCATAAATGTATTGAGAGGCCAGAGTTAATATATTAATTTCTTTAAATTTTTGTCTCAGTGACTCTTTTGGTTTTAAATTATATATTGCTCGAATGGCCCTCTTCTGTAAAATAAATATAATTTCAGTGTCAGTCGCGTGTCCCCATAGCAAAATACCATACGACATAATGCTATGGAAATAACTGAAGTAAACTATTCTAGCTGTTTCAACACTGGTAAGAGTTCTAATCTTTTTTACAGCATATGCTGCAGAACTAAGTCTGCTAGCTAGTTTTGATATATGGGGGAGCCATTGAAGCTTTGCGTCCAGTGTGATTCCAAGAAAAATGGTGGTATCGACAAGACTCAGCTCCTCCCCATTTAAAATTACATTAGTATTGACATGTTTAACATTAGGAGTTACGAATTTCATACATTTAGTTTTAGTTCCATTCAAATGCAAATTAAATAACATTAAACCAATTGACTAACTTAGCTATAGCATTATTTACTTCGTCGTAATTTAATAACTGTCGTTTTAATTTGAAAATTAATGAAGTATCATCAGCAAATAATACTATATCATGGTTATCCCCTACTATGTAAGGTAAGTCATTAATATATACAAGAAACAGAAAGGGGCCAAGAATTGAGCCCTGAGGAACGCCCATTTGTACAATCGACCCGGAAGAACTCATACTATTAATAACAACTTTTTGTGTTCTGTCACTTAAATATGAAATAATTAATTTAAGAGCATCATTTCTTACACCGTAGTGTTGAAGTTTCCTGATTAATGTTTCATGGTGAACACAATCAAAGGCCTTGGATAGGTCACAGAACAAACCCAAAGCATCCTGTGAATTCTCCCATGCATTAAATATATATTTAATCAGCTCAACACCAGCATCGGTTGTCGAGCGACCCCTTGTGAAACCAAATTGATTTTTATGAAGTAATTTATTTACATTAAAAAAAATTAACAATTGATCAAGAATAATTTTTTCAAAAATTTTACTAAGTGTTGGCAGTACAGAAATAGGTCTAAAATTAGAGGGGTCCAATGTACTACCAGATTTAAATAAAGGTATTACTTTACTATGCTTCATTAAATCAGGAAACACACCAGATTTGATACTACTATTAAAAATAATAGATAGTTGAGGTGCGATTGTATCTATTATAGACGCAATAACTTCAACAGAAATCCCCCACAGATCGGCGGTTCTCTTAATATCAATAGTCTTAAAATATTTTACAATATCTTTTGATGAAACTTTATGAAATGTAAAATTCTTTGTACATACATTTACATTTTGTTTAAGTAATGATTCGGCGACGGTAGGAGAAGAATTCAGTGACTTAGTGGTTAAGATCGGAATATCAGTAAAATATTTCTCAAAAACCATTGCAACGTCCTGATCTGATTTAGTTAATTTATTGTTAAAACTTAACTGGTAGTTTGAATTGCGAGAGTTGACCTTACCAGTTTCACTATTAATTATACTCCATGTCATTTTAATTTTATTAGAAGCAGTCTTTATTTTGTTGCTTAAATACAATGACTTGGCTAAGGAGCACACTCTTTTAAATATTTTGGAATATTTTTTTACATATTCCCTAAATTCGACGCTAGGATTATATGACCTTTCATTGTAAAGTTCATATAACCTTTGTCTACTCTTATGGACTCCTACCGTCGTACCTACCCATTCATTAAATGCTTTACGATTATTCAAGGAGAATGTTTTAGAAGTAAAAGTGTTATTAAATTCATTGCAAATGAGCTTAAATAATTTTGCATACAAAAAATTTGGATTATTTTGATATGAAAGTAATGGAAGTTTTTTTACTATGTTACTTCTAAACTTCTCCAAGCGATGTGCATTTACTGGAACAAACACTACTTTTTTATCTACTTGCTTTTTGTGAACATAAGGTAATGAAACAAATTGTCCACAGTGATCAGAGCTCAATTTTTGAATAATACATTTATTGAACGGCTTAGCATTTGTAAAAATGTTATCTATACATGTTGCACTAGATTCAGCAATACGTGTTGGCTCCAATAATAAATTAAAAAGACCATAGGATTTAAACAATGATCTAAATTTAATATTAGTGGAGGAAGCTTCTAGGAGATTGATATTAAAGTCTCCACATATTACAACAGATTTATTCTGTTTATTAAGCTTAGCGAAAACTTCCTCCATAATTTTTTCAAAAGTATCATATAATGAACATGGGGGTCTGTAAACGCTCACAACAATGAGGTGCTCAAACTCAACACATGCCATTTCTACAGTTCGCTCAACAGAGAGGCTCACAATATCTTTACGTTCTTTATATGATAATAATTTACTAGCTAAAATTAAGGAGCCACCTCTTAAAATCGTTTCTCTATTGAAAGAACTGAGCACCTGGTGATTACTAAAGTTAAACATTAAATTATGAGCTTTTAACCAATGTTCAGTAATACATAAAATATGAATATTGTTGCTATTTAAAAACAATTCAATTTCTAGCTCTTTGCCTATCATGCCTTGTATATTCTGATGCACCAGGTGTAAACAATTTTTAATATCATTTTGTGGAGTTATACAATTGCAACTATTAGGGATTTGTAAGCTACATTCTAAACTATTTAAATTATTATAATTGCTAGAGATTACCTCTATTGTCTCATTTTCTAATTTAAATTACTTGGAACGGATTCCAAATTACATGTCAAATCATTATGCTGCTCAATAGGAGCAGATGTCTGGGTAGCCAAGTCCTTGGCTGAGTTAATATATAAATAATAAGATAGCACATTTGCTATCTGTCTTAAATTATATTTGGATAGGTAATACCTATCTGTAGTCAAAAATTTCTTAATTAAATTATTAATATCTATTAAATTAATTCTATTGGTATAATTGTTACAATTAAATGTCAAATTTAAATTATTGTTACATGATAAATTATTCATTAATAAATTTAAATCATATCTTATTTTATTCTCTTGTGGCCAACCCTGTATGTAAGGCAATGTAAACAAGATAATTTTATGTACATTTAAATTATTGAGGTAATCAATATATTTTAATAATTGATTTTTGTTTACATTGCCTCTTCTCCCAACAAGAATTATTAATGTGCTATTAGGAGTAAACTTACTGGTTAAAACTTTATTCATTATATGACTAAACGATGCTCCAGGCATACAATAATTACTAATCAAATGTCCTTTCAAATTGTTATTTAACATCATGCCCAAATTTTTACCTATGTCATCACAATACATAATAACTTTATGTTTTTTAATATTTAAACTACTTTTTAAGTTTTTATTCTGTGTTATGGCACCGTCATAGAGTGTTGGTGAAAATAAGGAGTCATTGCTATTTACACATATTGTCCCCGATGAACATGGTATGACTCGTTTATGTCGCTTTCGTTCTTGTTCTTCTAGTTTTTTGATTTTCTTTTGATAATAACCGATTTTATCTGCAGCACTGCGTTTCGACATTGTACTGTTCTAAGATAATTAAGTAAGTTGTGCGCTCTGCCTCGCACGAGAAAGGAATGAGGCTGTACGCTCAGACGACGAGAGACGTTAATGGGAAGGGGCAATTGTTTTTAGGGGTAGAGTAAAAATCTTTAAAGGTGCGACTTAGCCTTGTAGAATAAGGAAACTACGTTGTTAATATTATATCTGAAGAATGAAGCGATGAAATATAATAATAAATTAATACATATAATAATAAAATTAATACACGTATTGCAATTGTCTTCAATATGTTTTTTTTTTCAAACATGCATGTTTCTACATTATCTTCTAAGTTAAAGTAAATAAGTAAAAAAGTTAGCTGAGCACGTGGTAAATGAGCACTCAGTATTTCAAACAAAAATTTCATGGGTACCAACAAGTTTAGTCCGTTTAGGGTTAAGCCGTATTAGCCACGTTTTGACCAAAAGCTTAACATGCTTTCCGAGGCATGGTTTTAAAACACTACCAACTTCCCAACTATGAGCCACTACTGAGAATTTCTTGGTTGGGAAATTCAATAATTAACTATTACCTTACTTACTTAACTAATTGCACCCGAACCGGGACACAGCGGTGACACTCCCTGTATGTGAGAGCTTAAGCGCCGGTGACCTTGAGTCAAAGCGTGTAACGCTAAGGTTGATATCAAACCGAAATTGAATATTATATACTTGTACCAAAGAAGATACAATAGTAGGTATGTGTTATATATTATGTAAACTTATGTATTTGGGTAGTGAAAGATACGTTCAATTTTAAATCAACTTTTATTAAATGAGGAATATTAAAACTTCCGAAAAAACCAAATATGCACGACAGTTCATGGTAATCTTAAATAATTAACCAACACTTAGTATTTCAGTACGCAATAATCAGTATTACCTACTATCCTTTAAAAATAATCTACTCTTATATATTTTTGAATTTTTCGATAAATTTTTTAATTTTCATTATTATTTCTAACAACTGCAAAAATTCGTAGCATGTATATTTTTTTTAGAAAATCCAAAGGTATGCAGGTTTCCTGGGACATGGCGGCCAACAAATTGTTCCCTATGTGCTGATGAGATAAGTCATTTCTATTTCTAATGAAATAATCCATAAATGCAACAATGAACAAATACAAAAACGTTTTATAGATATCTAAAATTTCTTGACTCTCTAGTGGTATTTTTAATAGTGTATATTTCAGTTAATGTAATATGATAAAATTATTGGCGATATATTAGTTTTATTGTCATAGTATTTCCCCATAATTCATGTTAAGATAATATCGACTTTCATTAAAATGAGTTTACATATTTTTAGGTATCGTAAAACATTATTAAAAATCAAACTAACAAAACAGGGGCCCTTGTTTTGTGCAGTGGAATTTATTTTATTTCTAATTACTTAAAATCACTTTCAGTAATAATTATGCATATACTATAATATCATTTATTTAATAACAACATTAATATTTATCAAAGCATATAAACCTAGCACACGGCTATAAAAACTAATAACGTTACTTGGTAACATAAACTTAATACCTACGTGAATAGAATAGTAATATGTACATTAAGATATCAGTAATATTCATATATTAATTGAAATATTATATCACTTGACGAATATAATCATATTAACTAATACTGACAAATATCGGTATTACTACTAGCCCTCGGCCAGGACAGTCGGCGACTGCCTGTTCCACGCCCCGCGCGCCTCTCAAGGCCCCCGCACACATCGAGACACCCACACATAGCCGCAAGCGATTTTACGTGCACACATGCTTAAGTGTCGTTTCTTTACGCGTAGTGTATATATTCTTTGACCGGGATAAGTTCCCGAGACAATACGATTAGTAATCGCATTAAGAACCACTAGATTAATGAGGCTGTAATGATAATGACCTAAAATATGGTGCTTAAATGCGATATGTCAAGTAAGTTTGAATAGTCGAAATATGAACCAAACCGGAACCGTCATCAAAGTGTCTCTATTAATGAGGGCTTGACAGTATTATTTAAGTAAAAGGGTCACGCCAAAATTTATCCCCGTAATCTATAAATGTAACGGGCTCGAACTTAACATAATATGAGTTATCATTAAGCTAGCTTCTGTATGAATACAAAATTAAAGTTACAGCCTATATACGCTCCACTGCTCGGCACCGGCCTCCTCTAACTTATGTGAGGGTCTTAGGGCAAGGAAATGTCCGTCGCGTTGCTTGGTCCGTGTTAGCGAATCTCACATGTCTTCGAAATATTATTTTTCTTTTACTATCTCTCAGACATGCAGGTTTCCTCACGATTTTTTTCTTCACCACCGGCGGGATCGAACCCACTTTGCTTGCGTACTGTGAATGTACAATTAGAGGCAATTAGATAAGTGTTTTGAAACATATTTTCTGCGCATGGAAGAACTCTGATGATGCTTTAAGAAAACTTTGTGCTTTTTTCAAGGCTTTCGATTGTGTTAACCATGAGATATCAATCAAGAAGCTACATAATTATGTAGTAAAATAACATAGCGCTCCTACTTACGTTCTAACTCATTACATTATGTTTATATAAAAGAACGCAAACAGTTGTTATTGATGGGAGTAGTTCTTCCAGATCGGAGATATCTATGGGTTTTCCAAGTATAAAGGTTTTCTCCGAACCAGAGGCAAAGATTAGATGACTTTTAATAAGTAATCGTGTAATTTATAATGAATATAAATGATTCTGTTCTTTTCAATATCAATCAAATTGTATGTATGCCGTAAGAGCGAGATTGTAATAACAATGTAGTATTATTCTAAGATATTTTTTCTTTTTTTTAATGTTACCCCTAGTAACACTTTCCTCCTGTATCGTGAAAGCGGTTAACAAATACAAATTACATAAGGACGTATCTAAACCCTGGCGCTGATATCCAGAGTGTTTTGATATGTATCAGGAAATTTATGTTATTCATCTGATATTTCAGTTTCCATTATGAAGTTTAAATGCAGATACGGTGTCGCCCGTGAAGAATAAGATTAAATGCCTTATTTTCAGTAAAAAGGGTCTCCGGTTCTCTACACACACCATACGATACACAGTTAGCAGCTTAGTGCTGCTATTTTGCGCTAATATTCTGTGAGAGACATATTTGTGCTACAACTCAACTACTAATATAAGTGCAGTATGGCTCTAACAACCTACCACGTGCTGTTAAGTGCGTTATTTAATAAGCTCTTCTCTTATTTTAAAAATGTATTGGAAATATTTATCACGATACTGAGCAACGACACATACGAGTATAAACGGCCCCTGTCCCCGGTGGCCCCTATTTTACTGGCTACGGTGGCGTCCATGGTAACGGCGGAGCAGGGGGTGCTAAGAATCTCATCACATAAAACACTGAAGCATTAAGAGCCCAGTCTTTCAGAGCAAAACAGAAAAATTGCGTTCTGGTGACACATCTACACCCTCCCTGCCCCGCCACTTCATGTACCGCCACCGCAGTTATCTTTCTGGCCGTAGCGTGGAAAGTTGCTCTACTAAGATTTTCCAGTATCAATTTATCTAATATACAGGATTATTGATAATTAGCTAACAAATTTTCACATACAGATTTTCTACCTCGTATCTATTTTTGTTTCATGCTTTTATTACAAAATTCGTTACACAAAAAAAATATATTTTAAGTTTGTATAATTTTTGTTGTTTTGTTGAAAAGGTTTCTAAAAGATAATCATCTAGAACCTGTATAACATGTACTCGTATTATTGATTATTCAAATGAATCTGGCAAGTGCTAGAATGAGTCGTGCACTGAGGGTTTCGTAATAAGTCGATGACACTATCGAAAATCCGTCAAGTACGTCAAGTAGTTCTAAATACTAAAATAGATTAAAAAAAAACTCAAAATAATTTCTATATAAGTACAAACAGTCCACTATCACACATATTTATAGTTTCTCATTAAAGTATAATGTAACTTTGTATAGCATTTACCTATATGCATGAATTACTACTCTTGTACAGCAGCATCGACGGACGACTTAGCGCTTTTTTTTAATTTATTCGCAATGGCTTGAATGATGTATGGAGGGTCTTTGATTGGCATCGAGCGTTCCATGCGAGAATCAATTAGCTCAGGAAGCTAAAGAGGAAGAAAAATGACGTCCAATTTTTTTTAGATTTTGACGTTTCTGTGATCAGCATGACAATTTGCGAACATTGCGCTAAGTCTCCTATTTGACGTCCGTATATTGGACGTCGTAAGCAGTTTGACGCCACATTATATCCAAAATTGGCCATAGTGGGCGTACAATAAATTACGGGATGCTGAGGATATTACTTAATAGTTTACTTGTAGTCTACGTGTATTACTGAATAGTTTTCGTATCTAAAAATGTCATTAACTCGACATCAGCAGCTACCGGTAACAAGGAAATCTCTAGTTGAAAATCAAAAAGACGAAATTTTCCTTATGACACTTAAAAATTAAATTAAAAAAGTATTTCTATAAAAACATAATGTACTTTTTTTTAAAAAAAAAGGACATTAACCACTCGTGGTAAGCTTAAATTGCTTGTGTTCGAGTGGTTCACGCCAGTAGTCGAATGGTGGATTCGAACCCACGACCTTTTTGAGTTCGCGGTCCGCTCCCTGCCATTAGGCTACTGTCGCTTGTAAACAAAACATCATGTGCAATCCAAAAATGTATAATACTTCTATATTTCCTTGAAGAACTTACATAATATGTAGGTTTTACCTATTTTACTATAATAAAATCTGGGTACAAATATGCAACTCATTTATAAACTATTCTTAAAAGTACCTACCTAATTATATACCTAATATTTAACCAAGTGCTCACACATATGCACGTTGTTAACTATTTTACTATGAAACACAAAAAAACTTACCTTTGAATTCTATTTCTGTTCATTGCTTCAACGTTTGATTTCAATTTTCGTTTTCTGGTACAAGCATATTTTTTACGTTTATGGTCCATATCGAAATTAAAAGTTAACAAATACAAAATGATTTATAAACCCTTAAAGAATTATATGCAAAAAATAATAAAGTAGAGAAACTTTCAATTCGTAACAATGCGCAACCAAGATTAGGGAAAGAGAGAGAAAGAGGAATGTTAGAGCGAGAGGAAGTGCAAAAATTTGGCACAGACAAGACGTCTGAACGCTACAGCCGCTCAGCGGCTACTAAGGAATATTGCCCGCAATTATTGTTTATAAAGTCAATATTTTATAGGTCGATCGAAATAATTATTAATTTTGAAATAAAGTGGTTTAAATTATTATTTTTTAATATTTGTCTAACTAAACACCTGCCCTTGAGAAAAAAATAATTATAGCATAAATATTTTCAGCTATTGCTATGAAACAAATAGTTTTTTATGAGGCGAAAACAGCAAAATTTAACGAAATTGAGACCTCTTATTTAAGACAATGAAAGATATTTAGAAAAAAAGAAACATCGCATTTTGGAGATGAAGATGTTTAGCTATTAACGCGCTGAATAGATTTCGCCTTTTTATTATCGATTGCCTTATAATGGTACACGAACAAAGCTCGAAATCGCGTTGGGTGCGAGAGAGCTCTATTTACCGTTTGATTTATCTAACATAGACCACATAGATGAACCAAAAAAAAAATTTAGCCATTACTTATAATCTGGGTATTTATGTGTTATCAAAATATTTTACTCTGAAACAATAATTTGCTGTAAAAAAAGAAATCAAAGTGGCGCTAATGATTCGATGTGAGTCAACTTTAAAAGACTGTAGCCTTAAGCTGCAATGTTACGTTTGTATTCCGTGAGTGATACAAACGTACGTGCGTTACGAAAGAAATTATGTAGCACGAATGGATTTCGTGCTACATAATTTCTTTCGTAAAATCGTTAATATATTAATTTTTTTAAATTTTTATCTGATATCTTTAGGTTTTAAATCATAGATTCTAATGACCCTCTTCTGACAAGAAAATACAATTTCAGTGTCAGTCGCGTGTTCCCATAGCAAAATGCCATTCGAAGTTATGCTATGGAAATAGCTAAACTAGTCTAGCTGTTGTAACACTAAGAACTAAAGTAAACTAAGGAGTAAGTCTGCTTGCTAGTTAACTGCTAGTTAACACTGGCGCAGGATGAGATAAAAGAACACATACTGGCCATGAATGATCTGGTAAAGTTATGAAATAACTGTTACTCGAAATTGAGGTTGATATTATAAATCTACAATATTTAAATTTAAAAAATAGTTGGGAGCAATTATTTTACAACTCACAGAATACCAGCGTAAAATAGTAGCTTAATGCCGCTGTGTTTCGTATGGTAAGTGTAGAAAACCGGAGTGCCTTTTTACTGGAAACGAAGCATACCATCTTAATCCTCACAAGTGACAACGCGTCTGCATTTTGATTCGTAATCGAGGATAGATGTAGATGTCTATGGGACACATCAACCTCTTACCATCAAGTGAACTGTGTGCTCGTTTGTCACCCTATCCTATAAAGAAAACGTGTCACCGGTGTAGGCATGTTGTAATAAAGATCCAGCGTAGCTCTACCACATAAATTCCGTTCAGTCTGGGTATTTTACCTCAATTATTATTCATATGTTACAATGGCTATTGAGATATTGCTGACATTTCCCCCAGTCACTTCTTCCGGCACTTTAATTTAATTTACATGTATAAATAATAAAATAACTGGATAAAAAAGCGAAATACTAATTTACCACAGTGAAATTCGGTACTCATTAACATCCATAAGCAAGCAAGCATGCAACGTGAGATTCTTCACATATTAAAAATGCTCGCTATGCGAATGTAAAATGCAACCCAAATTCTGAAGTATTAAATGTAACTTAAAACTCATATCAGAGTGAGAGCACCGCCTCAAATTACAGACACTGAGGTATTTAATTTTTTTGGTAGATTATTTAGTTTTATTTTAAGTACAATTATTAAATTAAAATTGTTTACACATAACGTAAAAAGAAAAACTATTATAAAGAAAACTAAACCTCTCCGTAGTAGAGCCATACTGCAGTTATATAAGTAGTATAGTCGTAGCACGAATGGGTTGCCTCGACCGGGGAAGGACCACGCTCTCAAAGAATACCAGCGTGAAATAGAAGCTTAATGTTGCTGTGTTTCGTATGGTGAGTGTAGAGAACCGGAAACCCTTTTTGCTGGAAACGAGGCATTCCATCTTAGCCCTCACGGGTAACAACGCATCTGCATTTTGAGGCAAGGGCGCAAAGCTCAAAAACCGACGGAACATTTGTTAAAGACAAGAGCCCTTTGGATGACTTCGTTCAAAAAACCGTGACGGAAAAATGTGCTATTTTCTTACATGAAAGTCCGTGGAGTGGTGAGGTTGACAAATTGCCGGTCATAGACGAATTCCTATTGCGATGCGCAAGCTTTTCCCGTCAAGCAATGTATCGAGATTACTTGATGGTACAGCGTGTAACCAGTGACTAGATTCCTTAATCGAAACAGCTAGAAGGCGAGCCTGATCTCGGTCACTGTGGAAACTGTCTAACAAATCTTTCTGCACATTCCGTACTAACGGAATATCCCACTGTTTTAGTTGGTTAATTTCCATTGAGGCATTTTTGCCTTGCCTTCGCGGCAAAGCACAGATCTACATTATTATTTAAAATAATGTTACGAAAGTCATTTACACTATGCACGGAACGGAAGCAAGGAAAGCAGGCAATGCAACGCAAGAAAGATTTCTTACCACCATCAATACGACCAAATTTAGAATTTTTTAAAGCTATTTTAAGATAGTGAATATCTTTGAAAATAGCTTAACATTTTCAGATCTATTTTCGAGATGTTTGTGCTGTTAGCCTATGCGGTTCTTACAGATTGCTTTGCATCAGGGCTCGCGGCCTGATGAGGCCGCGAGCTAATTGTCCATTTCCAGACTAGATGTGAGCATATGTAAATTTAGGTACAAGAAGACAATATTTTAAAATAGTAATGGAAATGCGGGGGTTTAAGGTATACAATTTATCAATGTGGTTTCAAAATATATCAAATTTTTTAAAACATCATGTTTAATACTATCGGAAAACAACGTACCACTGAGCAGGTATTATAGTAGTATATATTCGACATTGGGAGTTTTTATGCCTAGATGATGGAAATTTTGAACTAAGGTATCACTGTTAGAACTAGATAAATTATTGAAAATAAATATTTTACTTTTATTGTTATTTGGTTCAAGACCAATATTTTAAAATTTTTGAAAAATATGAGTTAGACTAATTAGGACGTCATCTGCTTTACTTCCCAGTGTTCCGTCGTCCAGGTACTAAAAATTCAGCTTGGATTTCAAATTTATAACAAAATGTTAAATTTCCAAACTGAAGAAAGCTGAAACTTGTGGGTCATATTGCTAAACACCGACGGCAGAATCAATAATATGGTTTTCATAAAACAAGTTCAATTTTGACTGTAACATTGCCAAACGTAGTGATAAATTTCGGGTGTATTGTTAGCCACTTAATTTAGCAGAGTTACCCTATCGATAGAGTTTAAGGTCAATCCTAAAAGCAATTTAAGGTCATTCTTCAGAAGAACATCTGTATTAGAATTTGATATAAAAATTACGCACTGAATGTACCGCCGCTTCACGACCACATTTAGTGTCAAAGCCTAGCTGAGTAGTCTGAAATTTTGTCTTGTTTTTCAAAATAACGAGATTGCGTCTAAAGTGTCTTTTTCAGAAATTTGTAAAGGTTGGAAGCAGCGGTAAATTCTGAGAAGGATTGACCGAATGATGCTACTGACGAAGGGCTTCAAGAATTTTGACATAACGAGGAGTCAAGATGTCGTCTGAGAATAAATTGTGAATTTAAGTAATTGGAAGTCTCATTTAGCTGAGACGTAATTGACTTATTTATTTTTTTATTAAAATGAAAATGGGAAAACGCGAATGTAAATAACTTTAGCCAATTATTTTCACAATTAATATAACAAGTTGAATAGTGGATGACAATGATTTAGCCAGTTGCAACCTCGCACCTCTGGGAATTCTTTTAACCACTGGTACGTTACTAAGAAAACTGTATAATTGTTCTTAAAAAGTCAAAAATTTGTGTCATTAGGGATGTTACTAAAAGGGTTATGAATTTCTACGGTAGGTTGTTAAGCCGAAATACTTTTACTATGGCATCGTTTAATATGTATATTTAATCCACTTTACCTTTTAACAGCCCACTGTCGGTACAATTTTGACACCGTAGGAAATCCGGCTGTGAATGTACCAGAGAGCCATTACTCAATAAAAATGTTAAAAATATATCTACAGCACTCCAAAGTATCTCAATATTATATCACTTCGTATTTACGTGTTGTACTCTGCACCTTTCTTGTACAAGAATAAATTATCTGTTTTTAAATATATGCTAGAACTTTGCTTTATATTTTATAGTAGTGTCATTATTTTCTTCAGAAAGTTGTCTAAGCAGTGAGTCCACAGTCCATACAAGAACCATTAGTATTTAAATCAACTTGAGGAACATATTACAGGTATTGCTTCTATTCTTTCATTTGAGTCACTGATACCATCACTTAAATTAAAATGTTAATTGTTTCAGCATATTTCTGTTCAGCATTATAAAGTATTGATATTTCCTTTTCTAAGATATCTTATAATTCATTCTAATCTGGGATAGTAGTATTACCGTCTGTAGAATCAAGTGATTTTTTTTGGTGTAATAAACTCTTACGCTTTTATGCGAGCTCACGCACACACACACACACACACACACGCCTAGACACCTACTTTCTTCGTTTGTATATATTGTTGCTTATGTCCTTGTTTTAAAGTCAACAGTTAATTGCTGGGTCAAGTTTTAGTCGAGATATCTTAATTAAAATACATAAAATAACTATTAATTTACCATGGCAAAGCACAAAACGTACGAGGATTATACATGACTACATATTTTATATTCACATTAATATTTTATTTGCGAAATAATAGTAAAATATTTAACATATTATTGACAAACAGCTGACGTTTACGTTTTCCAATTTTATAATTATAAATGTAAATGTTTTTACCGAGCGTATAAAAATATCCTATACCTTTAAACGAGCAATTCTTGTATATATATATATATATATATATATATAATCGGGATCTCGGAAACGGCTCCAACGATTTTCATCAAATTTAGTGTCCAGGGAGTTTCGGGAGCAATAAATTGATCTAGCTAGGATTTATTTTTAGAAAATGTCTTTTTATCCATGTTTTTAGGCAATGAAAAACTGCTACAATATCGATAGAACAAGAATGTAAATTTTGACAATTAGTTAATGATTATAAATAGCTTAATTGGTATGTAGGGCTGTCACAGAATCGTAATATTAATAAATTATAAATTCAAGCCCAGACCAACCGAACGACTTTTTTAATTTTTTTTTCAAGTTCCTTTCTTTTTTGAGAAAATCTATTTTTTCGAGCCCTTTTATTAGTATTTTTTAAAAACACGAAAATTTTAATTAAACTAAATGCACTCATGATTTTTTATTCAAATAACCAGTTCAGTTTTTTCTATTATGTCGCTAAGATCAAAAAATATTATTTGTATTTCATCAGTATGTAATTTGTATCTAAATATAATTTCCAAAACACATGAGTTAAAAAAAAAACCGAGAAAAATACCGAGCAAAGCTCGGTCAACCAGGTACTAGTGTATAAACACATGTATACTTTTGTTTTAACACATTTAATAGGTTTTTGTTACATGTTGTTTATAGACCCCGCCTTCAAAAATACACTCACACTGATATTAGGTGTTTTCCAAGAGCGTACTTAGTATGATCCGTGTTAATTGGTTTTATCTTAATTGCCCTGTAGTGAAGAACAAATTGTAATCCGCAGTGTATCTACAGCTGGTTAAAATAAATACTATTTATTTTGATGTCAAGAAAATGTGTAATATATTTCTAAACTTACATCTAAACACTGCTACTATTATTCTTATCGAATAAAGGTGAATAAAAGGATCGATACACCGACAGACAACTAGGCACCAATAAAAGGCTGCAGTATCGTTAAAAATTTCGACGGGATCAAAGGATTTTCATACACAAGACAAAGTGGTAGGTTGTATTCCACGGTCTTCTGTACAATTTGCTGAAGGGCATGCATGTGGTCTATGGAGCTAAAGCCTTTTCTAAAATCAGCTTGTTCGGGAGGCTGAAGTTGTACCATGAATCTGTCGGCTCGACCGGAGAAGGCTCAGGGCAGCTTTCTTAGAACCAGCGTAAAATAGCAGCTTAATGATGCTGTTTTGTATGGTTAGTGTAGAGATTCGGAGGCCCTTTTTACTGAAATGAGGTATTCCATATTAGTCCACAGTGGTCAACCACGCTTTTTGAAAGCCAATGGTTACTTCATCGCTTCAGAAATTCCATATGGACGGTAGACTTTGTAAGAAGAAGTGGCAGTTTATTCACAATTAGACTGCTTTTCTCCCAAAAATTACAATTTAATGTAATAAAATATATAATATGTATGTAAAAAAGTATTGGAAGCGCATTTTGTCCACGCATTCTTATCTTTTACATAGTGATCTAATTTATATATTTTTTTATAGAATAAGGGTGACAAAAGAGCACACAATCCAACTGATGGTAAATGGATGCTGTGGCCAACAGATATCTACATGTATACTCGATTAAGAATTAAAATGCAGATGCGAGAGTAAAAACACTAACCATACAAAACACAGCATCATTGAGCTGGTATTCTGTGAAAGCATGGTTCTTTCCCTGTCGAGCTGACCTATTCGTTGAAATAATACTAGTTTTTACGGAATTTATCGCGTATATTTAACTTTTTAAATACCCGACGTTTCGAACGCTTTACAGCACTCATGGTCACGGGCGGGACTGAGATGTTCAACGTCCATATGTCATAGTTAACCGCGGTTACCATAGATTAAAATTTAACTTTTGTTCCGATCTATGCAGTATGAACTTGTGGTATCTTGAAGTCTTGCAGTTGTATGCTTGGGTTGGGATTTAATTTTATTTATTATAGAATCCCAAGCAGATGGTAGCACCCAGCCATCTATTGACCTATTCGTACTAAAACCTTAACATAGCTGCACTATGGTTCAACCATGTAAATTTTTTCTTCACAGTTCACCATTTTCACACATGCTTCAAATTCATACAAAGGCGAATAAAGCAATCAATTATACCTATCATTAATCACTCGTTAATCACTACTTAGATTATTATATTCAACTTCATTTAGATTACACATCATTACAATTTTTTTAGAAATAGGAGTAGCTTATAAACTGGACTGGATTAAGTTACAACCTATATATATCCCACTCCTGGGCACAGGCCTACTTTCATTTCTAAAAGTGTTATTATGTAAATGAGAAAACTTCTATTGCGTTGCTGCACTCCGTGTTGGCGGCATTCATATGTATATGCATGCAGGTTTCCTCACGATGTTTTCCTTCACGGCTGAGAACATGGTGAATCGGAAGTTAAATTATAAAGAAAAATTTCATTATTGCCAACAAGTATCAAACCAGGGCTGCTCGCGTACTCTGAAATTTACAGCGTGGGCTCAACCCTGAGCTACCTCGGATCACAGTGGCATAACAACTCACACTTTCAAATAATTATTTGACAAAAAAGGACAAGAAAAACAATTTAATTTGCAAGAAAATACCAAATCACACAAATTTAGAATATGGCACGTACATAATAATAACTTGTATATTACCTTGCAGAGTAAACGAATGACAAATTCAAAGTTAGGTGCTAGGTGCAATATTTTGCCATAAATTCCAAATAACATTGCTCACGTCTAACGTAAATTCACAGAAAGCTGTATAAAAGACAACCCAACACACGACGTCACCACAAGTAGAACGTACATTAGCGCCATACTCTACGATCATGATCTCTCTTTCTCTCTCCCTCTCTCTCTATCTAATTATCCACGTTCTAGATCATCCATAGACTCCCAGAATGAGGCTAAATGTGACCATACTCGTTGTATGAGCGTGCCGTACAAGTATGCGCGGTCCTAGTGCCTCCTGCTTCAGTGGTCAGAAGATGACATAAAATGGCTGTCCCGTATCGAAAAGAATGGCTTTGTTCAAAAATAAAAATATAAAGCACAAATATTATTAAAATAAGATTATATATAGATCACTTCTGGACACAAGCGTCCTCTCATTTCTGAGAAGGTTGTAGGGAAAAAAATGTCCACTGTGCTGCCTCAATACAATGACAATTGAGCACACAGCACAGCCTACCTGATGGTAAGTGGATGCTGTGGCCCATAGACATCTACATCTACACTAATCATCATCAAATACATTTAAACTAATCGTACTTGAAACTTTTCATATTTAGCTTATATATTATATTATAATACTGGATTGTGTAATGCATTGGCACAAATAAAAAAAATATAGGATACCATTGTTCAAAAAACTTAATTAAAATAACCATATTCAAAGAAAAATATTTTCTTTGACACGTATATAGGGAATGCATAACCTGAGATTATAGTGATGTTAGCCTTTTTGCCTTTTTAGAATCAAGATCATCAGTCGCGTTTACGACTACTAGACCAAAGAGGCAGTCAAGAAGTGTGGTATAATCGTGACGAATAGAATCCGTACCGTTTACCCTCTAGGTGACAGGGGTTTCCACCCCAACGGGTACCCGCCTTGTCGTGGCGGGTCGTGGCGGGGGCGCTTAGGAGCCGTGGCTTGGTCACCTGCGGTGAATCGCTGGGGTCAGGTTTTTCTGCCCCCATCGCCATCGTGAATCGGACACGGGGCCGTTCGTTGCGTTGGTTTAGTTGGAGGCCGTGGAGGAATGAGTGCCATGTATTCTATGGCGACTTACCTGGGAAGAAGAACGGGGAGGACTAGTTCTCTCCCGAGGAGGTGCCATCTTGGGGCGGCTGGTACTTCCCGTGGCCCTGCCAGTATACGACGTAGGTAGAACATCAAGGGGTCGGTGCGAGTCCGACATAACCCATCCTTAACCTAGCGAGGCGGATATGTGCAGCCATTTCCCCAAGTAAAAAAAGGTCGCAGGGGTATAATGTATGTATGTGTGCTGATCATGATTATAATTTTTAAAGACAGTTTTGTCATTAAACATAAGATTATCATGTACTTAACTAAAGTAATTCCACGCTCTAAAACTAAAAGGTACATCCAATGTACATTAAAATTGCAATTAACAATTTCATTGGTGCCGGCGGGGATCGAACCCGGGTTGCTCGCGTTCTGTTATATTTACAGCGAGCGTTAACCACTGAGCTACCACGGCTGATTTACCACGTGCTCGGCGGTGAAGGAAAACATCGTGAGGAAACCTGCATATCTGAGGAATAAGAAAAAAAATATTTCGAAGACATGTGAAGTTCGTCAACACGCATTTGGGCAGCGTGGCGGACACTTCCTTGCCCTAAACCCTCTCAGAAATGAGGGGAGGCCTGAGCCCAGCAGTGGGACGTATATAGGCTGTAACTTTACTTTACTTTTACTTTTAATGTACATTTTAATGTCTTTGCTTTTATGGGTTTTTCTTTTTACTTAATACTTTGTTGTTTATACACTAACCTAAAATTTAAATGTTACGGAATTTAAAATTGATTTCTAATGATTAATATATTTTTTCTTATTTTAAAAGCATTTATTTTAAACATCAGCAAGACTAATGTCTCATTTCCCACTGCAATACACTTTATAGTAGCTATTAAAAATAAATATCGGATTTTTAAATTTAGTTTTTATACTATCAGTATACACATTGTAAAAATTAGATAGTTATGCACTCAAAAAGTATAAATAAAAAAGTTAAGAGAATCCACTACCATATATATTGTTCCATAGATGTCGTACCGGCGACAGAGGAAAAATGAAATAGGTGATCAATGACACTACATACAAGTAGTTAATATGCTATAGGTTTAATTTTTTATTAGGAATACCATTCGACTGCGTTTTTTTCTATAGGTAGTTGTTACGCGATTACTTCGTCAAATTATGAACAGATTTTGATGATTCTTATGTTGTTTGGTAGGTCATAATACTGAAATATGGAAGAAATGGTCCGATGTAACTTTACTTATAATTAAAAACATAAATGTCTGCCAAAGTTTCTTAGCATTTTGTATGTAAGATTCTAAAGCATTTAAAAGTTGATTTTTATAAAGTTTAAATTAAGATAACACAAATTTTGGTTTATATATTTTTGTACTTATAATTAGAACAAAAATGCCTGCAAAATCGTCGTGCAATTTTATACTCTAAAATTGCAAGTGCATTGTTGCTATCTGGATAATAATATAAGTGATGTGGCTGCTGCTATTGGCACTACGTGCAAGTAGTTGATAAAAATTTAATAAATGTTGCTAACATTTACTAAATGTTTATCAACTACTTGCATTTGTTTTTATGATTGTAATGTTAATTTTTTTTCACTAATACTGTAATAAATGAAAGTGATCCTGTGATTTTAAATATTTAGTTTTTTTTTTAATCTAAACCCTCATTTCACTAGGTGACAAAGACATATTATGTTAAAAACTTTTTAAAAGTCCTAGAGACTCGCATATGTTAATAAATTACTTTTGAAATAATATGATCAATTTTTCAATGTTCTTTACTTTTTATACTAAGCAAAAATATAAGATTAAGTAAAACTTTGTAAATCATGCTAGAATATTTTATTATTTTAAACTTAGCGGTTTATCAATCAGTAATTTTTTAATTCTCCAAAAAGCATCCCACCTGATAGGCATACCTAATCTTTATGGGCACCCTACATGGGACTCCACTGTGGACGACCTAAAATTTTGACGGCCAATGATGAAACTTACGGCAATCGACGGAGAAAAATATTATAAAACGAAAATATTCTATGAAAAATCGTCGATCACAGTATACATTCAATCCTCATAAAAATCCGCGCCCACCCACAGCATTTTAAACCATTAAAACTTATATTTAAAGACTACTTTTCTACGGAGAAGGATGGTATTATAAAGTCTATAAAAATTCTCTATCCTGTGGTCTAAGCGAAAGTCAGGTTATACTTCATTACAAACAGATTTTACTGTATTTTGGAAACAAAAAAATACATACTAAGCGGATATCGGCAGTGTGGAAATGACAATTATTTCTATGTATATTACTAGAATTTTCTTACGTAAAAAGATAAATTATACTCACATAAAACTTTCATCACAATTTTATAATAAATACTAAAACACTGATAAAACACTAGAAAAATCCAAAAATCAACACTTATAACATTAACACAAAAATGGCATACAAAATGCACTTAGATTATAAATAAATATCCATAATCTAACTGAATTTTATTCCACTAGAGGATAGAAAATTTCATATTGGTTCTATAATGCCAAACTTCTTCATAGAAAAATAGTCTCTAAACATAAGCATTGATGGGTTAAAGTGCTGTGGGTGGGTGCGGCCATATTTGACCTCTTGAATTTGGACGGAATACCGTAGCGGTCGAAATTGGACGCTTGCCGTTTGAGAGGTTATAAATAAAATATTAGACTAGTTCTATCTATATCAAAATGGCTATTCTAGTCTTTGATTCTTTGAATTCCTTGAATTAGTTGGTAGATATAGTCAGTATTGCCTATCTTAAGACTTAAAATACAATATAAAATTATAATAAGGTGTGTCATGTCATGTCCCCATTTTTGTTATCTAAAGTAAGGTTACCTTTTAAGTTGCGAACTTATGGTCACCCTAATCAAATATTACAAAGTCGTACAGATTGTATTTAACGAGACATTTTATCATTCATTTATTTTATTTAAAGTAAGGTTAACTTTTAAGTTGCGAACTTATGGTCACCCTAATCAAATATTACAAAGTCGTACAGATTCTATTTAACGAGACATTTTATAATTCATTTATTTTTATTTAAAGTAAGGTTAACTTTTAAGTTGCGAACTTATGGTCACCCTAATCAAATATTACAAAGTCGTACAGATTCTATTTAACGAGACATTTTATAATTCATTTATTTTTATTCAAAGTAAGGTTAACTTTTAAGTTGCGAACTTATGGTCACCCTAATCAAATATTACAAAGTCGTACAGATTCTATTTAAGGAGACATTTTATAATTCATTTATTTTTATTTAAAGCAGGGTTAACGTTTAAGTTGTGAACTCATGGTCACTCTAACCAAACATTACAATGTCGCCTATATATCCCATTCAACGACATCGCTAAATGACGTTCAGTCAAGACGTCGAACGTTACATTCAACGACTTGACGAGTTGAACGTAACGTTAGTTGTCATTCAATTAAATGTCGTCATTCATGATGTCTGAAACACAGGTACTCAACCTAGTTCAGGCAGGTAGCTAATATTATAAACTTGACTTTTTTATTTTTCTTTTGTATATTCTACATTATTAAGCTACACATAGTTTTAATTTTATCATAGTACGTTATTTTTGTTAGACCTATTGTTACTTTATTTAATTGTAATCATATTTATTCCTGTATGTAAACATGTGTAATTGGAAATGAAATAAATATTTATTATTATTTATTATTACTATTATTATTCAATGGACGCACTAGTCATTCAATCAAATAGCAGATTCAACCAGATGACTGCGAAATATCCACCGCAATAACCACTTATTGACAGGTAGACTGTTAGTTCGGTTGTTACTACAGTTTTACAAAATAAAATCTCTTTCTGAGAAGAACCAGTAAGAAACCCAACAGGATCTTTTCTATTTAAATTCAAATAAGTTAGTTTAATGTTAGCTAGAACTTGACTTTGATTCTAATACACTGCAGAAAAAACTATAAAACTAACCAACTAACGTGGCACAATTACCGAAAATGAGTCATGGCCTTGGACACTAAAAGATACAATAAATAACACAGAGTAATGCCTATTACCGATCTTTATTTTCCCAAATGAAATGAACTCTCATGGAAAGGGCTACAAATAACGAATAAGGTGAGGACCTTGACGTTTATTAACATCATTAATAACATTTATGCGTCTATTCGTTTGTTTTCTTTCTGTTTTTCTGTTTCAGATTTAGAAATAGTTTGTTTCTAAAATAGGATATAGTTTCGAACTTATTTTTAATCAGGCTGTAAAGGCCCAACGAAAAAATAAATAAAAATAAAACATTCTTCCCTGAAGCTTAAACCAAGTAAGAAAGAAAGGTAAGTGCTGCGTACGTAACTTATGTTGTTTTTATTTGAATATTTTGTAGGTAGGTATAATCTTAAGATAAATTATTTAATTTTAATAGTTATAACATGTACAATTTTTGAGAAGGATTCATATTTGTTTTATTTTATTGTAACTCCTATTAAAGGATACTAATTTATTATATGCGTATATTCGTTTGTTTTCTCTCTGTTTTCCTGTATCAGCTTTAGAAGTGGTTTGTTTTTAAAATAAGATATCGACTGTAAAGACCCAACGAAAGAAAAAATAAGAAAGAAACACTCTTACCTGAAGCATACACCAAGAACAAAAGAAAGGTCGAGTGCTGCGTACGTTACTTATTTTATTTTAGTTTGAATATTTTGTAGGCAGGTATAATCTTAAGATAAATCATTTAATTTTAATTTTATAATATGTCCAGTTTTTGATAAAAATTTATTTTTGTTTTATTTTATTGCAACTCCTGTTAAAGGTTACAAAGTGATAAGTATCATTTGTAATTATTATAAGACTTTATTGTACATTTAGTTAGCGAACAAATACTTGAATTTACCATGGTAATCACAATTAGGGTAAATCATTTAATTGGCAGGAAAAGTCTTGTAGTTTGGGGTAATAGAGAGTTCTCCCGTCGGTCACGTCTGGAGAGGCTCGGTTATTAATCAATCTGAATGCGTTAATATAGCAGCGTAACGCTGCCATATGTCCTTGTTGTTGAAGAATAAATCAGGTCATAAAGTCTATATTTCTGGACTATTCTGTGTGTTCCCAACTTGGAACAACAATTTGATCTATACAGATAATATTTTCATAGTGTGTGTGTTGATAATATTTTCAGTGTGTGTGTGTGTGTGTTTACGTTACAAGCAATAAAAAGCAAAATTTAAATTTTTGAAAAACCAACGACACGAAAAAGTTGTAATCAAAACTGGATTAAATTTTTTTTTCAAATCTCCGGACTAAAAGGAAATTAGTTGCGAGGTCTGTAAACAATTAATTACGACTTTCCCTAGTCCCTTCTACCTTTGTGTACTTATCTGTTTATCATAGCGATAGACACAGCAATAACATCAAATATAGATACTACACATATTCACTTACCTATTAGATAATATGATTACAAACCCATGTTAATCCCTCGGAGTTACCATTACCTGCTCCGAAGTAACCTGCCCTAAAATTACGTTGGGTACGTAAATATGTTGTCTTTAATTGATATAAATCGCTGTATCTCTTAGCTTTTCTATATTGAAATTAAAAACACGCTAATGGCAGCCCCGACGGATTTAGTAAATTTGAAAACATATTTTCAAAAGACTAAACTTTTATAATATTGCAGGATTAAAGTTTAACGATTAGAAACATAATTTATTGCTTCTTAATTAATGATAGTCTAATTTAAATATTGTGTACGCGCATCCCTTTTGCTTTTTAGTAGATTTTGACACATTTATGTATAAAGTATAGTAAAGTAAGTTACAGCCTATATATGTCCCACAGCTGGGCACAGGCCTTCCCCCATTTCTAAGAAGGTTTAAGAGCAAGGAAGAGTCCGCCACGCTGCCCCAATGCGTGTTGGCGAACTTCAGATGTCTTCGAAATATTTTTTTCTTATTCCTCAGACATGCAGGTTTCCTCACGATGTTTTCTTTCACCGCCAAGCACGTGGTAAATCAGCAATTAAAATTACAATTAACAATTTCGTTGGTGCCAGCGGAGATTGAACACGTGTTACTTGCGTTCTGTTATATTTACAGCGAGCGTTAACCATCTGAGCTACCACGGCTTTAATTATGTATCATCATCATCATCATCATCATCATTACAGCCCTTCACAAGTCCACTGCTGAACATAGGTGTTTTAGAGAATATGGACATTGTCCCTTAGATTAGCCAAATATTCTAAATTACGTATGTATTTCTCTTTAAATTTTTTTGTAGTAAAATTCGCCAATAAAACTGACGAGTTTAGGTTAACTAATGATAAGAGTATGTATGTAAGTATAAAAGTTTACTTTTCCACCTAGAATACGTGAAATTTTATTATAGTGTGTTGAATTACCTAAAACAAACGACAAACAGGTCTTAGAACCTTATTAGTACGTTAAAAGTGAAAAAGTATAAATTTTTTGTTATAAGTAAAATCTATCTTAAATAATAGATAGAATAAATACACAACAGAATTTTTTGTGTTTGCTAATCGAAAATTAGAATTTTTGGGTCGAGGGATTTAAGGAAGCTTTTCTATTTGATGTAGCTTCATCTGCTTTCAAGAGTTATTTTATTTAACAGCATTTATGTACAAGTAGGTATCTTATGTATTCAGCAAGTTGCTTAATTACTAAATGGCTTATTGGGGTCAGACACAGATCCTGGATTTTTACCAGCCATAGTGGATAGACAATATATGTAGATGGTACATATATTTGTGTAAAAAATGTAGTAATTACTTGTACCAGAAACAAATATAAAGTTTAAATAATAATATATTATAGTATATAAGTTTTCATAATAACTGTTGTATATTTAGGACACCTTTACAATATTGCATTGCAGGCTGAAAGCTAGTGGATTTGTCCGTAGGTACAGACAAAAAAGTGCATGGTTATTGAAGACAACAGTTACATCATATCTCTTAACCATTGAAAAAACCCTACTGATTCCTAACAATTTTATAAATGGACATGTTACCTTCTAGTTATTTTGAAAACATCTTTTGAAATGATTATAATTGAAAATCCATCTTTATAAAACAAAAAAATGTTTGCTACTTATGTCTGTTTTAGATTTTAAAACGATACAACCAATTTTGATGAAAATGTTTGTGTGTATTTGAATGGATCCCTGAATGGTTTATATTTACATTAAAACCCGGTAGATGACGCTATTGTCGAGTGTGACAGGCGTGAGTGTTTATGTATGTATACATGATTGTAAGCTGTTTTTTAAGAAATAGTCTCACCAAGTTTCTTACTAGTTCCTCCAAAGACAGAGGTTTTTTTTCCGAACCAGTACATAACATAAACACTTACGCCTTTCACCCATAGAGGTAGGCAGAGACTACAGAATTCCATTTGGCACGATCCTGACACACCTCTCTCGCCTCCTTCACATCCATACACCTACGCATACATGCTCGTCGGTTAAGAGTGCTCCTAATTTGGCCCATTTTCAATAAATCGCCAATATGGTCGATAAATTTTCACCTAGGACGTCGTTTTCCGACTCTGCCATTCACTTATGCAACATAAATTTTCTTTGTCACTTTTTGCTCATTCATTCTTTCCACATGACCAAACCACCGAAGCATTCCTTTCTTAATCCTGGTCACAACATCATCTTGCAAATCACACTCTTTTCTTATCACACAATTTCTCACCCTGTCATGCCACACTTTCAATAAATATTAATTCCATATCAATTAAAATTTTCTGTTTCTGTACTACTCTATTAATAGAATACTTATGAAATCACGATTTACAATATTGAATAGGGTTAAATTATATTTTGCTTTTGTAATACAACTAGTTTAAAAATACTTCTTGCCTTATGTTCATAATATTATAAATAAAAATTGACTTATCCCTTATTCATCTCGGCTTTAATCATATTAGTTTAATGGTATTTAGAATGTACGCTCACAATCAATCAATATATGTCATACGGCATTAGTATCTACTTATCTAAATGCACTATATTTTGCCGTAACTAGTGAAATGATTTTCCATCAATCTTAAAGTGCCTATTAATGTTGAATATATTTAGAAACATGTTTCATATGTACTATAATTATCAACAGTGCACTATTTTAACTTATAATACTGGTGAAAACTACCAGAAAATCGCTTTATGTTTGTTTTTAGGTTATTGTTAGATTTATATTTTTATTGTTAATTTCTCAATACTCCCTTTAGGTACAATAACACTAATAATAAGATTGTAATCTATAGATTATAAGTAATAAATCAACATGAACTTCATAAAAAATTCTTAAAATTGGTGGCCCATTCTTCATACAAAAATAAACTGTCTCCTTTATGTCGCAGAAGTGACAAAGCAAATTTATGTTGCAGAAGTGAATGAAGGAGTCAGAAAGGGACATCCTAGGCAAAAGTTTATCGACCAAATTTGCGAAGTATTGAAAATGGGCCTAATTAAGAGTACTCTTAACCGACGAGCATGTATGCGTAGTTACATGGATATGGGAGAGGCGAGAGAGGTATATCAAGATCGTGCTTATGGAAGTCTGTAGTCTCTGTATACCCCTTTGGGTGACAGGCGTGAGTATTTATTATATTAAATAAGTAAAAGTATCCATGATACTAAAAATCAAATATTAATTTTACCTACAAAAGGACCACCTAACCCAAATTGTGCTACATTATACATTTTAAAGTAAGTCAAAAAAATCGTCTGTGACAATCGGACATTCACTGAGTGATTCCAAGTGTAAGGTTTGATAAGGCTAATTATAGTAAGAAATAACAAAAATTCTTAAGATAACAATAATAAAAAAGATAGTATTCTTCATAAAAGTTATTTGTTAATGTGCACTAAATTGTTTAAGGCCCTCTCGTAGTACGGTGTGTTATGAAAACATTTCCGCGCTTTAAATAGAATTAGTACAAAACAAGATGGGAGGATAACAGCTGTTATGTTACTTTACTTCTATAGTACAATGTCAATATACTATAATTGTATAACTACTTACACATATAACTACATAAATATATATCTGTATATATATATATATATATATATATATATATATATATATATATATATATACTCTACCACGTATAAATATACAGATATATATCTGTATTTTTATACGTGGTAGAGCCATGCTGCAGTTATATAAGTAGTATAGTTGTAGCACGAATGGGTTGGCTTGACCGGGGAAGGACCACGCTCTCACAGAATACCAGCGAAAAAAAGTAGTTTAATGCTGCTTTGTTTCGTATGGTGAGTGTACAGAACCGGAGACCCTCTTTACTGGAATCGTCGCGTTCCATCCTAGTCCTCACGGGTGACAACGCATCTGCATTTTGATTTTTAATCGAGGATAGATGTAGATGTCTAGGGCCTGCAGCAACCACTTACTATAAGGTGGACTGTGTGCTCATTTGAGACCCTATCCTATATTTTTTTACATACATACAATAAATACATAATAGGAACGTATAAATATTATCTATGTTAGAACTTATGTGTGAAATATATAAGAAAATAAGAGCTGTGTTAGTTCAAGTATTGCGACAGACATTGAAACTGTTTTATAAAAAAAGTCATAAGAGCTATCTATCTAAATGTTCAAATTTAAATTTAAATTTCTATCAAAAATTTGAAACCCAAGCTGGGTAAAAAGGTTGATTATAATATTAAAAAATACATAACTGTTAAATAAATGGAGTATAAAAAATAAGGTTAGTTTTTTTTAAATTTATTATTATATTTACAGTACAATAAAATATAAACCTCTAGGGGTTTATCTACGTACACCTTGATATGTGTATATCACAAATAAACAAATATTATACAACTCTAAAAATTTTAATTCTATTCTATTCCATTCAAGGATCTACACCGATTGGCGCTGGAAGATTGAAAAGTGCGATTTTTTTTATTTTCAAAGCAAAAACATCAAAAAATGACCTTGTAATGTATTTTTTCAACATAACCTAATAATCTTCACAAAACCCTTTTATAAAATATAAATACACTTACGGTTTACAGAGGTTCGAAAAGTCAAAAATGCTACAAAGTCGCCTTAAGGCGCTACCCTAACCAAAACCTGGCAAAAGTAGATATGAGAAATAAGCTACATCTAAAAGCACATTATTAATGTTCGATATCTTATCATCACATTCCACGTTCTAATTTGTTTTTATGTGTTATGAATACATTTAAAATCTACTTTTAAAAAATGACTAAAATTATTGATTACATGCATCTGTTGCTAAAGGAAATGCTCTAATCATTTGAGAATTACACTAATGGATAGATAATTTAAAAATCTATATTCTACACGTTTTGTTTAATTTCTTAAGTTCGCTTATCTCTTTTAATTGAAATAATTCCAAATATTCGGGCGTATTTTTCCGTGATATATTGTAGCGAGAGCGCGTGGATTGTATGGGACCGAACGCTCAAGGTCTCTCGCTAGGGGAACCGTCTTAAGATCTACAAGGATAAAACTTTCCTATTATTTAGTTTATTTTGAAGCTAAGCTAAGCACGTATGGTAATTCATAATGCTGTGTTAGTCCCTACTTTAATGTATGGTAGTGAAAGCTGGGTGTGGCAGAAGAAGCACGAAAGTAGAATAAATGCTGTAGAAATGCGGTCTTTAAGGAGTATGCTAGGGTTGAATGACAGGGTGAGAAATTGTGTGATAAGAGATAAATTTGGTATGAAAGATGATGTTGTGACCAGGATTAAGAAAGGAATGCTTCGGTGGTTTGGTCACGTAGAAAGAATGAATGAGGAAAGAGTGACAAAGCAAATTTATATGGCAGATGTGAACGGCAGAGTCGGGAAGGGACGCCCTAGCAAAAAGTTTATCGACCAAATTGGCGATATTTTGAAAATGGGCCACGTTAAAAGTACCCTTAACCGACGAGCATGTTTGCGTAGATATATGGATGTAAAGGAAGCGAAAGAGGTATGTCAGGATCGTGTCAAATGGAAGTCCGTAGTCTCTGCTTACCCCTCTGGGTGACAGGCGTCAGTGTTTATGTATTATGTATGTATTTGAAGCTAAGACAACATGCGTAATGCAATCTACAAGAAAGCAAAAATGATGTTCAAATTTCCAAGCGAATAAACACTTGTTTTCAGCGCGAGCATTAGTCTCTGTTCTGTATCAATATATTTGAGATTGAAGGAGTTATTTGGTTGATTATAACTTACATTAAATTTGTATCATAAATCAGTATTTCAAAACAATAACGTGCTTTGAAATAATTTTTAATATAACAATAGTTCATGCTTATTTTATGAGACAAGGAAACAGAGTTGAGAAAGTATTAAATTTTAACAATATCATCCAGTAAATAATTGTGTTAATTAAACAACGCTAGTTCTTATAGGAACTTATATTGTGCTGGAGGGCAAGGTAATATAGAAAATTTACGAAATTTCTATATCTATGCTAGCATAAAACAAACTGTTAATATTCCTACTCGTAAAGTTATTAAGCATCAGCACAATTACTTGTCCACTCTTTAATGCTATTACATTCACAGCATTTTGTCTCTAACAAGAAGAAGGACTTGAACATACGTCATCAATTTGGTGTTAGATATGGATGGCAACAGAGGGGAATGAAATAAGAGACGGGCAGCGGCATCTTTCCGATAACAACTCAAAATAATAAAAAAAACCTGAGGTTGCCAACCCGCTTGTCAAGCTTGCCAACTACGGCTTAAGCCCACATGAGGTAATCAATGAGGTAATAAATGAGGGAGGCTTGTGTTCAGCAGTGGACTTTTATTGACCGTAATGGATAAATGGGTGAATGCAACAATAACACTTAGTAAATGGTTATTGTAGCTGAACTGTAAAAAATACGGGTGCGATTTCACTCCCAAGAACTAAAATGAAATAACTCACAGTTTTTTATATGAGCCGCGATAGCTCATGGGCTAAGTCTAAGAAACTCACTCGCTCAATCAGCCCACTCGCTTGTCAAACGTGGCGGCTGTGGCAAAGTTCCCGATATGAGGCAATCTACGGGTAGGCCTATGTACAGCAGTGTACTTAGTTGGGCTGTGTTGATAGTGTCATTAGTTCCTTAAATGTAGTTTATAATTAACTTTTCTGTAGCATCCAAGTGCATTGTGAGACCTCATAGTTCATGATTGTAAATACGGTTGTCAGAATCTAAACTCCATAATATCAGAATTTGAGTTTAAAGCGTACTTTGTTTCGTACACTATTAATTACTGTGCGTGTAATTGTGTTAAGACCTAGGAAGTGATACTTCTTCACAACATATTCTTATTTTTACTACCCATGCAGCGCCGGCGGTGAAATTTTACAAGAAAACGGAACTTTTTTTATAAACCGTACTAAATTTCTCCACTACGTCGGTAAAGAACTTTTACGTAAGTAAATATCAGAAGTATCTTTACAAGAAACGATTTAAAATTTTTGGTTTCCTTGTATTTTGTAAATGTATCGATATGAATCGTAACGGCAGTCTTTTAAAATTACTGTCGTATTTTAAGAACCAAAATATCAACATAATGATTAAACACAAAGCAGTTGCGAAGAGGTTCTTAACAATATCGATTTCTATTGAATAAAATTGTTTAAATAGATTTTACCGCGTTTAATTAACTTTTTTCGGGTGCTTTATTGCACTCATGGTCATGGGGGCCATCCCAATTTCATATTTAGCCCGGCTACCTTCAGTTTTTCAATATCTACATCCGATCCGATCTACACAGAACAAGTTACGGTATCTTGAAGCCTTGCAGTAGTATGCTTGGGTTTGGCTTTAATTTTGTTAATTATAGCATAAAAAACTTACGAAACGGACCAGAGACCGCTATTCTCTGCGCAAATAAAGGAAATGTTAAGGTAACAATGGCCATGTCAGAGTATAATTTTAAAATACAACATCTTTTATCAGACAAAAGTACCTACGAGACGGTCAAAACAGACCTTACAACTAATACGCTTAATACAACTAGTGATTTAATAAAGAAATGTTCCTAAAAATTTATTCTTGACATGAATTCGATTACTCCATCATGTGCCAAACCACCGAGAATATTTGGGATACCGAAGATATATAAAAGAAACGCTCCACTACGTCCCATAGTGAGCGAGATCGATTCAACGACTTATAAGTTGGCTCAACGCTTGGCAAAAATACTGTCACATACCACACACAAGGGATTCATACCATTTTGAAAAGAAGTCTTCAAGATACCGTAAACTCGCTCTGCGTAGATCGGACCAAAATTAATATTAAGATTGAAGGTAACCAGGCTAACTACGACATTGGGACGTCAAACATCTCATGACCATGGGTCTTGTAAAGCATCCGAAACGTCGGAAATTCATTTGTCAGTTAGTTAGTAGTATATTTTTATTCAATGTGTAGTGTTCACGTAAATATAAGAAATCAATATCGATTTCCAAGTAGGTGTTACACAATCGTACTGATGATAAATTATAGTGTCCAACATTGAGCCATTGGTCTGATGATCGAATTCAATAAGTTCATTAAAAAAAGCAATGTAGGATTGAAAAATTATTTTTATCTTTGCTCTTGCTTGTCAAGAATGTGTCGCTAAGACAAATAAAAGCCATTCTAATAATAAAAGTCTTCATAAATTGATTTAAAAATCAAATAGATACTTGCCTAGAGATAGTCGAATTTAGAACTGCACGTGCCGTCTATTATTTTTTTTAGCTTTTATTACTTTCATAATCAGGTCATATATAGTAAAAATCTACTAAAAACAATACAAAGAGCAATTTTAAGTGTTGATTTACCACGTGTTCGGCAGTGAAAAAAAAACATCGTGAAGAAACCTGCGTGTCTAAGGAATAAGAAAAAAAATATTTCGAAGACATGTGAAGTTCGCCAACACGCATTGGGGTAGCTTGGCGGACTCTTCCTTGGCCTAAAACCCTCTCAGAAATGAGGGAAGACTTGTGCCCAGCAGTGGGACGTATATAGGATATAACTTTACTTTACTTTATACATAAATGTGTCAAAATTTATCAAAAAACACAAGGGATGCGCGTGCATTTTTAAATTAGACTATCATTAATTAAGAAGCAATAAATTATGTTTCTAATCGTTAAATTTTAATCTTGCAATATTATTAAAGTTTAGTCTTTTAAAAATATGTTTTCAAATTTACTAAATCTGTCGGGGCTGCCATTAGCATGTTTTCAATTTCAATATAGAAAAACTAAGAGATGCAGCAATTTATATCAATTAAAGACTACATATTTACGTACCCAACGTAATTTTCGGGCTGGTCATTTCGGAGCAGGTAATGGAAGCTCCGAGGGATTAACATGATGTGTTTGTAATTATATTATCTAATAGGTAAGTAAATATATGTAGCATCTATATTTCGTGTTATTGCTGTATCTATCACTATGACACACTAATAGGTACACAAAGTTAGCCCTTCTTACCTTTGTGTACCTAATTGTTTGTTACCTATGTGTATAAGGAAATTCATAAATAGTTGTTCACAAAAAATATTTATATAGTTATATAACATTTTTTATTTATATTATAAAGTTCAAAAAAATATTTAATCCATTTTGGATGACAACTTTTCGTGTAGTGGGTTTTTCACAAATTAAATTTTGCTTTTTTTGTTTATTATAAATAATATTCTTTCTATTTTATATTCAAATTTTGTTATTATTACAGTCGCACTGTGAAAATATTATTCGTATAGATAAAATTATATTGCTCCAGGTTAGGAACACACAAAATACTCCAGAAATAAAGACTTTATGAGTTGATTTATTCTTCAATAACCCGGACCTATGCCAGCGCTACGCTGCAATATTAACGCATTCAGATTGATTAATAACCGAGCCTCTCCAGACTTGACCGACGGGAGAACTCTCTACTACCCCAAACTATAAGACTTTTCCTGCCAATTAAATGATTTACACTAATTGTGATTACTATGGTAAATTCAAGTATTTGTTCGCTCACTAAATGTAGTATAAGGCTTATAATATATATAAATGATACTTATCACTTTGTAACCTTTAACAGGAGTTGCAATAAAATAAAACAAAAATGAATTTTTATCAAAAACTGGACATACTATAAAATTAAAATTAAATTATTTATCTTAAGATTATACCTGCCTACAAAATATTCAAACTAAAATAAAATAAGTAACGTACGCAGCACTCGACCTTTCTTTTGTTCTTGGTGTACGCTTCAGGTAAGAGTGTTTCTTTCCTATTTTTTCTTTTGTTGGGCCTTTACAGTCTGAAAAAAAAGGTCGAAACAATAACTTATTTTAAAAACAAACCACTTCTAAAGCTGATACAGGAAAACAGAGAGAAAACAAACGAATATGTTATTATGTACAAATAAATATTAATAATGATGTTAATAAAGGTCAAGGTCTTATATTATTCGTTATTTGTAGCCCTTTCCGTGAGAGTTCATTTCATTTGGGAAAATAATGATCAGTAATAGGCAAATATATCGCCTTTAAGTGGCAAATGCCACTATGCCACGTTAGTTACTTAGTTTTATAGTATTTTCTGCAGTGTATTAGAATCCATGTGCAGTTCTAGCTAACATTAAACTTACTGATTTTAATTTGTATAAAAAAAGATCCCGCTGGACTTCTCCCAGGTTCTTCCCAGGATTTATTTTGTCAAACTGAGGTATCAAACGAACTAAGAGTCCACCTATCAATAAGTGATTAGGTACTGCAGTGGATACACTCACAGCCAACTTCAAACAAATAAGGCTAAAGATGCGCTGTCACCCCCGACGGCCAGTGTTATTAAAATTCTCATATCCTTTCGAATTTCGAATCATACTGGCTGGTTTTAACTTTCAAACTTGAATATAGCATAGATACCTTACAGTTGGAAAACAAATGTACTTGTGTAGAGCAACGGTGGGAGTACTTTTTTTGTAGAAGAGAGGAAGTGAGCATACGGCTCCCCTGATGGAAAGTGACTACTGTCGCCCATGAACAACTGCAGCAATAGGGGAATTACAGGTGCATTGCAAGCCTTTTAGGAATGAGTAAGCTCACTTCTTGAAAGTTTCTAAGTTGCGTATCGGTCCGGAAAAATCGCTGGTGGTAAAAAGTCCCACAGAGTGTTCGTACGAGGAAGAAAACTTCTAGTAAAATGTCAAAATTACCTAATGTCCCTTCGGCCTAGTGGTCCTATGCGCAATTACTGATCGTGTGGTCTCGGGAATTTGTCCAGGTTTGGGGGAATAGAGAAAAAACATACAAATTTTAATTTTAAATATATTTCTAATAGTTTACTATTATTAATTAAAAAAAGAAACATTTTGATTTTTATACAATCTTACAATTGAAAATGGGTTTTCTAAAATGTCAATTCAAGTGCCACTGACGTCATTACTTACCTTTAGTAACGTCACCATATGGTCAAATGATAAGACACTCATGTTTACGTTGTAAAAATTTCAAAAAGATTGTCACCGTGTAGTACAGGATATATATGTTTCGTTGTGACACATGGTGATCCGAATATAGAAAATACAGATGTATAGCATGATTGCGATTGGCTCACATCCTTAACGGATATACCTTCTGTGTACTAAATATCGGGAATTTGTCAATAAAACAAAAAATACAAATTATTCATCTAAATTTATTTTATCGCCTTCAAAGTAGGCCCCATCGCTTGCAATACAACATCTCCAACGCTTCACCCAGTCTTCCATACATTTTTCATAGGCTATTTGTGGTATGGCCTTTAGCTCATTCAGCGAATTTTTTGTTATGGCTTCTATCGACTCAAAACGTTTTCCTCGAAGTGGTAATTTTAACTTGGGAAATAAAAAAAGCCAGACGGAGCTATATCAGGTGAATACGGTGCTTAGTCTAGAACTTTTGTTGAATTTTTCGCTAAAAATTCTTTCACTATAATGGCTGTGTGTGATGGTGCATTATCATGGTGCAGCATCCATGAGTTGTGTTGCCACAAATCTGGACGTTTTCGGCGGATACTTTCACGCAAACGCTTCATGACGCCTAAATAATATTTTATTCACTGTTTCTCCCTTTGGAAGGAATTCGGAGTGAACCACATCACGGTAGTCAAAAAAAAAACTGTCAGCATCACCTTGATTTTGGAGCGACTTTGCCGCGGTTTTTGGGTTTCGGCTCGTTTTCGAGACGCTATTCTGAAGACTGTTGGCTTGTTTGCATGTCGTACTCATAAACCCATGTCTCGTCGCCAGTTATTATACGTTTCATATAGGTCGGATCCGTAGAAGCTCGGGAAACCATGTCTTCAGCGACATGCTTTCGCTGCGCTTTTTGAACAAAATTGAGCTCTTTTGGAACTAGTCGAGCGGCGACGCGTTTCATGCCTAAAATGTCAATGAGAATGTTGTGGACGGACTTAAAAGATATGTTCACCTCACTAGCCAACTCTCTCAGACTCATACGTCGATTTTCGAGCACTAGCTTCTTGATTTTGTCGATGTTTTTTTTGGTCGTAGCGGTTGAAGGTCCACCAGAACGAGGCAAGTCTACTACTACTTCTCGGCCTTCTTTAAAAGCCTTATACCATTCATAAGCCCTTGTTTTCGATATACACGATTCGCCGTAGGTATTTCGCAACATTTTTAGTGATTCACCACATGAAATATCATTCGAAACACAAAATTTAAGGCACACTCTTTGTTCAACAATATTTTCCATTGTAAAAATCGCCGAGAACTCAAAAGTATGACCAACAAAAAGTGTAGTTTAAAACAAATTAAACGACAGATCCCGCTCAAACTTTGCGCGCTAAATCAGTACAGTGCTACCAACATGCAGTAAAAAAATTAGAACGACCTCTTTTACGCGGGTCTTTTTATTGACATATTCCCGATACTTTTTACACAGAGTAGTAATGATACACAACCAATCACAAGTCGCCCTATTTTCATTGAAATTTTTGACAATTTTTTATTAATAATTATAAAAATAAAATAAAAATTGGTAAAAGAAAATTAAGTAATCCAATTTCTCCAGTACTTAAGTTAGTAAGGTTAATTATTGAATTTTTAATCAAGAAATTCGCGGTAGTAGCCGATAGTTGGGAGTTGGTAGTGTTTTAACCCCGTGCTTCGAGAAGCACGTAAAGCCTTTTGTCAAGGAGTGGCTACTATAGCTTAACCTTTTGAGCTAATCTGTGGGAGGGCCTATGATTAGCGGTGGAATATACTTGTTGGCACCAATGAAATAGTTGTTTCCAATACTAAGTGCTCATTTACCACGTGCTCAGCGGTAAAAAAAGATACATACATAAACACTCACGCCTGTCACCCAGAGGGGTAGGCAGAGACTACAGACTTCCACTTGGCACGATCCTGACACACCTCTCTTGCCTCCTTCACATCCATACACCTACGCATACATGCTCGTCGGTTTAGGGGACTCCTAATTTGGCCCGTTTTCAACAAATCGCCAATTTGGTCGATAAATTTTCGATGATGTTGTGACCAGGATTAAGAAAGGAATGCTTCGGTGGTTTGGTCATGTGGAAAGAATGAATGAGGAAAGAGTGACAAAGCAAATTTATATGGCAGATGTGAACGGCCGAGTCGGGAAGGGACGCCCTAGGAAAAAGTTTATCGACCAAATTGGCGATATTTTGAAAATGGGCCACGTTAGAAGTACCCTTAACCGACGAGCATGTATGCGTAGATATATGGATGTGAAGGAGGCGAAAGAGGTGTGTCAGGATCGTGCCAAATGGAAGTCCGTAGTCTCTGCCTACCCCTCTGGGTGACAGGCGTGAGTGTTTATGTTTATGTTTTAAATTTTCGCCTAGGACGTCCCTTTCCGACTCTGCCATTCACTTCTGCACCATAAATTTTCTTTGTCACTCTTTCCTCATTCATTCTTTCCACATGACCAAACCACCGAAGCATTCCTTTCTTAATCCTGGTCACCACATCATCTTCCAAACCACACTCTTCTCTTATTACACAATTTCTTACCCTGTCATTCAGATTCAGCCCTAACATACTCCTTAACGATCGCATTTCTACTGCGTTTATTCTACTCTCGTGCTTCTTCTGCCACACCCAACTTTCACTACCATACGTTAAAGTAGGGACCAACACAGCATTGTGAATTGCCATACGTGCCTTTTTCGACACATTTTGACTCTTCACAATAGAGTGCAAGGCCCCATTTACTCTATTACCCGCATTCACTCGTCGTTCTATATCCTTATCATATCTCCCATCCCTGCTAAATACGCAGCCCAAATATACAAACTCATCTACTTGCTCGATCAACTCCCCTTCTATTCTTATTTCACAAATCGTTTTACTTTCTTCTCTTTCAAAAACCATAACCTTCGTCTTACTTGCGTTCACTTTCATACCCCTTTCTTTTAATGATCCGTTCATTAATGTAACCATCATTTGCAACTCGGCCGCCGACGACGCAAGAATAACTTGATCATCTGCGTACAAAAGGCATTTGACGGTTAACTCACCCATTCTTAATCCGCATTCTTCAACTTTCAAATTTTGCAAACAACTGTCCATAAATAGGTTAAAAAGCCACGGGGAAGCCACACAGCCCTGTCTGACACCTTTATGGATGTCAAACCATTCCGAGTAGACCCCGTTGATTCTAGAGTCCCTATAAAGAGACTCCAATGCCTGTGTCAAGCCAGCGCTCAACCCAAATGAGTTCAGTGTTTGCCATAGCAAATCCCTATCCCCTCTGTCACAGGCCTTTTCCAAGTCCATGACCGCACAAAAAACCTTTTGGTTTTTGGCCAGAAATTTCTCCGCGATCATGCAATGCATGAAAAGACTTGATCTGTACATCCCATTCCCTTTCTGAATCCCGCTTGCACATCCCAAATTTTTTCATCAGTTTCTTTCATGACCCTTTCAATCAGTACCTTGGCATACAGTTTTCCCACAATGCTAAGAAGGCTGATGCCACGGTAGTTTTTAAAGTCCTGCTGCGACCCTCTTCCTTTATATACTGGGACTATCACGGCTTTGCAGTTTACTGGTACCCGCTTCAGTTCCCAGCATAAATTAAACAAGGTGTGCAGCAGGCCTGCCACCACTTCCTCTCCAGCCCTTAGCATTTCGAGTGAAACTCTATCATATCCATAATGATTTCTTATATTTACGCGAACACTACACATTGAAATAATACTCGTTTTTACGGAATTTATCGCGTATATTTAACTTTTTAATACCCGACGTTTCGAGAGCTTTACAGCACCCATGGTCACGGGAAGGACTGAGATGTTTAACGTCCAGATGTCATAGTTAACCGCGGTTACCATAGATTAAAATTTAACTTTTGTTCCGATCTACACAGTATGAACTTATGGTATCATGAAGCCTTGCAGTTGTATGCTTGGGTTGGGATTTAATTTTATTTATTATAGGATCCCAAGCAGATGGTAGCACCCAGCCATCTTCTCTATTGAAATTAGGGTGTTTTTTTGATTTCAACAGCCTCGCGAATCATCCTTGGAAGGAATCGGTGTTCTTTAGCGAGGATTTGTGGTCTATCAAATCTGAGGTAGTGACGTGGGCGATCCTGTACATGTTCACAGACTGCAGACTTCCCAAGACCTGCGTCTGGCAGACAATGAAACTATGGTCAGTTTTGATGTGCAGTCATTGTTTACATGCTTACCTGTTGAAGACTGCATCTCAATTGTAACTAGGAGGCTGGAGGAAAACAACATGCCCGTAGAATATGCAGTATTACTCAGACACTGCCTTACATCTGGCTACTTATTGTGGAAGGAGGAGTTCTACAAGCAAGTAGATGGTGTGGCGATGGGCTCACCTGTATCTCCCATTGTCGCCGACATATTCATGGAAGACTTTGAGGAGAAAGCCCTGCTTACTTCTCCCATAAATCCAAGATTCTACAAGCGGTACGTAGACGACACTTTCACAATTCTACCTTTAGATAAAGTAACTGCATTTTTAGACCATCTTAACTCTATAAATTCTAAAATTCAGTTCACAATGGAGTTAGAGGCAAACAATTCCTTAGCTTTTCTAGATGTGTTAGTAATTCGGAATCCTGATAACACCTTGAGCCATACTGTGTATAGAAAAAAGACCCATACAGATAGATATTTAAACGGTGATTCTCACCACCATCCTTCACAGTTAGCTACCGTGGGTAAATCTTTGTTTCAGAGAGCACGAGGGATCTGTGACAGTAAACACCTGGCTGCCGAGCTCCAACACGTCAAGCAAGTTTTGCATGACAACAAGCTTCGGGTCCCGCGCCTACGTCACAGAGAACGAGTGAAGCCGGCCACAGTCGAGCGTGTACCTGCTGTACTGCCATATGTTAGAGGAGTCACTGACAAGATTGGCTACATCTTGAAGCGCGCTTCCATCAAAACATACTTCAAGCCGCCGAAGAAGATTGGTCAGTTTTTACCATCAGTCAAGTGTAACGTCCCTCTGCAAGATGCAGGAGTGTACAAGCTTGATTGTGAATGTGGTCTCTCCTACATAGGACAAACTAAAAGATCAATTAAAACCCGCGTCAAAGAACATATAGCTGATGTGAAGAATCGACGCTCCGGGAAGTCTGCAGTCTGTGAACATGTACAGGATCGCCCACGTCACTACCTCAGATTTGATAGACCACAAATCCTCGCTAAAGAACACCGATTCCTTCCAAGGATGATTCGCGAGGCTATTGAAATCAAAAAACACCCTAATTTCAATAGAGAAGATGGCTGGGTGCTACCATCTGCTTGGGATCCTATAATAAATAAAATTAAATCCCAACCCAAGCATACAACTGCAAGGCTTCATGATACCATAAGTTCATACTGTGTAGATCGGAACAAAAGTTAAATTTTAATCTATGGTAACCGCGGTTAACTATGACATCTGGACGTTAAACATCTCAGTCCTTCCCGTGACCATGGGTGCTGTAAAGCTCTCGAAACGTCGGGTATTAAAAAGTTAAATATACGCGATAAATTCCGTAAAAACGAGTATTATTTCTATCATATCCGGCAGCCTTACCTGCTTCCATGCTTTTCATTGCTTTCATTATTTCATCTGTACTTATCTCGCTACCTTTTTCCTCTTCTTTCGGTGTTTCTACTTCACTTAGTACACACGTTGTCTCCTCACTCATAAACACGCTTTCAAAATATTCCTTCCATCTCTTTAAACTCAAAACTTCATCATTCAGAATATAGCCATTCTCGTCTCTTATAGCATTCATCATAGGCTGTTTTGAATGTCCCCTGGCAGTTCTTACAAGTTTCCAGAACATTTTAATATTTGCCTGGAAGTTATCCGATATTCTTCTATCATTTTTATCCGTTCTTTCTTGCTTTTTTCTTTCAACTACTTCTTTTTCTCTCTTATTAAGATGTCTAAAGACTGCCTTTGTTCTTTCAATATCACCATTCGTACCGCTAGAATTACCAGCCTTTGTTGCTAGTAAATCTAGCCATGCTCTCTTCTTTGCTTCAACTTCCATACGTATCTCATCATCCCACCGTAACGTATTATTTTTCCTTTCATTCTTTCTCTTACTAAAACCACATACTTCGGTAGCTGCATCCACTAAACCTTTCTTTACGTTTTGCCATATATTCTCCAAGTCTAACTCCTTCATACATAATTCATCCAAACCACTTATATTTTCTTTCAGTCTACATTTGAACTTGTTTTTATCAGTTTCGTCTTGTAACCTTTCTGTTCTAATACGCTGTAACGCAGTGGTAGACACAGACGATCGACGGCGCCAACGCCTGAATAGACCATTAATTCGGCATAAAACTGAATAATGATCCGTTCCCACGTTAGAAGCCCGGTAAACCCTCGTATCTACCACTGCGCCCCTCAATCTTTCATCAACAATTATGAAATCTATCATGCTTCTATCGTCACCTCTTTCCCAAGTATACATGTGAATCCTCTTGTGGCAAAAGCAAGTGTTCGTCACAAAAAGATTCTTTTCCATACATACGGTGAGGAGACTTTCACCATTCTCATTTATACTTTCATCACCAAACGTTCCCAATATCCTTTCATAACAAAGCCTCCTCACCCCATCCCTTCCATTAAAATCTCCTAGCATAATAATATTTTCATTTCTCTTACACTTAATTAACACCATAATTACCATTTCCCGAAACTGCTCTCGGATATAAGTGGGCTTAGACATGTCTGGGGCGTACACCCCTAACACAAACAACTTTCATACTCTTTCAATCATTGGCCTATTCTTTCTGAAAGGATGATACCTACTCCCTGGCATGCCCGCTCGATCTCGTCTACACCAGACCAGTATGCGGTATACATGCCATGTATAGTGACATCCTTCCCCTTCCTTTTCGTCTCATTTACGCATAACACATCTATTCCTCTATCATACATCATATCGGATACTTCATCCATTTTATTATTCATTGCCCCACATACGGTCAACGTAGCCAGACGGGCCTCTGCAATCCACTTTTCGCCTCTCCGGGAGACAGAACGTGACGGGTGGCGAAATATAAGATCATGACAAAACATGGAAGTAACAAGGAAGCCAAAAGCAAAAAAAAACCTTAACGCTCTATTTTAGCTGCCATAGGGATGGAATTTTTGTTTTAAAATTTATCTCTAAACTCTTTACTCTGCAGTACAACGCAAATAATAAAACAAGCAAAATTAATTCAGTAATTAAAATTTGTAAAAAGGTTTCCCAAAAAAAATTAAATTTAAATTTAATAAAGGATATTTTATTATACTTTCACAACAAAAACGCATATAACGACACTCCATACATTGATTCATTTTGCCGATCAGGCTACGGAGTATGCCAAAGAAATACATACATACATAAATACACTGAAATTGTTTTACAAATGACAAAGACGGAACACACCTAGCAATAAAAACGTACCGTTGAATTCATTACTTCCTGTTGTATGAAGTTGATTCTACGTTCTAATTAACAAGAGTAATATGAAAGTTTTAAGAAGTCGGTTTAAAGTATTAACTAAAAAACACTCGCTGCATCCGTTTCATTTGCCTCCAGACAAAAAATAAGACAAGTTTCTTAAGACATTTACAGCTCGCGATAACGAGCGCCGCAGTACGTCTTCTTGAAAAATTATTTGCAGCTGGAAAACTTTGGAAGCTAACAATCTTTAAAACGACTTTTTACTTTCGTTTGTTGCATCTCTGTGGGAAAGAGCAGTAGAATCATATTATTTTATTTTCTTCTTCCATTCATAACTTAACATAATACTTACATTCACATAGCTGTGGAATTAGAATAGATTTTTTTCGATAACGAAGTCACAGTCTACCTGGTAATTCTACACAGGCAGTTGTCCCTATCGCCGACATCAAACAAAACTACATATGCGTTAGTCACCTCTAAAGACTAAGGTGTAATGCTTCAGTATGTAATTATACTGGCCTCTATACTCTTCACTTCATCACTACTACTATTTGGCTGCAGATATGGATGAGAGTGCTATATCTACACCGATAGACTCCTAAGCCAAAAAAGGAGTACCACAGAGTAGACAGAGTAATTATTGTAAAAAGCATATTGGAGAAAGCACATATTCACGCAAAATACCATCACCATCCATGAAATAGTGGCTTGACGTTGCTGTATTTCTTTATTACCGGAGACCCATTTTACTGGTAACGGGTCAATCTAACTTAGGTCTCAGATTTGACGACGCATCCATATTTTGATTCATATTTGAGAATAAATGTAGGCGTTTATGGGTCAAGCATTCACTTGGTCAAGTGGGCTATATGTTATTTATTATCTTATATTGTGTTGTTTTTGTTTTAGTCCATTTTATCTCTGTCATCTCTTACGACACCCACAGTATAACATGGCATAGGGGTTCTTCTTTGTCGTAGTACAGCGGCAATATTTAATTTTAACTTCAAAGGCTATTTTAAGCCATGTCCATGGCTATAGCGTTTCATGTTTATATTAAAAATAAATATGTAATAAAATTTAAATTATTTTTAATGATGATCTTGAACAATAATCAAAAGTCCAAAATGTGTAAATTTACTCAGTTTATCAACAAAGTGAATCGGGTTTGATGACGCCAATCCTCGTACAAAATAAGGTTAACAGCCGTTCTACTGTGTACTTTAATTATATTTCTATATTCATCATCATCATCATCATTACAGCCCTTCACAAGTCCACTGCTGAACATAGGCCTCCCTCATCATCCTTGGAAGGAATCGGTGTTCTTTAGCGAGGGTTTGTGGTCTATCAAATCTGATGTAGTGACGGGGGCGATCTTGTACGTGTTCACAGACTGCAGACTTCCCGGAGCGTCGATATATGTCCAGCTATATGTCCTTTAACGGTGGTTTAACTTTAACACTAAACTTTCCTCGCTAAAGAACACCGATTCCTTCCAAGGATGATTCGCGAGGCTATTGAAATAAAAAAATATCCAAATTTCAATAGAGAAGATGGCTGGGTGCTACCATCTGCTTGGGATCCTATAATAAATAAAATTAAATCTCAACCCAAGCATACAACTGCAAGACTTCAAGATACTACCTTACTCTTCTTCTAAAATTTTAATGTATTGTCACATAATCTTACAATGTCCATGATAGACCGGGACATAATGCATAAATACTTAAATTCCGTCCTATGTAATTTTTTTCAACCAGATACACATTTAGTAAAAAAAATGTGCGTGTAATTGTATACACACGTACGAAGTGAAACTTTTTTATGACATATCATTCTCATTTTATTTTATATTTTACTTAAGTAAGCCCCGACGGTGATAAAAGTAAAGTTATAGCCTATATACGTCCCACTGCTGGGCTCAGGCTTCCACTCATTTCTGAGAGGGTTTAGGGCAAGGAAGTGTCCGCCGCGCTGCCCAAATGCGTGTTGACGAAATTCACATGTCTTCGAAATTTTTTTTCTTATTCCTCAGACATGCAGGTTTCCTCACGATGTTTTCCTTCACCGCCGAGCACGTGGTAAATCAGCACTTAAAATTGCAATTAACAATTTCATTGGTGCCGGCGGGGATCGAACCCGGGTTACTCGCGTTCTGTTATATTTACAGCAAGCGTTAACCACTGAGCTACCACGGCTCTCGACGGTGATAGGTTACGAGAAAATGTGACGTTTTTGCTTTTTAATACAATACTAAATTTTCCATTACGCCGATAAAGAAGTTTCGCCTCAAAATGGGTTTAGATGAAAATTTGCTTAACGCCTATACAACCACATACCCATTATCGTATTAGTTGTATTTTACGATATGCTAGATTAACAAGCAAGTAAAACATGTACACATTCTTTTATGTCACAAGTCTCAGATATGTATGGGATTTGTAAGTCCAAGGACAACACGGGTCACTTTTTTACAAGCTTTTATTTAACTTGCAACTTACGTAACTATGTTCGTTGTGGTGGATATTGCAATTCAATATCTTCAACCAATTGAGCTTAAATTTTGTATACGCGTTTAGTTGGGATAACAATGCATGGTTAGCTGTGTGACTTCATTCTAAATACAACATGGCGGAACACCCAAGATGGCGGACTAGTTATTTCTATTGCACTCCTACCATATGGGTATCAAATGAAAGGGCTTGCTTGCTTTTGTGTCATATAAATTGTGTAATGACGTTATAAGTTGATAGAAAAAGTTTTGGAGGAAAAGTTTATTTTATTCCTTTTACTGCATTTAAATAAAAGCTTGTTTTGAAATAGTTCTTTTTACGTTTAATATATAATTAATTTATTTACACTACACATAAACAACATCCAGAATGTAGAGTACATACCTTATAGGTACATATACTTTTAAGAAATCAATAGATTGTAATCACCTGGGAGAACGAGTTTAACTAGAGTTAGATATAATTTATCAAGATACGCATGAAATGTAAAAGTTTATCTAAATACAAAATTTTTTAGAAATATTTAGAATGATTCAACTTATCTAAAAAAGAATGGCATGTTTATTGTAATAAAAATATTTAATTTTCATTTCCAGTTTTTGATAAGAAATAGAATATTTGTTAATCAACCCAGAAAACACGTAATACTAATATTCGTTTTACGTTACGTAATTTTAGCACGTCTTAGTAAGTAACAATACGGTTTTCGTCGTAGTTGATCAGCTGTTGATCTTCTGGTCTACTTGATGGCGTCCCTCTTATTGTGCTGAAGACGGGTACTCCGGAGTTGGCACTGGTTTTAACGCGTCTTTTCCGGTACTTCTACATTCTAGGCATAGTCCCGAAATCATAGATGACAGATTTTGTGCACCCGATTCCTAAAAAAGCTCTGATCTTTCCACCTATAGGCCTATTGCCATCAGCTCCTTGTACTCTAAAAAATGGAGTTCATTATAAACCTGACTGTTAATGCGGTACCTTGAGGGTTACCATCTAATTAGTAACCGCCAGTATAGTATACGTCGCGGCCGCTCGGCTGGTTATCTTATATGTTACCTAACTCATAAATGGGTGGAGGCATAGGGTCCAAGGGGGAGGCATTGGCCGTTAATTTGGACATAGCGAATGCTATAGATTGGGTCTGACAAAAAGCGCTTCTTTCGAATCTCCCTTTCTATGGGCTTCCCGATAAATTGTACAATTGGATCACCAGTTTCCTTGCTGATCGGAGAATTAAGGTCGTAGTAGATGGTGCATGCTATGATTACAAGCCTATTAAAAACCGGTAACTGGCTGCAAACTGGTAACATTCATTGCTATGCAGGTGACAGCCTTACTGATGCCTTATACACCGGCCGTGTCCATATTTCTCAAGAAAACGTCTCCGAGTATCGGGACAAACTTGTGTTTGAAGTCAAGCCTTGAATATGAAGTCTGAACAAAATCTCAAATTGTAGGCGACTAAATCTAGTACTCCCTTTCAATACTCAGAAAACACAAGTTTGCGCTCTATCGCTAAAAGGAACCCTTTTGTCATATCTCTTCAGTTTCAAGGCACTCCACTTACTAACTCAGCTAGCATTGGAATCCTCGGCGTCGACATATCGAATAAAGTGCAGTTTCATGGTCACTTGGAAGGGCCTCTAAAAAGCTTAACGTGCTCAGCAGAACGAGATAGTGTTTTATGCCGGCACATCGCTTGCAACTTCACAAAGCGCAAATTATGCCCTTACATGGAATACTATTCTCATCTCTGGGCCGGGGTACCCCAGTGCCAGCTATTTTGATTTGACCGCATCGAGAGCAGAGCGGTTCGAATCGTTTATGACCGAGTTCTTTCTGATCGGCTCTATTCACTCGCACCGCGTAGAGATGTTGCATCCCTTTGCATTTTCTATCGTATCTACCACGGGGAGTGCTCTGAGGAGTAGTTCGGATTAAGTCACGATTTTCACGATCACACATCGTGTTAAAATTTACGACACCATCCTCAACATCTGAATGCTTGGTGGTCCAACACTGTACGTTTTACTAGGAGTTTTCTTTCTCGTACAACTTCTCTGTGGAATTGTTTACTACCGGAAATTTTTCCGGACCTTCGACTTAGGGATCTTCTGGAAAAGAGTGTTCTCCTTTCTAAATGGCCGGCAATGCACCTGCAATTCCCCTGATGTTGCGGTTCCCTGGTTCCCCTGGTTGTAATGACGGCCGTGTTCACCCTCTTTTATAAAAAAATTAAATCTTGCCTATTCTACCACCAAATTTAAGTGACTATACTGCCACATTTTTAAGAACTTACAGTTTCCGTCAAATGGCGCCACGGGGTCGGAGTTTACCCCGCACCATTCTTTATGTGCGCCTCCCGGGAACTTCGTTGGGCTCCCACCAGGAACTCATTTATAGCTTTAGTGTACTAGATCAAATTCCGCAGACAGATCGCAAAGAGCCGTGGGAATTCTGTTGACCACCAGTATATCACCCTATCGACAAGTCGCATATTTGCGTCATTGTACCTCAAAACCAGTTTACTTCCCCAATCCGGATCGATCTGAACCTCTTAAACATTTTCTGGCCATGCCACGACGATGGCGGTGACTTCGAACTTGTCTCAGTCTAGCTGTTTTAGAAACCAACGTCACGGCGAGCTGCCCTCTCGGCGGCTGGAACTACTGTCAGGCTAGCGAAGTGTGACATCGAAAACTATGCGTCGGTGGTCTGACATTGTGAACGCCTCCCCCGCAACTCGCTACCCAGACCTTATTTGCATTGCAGGATGAGTTGCTCACGTTAGATTTACAATGGGCTCCCCCTGCCACCGCACACATGTGCTTACGGATCCCTTATTCGTTAGTCGGAGTTCCAGTCCAGCCGCCCACTCCTTTATGTTATCCCTCTTTGGATCATACCAGGCCCTAGAATCGGAGTTGAAATCTCCCAGGACGATCATAGGACGGGGTAGGCACATGCAAGCGTAGTTCACCACCTCATTTAGCTACGCCTCGTAGTCGGTAAGGAACCTTTTGGGTGAGACGTAGAAGCCGACTTTGGCCAGGAGGCCCAATTGCACTGCAACAAAGCTCTACCCACCCATCGAAAGAGTACAGGTAGGGGCACCATCTCCCTCCCAGTAAATGGCAACGAAGCCCGTTTCATCACCAAACTAGCGAAGGTGGTTGGAGACAACATAAAGTTCCCGTACTACATATAAATGAGAAATTGTCCACCACGCTGCTCCAGTACGTGTCGGCAAACTTCACATGTCATCGATTTTTTTTAAAATTCTTTAGGCCAGAAGGTTTTTTCGCAATGTTTTATTTTACACCTGGCACTACAATTTCATTAGTGCAATCGGGTAACAAATGTGGGTTGCCCGTGTACTGTGAACTTTACAGCGTGGGTTCGCCCTTGAGCTACCACGGGCATAAAAAGTTAAACTCAATGGCATAAAAAGGAACACATTTAAATAATTATTTGTAAAAAATAATAAGCAACGTAATTTTTTCATAAAAAAAAAGACTAATCACACAAAATTGAAATATAGCATGTAAATAATAACTTATAAATTACCTTGTGACGTAAACGAAAGACAAATTCAAAGTTAGGTGCTAGGTGCAATCTTTTTGTAATTAATTTCAAATTACATTGTTCATGTCTATCGTGCATTCCGTAATAAAACAGTGCGATATCAAAGAAAGCTGTACAGCCCTTCACAAGATGCCGTCCGATCTCTCCGTCTCTCTCAATTTAGTCACGTTCTGATATCATCTATAGACTTCCAAAATGAAACTAGACTGGCCAATACTCCATGAGCGTGCGTTATTATGATGCGGTGCCTGTTACTTCAGTGGTCGGAAGTTGAGATAAAACGGCTGTCCAGTGGCAAAAAGAATGGCTTTGCTCAAAAATAAAAAAATAAAACACTAAAATTATGAAAGTTATGTTAGTTACAGCATATATACGTCCCACTTGGCACAGATCTCCTGTCATTTCTCAGAGTTTTAGGGTAAGTAAATGTCCACCGCGCTGCCCCAATGCGTATTGACGAACTGCACGTGTTTTCGAATTATATTCCATTCTAAGAACATGGTAAATCAGTACTTAAAACGGCAATCAACGATTTAATTGGTGGTGGGGATCCAATCCGCGTTGCTCGCGTACTGTGATGTTTTAGCCAAATATAATCCGCACGTTCTACCCACCTAGGTGGCAGGGTTTTATGTATGTATGTGTACTGATCATAATTATTCTAGAGGACAGTTTTGTCATTCAACAAAAGATACATGTACTTATCTAAAGTAGTTCCATGCCCTAAAACTAAAAGGTACATCCAATGTAAACTTTAACGTCTTTGCTTTTATGGGTTTTATCCGTTTGTTGCGACTTAATTACTTTGTTGTTTATACACTCACCTAAAATTTAAATGTTAAATAATTCAAATTGAGTCCTAGTGATGAATAAATTATCTCATATTTTAAAAGTATTTATTTTAATTAGCAACAACATCCAACAGAAATACACTCTATAATAACTACTAAAAATAAGGATCGTGTTTTAAATTTAGAGTCTTTATACTGACAGTTACTTCATACATACTTATTGTTAAAATCAGATTGTTATAGACACAAAAAATATAAAAAGAGAAGTTAAGAGAATTCACTACCCAATATTATATCATAGACGTCGAACGGGCAACAGTAGGGAGAGGTAATAGGTGATGGAAGGCAACATCTTCCTCATAAACTCTCAAAATAATAAAACCCCGGGCTACCGATCCTCCCACCAAATCTGGCAATCGTTGCAGTTAACCCTCTATGACGCTAAGATTCCAAAGAGACACGATTCAATGTTACCTTGTAATGGGCACAAATACGAAGCAATCCATTAGGTTTTTTAACTAAGGCCAGTGGAGAGGCCCAGTCGGATGAGTCAACCGGCTCGACGACACCAGCTCGCAGCATGGAGTCCAGCTCGGCGTCGGCCCGCTCGCGCATTGCGTACGGCACCGACCGCGCGCGGCAACATACCGGCACGGCACCTGTCCTTTTTACCCTCCGGTAAATCACCCAAGACCGCCATCAAATATAATATGATAAAAATGTTTTGATGATTTTGAATTTGATTTGATTGATGATGAATGAATTATTGTTTAAATCTGTCGAGTAACATATACAAATTTTTAAATTTATCAAAATATTTTATACAATTTATTCGGTTTTTGTGAAATTTCGGAATATCTATTCCTAATTCCGCTAAACATTTTCTTCCCAGCAACACGGTAGTCCCTCTTTCTATTACATACAAATCAAGTTTTTTTACAGTTGCCGTTATATTGTACCTTAACTTCTATGAACCCTGCCGGCTGGACTTTACTGCCGTCATAAAACGAGAGTGTTAACTTACATGGTAATAATGTCAAATGCTTAAATTTTTCTTTATATAAATTATAACGAATACACAACAAAGCCGAGCCCGTATCAATTTCCTTAATTAAAATTTGTAGATCAACAATAATAGGAATGCTAACCGGCTTGTAGTCCCTCAAAAACATTTAGAACGTAGGATGATCGATTTCTTCACCCTGCTGAGCTGCCGGGGAAGCCTGCTCGTCCACCTCCATGTGTGTCCCCCCCGCGCCCCACCCGGACGCCAAGCGGCCCGTGCTACTCTACTCATGCCTTCCTTTATTTCTGTTGCCCCCTTTAGTAGACAAACTCGTTTTGGATGTCCAACTTGTCCACAATTATCGCAGACAAAATTACGATACGGCATTGACGCCAACCATCACGTTAACCGCCACATGTTGTGCAGTTGCCCATTTGCACCACATTCACTTCACTGACGCGATCGTTACCAACTATTGAGCCAACACTTTGCCGCTCCCGATTTAGTGAATCTGCTGGTTGAAATTTAGAATCGTCTGGCAGGAATTTGGAGGAGTAAGGTGTTTTATTTGGTAGAGGTTTGGTCCCCGATTATAGGAATACCACTCCCATTAAAAGGTAATGCACCGTTCTTGAAAAAAATCAAAAAGAATATGCCATAGATCTAACCTCAAAATCATAACTCAAAATGAATTAAGGGGGTGGGAGGTTATGTTTTTGTAGTGTTTTCAACTATAAACCTGATTTATAGGGGTAGAGTTGGAGGAGGAAAGCATCACGTAGTGCAATCAAGGAAAGGTAGGTCGACGGCTCCTACTTCTGAGTGGTTTATAAAAAAAAACCACGAAGCAATGGTGGGGTCTATTCACTTGCTTCGCTCACTCACTCGACCCCGCCATCCCCTTCTAACCTAACCTGCCCGAGTCGGAGTGCCCTAAGTCCCGAGCTCGCTTCGCTCGCTCTTGCACTCAACAAAACACCGAAATATTAGGTTTTATAATTACTTCAAATTATAAACATAATGTATAATATAATAATAATCACACTACGGCTCGCACAGGTGCCTGCGATTTGCTACGATGGGCGGGGGCTGCTCTCCCTCCGCACCTACAGCTTTACAAAAATACTTTAGGAGTAGGGCAGATAAAAATGAGGGGAGGCCTGTGCCCAGCAGTGGGACGTATATAGGCTGTAACTTTACTTTACTTTACGTTAGGGCAGATAAGACTACGTGGATTGGGGCGTGCTGATGTAATTTAAGTACAGATTCGATCAGATCAGATATCTATAAAGTCAGGTTGCCTTTGATCCCGCCATAGACACAAATTTCTGTATGCTATCCAGCTTTCACTGTAATATCGTATAATTTTTTCTCAGAAAGGCTAGAACCCAGAGCCGTAAAGTCAGTTAATAATAAAAAATATATCATTTTCCATACTTTATATATTTTAGGTTATAATAGTTTTTATTTATTTTTTCGATAACGGTAACCTCTACCAAATAAAACCCTCTACTTCCCCAAATTCCTGCCAAACGATTCTAAATCCAACCCAATCTGCTTCATATCCTACCTCGCCGGTGCTGCATGCGCCCGTGCTGTATACCGCCGATGAGTCAATTTCACGGCACATGCCCAATCCAAACAGTCTTCAGTAAATAATCTTTGACGCATTGAATCACTGCGCAAATACCACCTAATTTCTTTATTTATTTGATGCCAGATTGTTTAAGGCGTCTAATTATATCATCTTTTTACTGTACATAATTCCTTGCAACGTGTGCCAAGTACGCCGCGTATTTAAAAAATGTTGATCGCTTTAAAATGATCGTTAATTTCGTTTTATTTTAGTTTCATTACAGCCCTTCAAAAGTGCACTGCTAAACATAAGCCACAAAGTATGCCACAAAGCACGGTCTTTCGTCACGGCACGGTCACATGTATCCATTTACTTCATATATATTGTTAAATTCGTTAACCTAATATTACTATTCTGTATACTTTGAAACGTTAAACGAGACCTCTCCAACTTAACTAAACGTTAAGTTGGAGAGGTCTCGTCTAATGAAGTCAACGTTCCGTCCCTCTCGTGATCTAATCCAGAATCCCGAAAACTTTCAGCTCGAGTTACGTAAGAGCTTTCAGTGCCTACAAGATTGCAATGCAGTGGACGATATGAATGACAAGCTCGTGGAAACTGTCCATGCGGTCGGAGCTAAGTTCTGCAAGACCCGCCGCAGAAGAAATCAAAAACTCTCCGATTACACTCTTAATCTCATGGCTGTTAGACGGGAGAGGAGGCTGCAATCGTCAACAGATTTTACAGCATACAGGCAACTAAATAGACAGATCTCCAAATGCATGCGGCGAGACTTACGCAACTTTAATACTGCTCGTATTAAAGAAGCGATCGAGCGCAACCAGGGCTCCAAAGTCTTTGCCAAAGATCTGTCTGCCAGTAAGAGCCAACTGTCAAAGCTGAAGACTGAGTGTGGCAGGTTCTATGGGCAGCTGTACACATCTTCGTTGGAGCCACACGCAAGTGTGAGTAACGATCCAAGAGCAAGTCTTATCCGACACTATTCCGATGATATCCCGGACGTCAGTCTAAGCGAGATTAGTATGGCTCTCCAGCACTTTAAAAACGGCAGGGCCCTAGGCGAGGATGGAATTACAGCGGAGCTTCTGAAAGCGGGTGGAACACCGGTACTTGAGGTCCTTCAGAGGCTCTTCAATTCCGTCCTCCATGGTGGCACTACTCCAGAGGCGTGGAGCAGATGTGCGGTGGTCTTGTTCTTTAAAAAAGGCGTCAACGCTCTCTTGAAAAACTACAGACCGATTTCCCTTCTAAGCCGCGTCTACGTGCTGTTTTCGAGAGTCATTACGAATCGTCTCGCACGCAGACTTGACGACTTCCAGCCTCCCGAACAAACCGGTTTCCGAAAAGGCTTCAGTACCATACACCACATACATACCCTGCGGCAGATTGTACAGAAGACTGAAGAGTACAATCCCCTTCCGCCTTTGATTCCGTCGAAATTTGGGCGGTGCTGCAGTCACTTCAGCGGTGCCAAGTTGACTGTCGGTATATCGAAGTGCTGAAGTGTTTGTACAGTAGGGCTACCATGGCTATCCGAGTACAGAACCAGAGTTCGAAACCTATCCAACTGCAGAGAGGTGTAAGACAGTGTGACGTTATATCCCCGAAACTCTTTACCGCTGCATTGGAAGACGTTTTCAAGCTACTGGACTGGAAAGGATACGGTATTAACATCAATGGCGAGTACATCCCTCACCTTCGATTTGCCGACGATATCGTCCTTATAGCAGAATCGCTGGAGGACAAGCACTATGCTCAATGACCTCAATAGTGCCTCCCAACGGATAGGTCTTAAGATGAACATGGACAAAACAAAGATCATGTTTAATGTCCATGTCACACCTATGCCGGTAGTTGTTGGGAGCACTATGCTCGAGGTTGTTGACGAGTACGTTTACCCGGGACAAATAGTCCGACTAGGTAAGCCCAACTTCGACCGAGAGGTCAATCGATGGATTCAACTCGGCTGGGCAGCCGTTCGGGAAATTACGACATATATTTATATATTAATCTCTGTAAAATGCATGTTTAAATAGGGATTTAGTGTCATCTTCATGATTTTTTTATATACCGTGTGGATCATTTGTGATTCGTCTAATACCTTTTTGTCTTTTTTATAGGATAAGGTTGACAAACGAGCATACATTCCACCTCGATTACGAATCAAAATGCAGATGCGTTGTCACCCGTGAGGACCACGATGAAATACCTCGTTTCCAGTAAAAAGGGTCTCTGGTTCTCTACATTCACCAAACGAACCACAGCAGCGTTCAGCTGCTATTTTACGATGGTATTCTGTGAGAGTGTGGTGCTTCCTCGGTCGAGCCGACCCGTTCGTGCTACAACTATACTTCTAATACAGCTGCAACATGACTCTACCACGTAAATGTTTTGACACAACCCTTTTCTGTCAGAAGTTCATTTTTATTAAAAAGAAATACATTTAAAATTTACAGAGGTTTAAAAACGCAAAAAGTACTTCAACGTCACCTTAAGATCGAGCGAGATAGAACTTGCCGATTATTTAATAATATTCGTGCTGAAACAACATGCAATTTTAATCTATGAGACAGCAAAATCATGTTCAAATTTCCAACTGAATAAACACTTCGTCGCTGCGCGTGCAGAAATCGCTATGTGTTTTTTTTTTTCATTTTTTTGTTTTTGATGCCATTCTGATCTTTAGGTCAATACTCATAGGCTACAAAAACAGATTTTTGTGTAAGATTCACGTATACAAAGTTACGAAAAATAGCCATGTGAGGTTCATACATTCAATGCGCGTCTAATATCAATATGTGCTTTAAATCACATAGCTAAAAAAGTTCATCGTAGTAGTAGACTTATGAATTGCGCCCGATATGTGATCCCCTGCACATAGCGATATTTTTCCTGACAAGTTCGGACCAGTTCAGTCGTGTAAAGCGCTCGTCGAACGTCACATAACTGAGAATGTCTATTAGGTTAGTCAGTGTCATTCGAACTGTTCAACAAATCACACAGAAAAATTAGTGCAAGTTATACCTATAATTGTAAATTTAATAACTTTTTGGGATCGTTGATGAACAAATATATAAATATACCTACCAAGTAAGTACCTACATTTTTTCATTTACTAATAAATTCCTCTTAGGATTGCTTTTGGTTTTAGTTTGCTAAGATTGTGGTGACGTATTTGGAAAGTTTTTCCTGTTTAAACTATTTTTCATTAAAAATGTGTATTACTTTTCTTACATAACCAATATAAATTTACTATGGAAAACCAATCTTTTACGCATTGCTTTCAAAAAGCATTTTTTATGAACAATAACTAATATATCCCTAACTAAAATGTGACTTAACATCTTAATGTAATGCTTTACTATGGTACAAGAATTTGAATGAATGAAATTTTTATCTAAATATCTTAATATTAATTTTGCTATTGCTTACTAAGGCTTTATATTTTACCGCTTTTTAGGAACTGAACATGCCAAGATTTTGGAGAAGTAAACAGCTTGTATCGTTATGCGTAGAAGATCAACAGCAATCGATACACCATTTAGCAATGGAGCTAGAAGATGAATCATCTTCAATATTATTTCCATCACCTCCACCTCCAGCTCCATCGATAATTATTCAAGCTGTTGACGAAGGTGAACACGCCGACGTTGGCATGAGTACTTTTACCGACCTCACAAATATGATTTGTACTACAAATGCGGAATTAGCTTCAGGGAGTACAGGCACAACTCAAAGTTTAATAACTACTACTACTGCTAATATCAGCATAACATCTGATTCCTGCTTAGAAATACAAAATGATAACGAGGCAAACATTACTAACACACCAGTTCCTGCTAACGTTATGCTGCAGTTGAATGAACAAACTGGATATTTTGAACCGCTCTTTGAAAAAGAAAATATTTGCACCCACAAAATGAGGAAGAAGTGGCTCTTAGTGAGAACAAAAAAAGAAAGAAGGCTCAAAATTAAGGCTTTTAGGCATGACTTATACAGGGCAACAAGTTGTTAGAGAAGAAGATAAAATTAGAACACAAGAAGTTACGAAACCAAATAGAAAAATGAGAGAAAAGCCTTGTGAACATGAAACGGCTAAAATTTCCGAAAGAAGTTTTGCCTGCGCTGCTATATCCGATAATATGCGCGCAGATATATTTCATTATTTTTGGCAACTCCCTACATGGGATGCTAAGAAAGCCTACGTAAACGGCCTTATCCAACCAAGGCAGATTGTTCGCCGTAGAAATGTCTCCGCAGATGTTAATAAAAAGAATTGCGGGTTTGATTGCTATTTACCGAGGCTTGACGGTATTAAAATACGTGTTTGCAAGCAGTTATTTTTAGCCACATTAGACTTAAAAAAAGATGTTCTACAGTTGTGGATAAGGTCGAAGTTCGACATTGATGTAACAGATAGTGGAGCGATTAACATAGTCAGAAGAGTAGCTGCTGATAGTTCTAATCGGGCTGGTACCAGGGTTCTTAGGTCTGAGTCAGTTATGAAATGGCTTGAAATAATACCAAAGGTACCCAGCCATTACTGCCGAAGCAACACTAGTCGTGTTTATGTGGAAGCCTCTTTCGAGTCAATGACACATATGCATACGGTCTACACAGCTTGGTGCCAAGAGAACAACTATTCTGCAGTACAAAGAAAACGGTTTCAGGAAATTTTAAAAGATAACAAAATTTCAATTTTTAAGCCACGGAAAGATCAATGCGATCTGTGTGTTGGGCACAAAGAGGGAAACATTCCTGAAGCTATGTATACACTACACATAACGAAGAAAGAGGAAGCCTACTCTGCTAAGTCTAATGCTATTCAGGAAATGTCCGACGATGTTGTGGTTGTATCAATGGATATGCAAAGCGTGCTGCTGTCTCCTAAACTTCACGTTTCTGAGCAATATTATAAAATGAAGTTAGCTCTGCATAATTATACGTTTTATGAAAAAAATACTAAGGATGTATATTTATACGTTTGGCATGAAGGAGAGGGAGGAATAACAGCGAATAATATTACGAGCTGCATCATTAACTTTTTAAAAGAGTATTGTGGAAACAAAAAGTAAGTAATTCTTATTTCTGACGGCTGTGCGTATCAAAATAAAAATAAAGTTTTATGCAGTGCCTTAGCTAATTTAAGTGCTGTGAAAGAGCTTACTATTGAACAAATTATATTAGAGAAAGGGCATACAATGATGGAAGTGGACAGCGTCCATTCCACTCTGGAAAAAGTTTAAGGCACCAATTTTTACACCAATGGATTATGTGTCCAGGATGAGACAATGTAGGCCCTCGCAGCCCTACGTTGTTCATTATCTAGATTTCAATTTCTTTAAAAACTATGAAGAAGTGCCTGGCAATTTTACCACAATAAGACCAGGCAGAAGGACTGGTGATGCCACTGTTAATGATATCAGAGGACTTCTTTACGTCAATGGTGAAGTGCAATATAAAGTACGCCATTCTGATGAATGGGAAGCTTTACCACAAAGGAGAATTAATAGTAGAGAACCAGTAGCACCTGCAAGATTATATAACAGCCCCATCAACATAGATGTAACCAAATATAATCATCTACAAGGTCTGAAGCAGTACATGCATCGTGACTATCATTTTTTTTATGATAATTTAAGTCATTAATTTACCTAACTACTTTATAAAAAATTACTTATTTTACAATATTTTATATATATATATATATATATATATATATATATATATATATATATATATATATATATATATATATATATATATATTGCTGCAGCGGATATTTGTTTATTGTGTCATTTCTTACTATGTGTCTGACAATTATCTAAATAAATATTATTATGATATAAAAAATGGTGTTTTATATAATAGCTATGTGAAAAAAACAGCACATATATAGTAGGCGATACGACTTCCATTTGTCTCTATGTGCTCTGTGGACAGTTAGCGGATATTTATGACTCTAATTATAAACGCTATGTGTAGAAATAATCGAATTCTTTTTTTTCTAGCCTTTTAATAAGGTATTTGACAAAGATAGAAATGTTAAAATATGTAAATTGTGCTATTACTATTGCCATACAAAAAGTATTATAATGACTCACACACAACTTGATATAATCAGTTTTTTGTCTCTCCTGAAAAGTAGGGTAAAAACACATAGCGAAAAATGCACGCGCAACGACGACTTGCTTTTAAGGTGAATATTAGTCCCTGCTTGGTTTGATTTATTAAAACGGACATTAAATTTATATCATAAATTTTTATTTTCAAAAAATAACGTGCTTTTAAATGATCCTCAACATAACATTAATTTTTGGTTATTTTATGAGACAAGGAAATAAAATTAACAAATTATTAAGTCTATAAATGGCATTCATTAGATACGTGGGTTAAATAAATAATGTTAGTTGGTAGGTTAACCCTTTAGTTCCGGCGCGCGGTCACCGTGACTCCGACCAATATTTGAGTTTGATTTTTTCCGTTAAATGGCTACACGCGTTGGCGTGCGTCTATATAACTTTTCTACTTGTCGATTAGTGTCACACATCCGCTCAGCGAGGCTACACATACACGTTTAACTTGGGTGAGTAAAAAAATCTCGTGAGCGGTCATGACCTCGCATAGGAAGTTACGTGATTATTTCGTATTACGTGTATTTGTTTTGTTTTAGTGTCAACATGATTAAAAACGACGAAAATATAAAAGATGGTTGAAAGAAGAGATGTCAGATGAAGAGGAGACCCGTGACGAAGATTGCAGTGATGTGAACTCCGTGTGTACTGACAATCCCGTGCCTACAGAAGACTGCGAGTCTGATGACTGCTTGGGTATTTCATCTTCAGAGGAAATCAACGAAGATTATTCTACTGGTGAGAATAGATTTGTGTCTTCACAGCACTAGCTTCACAGCCAGCGTTGATGAAAATAGAAAGAAGCCACAAGTTATTATGTATTATGAACAGACTAAAATTGGCGTCGATTTATTGGATCAAAGGTGCTCAAATTATTCAACGGCCCGACGAACGCAAAGATGTTCCTTGGTAATTTTTATCGGGGGTTGTATCCAGAATATATCTGCTTCAAATGCTTACGTTATAAGTTCACACAATCAAACACAGAGAAATTTATGAAACGACTAGCACAAGAGCTGACGACACCACACATGCGACGGCGAGAAGGTTTTGAAAACACTCCTCGGGACATAAAATATTCAATACGCCGCATTTTGAAAAACGTAAAACATGTTCAACTTGCGATCCCAAGAAAAGAAGCAAAACATTTTACCAATGTTTTATACGTAAAAAACCCATCTGTTTGGAGTGCGCCAAAAAATGTGCCAAAATTGACATGAAAAATTGTGAACTTTACCTTCCGCAATTTTTATCAAATAATCATAATGTTTATATTTTTATAACTTTGTTTTGTTCAAATGTTTATATATATATATATATATATATATATATATATATATATATATATATATATATTAAGAAAAAAGTGCTAATTGCTCTAATTTTAGGTTCCTATTTTAATTGATCTCATTATTTGAAAATGATTGTTAATTTTGAGAGAAATATGCCTGCATTTATGTTTTTGTCATTTCATAGAAAAAAATGTTGTGTTATTTAATTTTGTTCTTTTTCAATATCATTACTATAATCTTAAAGTGCGTTTCATTTATTATTTATTCAGTATTGACTCATATTACATAAAAAACATGGTTTTAATGTAGGAGTCACTGCGACCGCGGGCAGGTACTTGCGTTACAAATATAGGTGGCAGGAACTTGAGGGTTAAATAACGTTAAAGGTAGTATATTGTACTGCAGGACAAAAAAATTCAGAAAACTTAAGAGATATAAATATTTTTGTACTAACACAAAATAAACTAATAATGTTTTATGATTAAAATTACCAGCAATTCTTACTCGTAATCGTAAGTATCAGCACAATTTCTCGCCCGCTCCCAAATATCGTTATTACATTCATGGCATCTTGTTACTAGTAACAAGAAGGATCTGAGCATACATATCAATTTGGTATAGGATATATGTAACAGTTACACTTGATAGTGATTGGTATAGCGAATGGACGTCTGCAAAAATGTAGGTACAATGTAAACCCCAAAAACTAAAATGTAATAAGTCACTGTGCATTCAAGCGCACCTATTAATGCTTGTGAACATGGATGTCAGAATCTAAGCCTAGTTTTCACAGACAATCTCGAGTTTAAGCTCAAACACCACAATATCAAAACCTAAGTGTAAGCTACGCTTTGCTATACATTTTGACATTGTGGAGTTTGAGTTTAAGCTTGAGATTGCCCAAAATTCAAAAATTTTGAGATACACAACCGTACCGATGATAATAATAATGTCCAATAATAAGCTGTTGGCCTGATGATGAAAATGAGAAGAATAAATTCAACTAAGAAAGCAATGAAGGAAAAATATTTTTCTTGTTGCTCTTTCTTGTTAAGAATGTGTCGCTATGACAAATAAGTCATTCTGACAATAAAAGTCCTCATAAATTGATTTCAAAGAGCAAAGAAATACTTGCATAGAGAAAGTCGATTTTAAAACTGCACGTGTCTCCCGTGTATTTTTTTAGCTTTTATTTATTCTATTATGAGTTTAACTATGTAAAAAATCTGCTAAAATACTACTTAATGACAACACAATGTGCAGATTTTGGTTTTATGATATATAACGGTAAAAGTGTCTAAATCTACCAAAAATACAAGGTGCCTTTCAAATTAGATTATCTATAACTCAGAAGCTATAAAATTAGTTTCAGAACGTTAAATTTTAATCCTGAAATATTCGTAAAGTTAAGTCTTTTGAATATATGTCTTCAAATTTAGGCATTCTGATTGCTTTTAACGTATATTCATTTTATTTTTTCAATTATAATTCCCACAGTCACACTATGAAAGTATAACCTTTATAGAAAACATTATATTACCACAGGATAAAAACACACAGAATACTCCAGAAATAATGTTTTCTATTGAAATATAGAAAATGAGAATTGAATTGAGTTTATTACTCTAATAAAGCAATTTTTGCTAAAGTAATTCACTACCGGACTGCTACCGGACAGTAACGATTTTGGTGAAATTTTGTATTTAGATAATGTTTTAAAATTCATTGCTTTTAATTAGTTTTCTTTCGCTAAGTGATACTCTGTCTCCCAAGAGACTACTTTCTATTGATTTTTAAAATAAGATACTTTGTCTACTTAAATTATCTGTATACAGTATGTTCTCTATATTCTGGATGTGTTATTGTCTAGTGTAAGTAGCACTTCATTATATAAAAAAGTATCCCATGTTGGTCTGGCACATATACCATTACATGATACTTATGAGTCCCAGATAAATATGATCCATATTTATCGGATCCATTAGCCATCACTGGCAACACGCACTGGTTGCACAATCTCGTTTTCATGTTTTGAGGTATACCTGACCTCGGACTATTTGTCCCAGGTTAACGTATTGTTGACGAATACTTCTTATACGTTACTTCGATCTTAGTGCTCCCAACCACTACCGGCATAGGTGTGACGTGGATATTACACATGACTTTCGTTTTATCAACGATCGTCTTAAGACATCCGTTGAGAGACACTATTGAGATCATTGAGCATAGTCCAGCGATTCTGCCATAAGGAGTTTATCGTAGGCAAAGCAGAAGCATCAGAGATGTACTCGCCATTGATGTTAGTACCGCATCCTTTCCAGTTCATTAGCTTGAAAACGTGTTCCAATGCTGCGGTGAAGATTTTCGGGGATATAACGACACCCTGTATTACACCTCTCTGCAGTTGTATAGGTTTCATACTCTGGTTCTTTACTCGGATGCCCATCGTAGTCCTACTGTACAAACACTTCAGCACTTACATATACTTACAGTCAACTTGGCACCACTGAAGGGACTGTAACACCGCCCGGCGGATTAAAAGGCTTTCTCATAATCCACATATGAAAAGCAAAGTAGCAGATTGTACTCTTCGGTCTTCTGTACAATTTGCCGCCGGGTATGTGTGTGGTATATGGTATTGAAGCCTTTTCGAAAACCAGCTTGTTCGAGAGGTTGTCGAGTCTGCGTGCGAGACGTTTCGTAATGACTCTAAAACAGCGTGTATGCGTGGCTCAGAAAGAAAAATGGCCTGTAATTCTTCAAAAGAACGTTGTAGCATTTCTTGAAGAACAAGACCACCGCACTTCTGCTCCACGTTTTCAGAATAGTTCCACTATAGAGGATGGAATCAAGGAGCTTCTGAAGGATTTTAAGTACCGGTTTTTCATCCAATTTCAGAAACTGCGCTGTAATTCCATCCTTGTCTGAGGCCTTGCCGTTTTTAAAGTGCTGGAGAGCCATTCTAATCTCGCTGAGACTGACGTCCGGGATATCATCGGAATAGTGTCGGATAAGATTTTCTCATGGATCGTTACTCACACTTGCGTGTGGCTCCAACTTTGATTTGTACAGCTGCCCATAGAACCTTTCAATCTAACTCACAATCTCAGATGTCCCGGAAACGATGCTGCCACAATCGGTCTTCAGCTTCGACGGTTGGCTTTTTCTGGCAAACAGATCTCTAGCAAAGACTTTGGAGCCCTAGTGTCACTCGAGTGCTTCTTCAATACGAGCAGTATTAAAGTTGCTTAAGTCCCGCTGCATGCATTTGAAGATCTGTCTGTGAAGTGGCCTGTATGTAGTCAAATCTGTTGAAGACTGCTGCTTCGTTTCCCGTCTAACTGCCACGAGATTAAGAGTGTGATTGGAATTTTTTTTGTTCGTCTGTGGCTGATATTGTAGACCTTCGCTTCGACTGCATGTACAGTTTCCACGAACTTATCATTCAAATCGTTAACTGCATTGCAGTCTTCTAGGCACTGAAAACGGTTTTGTAACTCGAACTGAAGGGTTTCGGGACTTTGGATTAGAAAACGATGGGGACGGAGCGTTGACTTCTTTAGACGAGACCTCTCCAGTTTTACTAAAGTTACTAAATTTTTCTATTACGCCGATAAAGAACTTTCACTCCAAAATGGGTTAAGATCAAAAATTGCCCAATCCCTATACCATAGCCATTATCGCGTTAGTTGCCTTTTACGATATGCTAGATTAATAAGTAAGTAAAACAGGTGACGCTTTCTTTTTAGTTATAAGTCCCAGATAAGTATGGGATCTATAAGTCCAAGACCAATACCGTTCACTTTTTTACAAACTTTTATTTAACTTGCAATGTATGTAACTATGTTTTTTGGGGTGGAATATTGCAACTCAATTTTAAAGCAGATATTTTCAACCGATCGAGTTGAAACTTTGGATACACGTTTAGTTTGGATGACAATGCATGGTTAACTACTTCTGACTTCATTCTGATTACAACATGGCGGAACACCCAAGATGGTGGAGTAGTTATTTTGAATGCACTCTTACCATATGGATATTAAATGAAAGGGCTTGCTGTGAAACGCGACAAGCTGTTGTGTCATATAAATTGTGTAATGACGTTATAAGTTGATAGACAAAGTTTTAAAGGAAATTTTATTTTATTCTTTTTAGCGCATTTAAATAAAAGCTCGTTTTTAAAAAGGTTTTCTTTAACTTTTAATATATAATTTATTTATTACTACACATAAACAATATTCAGAATGTAGAGAACATACAGTATACATATACTTATAGTAAACAAACCGTCTCATTTTAAGAAATCAATAGAGTGTAATCACCTGGGAGAACGAATTTCACTCTGCGAAGAAAAAATACTCAGAGATATTATCTATCCAGATATGCAAGAAATGTAAATGTTTATCTAAATACGAATTTTTTTTGAAATTGTTAGAACCATTCGAGAAATCAATTATCTAAAAACGAATTGCATGTTTATTATTATAAAAGAGTTTGTCATTTTCTGTTTTTTTAAAAGAACTAGAATATTTGTTATTCAACACAGAAAACATGTAATACTAAAAGTCGTTTTGCGTTACGTAGTTTTAGTATGTCTTAGCAAATTACGTGGTCGATCAGCTGGTGATCTTTTGGTCTAAAAAAGGTACTTAACCCCTCTGATCCATCCAACTATAGGCCTAACACCATCAGCTCCTTGTTCTCTGAAATAATGGAGTCCATCATTAACAGCCAGCTCATGCGGTTGCTTGAGGATTACCAGCTGATAGGTTACCTAACTCATAAATGAGCGGAAGAAATAAAGTCCAGGGGGAGGGAGAGGGTTTTGGCCGTTAGTTTGGATATAGTGAATGCCTTCGATTAGGTTCACCGCGCTGCCCTAATGCGTATTGACGAACTGCACGTGTCTTCGAAATATATTTATTTTTCTTATTTCTCAGACATGCAGATTTTCTCACAATGTTTTTATTCACCACCGAAAACGTATTAAATCAGCAAATAAAATTGCATATAACTATTTCATTGGTGCCGGCGAGGGTCGAATTCAGGTGGCTCGCGTACTGTGAAAGAGGATTGCCCATTTTCGGCCATGGAACGCCCAACAATGTGAATTTGTTAAAAAATTATGTCTTTATTTATGGTTATTAATCGCGGTATTCGTTTGTCCTCAAACAATGGGAATATTTTTGCACAAATTAAAAGTACCGAAAACATAATAATAAAAATTAGGTAAATCATTATGTCATTAGTTTGTGAATAAAAAAAGTGTTGCCAATCACAAAACACATTTAAAAAATCGATTCTTTTTCGATCGATTATTTACGGTGTCATCATCACAGTGCTAATATAATTTTTAAATAATTATTATGTTACGATAATTAAACAAGCGAATTACTAGCTTATTTCCAATGACTTCTTTAGAGAGTAACAAATGCTACGGCACAATTTAACTGTTAATCTTAACCGATCCTCTTTGAAAACAGATAAGAACTGTTCTTATCTGTTTTTAAAGAAGATCGGTTAAGTTATTCTTATCTGTTTATAACAATACATTTAAAATAGAATCATGTTATGATAACGAAACAAAGTTAGTTTCCAGCTGATTTACCATGAATCCTTTAACCTTTTGCGCCAAAGTCGCCTATACTTGACCAACACCTGTGGGCCCTGAGCGCCAACGACGTCTATAGTTGACAAAAACCCGGCTCTCAAAAATATGAAATATAGATATTGGAAAATTATTACAGGTATTTTAATTCTACACTCCTTAAAATAGGAATAACCCAGCAACATGTGAGTATAAAAAACAAGTCTTCTAGAGCCACAAGTACTAAGAAACATTGAACTAATAAAAATGGATTTTTATCTAAGCAAATACTATGTCCAGCACGCCAAAGTCGTCTATGGTTGACCGCTGGTGTCAAACGCGGGAGGCATAGATTTCTTGAAAACTATCCAAAATTCAGCTCAATGGTGTTTTTTTTCTATTATTTATGATATTTGAATAAAATTAAAAATTAGAATCATAAAACTATAATTAGCTACATGAATAAAAAATGTTATCAGATCATCTTCACATAATTAATCTAATATCTCAGCTCTAGCGCATCTTTAGCGCGTCGAATCGCATCGCATCGAAAATCAGTTCAGTCAGTCTGGGCACCGTGATCAAGGATAGACGACACCCTGATGACGTCATAAGTGATTACCGAGAAAAGTAGAGCAATGCAACATGAACGATTCCTCAGAACTCATTCGGATTTTGGAAAGCGTCGATGATGATGAATTTTGATTTTTGATTGATGAATAGAATTTTTGATTTATTGGTGAACAAATATGTTTATTTATTCCATGACCAAGATTTTAGTATTATAAGGCTGATTTACCTAGTGCGAATAATTATATACAATTGTTGATTAATGAATAATTATGTACCTTTTTTAATAATAATACAAAATTACAATTAATGTTTTTTTTACTTAGGGTGTGAAGAGCAATTTTTCATTTTGTGTTGTGCCATTTTCTTTCTCAGTCTCAAAATCATCTAGCAGCATCAGCATCATATGAAATCCCCATTGTTATAAGAGTGTAAGACTTTTCTTCTGTGCTTCACTTGGCCTACGCCTTCCCCGACACATAAAATATTATGAATCGATGTCTGTATATTTCGGTTAGATCGATTTTGAAATCGATACACAACATTCTAAGAATGTTTCAAAAAGGAAGGTCAGCTACGCCGTTGTCGTCCAGTCGTGACAGTGTCGTCATTAGGATGGAGAGTAGTGCTGTGGTTTACTACTATTTTATTGCTATTGTTTGTTTTTTATTTATGTTTATATGTACAAAGTACATATATAAAAAGAGTGGAAGACGGCATTAAATAAAACATACAGTTTATTAAGAGTCATTTATAGCATAAAAAACCAACAAAAACAAGTTATTTCACGTTATCGATATATCAACTCTTGGCAACACTATTTTGTTTTGGCACTTTGGCGTACAGGACACGGTAATGCGTTAAAGCTTAACAAAACGCAACTGCACAATTTAACTGTTCCTAAAAATACATTTCAAATAGCATTTAAATAAATAAAGGAAAATATATTTTAAAAAGCCTGCAGAACTTAAAGCGCCTCAAAGATTGTTTTTTTAACGATATTATTAATCGAACAAAAATCGATATCCTTTCATTGATTTTATGTCAGTTAAGTGGCAACATCGAGTCTGACAGCTCAGTCCTGTCGTAGAATAAAATCACAATTCAGTTCACAACTATAGTCATATATATAAATAGTCACATGTAGAATTCATTTGCGTGTTGTTTTGTTTGTTTTTATTTTTGTGAATTTGTTATCGAAGTAACGAACAAGCGTTATAATTGGACTCTGACATTTTATCCCACCCTACTGACCACGGCCTGAACATGGACCCCGCACCCACTTCCTTCAATAACCCCTGCACGAACTTGGACTCGATATCCACTGTTAACAATGATCCCAGCTTCCACGCCGGCCAGACATCTTCCCAGACCTCGGTAACTCATTCAAGAGGACATTTTCGCTGTGTTAATTGTTGTTTAAATATAGCGAAAACACGAAGGCATTTGTTGGAAATTCCAGAACTGCGAAATCTTATACAAGAATGGGTTCGACCACAGCAGGTAAATAGTTACAATCATGTGTCATGTCTTCTTTTTCTTCATTCTACAATTGCAGCAATGCTTATTAACTGAGTTGTCTTATAATTATATCTATAGATATAATAATTATGGCTTCTTTATTAGGTACAAGTTTCGAGTGATAGTGTAGTATGCCACGCATGTTGGACTGCAGCCTGGAATCAAATACGACATCCAACTAGCGAACAGGAAAATTCACCAATTATTAGTCATGGACATGTATGTATCAGCTGTGGCAAGTCACTTTTGAGAATAAGATCACACACATTATTTGGGTCTGATTCTCCACGTGAGGAACTCATAAGGAATGAAATTGCCCATCAAATTGCACCACGTGAGGTACGTGTTCAACATTTTTTAATTTATTAAGTGTGTGTGCTCATATCTGATAGTGATACACAAACTATATCTGACAAACATACAAGCTTATTTATAACATGGCGATAAGATTAGCTTGTCACCACCAGGTAGAGTGCTACCGTTTTTACCAACTACCAAGTAATGAGACAATTGATTTTTCATTGTTTTTGGACTACTGGTAGTTTTTAAGTGCTTAATTATTAAATAATATAGGCCATTAAATCTGCTTTTGTGCAGTAACAATTAACTTGATAAATATTTTATTTATATTTGAGTTTGAAATAAACAAATCTATTTTATTTTTTCACTTTGACTTCATTTTTTGTATTTTACATTATTTCAGTTGCCGTTGTCATGCCGTGTATATCATAATTGCTGGCAATGAACTGATAGAACAGCATCACGTTCAACTGCAGAATGGGAACCATCTGAATCATCTAGTCCGTCCTTGTTGCAATCTGAAGTGAGTAATGTATTGCACCCAGAACAACAAAGCTTAGATCATACATCACACAGTGTACTGCTAACTAATTATTTAAAAGCACAATGTTTTTTACCTAGTTGTAACAGTTCCATCAGCATTGCGAGTATGTCTCTTTTGTGATTAACTTCATTTTGCGATAACAAACATACATAGTGACAATTACTATGTATGTGTGTTATAAATGGTAGAGCCATGCTGCACTTATATTAGAAGTATAGTTGTAGCATGAATGGGTCGGCACGACCGGGGAAGGACCACACTCTCACAGAATACCAGCGTGAAATAGTAGCTTAATGCTGCTGTGTTTTGTATGGTGAGTGTAGAGAACCGGAGACCCTTTTTACTGGAAACGAGAAAATGATCTTAGTCCTCACGGGTGACAACTGTGATGTGGATTTCTAAGGGTCGCAGGAATGTCTCCAGCAGATGGTGAATCACAGTTAACGACAAGATATGCTAATAAATCCAGAGCTGTGACTATGTGTCGATATGGGTAGTAGGGGTGGTAAATGACATTTTAAAAACTGAATTTAAAATATTTCATCAAAATTACTTTAACAGGACTTCTACACATTTGATGATAGACTGCTGTGGCTGCTGCTATAATTAGTAAATTCCACACAAAAATAAGGGACAGGTATGATGCGGCTCAAATACTTGAAATCGTTCACCAAAATATGGAGACAAATAATGATTTATCTAAGTATGCTAGGGAAAACAATCTAAATAGAGCTAGGGCAAGCAGACTTTAGAAATATAAATGTAGACTTTAAAATGTTAGGGAATTTCCTGTTTTAACTTACAGCGACTTAATATTAATTGCTTGTGTCACATACCAATTAAAGCAAGCTCGCTACTATTATGGTGAGCATATAAGATTTAATGGTTGCTACCGGATAGAACTCTGTAATAACCAGAGGAGCAGCATTATGGAAGGAATAAACTTAAGCCCTAGCTGATCTTTACTTAGGGCTCGAATTGCAAGTCATCACCATTAGTCGTAAAGTGTATTTTATATATATTTTAATTAGTGGCAATGGTTGTGGTAGAAGTGCAATTAAAAAGTACTGTCGGCCGTCGAACTGTTGAATGCTGTGCCCATGTTATGACAGTAATATGGTATTTGGGTTGGCACGGCATCAGGCTAATATTTTGCTTCCTGCTCAGTTCCTGAATGATGTATTGATGTGTAAATTAGAGGCAAATAATTCCTTAGCTTTCCTAGATGCGTTAGTCATCCAAAATTCTAACAACACCATAGGTCACACTGTGTATAGAAAACAATGAATCTCACCATCATCCTTCACAGTTAGTTACCGTGAGCAAATCTTTGTTACAGAGAGCACAAGGGATCTGTGGCAGCAAACATCTGGCTGTCGAGCTTCAGCACGTCAAGCAGGTTCTGCACGTCAACAAGCTTCGGGCCCGCGCTTACGTCACAGTGACCGAGTGAAGCCGGCCACAGTCAAGCATGTGCAGTACTAGCATTTGTCAGGGGTGTCACAGACAAGATTGGCTACATCTTGAAGCGTGACGTCGCTGACGTGAAGCATCAAAGTTCAGGGAAGTTTGCAGTTTGTGATCATATCCTGGACTGGCCCAACTTGCTAGACATCAAAAAAAGATTTGATAGACCACAAATCCTATAAAAGGACGATACATGAGACTATTGAAATAAAAAAAAATCTTTATTCAATAGAGAAGGAGGCTTGGTACTACCACCTGCTTAGGACCCTGTAATTAATGAAATTAAAATTAAACCCAAGCATACCACTGCAAGACTTCAAGACACAGTAAGTTCATTCTGTAGATTGTACTATAAATAAAAATTTAAAATCTGAAGGTACTCCGGGTTAACACTGACATTGGGACGTCAGTCACCTAAGTCTGCCGTAACCATGGGTGCTGGAAAGCACCCGAAACGTCTAAAAATCAAAGAAATAAAACGCGATAAAATCGATAAAAATAGTTGTTAAAAAAACGGCATTTGTGAAAATAAAAACTTCTATATTTTCAAAACCCCGATGTTTTTTAAAGCAATTCCTTTACCATTTCATTGTTTTAATTGCATATTATCATATCTATATGCTTTTATATGTGGGCAGTCATGGCCGAAGTGTCTATGAAGAGTGGGCATTCCCCTTTACAGCGCTTGCTAACCATTTGACCTACTACGACACTACACGCTACTACTTTTCACCTACTCTAATATTATTATGTGATAATTATTACTAAACCGAATTCATTTTAGTTAAAGATATATATATATGAACTTCCGCGAGGGGTTTTATATAAAAAAAGAATAATTTGAATTTACTTCAATAAAAAGCGAAACGTTATATTTTTTTATTATATTTATATTTGAGCTATTCCAAATGTATGTAATCTACGCTCTTGAAACTTTTCATATTTAGCTTACATAATGTAATATTCGATTGTGTAATTCATTGCCGAAAATAGAAAACCATTGGTTGCGCGGAAAAAACCATTGGATTATTATATTTGACGGTAGGAGTGTCAAGTCGCTTGTTCCTTTCCGAAAAACGATATCATTCGTACCCTCCTATCGACACATCGGGGTGGTGGGGTGGGAGGGGCAAGAAGATGATTCTAGAATGTCACGTAATCATCGGAGCCGAGGACATATAAGGCACGCGCGACCGTTGCGCGTCCTCTTTCCACCGCAGTCGTCGCTGAAACCACAACGCTTTTCTCCCGACGCACCCATGGGGCCCCAGAGTGTCTGTCTAGAAGAAGTTCCCTCACCTCGTGTGAGATATAGTCGCGCACCGCCTCTCTCCGGAGTGTTCCAGAAGAAGTTCCAGAAGTTGCAGCTATAGTGCTCAACAGGATAGAAGAAACCCCGGTGAGTCAACACTCCTTTATTTACTGCCTGATATAATCGTTTAACCCGCTCCAATTTTGTTGTTCTCCTAATCAGGCAGGATTCCTTTTCAGCGATTTGGCACAATAATAGTTTAGTTTAGGGAAGAGCGAGTGCATTATACCGCATGCTATAGTAGTCGCTTTTACGTAAGCGTAGAAGCAATCGCATATACAGTCCACTTTAGTTAATATCTCGCGTAATAGGTTTAAGGTTCGACCGGGGAACTAGACTTCGGCAGCCTTAAACACGTGGCTCCACCATTTTATGGTCACTTCGAGCAGGATTTTGGTCGAATTGTTGAATTAATTAATTAGATAATGCACTCTAATTTATAGAATAGACTTAAATAGTGTTCGTTTAAATTTAAATTTTGATTAGGTACTCGCAAACAGAATTATTCGTTTTATAGCGCTCATATTTGATTAAATTTAAAGCCTATTAAATAATTGAAACAGTGTAATAGGAACCGTTTGATACGCTTACCCACAATCTTGATAAAATTATTGAGTGCAAATGACGCGTCACCTCGACTCGCTGCGCAGGTGTTCGATTTAATTACGTAATACGGCATACCGAGTGTCCATCCTTTATTGTTTGTGCGTTGTGAGATTAATTGTGATTGATATAACTTTATTATAATAGTTTAAAATGGCAGTTAGTGGAAGTGAAATCAAAATTAAAACGCTTTATGCCAAGAGGGACATACTCTTTTCGCGTATGCAGAATATAAGTGATTATATAAAGAACATTCATATAGAAGCAGTGCGGGAAACCTTTTTGACTGAAATCGAAACGATAGATTCTCTACGAATAGATTACGAAAAAATATTAGACCAAATTAATCATTTGGAATTACAAATCGACCCGAAATACATAGTGAACTACCAACCGCTGCTGGCATTCGAAGATATGTTGTGTCGCGTGAAAAGAATTGCGAGATCCCTACTATCTCAAAACGAAGCAAAGCCGGAAAAACAGGTACGTCCAAGCGACTCGATTAGGTTGCCGCCAATAGATATTCCGGTATTTAATGGTGATATTAAGACGTGGCCCTTCTTCTTCAGTAGTTTTCAAAACAATATACACAATAACCCATCGTTATCGGACGCCGAAAAATTATATTACTTAATCAGTAAACTTAGTGGCAGGGCACAGTCGATCTGCTCTGGTTTTTCACCTACAGCAAACAATTACTTATTAATATTCGAAACGCTTAAAACTAAATATGAAGATAGGAGAATGTTAGCTTCCGAATATTTGAACCAGATATTCGATCTTAAACCTATATCATCCGCGAACATCAACGGCTTAGAGCAATTTCTAGATAAATTTGTGGCATCGGTGGCTGCACTTAAGAATTTGAAATTTAATGATCTTATGGACGTGGTGTTTCTCCATATTGCACTGAAGAAGTTGGACCCCGACACCGTGCGTGCGTTTGAAATGGAGCATCGTAGCTCGGAGATGCCTTCCTTTCATTCATTAGCATCGTTCGTGCGAGATCAAATAAAGGTGATGCAGCGCTCTCCGAACGTTAAACAGGAGATTAAAAGGTGCGTCGACCGTAGACAGACTCAACCATCTAAAATAGCAGGGTCGTTAACTTACGTAACCGCTACGCCAACATCACTCCAGCATACTTGTATAGTATGTAAAGATAGACACGGTAATTTATATAATTGCGCGACTTTTCGTAAATATTCACCAAGCGAGCGTTATAAATTAGTAAAGACAAACAACCTATGTTTGAACTGCTTAAGCGATAAGCATTTAGTTGCAAAATGCAATTCGAGTTCCGTATGTAGCAAGTGCGCCAGGAAACATCACACGCTATTACATTTTGAAAATAGCAACATAGCGGCGTCAAGTAAAGCGGATAAGGAATTCGCCCCTACTAAGGTCAACGATTCTAGCGGTGGATCTGGTGATGTCGCTCTGTGCTCATTGGCAAATATGGGAGCACAACCTCCTTCAACCGTGTTACTGGGTACGGCACGTATTTTGGTTAGGGATTCGCGTGGAAACGAACAAAGCGTCCGTGCACTGCTGGACAGCGGAGCCCAAAATAGCTTTATAACGCGACAATGTTGTCAGCGCTTAGGCTTAGTAATAAATAGGTCACTTTCATGTCCTGTAATTAAAGGCATCGGAGGCACTAGTAAATCGACACAGGGATATATAAATTTAAAATTTTATTCTCGGATAGATCGTAATGTTAACTTTGATATAAATGCACTAGTAGTAGATAGGGTCACTGAACGGTTGCCAACCGTTTCGGTTGACACCTCGGCAATGATTGAATTTAAGAATTTGACTCTGGCGGACGACACTTACGCCGTTCCTGGGAACATAGACATGCTCATTGGAGCATCGCTTTTCCCTCATCTTTTGTTAAACAATAAGGTCAGGGGCAACTCTTCGCATACCGCGCCTTACGCACTGGAAACCGTATTGGGCTATGTGATCCTTGGCTCCGCCCCCATCATAGATAGTATTTCGGCAACCTCTTATTGTGGTATGGCTGTCGAACCGCTCGAGTCGTTAGTCCGCAAATTTTGGGAGATGGAGGAGGTGAACGTCCCACCCATAGCTAGCTCAGATGACAGGTTATGCGAGGAAATTTACGTCCGCACGACCATTCGTGATCGCGACGGTAGATATAGTGTAGCGCTACCCTTTAAAGGAGATGTTTTATCTCTCGGCGATTCGCGTCAAATGGCGGAAAAACGTTTCTACAGCTTGGAGCGTAGGATGCTCGCTTCACCCCAGTTAAAGGAAGCTTACGACGGCGTCATTAACGAATATATAAGAGAAGGTTACATATCACTTGTGGCTTCGAAATTAGATAACTACGAAGACACACCGTCGTATTTCATACCACACCACGGAGTCATTAGAGAGGACAAACTTACATCTAAGTTACGTGTAGTGCTCGACGCTAGTGCTAAAACTAGCACTCACCTGTCGCTTAACGATATCCTCTATAGTGGGCAAAATTTACAGGGCAGTTTATTTAATATAATAGTCAATTTTCGTTTGTTTAGTATAGCACTATCCGCCGATATTCGTCAAATGTTTCTTTGCATAGGGGTCCGTGAATGCGACCGTAGATTCCAACGCATTTTATATCGTTTCAACCCAAAGGAACCTCTAATGGTGTTTGAATTTAACCGCGTTTGTTTTGGTTTAAAGTCGAGCCCATTTCATGCGTTACGCACGGTGAGACAGCTCGCTCACGATGAAGGTCCCTCTTATCCTAAAGCTAAGAGGGCAATTGAGAGCGGATTATATATGGATGATTTTGTGTACTCGGTCGATAGCGTGGAGGAGGCAACCCTAACCACCGCCGAGGTTATAAGGCTCATGAAATTGGGTCAATTCGATCTTGTGAAGTGGACTAGTAATTCGCGTCCGGTTTTGGATACAATCCCACTATCACACCGTCTTTCGGCGATAAAGGAATTCGACGATTCTGATACACACAAGGTGCTCGGTCTATGTTTTTCACCAGAGTCCGACGTGTTTAGCCTTAAGGTAAATCCGCCCGTAGAGAAATGCACAAAGCGCACAATACTGTCATGCGTTGCTAGATTATGGGACGTCATGGGTTTCGTAGCTCCAGTGGTATTATACGCTAAGCTTTTAATTAAACAACTTTGGTTATTGGAATGCGACTGGGATGACTCGCCGCCTGACAGCATTGTTCGGTTGTGGCAGCGCTTTAGAGAGGAACTTCCTTTATTAAGAGAAATTAAAATACCGCGTCATATCAACGTAGATAGAAGTAGCGCCATAACAGTCGTTGGGTTTGCAGACGCCAGCGAGAAGGCTTACGGGGGCGTTGTATATTTCCACGTCCAGAATAATGGTAGAAATTCGATTAGCCTCATTAGTTCTAAGTCGAGAGTCTCCCCCCGTAAGGTTGTCTCTCTGGCGCGCTTAGAGCTTTGCGCAATATTAGTACTCACCAAGCATATTACCGCAGTTATCAGCGCATGTAGGGATAGAGTTCACATAGAAAGGATATTGGCCTTTTCCGACTCCACCGTCGCCTTATGCTGGGTTCATTCTTCACCCCACCGTTGGGATACGTTTGTTGCGAACCGAGTGGCCAAGATACAAGACGAGTTAGAAACGCGGAACTTTTATCACGTGTCCGGTACGGAAAACTCCGCCGATTGTCTATCCCGTGGACTCACCCCGATGCAAATAATGGACCACCCGCTTTGGTTCCACGGACCTGCTTGGGTTCACTTGGATCCCTCGCAATGGCCAATAACCGACTTCGAACCTTCGTCAGTGTCACAACCGCCGGAAGAGAAGAGACACGCTCTAGTGGCGAACGTTTCGAGCGAGGTTTCTCCAATCATTGCTTTGGCGAACCGCTTGTCCTCTTGGTCGAAATTATTGCGTAGCGTAATTTACGTTTGTCGATTCGCGAAGCTGTTACCGCGACGTTCGTATGTCTTAGCATCCGATTACAACTATGCCGAGTCGCTAGTATTACGTGAACTTCAACGTGCGCACTTCTCTGAAGAAATTAGAAGATTACAATCGAATAGAGCTTGTAGTCGCGCCTTTCAACGCCTTAAGCCATTTTTACAGGATGGGATTGTAAGGGTAGGTGGACGCTTGTCCAACTCGCAATTGAGTTTCGACCAACGGCACCCTATTGTTTTACCGCGTAAAGACCATATCATGAACTTATTAGTCGATTACCATCATAAATTGAACTCGCACGCTGGCCCCGACTTGTTGATGTCGATTTTGCGTCAGAATTATTGGATTCTTTCTGCACGTAGTTTAATACGCAATCGGGTGCACAGATGTATAGCTTGCTTTCGGGCACGCCCCAAGCCGTCATTTCCGGAAATGGCGGAACTTAGATCTTGTAGAGTAATACAATCAGTAAAGCCCTTCACGCACGCCGGGTCTGATTTCGCTGGTCCGTTTAAGGTCACGCTCACTCGCGGGCGTGGTATAAGATCCACAAAGGCTTACGTCTGCATTTTCGTGTGTCTAACTACTCGAGCGGTGCATATAGAACTCGTTGGTGATCTAAGCACAGCAGGCTTTATGGGTGCATTTAAAAGATTTCTTTCCCGCCGTGGCCCTGTAAGTAGATTGTATTCGGATAACGGTACGAACTACGTCGGCGCAAAACGTATTCTATCGGAACTACATGAGCTCTTAGCTAGCAAGTATTATAATTCGGAGTTCGCTCACATTCTAGCCGAGAACCGCATTGAGTGGTCTCTGAATGTCCCAGCCGCGAGTCATTTTGGGGGCAATTGGGAGACTAATATCAAGAGTCTAAAGAGTCATTTATACCGCGTAATAGGAGATCAGATTTTGTCCTTCGAAGAGCTAAGTACGGTGCTCGCTCAAATTGAATGCGTAATGAATAGTCGCCCACTTTGTCGTCGTGTGTCGTGTGTCGTCTAGTGACCCCTCGGAACCGCTGGCTCTAACTCCAGCACATTTTTTGAATTTAACGCCTTTAAAGTATTTGCCAGCCGCAGATATGGATGAGAACAGACTTAGCATTTCCGCACGCCACAAATTATTAGATCGGTTAGTGCAATCGTTTTGGAAACGATGGAGGATGGAATACTTGCATACTTTGCAGTCTCGGCAAAAATGGAACACAGCAACTGAGCCTTTAGCTGTAGGAGCTGTAGTTGTGCTCACCAAAGAGAATACACCGCCTCTCCACTGGCCGTTAGGAATTGTCGAAGAGGTCTTTCCCGGTTCCGACGGAGTAGTTAGGATAGCTCGCGTTAAGACCACGGTTGGGTCTTACTTGCGTCCGGTTGTCCGTTTGTGCCCCCTGCCTCTTCCATAATTTAAATTAGCTTTCTAGATTAAATTGTAGTTGAATTTAGGTAATCTTAGCGTTAGTTAGTTATTTTGTTAGTTGATCTTAGCTCTAGTTGTATTAGTTAATTTTGAAGGAAATCCTTCAAGGGCGGGGGAGATGGTTGCGCGGAAAAAACCATTGGATTATTATATTTGACGGTAGGAGTGTCAAGTCGCTTGTTCCTTTCCGAAAAACGATATCATTCGTACCCTCCTATCGACACATCGGGGTGGTGGGGTGGGAGGGGCAAGAAGATGATTCTAGAATGTCACGTAATCATCGGAGCCGAGGACATATAAGGCACGCGCGACCGTTGCGCGTCCTCTTTCCACCGCAGTCGTCGCTGAAACCACAACGCTTCTCTCCCGACGCACCCCTGGGGCCCCAGAGTGTCTGTCTAGAAGAAGTTCCCTCACCTCGTGTGAGATATAGTCGCGCACCGCCTCTCTCCGGAGTGTTCCAGAAGAAGTTCCAGAAGTTGCAGCTATAGTGCTCAACAGGATAGAAGAAACCCCGGTGAGTCAACACTCCTTTATTTACTGCCTGATATAATCGTTTAACCCGCTCCAATTTTGTTGTTCTCCTAATCAGGCAGGATTCCTTTTCAGCGATTTGGCACAATAATAGTTTAGTTTAGGGAAGAGCGAGTGCATTATACCGCATGCTATAGTAGTCGCTTTTACGTAAGCGTAGAAGCAATCGCATATACAGTCCACTTTAGTTAATATCTCACGTAATAGGTTTAAGGTTCGACCGGGGAACTAGACTTCGGCAGCCTTAGACACGTAGCCCCACCAACCATTGAACACAAATATTCAAGGAGATTAATTAAAATAATATTTTAAGACAATTATATTTTGGACACGTTAAGATAGTTTGTTATCTGAGATGTTAGCCTTTTTGCTTTTATAGAACTCAAGATCATCAGTCGCGTTTACATTCACTAGACCAAAGGGGCAAAAGGTGTGGTATAATCATGCAAAAGAGAATCCGTATTGTCTACCCTTCTAGGTGGCACGGGTTTTATATATGTAAGTGTACCGTTCATAATTATTCCAAAGGATAGTTTTGTTATTAAACAAAGATTATCATGTACTTATCTAAAGTAGTTTCAAGCCCTGAAACTAAAAGGTACATCCAATGTAAACTTTAATGTCTTTGCTTTTGTGGGTTCCATCCGTTCGTTTCTACTTAATTACTTTGTTGTTTATATACTCATCTAAAATTTAAATCTTAAAGAAAGTCTTTATACTGACAGTTGCTTTATACAAACATATTGTAAAAATCAGATTATTATAGACAAAAACATACATAATTTTATTATTATTATTAAGCCTTTATATTACCATGCAATTTACATACATACAAGAAAAAAAATCCAAATTGTTATTGTTTAAGACATGGCCCCGCTCCGGGTATAGGCCTCCTCCAACTGTTTCCATTTGATCCTATTCTGCGCTTTCAACATCCAATCTCTACCAGCTATTCTTTGGATTTCATCGATCCAGCGATCTTTAGGTCTCCCTTTACTCCTTGTTCCGCTTGGGCCTGTCCATTCGGTGACTCGTTTCGTCCATCTTCCGTCTGTAACCCGGGCTATGTGTCCCGCCCAACTCCACTTAAGCTGTTGTGCGTGTTGTCCTGCGTCTATCAATTTAGTTTTCCTGCGAATATCCTCGCTCTTACGTTTGTCAAGGAGCTTAATGCCTAGGATACTTCGTTCCATAGCGCGCTGGCACGATCGTATTTTATTTTTTATTTTCTTTTGAAAAATCCAAGTTTGTGCTCCATATGACAGACAACGCAGCAAACAAGAATCTATTACCTTTTTTTTGAGCTTTAGTGGGAGTTTTGCTTTTAAGATTTCTTTGAAGCTCCAGTATTTCCTCCATGTCATGTTGATACGGCGCTCTATTTCGTCTTCGTGTCTTGACTTCTTGAATGAAATTTGTTTCCCAAGATATACATAGCTGTCCACATACTCTATCGCTGTTTCGTTTACTATTATTGGCCTTTGTATACTGTTTGTAGTAACTTTTGTTTTTAACGTATTCAATTGTAAGCCTATTTTTTTGCTGGCGTTATTTAGTTCTACCATCATTGTTTCCAGCTCCTTCGATGTTTTTGCAAATATGACGATATCATCTGCAAATCTTAGGTTACTTAGGAACTCTGTATCTATTTTAATTCCTTTTCTACTCCAATTTAGCTCTTTCATAATGTCCTGTAACACGGCTATAAATATCTTTGGAGACAACGGATCTCCTTGTTTCACTCCTCTTTCAATGAAAATTTTTGGTCCTAGTCTGTCCAACTTCACCCTGCTTGTACTATTCTTGTATATATCTTTGATTATATTTATGTAAGTTTCTGGAATACCTTGGTGTGATAGCGCTTGCCATATGCTCTCGTGTGAAATTGAATCAAATGCTTTCGCGTAATCGATATATGCAAGGTAGAGCGGCTGATTAAATTCTTGATATTTTTCTACTATTTGGTCTAGCGTGTGGATGTGGTCGATAGTAGAGTAGCCCGACCGGAATCCAGCTTGCTCTACTGGTTGGTTTGTTTCTATTCTTAATGCTATTCTTTTTTCCAGACACATTGCAAATAATTTGTACATTGTTGGTAGCAGGCTGATAGGTCGATAGTTATTAATGTCTGAAGGATCTCCCTTTTTATATAATAAAATTATTCGAGATTCTCCAAAGTTTTTAGGGATTTTTTGGACTTCTAGAATTTTATCAAACAGAATCGTGATAGGACCTATTAGAGTTTTCTTTCCAATTTTTAAGGCTTCATTAGGAATATTATCAGGACCTGGGCTTTTTTCTTTTTTTAATTTTTCTATTTTTTCCAATATATCTCTGCAGTCAAAAGGCGCGATGGGTGTATTTAATTGTATTTGATATTTTTTGTGGTCCTTTTCTTCGCTTCGTTCATTCTGGTAGAGATTCCTGTAAAAGTCCGTAGCAATATTTATTATGTCTTTTCGCGTTTGTAATTTACCTGTAGCATTCTGTGCTTTCAATGTGGGTATCCATTTGCGCCCAGTATTTAGTTGTTTGTAGGCTTTCTTTTGGCTTCCGGTGGTGGTCAGGTTCTTTTCGATAATTTCCATTCTGTAGTTTTCGTAGTCTTTTTTAACATTTTATTTGTAGTTTTATAGAGAACTGTAAGTTCTTTTTTCTCCTCTTTGTTTTTACATGGTTTTGATTGCAGTGCAATACGTTTTTTAAGTTGTTGTTTGGTTTCAATAGTTAGAATATCTTTGCTTGTTTTCTTTGAGGTGGCAGCATCTAGGCTTTGTTTTATGGCTGTCTCTACCTTAAGATTGAAGGACTCTATGTCGTCGCAACTTTCCCATTCAGTTTGTTGCATTTTTTCCTCTAAAGTCTTGAGGTATACTTGTTGACTCTTGTCGCACGACAGACTAGCTCGAGTTTCAGTAAAAGTTGCTCTACTTTTTTTAGGTTTTTTCAGTTGTACTGTACCTCGCAGTAGTCTGTCGTCGCTTGAAAATGTATTATTATTTAAAATTTCTATGTTTGTGAAAAGTTTTGGAGAGTTGCTCAAAATATAATCGATTTGGTTTTTATGATGCTTGTCTGGTGTAGTCCATGTCCATAAAGTTTTAATTTTTTTCTTAAATATTGTGTTAATTATAGTGAATTTGTTTTTTAATGCGTATTGTACTAATTTGTCTCCTCTGTCGTTCCTCGTTCCAAAGCAGTATGGCCCCATAATTATGTTTTCCATGGCTTTTCTTTTTCCTATTTTAGCGTTTAAGTCTCCCATTAAAATCATTTTTCCGTTTGCTAGTTTTTGAGCTTTTTCGATTTGATCGTAAAAAAGATCTATTTCCTCTTCCGGTGCTTCAGAGGTGGGGGCGTACACCTGTATTATTGAAATTGATATTTTGTAGAATTTCATATTTAGGAGACAAACTCTATCTGATATACCTACGTAGTTCTCTATGTTGTTTTTATATTTCTTTTTTATTAAAAAGCCTACACCATATTGCCCTTGTATATCACTGTATAACAAAAAATATGATTTTCGTCCTCGATAATTTCATTTCCTTTTCTTCTGATTTCCGATAGTCCTACTATATCATGTTTAATTTTTGATAATGAATATTTTAATAGTATCATTCGTTGTGGCGATAGTAATTATTTAACATTGTATGTGCAGATATAGAGTGGTTGACAGGTTGGAGGGTTGTAGTCGTCCTCTCCCGCGGTGACTAGCCGTGTTGGGAGATGGGGGGGGCGGTGTTGATTGTTATTGTGTGGTTCTTGGATCATGAGGATGCGAAGTGATTTTTTTGGAGGGAAATTGCAAAGTTGGTTTTTTTAACAGGAAGTTATCCATGCTGTTTGTTTTATTGATCTTTATAGGTTGCTTGTCTTTATTATTTTCACAGTCGGATTGCGATGTTTCCGGTGACTCTGACAAAACTCTTTTCTTTTTATCCATAATTTGCTTCTCGGCTTGCTGGTTTCGGTTCTTAAGTATTACGATTTTGTCATATTTAATAATCGCTAATTTACCTTGTTCTCTTTCTTTGTTGACTTCCATTTGGAGGTCCTTTCGCTTGCTTAGTATTTCGGGAGGAAAATCTTCTTTAATATAGTAGGGTGTAGGTATTAGCTTCTTTTTGTTTTTTTGTATTTTTATTTTTAACCCCATTGTGGTTAATGTTATAACGATGGGTCTGACTTTTTCTCCCTTTTTTCCAAGTCTTCTCACGCATTCAATACCGTTGCTATCGCATTTGATGTTTATTACGTTATTTATTATATCTATAACCTTTTTCTCTAGGTCCCAGTAGCTCTTTTCGTCTTCAGAGACTCCGAATATGAGTAGATTTTTCTTTCTTATGATCCTCTCCAAATAATTTATTTTTGTTGTCTGCGTTTCTAGTTTCTGTTCTAAAAGCTCGTTTTTGGTTTCTAGACATTTAAACTTCTCGTTAATATTGCTGTTAATAGTGTTTTTAATATCCTCCTTCATATCCTGCATATCGACTTTTTGTTGCCTTATTTCCTCTTGCATTACTTTTAACATATTTTTTATTTCCTCCATTTTAATAAATAAGCGATATAAATAATTATAAACAGAAGTTTTTTGTTGTATTCCTGTTTATATATAATGTCCTCTTGTGGTGAGTAGTGGAAACACTATTTTATGTTGGATACTGCAACGGTGTGGTTGGATCTCTCTCCTTTATGTTCAGCCACTCGTCAGTAGATGTCGCTAAGAGGTTAGCTTGTATGCAAGATGAATAGCAATATTGCAATAGTTAACCTAAAAATGTTGATTATGTTTTGCACTTGTTTTTTCCGCGCACGTATAAATAAGATGTCTTTAAGAAAACAAATTGATAATCTACACTTTCCTAACTTTAATTAGTTCTCGACAATCATTAAAATGAAAAAACAAAAGTTGTTCAGCCGTTATGATGAACCAAGTTTTTGCACTTGTTTAGCACTAGTATTTCACTTTCACTCAAATACTTCACTTTGTCCTGGTACTTTGCTACACTTTTTAGCGTTCTTAGTAAGTTTTGATTTACTTTCACGATTAGAAGTAATTATTTTTCAATTAAAATCACGGAACCGATGTAAGCAGTGCCACGGTGGCGCCCTCCCACGGTGGTGTGGTATAATCATGCAAAAGAGAATCCGTATTGTCTACCCCTCTAGGTGGCACGGGTTTTATATATGTAAGTGTACCGTTCATAATTATTCCAAAGAATAGTTTTGTTATTAAACAAAGATTATCATGTACTTATCTAAAGTAGTTTCAAGCCCTGAAACTAAAAGGTACATCCAATGTAAACTTTAATGTCTTTGCTTTTGTGGGTTCTATCCGTTCGTTTCTACTTAATTACTTTGTTGTTTATATACTCATCTAAAATTTAAATCTTAAAGAAAGTCTTTATACTGACAGTTGCTTTATACAAACATATTGTAAAAATCAGATTATTATGACTGGCAATGATGACAAATCACACCTCTATATATTAATTTGTAGCAGAAGCCTTTTTCCAGCAGTGGAATTTTGATAGGCTCATGATACTCAAACATTGCAATGACAAACAGCAAATCCATTTACCTTTGTATGAATTTGTAAAAAAAGCAAGATCTGGTAGGATAATAATGATGAATGAACAGTGCAACTTACATTAGAATAGATTAATTGTGAACTCTCGCTGATGGGATAGTTACAATAAATGTGGCAAGTCAATAGTTTTAACAATATGTTTCATATTTTATTAAGATATTTTGTTTCATAATTATTTTATTACTGATGAATCCATTATTAATTATGTTTTCATTTATCCTACGTAGCTGCACCAAATGACAATCGTAGCATTAATTTTAACTGTGTTAATACTCGAAAACTCTTTACAATACGCAATAAAGAATAATACATTAAAAAAAAACTCACGTAAGTATTACAATATTAAACCTTGAATAACACCTGATCTTGTCCGCTGTATGAGAAATAGAGACAAACTTTTTTTATATAGAATAAAGGTGACAAACGAGCACACAGTCCACCTGATGGTAAGTGGATGCTGTGGCCTCCTACATTTAACCTTTCTTAAGAATCAAAATGCAGATGCATTGTCACCCTTAAGGACTGAGTTGGAATGACTCGATTCTTCGAAACAGATTTCCGGTTCTCTACACTCATCATATGAAACACAGCAGCATTAAGCTGCTATTTTACGCTGGTATTCTGTGAGAGCAAGGTCATTTCACGGTCGAGCCGACCCATTCGTGCTTCAACCATAATATCTGAAGCGTGGCTCTACCACGAACGTACTTCAGTAAAAATGAAAACTTTCTTCTGATAATTTAATACATTCTGCTACTTATAAAATATATCGAAAATTTTGTAATAAACTATTACAAAACTGAAAATACAATATGATAAAAGTGTTTTACAAAAGGCTTGTAAAACAGTAGACTTGTATGAAAGTTCATTAAAAATTAATCCTTCAGTTCAGAAAACCTTGGATCTCCACTTGATTTACTTTCACTATACGAAAGCCCAAACGAAGCAACTAATAAATTAAATAATTTTTATTAGTGTTGGCAAAAATTGGCAGAGACAATTTTAAAATTAATTAACACACGAAATCCAAATTTTGTCCTTTTTAAGCTAAATTATTGTAAAATACCGACATTGATGATTGATGATTGATGAGATTTCAAGTGTTACTACTGGCTTAAAAGAAGATGTTTCATTTGTATGGGACAATATACCCAATAGCATACTCAAAAGAGTTAAACATTTACTGGCTGCCCCATAATATGTTTCAATTATGCCTATCTAAAGCTATTTTCCCGAAAGTAAAAAAAAATTGAGATACACAACCTCTCTGATGACAATAACAGTGTTGGTCTAGTAACGAAAATGAGAAGAATAAATTGAGCAAAGAAAACAATGAAGAAGAAACTTTTTATCTTGGCTCTTTCTTGTTAAGGATGTATCGTCTTGACAAATAAGTCATTCTGATAATGAAAGTCCTCATAAATTGAATTGAAACCAAAGAGATACTTGCATAGAGATAGTTGAATTTAACTGTACGTGCCTCCCGTGTATTTTTTAGCTTTTATAATTTTTATTATAAGTTCAAAAATATTGTAAAAATCTACTAAAATACTACTAAATGACAATACAAAAATGTGCAGATTTGGTTCTACATAAAAAAATATATAAATCTACCAAAAACACAAGGAAAGCGCGTGTATTTCAAATTAGATTATGTTTAACTCAAAAGCTATAAATTTAGTTTGAAATCGTTAAATTTTAATCCTGACATATTTGGAAAGTGAAATAAGGTAAAGTCTTAGAAAACATGTTTTCAAATTTAGATAGTTGATTGCTTTTAACGTAAGTTCATTTTATTTTTTCTCTTCTAATTTCCACAGTCACAGTCACTTTATGAAAGTATAACCTGTATAGAAAACATTGTGTTGCCTCAGGGAAAGAACACACAGAAAACTCCAGAAATAAACACTTTTTAAATCTTATATTCTACTCAAATACAGAAAATGAGAATCGAATTTAGTTTATTACTCTAATATAGCAATTTTCGTAAAAATAATTTATTTAGTTAATGTTTGTGTTTTGATAATGTTTTACATTTTATGCTTATCCCGATAGATTTATTTCTAAGAAAATTAGTTTTCTTTTGTTAAGTGAAACACTGTCTTCCAGGTGATATCTTTCTATTAATTTTTAATAAGGTACTACACTAAAAATAAGGTACTTTTTCTACTTCAAGTATCTGTATACAGTATGTTCTCTATATACTCTATATTCTCTATATACTGTATGTGTTTATGTATAGTGTAAATAATACTTCATTATATAAAAATATACCGTGTTGATCTGGGACTTATACCACCATATGATACTATATAACTCCCGGATAAAAATGGTCCATATTTATCTGGGACTTACAAACAAGAACGTGTTTCTTACCTAACAATCGCCACTAATGCTATATGGAGTTTTTTTATTTCTAAGTTTATCATGCAGAGAAAGCCCGAGCATAGCCCTCTCCATAGCTCGCCAAGCCAACTTGAGCTTCCTCATACGGCCAGCAGTAAAGGACCACATCTAAGATGCATAGGTCATCACTGGCAACTTGCACTAGTTTTACAATATCGTTCTCAAGTTTTATATACTTCAGGGGTTTATGCTACGGTTTATGCAAAATTAAGTCAGATTCTGAAGTCGGGGCTTTTATTTTTCTACAGGTGTACTATTATAGCACCGACATCAGAATGTTAAATTATTTTATTGCCTGTACTTCTTTAAAGTCATTTTTTTATTTATAGTTAAAAGTTAATTTTAATAGCACCGTATAGTGGCTGTATTTTATGTTAGAGCATCGAATCGAGTCGTATTGCGTACGTGTACACTATGACGTCACGGCGTCGCAACTCGCAGCATTCATAATTTGTAGAAAACATACTTACCTCTAAATTGTAAAAAATACTTTCTTACCTTGTTTTTGTTCCAATCTAAAACTTTGTCTATACATAAAAATCTTTTAAAAAACAGTAAAAATAAAACTTGGATGACGAATTTCCGAATGATACTTTATAATAATCAAAGCCGTTAACCATCTGAGCATTGGTAGCTCAGATGGTTAACGCTCGCTGTAATATAACAGACCGCGAGTAACCCGGGTTCGATCCCCGCCGGCACCAATGAAATTGTTAATTGCAATTTTAAGTGCTGATTTACCACGTGCTCGGCGGTGAGGAGAAAACCTGCATGTCTGAGGAATAAGATAAAAAATATTTCTAAGACATGTGAAGTTCGCCAACACGCATTGGGGCAGCGCGGCGGACACTTCCCCGCCCTAAAACCCTCTCATAAATGAGGGGAGGGCTGTGCTCAGCAGTGGGACGTATATAGGCTGTAACTTTACTTTTTTTTACTTTTTTCATTCTTCATTGTTTTTAATAATAATACAGACTCATTACCCATTAGCTACATATGAATACTGTAACGAATACTAAAGCGAATCTTGAATTATTCAGATATCTTAAAGCGAGTGCCCCGGTGTTGCACTCTAAGTGCAAATGCTGCGAAAATACATTTCCGTTGAAATATTTTCCTAATTTTTTGTAGCTGACAACAGTCGTATACACTTTATATGTGTGCGCTTAGAGTATCTGGCTACTACGCCAAGTTGTTTGAATTTTTATAGCTGGTTTTTTAGAAATATAAAACAGTCAGCATTTTTATACTAGGTAGATCCAGATGGCAGTTATATTGTGGTTGTAGCACGCCCAGAATACCGGCATAAAATAGCAGCTTAATGCTACTGTGTTTCGTATGGTGAGTGTAGAGAACTTGTAGTGAACCGTGTATTACTGGATACGAAGCATTCCATCTTAATCCTCAAGTGACGTTAATTGAAGATAGATGTAGATATCTAAGGCCACAGCATCAATTTAACATTAACTGGACTGTGTGCTCGTTTGTCACCCGTGATCTTATAATTATAATAATGATTATAGAATATATAGATATTATGTAATAATGTAATAAAATAAAGATTATAGAGTATAGAATAGAATTATATAGAATTATTTTTGCGAAACCTAATAAATAAATATTAATACTTGTATGATTGTTCGGCTTTGATGCGTTCCTATGTAATTAATTCGATTACGATAGAACTTTGGTAAAGTTTTGTGTGCGCGCTCGCGAAGGCGTCTTACACAAAGAAATGAATATCAGTTTGTTTATTATGTTTTCCAAACAATGGTAAAGTTTGTTTAAGTATTAAGTAAAAAAAGAAGTGGTATTTTGTATACCTATATTACAATGACAACAAAGTAAAACAAATGTGTTTGTGATCTTACCATGTATATATCTTATTTATCATCTTCATCATCATCAAACTGTAAAAGTCTATTGCGGTGAAGAGTTTACGCTGTAAGAATAAGTTAAAGTAAAAGTTACAGCCTATGTACGTCCCACTGCTGGGCACAGGCCTCCTCTCATTTCCGAGAGGTCTTTTCATGGCAAGGAAGTGTCCGCCGCGCTGCCCGAATAGATTGCTTGCATAGTGTGAAATTTACAGCTGTAATCCTTTTTCTTTCCTTTTTATTTCCTTAATCACAACGCCTAGAAGGCGCGTTGATAATCGCACTACCAAACTTTTTGCAGCTTTGTCACTGATGTCTGCACCACATTGCACTTTTAGAACTGCACATTTAGTTCGCCCCTTAAGAATCAATTTTAATATATAGCCCGCGGTACACAAATTAGATGGGGTGCGCAATCGAGTGTTAACAAAAAGTGGTAGCCATTACATAAAACCCACTCTTCGCGTCTTAATAATATGTCGGTAATGTTTGAATTTGTTTAACAATTAAAATTTATTAGTTAAAAAATAACTGATAATTTAAATGTTTGAAATATTATTTCATTTTTGTATTCAAAAATAATGAAAATACATTGATATAGTTATGTTTTTGTTAGTGTAAGTTTGTTAGTTTTCAACATGAACCAAAAAAATCACTTTATTGTAAAAATATCATTCACTATCATGTTAAGAAAATTATTATTTAAACTGGCAACCATTTATACGATGTTTTAGTTCCAAGCTGCAGTTAAAGCTCAAATCTCTAACTAACGGGAAGTTAGCTTAAAATTGATAGCTAAACTTATACTGAACAGACAAACAAACAAACAGACAGACAAGAAAATGTGTTAAAGTTGTGTTGTCTCATTGTCCAGCTCTGAGCTATATTTAAGCGTTAAGGTTTAGTCTCATCGGGAAGTGAATTTTAAATTAATTGCAAAAGACAAATGAAAAGAAATTAAAAAATAGTTAATATTACGATATTTTTTGTTAATATATAATAGTTTTATACGTGGTAGAGCCATGCTGTAGTTATATTAGAAGTATAGTTGTAGCACGAATGGGTCGGCTCGACCGGGGAAGGACCACGCTCTCACAGAATACCAGCGTAAAATAGTAGCTTAATGCTGCTGTGCTTCGTATGGTGAGTGTGGAGAACCGGAGACCTTTTTTACTGGAAACGGGGCATTCCATCTTAGTCCTCACGGGTGATAACGCATCTGCATTTTGATTCGTAATCGAGGATAGATGTAGATGTCTATGGGCCACTGGACTGTGTGCTCATTTATCACCCTATCCTATAAAAAAATTAAGTAAAATTAAGTAAAATATGAAACCTTTTACTACAACAGTTAATGCCATTACGGCTATCTAATACTGCCAGTATTAGATAGCCGTAATGGCATTAACTGTTGTAGGGATAATTGATTTGAATAAATTACGTATGATAGTTGACAAAAAGAAATGAATATTTTATTTGTGATAGTTCACAATATCATAATTGAATTACTACATCATATTATAACAATTTTCTATATTTAGTAATGTTTTAAAACTTGGCCTGTTTTTTAATGATTTTTAGATTTTAATCAAAGTTATACAATTAAGATATTTATTTGACTGTAGTTACTACAACATTATTATACTTTATTATTTAACAATTTCTATTGCAACGGTTATTAATTAAAACAATTTTTAAAAAGTATTTAAAGGAAAAAAGCGTCAAATAAGCTTTTGCTTATACACTCACTGCTACCACTAATTGTACATTAGAAAACCCACCAACAAAACCTTCGAAAAATGACATGCGTTACGCCACTGGGATGTATTTTCCCAGTAAGTGGTTGCTGTGGCCCATAGACATCTACATCTATCCTCGATTAAGAATCAAAATGCAAATGCGTTGTCACCCGTGAGGACTAAGATGGAATGCCGCGTTTCCAGTAAAAAGAGTCCAATTCATGTTGCCTTGTATTTTACGGGAATAATGACCTGGTTTATACAAAAAACTGTACTAAAATGTTTTTCTCAACTAAGTTTTTGTTATAATATAACATTAGTGCAAAATGCGAAGCAATTAACTCGTTTAAATATGAGGGTAACAACTTTCGTAAAAAAAAAACATTAATTTCACAACAAAAGTGTACGAAACACACAAAACTACGTGCAAATATTAAAGATAGTTTATATTTCTCGATACTCTGATGTTTTCAACAATAAAAAATAGGAAAACCCTAAATACGAGACAAAATGAATAAGCTATAAATTAGCGCTATTTAATTGACGATTTTTGACTGGAAAATCTTCGAATTCGTCAACAAATCACAGATAAAAATGATTTTTTATCTAGCTTTGTCTATCAACAAGTCATTCTATAAATATGAACAGGTTATGAAACCACACAGTGAATTAATAGACAGCTGCACCGGCTGCTTGGTCTGTCCGGGGCGCACTATCCCGTCTTTTTAATTTTTGCCAGCCTAGTAGCGGTAAAAAAATTGTAGTGTGGCACCAGCCTGGAGTGAAGACCTAAACATGAAGTCGATGGGTGCAGGACGGGAAGGGTAGAGGTTTAGGACCGTGTTATTTGGCATTCCTTGAGATCTATATTCTATGTTCAGCAGCAATGATGATAATACTCAAATTAAGAAAAGAAATAAAACAACCAAATTTCTCTAAAATCTATTTATTTATTCAGAGAAAAAATATAAAACAGTTAACATGAAGACAATATTTTACTATATTATAATATATATCACAAAACACAGACGAGTTTTTTTAAATAATTTATTGTATTATTCATTTAAGAGAAAATCAATTGCGATATTATATCATATGAATGTTATATTTACTTTTTATTTAAATACCAATATAAAGCTTATATTTTATTTACTTAAATGTCTGAAATTTTTTCATTTTATTCAGTCATTCTCCGTCAAGTTTTCTTCGTAAATTAACATACAGTTTACCTGATGGTAAGGGGATGATGTGGCTCATAGACATCTACATCTACATCAGAAAATAAAAATGAAGATACTATGTCACCCATTAAGGATAGATACGACCTTGTTAATGCTTAAAATTGGTAGATCAGAGTCTGAACACTCGCCGTAAAACGTGAATAGCCTGGCTTTGACACCGCCTAAAACAATAAAATTATTAATTGCAATTTTAAGTGCTGTATTACCATGTGCTCACCAGTTAAGCAAACATCGTAAGATAATCAGTTCTATGTATAAGAATTTTAAAAAATATTTAGAAGACATCTGAAGTCCACCATCACGCATTAGGGCAGGGCGGCGGTTACTTCGTTGCCCTTAATCCCTATCAGAAATGAGAGATTGTCTGCTCAGCAGTGGTGCGTAACAAGGCGGTTGAAAAACTGAATATCAAAGATAGGTGATGGGTGAGCACACAGTTTATAGCTTAATCATTCATCATCCCGAACATCACATCACCATCTCAAGGCGCTTAGGCATTTTTTCCTTTATATATAGACGAAAAAGTTTCAGACAATTAAATTATTAGTATAGTATATATTTAAACCGTTTACGGACGTTGTAAATTTAAATATATGATTCAATTGTTTTATTTAATATACATTATACATTATATTAATTAAATAATTTAGTGAAACTTTAAAAATTATTCTATTAATTAGTTTACAAAAAAATATGCAGTATTATTACAGCTAGTATCTGCACATTTTAAGCTTTAATTACAATAAATTTAGGATTTTAAGAACAATATGGATATTTATATTAGAATATACTTAGTTTGGCTTCGTGCTAGATAGTGTATTATTTTCTCAAATTTTAATGTCAACAGTGATTGAAATAAAATATTAATTAGTGCTATATGAGCTACGATTCATAACATTAATTGTAATTTAGCTTAAAGTGACGTTGATAAAACGGGTTAAAATAATTATTTATATATTTTATTTGTGCAAGGAATTTAAATTAAATACACTTTGGTCGCAATATTTTTATGATGTTATATTAAAAATAAGTATTAATAAAATTTCCATCATTTTAATATTACAATATTTTTTTTAATTTTAACTTATATTTGAAAGGTACGTCGTCTGTATGATTTAGGCTAATTATATAGTTAAATACATTATTTACATCTCTAAAAGGTTTATGATATTAAATACATCATGGTCCTTTCTCTTAATACTTATATATTCATTAATCCTTAACTAAAATGGGGTTTTTTAAATAGACAAAACGAAAAATTGTTTCTTATTCTACGTTGTATGACAGATGCGGATATACTAAAATGAAATATGTCTAAAATCTCGCATATGGATTGTTAGTGGTATCCAATTAAAGTGATTATATTTACGTAAATAAAAAATAAAAATTGAAGCAAAATTAATAACAAAATAACCGGGCAATAACTATGCCACTAAAGTCCAGATAACAGCAAAGAAAAACACGAAACACTGGCGGCATGGAGGGGAATAGCCTAATGCAGGCGTTACCCTCTTTCAAAATAGAAGTTCACGCAGATCTAGATCTAAAATAAAAATAGCTCACTAGACGAAATCTAGTTGTGCGGCTGAATCGACGTCCAACAAAAATGCCGAATTGTTCAATTTATTACTGTATAAAGAGGGATCTGCGACCTCAAATTTACAAAAAGATGGCGTTATCTTTCATGTATAAATAATTTATAATCATATTGTTGCTATTTACTTACTATTTAGAGTTAAACATTATAATAATAACGGTCGTGTAGTTTCGGATTTGTTTACTTACTACACAGACCCCACGATACAATAAGCAGATCGATTGAGCGACCGATTCGAGTTATCGTGGTCACTGAGCAATACTACTATACTGTATTTACGTGTGTGCGAAATTGTTAGTTCATTGTTTTAATTAATATGCGTGTTTCGTAGTGACAGATTATTGTTTTTGTATGCGCAGATTTCCTCCTGTAAAAAATCACAGACATTTCCGGTCCGCCTGTGGCCGTGTTGCTCTATGGATATAAAGTGCTGACAAGAAATATAGAATTATAAGACTTTTACATATTAACACAAGTACATACGCTTACATTTGGATTTCAGTAACGTGTATTGATATAAGTACAATATAAGCTTACTATCTACGTTAATATTCAAATTTTATTTACTTTTATTTAAGCTAAATTGATATTAACCCCTACACCTGTAACGAACTCGTCACGAATGAGCGGCAGAAGGGCTGTGTGTCTGAAACAAAATACGTTAACGTTAGCTTTTATTTGTATTAGTAATGACATTGTATACATCAATATTACGAGTAAATAGAAATACTTAGAAAAAGAAAAAAAAACATAAATAATTAAAACGTTACCACATAATCTAATAATAGGTCATGAAGTCTGTTGTATGAAGAGGAAATTATTTTATAATGTTTAGTATTTTGAAGTTTTTTTTTTATAGGTAAGGGTGACAAACGAGCACACAGTCCACCTGATGGTAAGAAGTTGCTGTGGCTTATTGACATCTACATCTATCCTCGATTACAAATCAAAATGCAGATGCGTTGTCACCCGTGAGGACTAAGATGGAATTCCGCGTTTCCAGTAAAAAGGGTCTCCGGTTCTCTACACTCACCATACGAAAGACAGCAGCATTATGCTACTATTTCACGCTGGTATTCCGTGAGAGCGTGGTCCTTCCCCGGTCGAGCCGACCCATTCGTGCTAGAACTATACTACTAATATAACTGCAGCATGGCTCTACCACGTATAAAAGGTTTGTTTATACTTTTTGAAATTTTAAGAATATAAACCTTTTGTCTACTCAAAATAAGCATAATGTCGTCATCACCAAAAAAATATAATATCATCTACATAGTTTCATAAAAATTTCGTCACTATTTTACTATCCTTAGGAACGGAATTTTCTCCTAAATGGTATCACCCTTGAGTTACCGTTACAGCTTATTAAAATCATCTGCTTAAAATTGGCCTCCCCATACATTTTCTAATCGGGGAGGATAGTTGCCACGCTTGGGAAAAGGGTGTGCAACCACAGATTTTTTTTTATTTTTCGTCGTCATTTAAAAGACACCACTGCCCGTCTCATGAATAGTTTTCCTCTGTCGTCTCTTACGCTACCCACGGGAATACATGGGGTAGCATAGTATACCTTCACCGCCACTGCACGGTTTTCCCTTGCTTTTGTTAACCCTTGAGCTTTTTAAATAAAAAAAGAATAATTAAACAGTCCACAATATGTGTAACTATTGCGTAATATAATATACAAAAAATATTTGAATTGAAAATCCTCGTTTTGAAGTTTGTTAAAAATAGTCTCAGACATAGAAAGGGTGTCATCCCTTATGGGATCATTCACTTCAATCTACGAGCACTTAATTAAGTGCTCGTAGACTTCAATTCAATTAGGCTTAAAACCGAAAGAGCTCCGAAATCTAAATCAGTAAATTGAGTATGATTGCAAAAATAATATTTGAATTCCTTTGTCCTTTTCTTTTAAGATTTGGGATATTACTTGAAGCTCTTTTTGATCGGGTAACATGTAGTTTATTCATCACAATTCTTTACAAGTTTACTGCTAAACATATGCTTCACCCAAGGAATGCCAAATAATAGTTATTATTTTTATTATTATATATTTAATATCAAATAATATATATTTTAATATATCCCCAAGGACAGATGTAGAAATTTATGGGCTACAGCAACCACTTACCATCAGGTGGGCTGTGTGCTCGTTTGTCACTCTTGTCCCATAAAAAAGCCACAAAACAAGGTCACGAACCACATGAAATCATTAACTTTCTACATGCCTAATCAGGTCGCCATTTATGGGGCTCGAGAACTTTTCTTTCTCAACTTTTTTTATCTCATCCTTCCTGTACTCATCCTTTGTAAAATTAATAGTAAGTCGTGTTGACGTGTAAATGTGTATTTCTAACAAAGTATTAACTCGTAGTGTAGTGTAAATACATGTAGTTTGTATTAGCTGTTATAAAAACTGAAGACAAAAAACAAAACAGAAAAAAAAACTAATAAAATTACATAATGTAACGCGGCCGTTGCTACAGCTATAGCGGGGACTCACTCGTGCGGCGCGGGCCACGCGGGCGCGTGCTTGTGAGTGGCCGCGCGAGCGCGCGCGAGCAGCGAGATCACCGCGCGCTTAGTCGGCGACATGGCGGCCCGCGCGCCACCCAGCAGCGGCCGCTTGCGCGCTGCGCTCGCAGCCGCCCCACCCGCACCTAATCAACATCGATAGTGTGCTTAAATAATCTAAATAAAATAAAACAAGAAAAAGTACGTGGTAGTCTTATGCTGCAGCGCTAAGTCTTTCGTAGTGGAGCAGCTTCTAGCCCCTCAATCCTCGTAAAATTCCCATGCTGTCACATGCCTCCGTCGAATTCCAAGCGGACCGCACCCACACACAGCACTTTAAACCATTAAAACTTATATTTAAAGTAGTCTTTACTTTTCTATAAGGAAGTTTATCATTATAGAATCTATACGAAAAATTCTATCCTGTGGTCTTAACAAAAGTCAGTTACTCTATGTATTTTATTTTTATTCTCCTGTCAATTTACGACATTTACCGATCGTACGAAAATGGCGTAAATTTAATAGATTAAAAATAGTCTATAAATATAAGTGTTGATGGTTTAAAGTGCTGTGGGTGGATGCGCTCACATGCGACCGCTCGGAATTAGCCGGGCGCATGCCATAAAATCTTATATTTATAGACTATTTTTTTATAAATAAGTTTGGCATTATGGAATCTATACAAAATTCTCTATTCTATAGTTTAAACAAAAGTCAGTTATTCAATGGACTAATCGTTACAAAATACTTTATTAGATTTTGATATTACTCGAAATTATTTACGTAAAAAGATGAATTATATTCACACAAAAACTTTCATAACAATTTTATAATATAAAAAACTATTCTTAACTTAGAAAAATCCAAAAATCAACGTAATAATGTACAACAATGAACACTCGACAACGACGCACTTTAAAATGTAGATCGTAAATGAATATCTATAGACTAACAGAATTTTTATTCAACTGAAGGATAGATAGTTTCATATTGATTATATAATGCCAAACTTCTTCATAGAAAAGTAGTCTTTAAATATAAGTTTTTATGGGTTATAGTGCTGTAGGTGGGTGCGGTCTCATGAAACCTCTAGGGGTTTGACGGAATATGGCTGTGGTCTAATGAGACCGCTAGGGGATTGAGCGGCTAGGTGTGTAAGTTATGCATCTCAAGAAAATTCATGTATTACAAATACAGAGATACCACACGCATAGCTTAGGCGTGTACATAACTCAGCACAATCCGCTTGTGCACCGCATTCGCAGACGCCCCGTGCACGTTTCGCAACGTACGAACATCGATAGTGTACATAAACTATCCAAATAAAAATAAAAATTGGAAGGTGTATGTTATTGGAGATTAGAATATAGATACGACAAATAGTCGCCATTATTATTACTGGAACAACGAGGCTGTTATGCATAATACCCACTCCAAAATCGATATGGATTGTGTTCGTAAACATAAACAATCTAAATAAAAATAAAACAAGAGTAATGCTACAGTGGTGGAGCTGCTTCTAGGTAGGATTCCATTACTGTATATGAGTTCGATATGTAGAACAAATTATGCAGCTCATGAGAAATTACATATTAAATACAGCGATCACCTATTTATTTGAAAGTATACTTACTATCACTAGAATAACGAGGCTATCGTACATAATACGCGTAGCCCCTAATCGATTTTGATATTGATAGTGTACAGTCAAAATGAAAACAAAAGGTGGAACTTCGTAGAGCTACGCCGCAGTGCAAAAGCGTTCGTAGTGGAGCTGATTCTAGGTAGAACTCCTATACTGCCAGGACTTCAATGAGGTGATCAAGTCAGAGGTCACCGTGCGCTCAATCTGCGATATGGCGGCCCGCGCGCCACCCAGCAACGGCCGCTTGTGCGCCGCTCTCACCAACGCCCCACCCGCACCTAACCGATATCGATACTGTGCATGAACTATCTAAATAAGAATAAAATGAGAAAATTACGTGGTGTAGAGAATGGACCCCACGATCAAGAGTCGCACTTGCTATAACTAGATAAACGAAGCTGTCATAAGTAATAATATACGAGTACATAAACCTGCACCTATTCATTATCTATTAATGAACATAAAAAATAAAAATAAGACGTTAAAATACGTGGTAGTGTCATGGCGCAGAGTGAAGACGTACTTGTTGGAGCTGTTTATAGGTAGAACACTATTACTGGCTAGGAACTCGATGTGGTGTTCAAGTAATCAGAGCAGAAATGCAGCCTGCATGCCACCTAGCACTCGCTCCTAATCGACATCGATAGTAAACTTATACAATCTAAACAAAAAAAAGAAAACAACGTCGCGTTGGGGATTGCACCACATGATCAACGGTCATGCTGACTATCACTAGAATAACGAAACTGCCGTACATAATATACATGTACCCGCACCTAATCATTATCGATTTTAATAGTGAAAATAAACAATCAAAATAAAAATAAAATGGAAAAAGTACGTGGTAAAATAGGCGTTCGTGGTGGAGCTACTTTTAAGGTGGGACTCGATGTATATATAATAACCTGATCATGTAATGCAGTTCACGAGAATTCGTATATTATGAAATATAGAGATCACTGCACGCATAGTCGCCGTAACGGTAGCCCCGGCGCTAGTCAGCAGAGACCTCTAGCTCCCCGTGCTCGCAGCCAGTCCACCCATACCTAGCCGGCATTGGCAGTGTACATAAACAGTCTAAATAAAATATAATAAAAAAGAGGACGTGGTAGAATCATACCGTAGTGCAAATGTGCGTACGTGGTAGAGCCACTTTCTAGATTGGACTTCTTTACTGTCTAGGGTTCAAGGAAAATCAATTTAATTAAACTTTATTATGGAAGTTTTAAACGTCATCAATAACATATACATAAACAATAAAAATAAAGTAAGAAATCATTTATTAGTGCAAGTGGTAGCACCACTTTTTTTAATTAATTTGACTGATTACGAAAATTCTATCTTTATTAAACTTTGATAAAGAAATGAAAATTTCAGAAAATAAATACAATTATACAACAAATTCCAAATAAGAGGTTACATAATATAGTTATTCACTTGGTAAAATATGATAAAAAATTTAGTATAATTAATAGTAGAGTGAAATGAATGCTTATTTTTAGTAAAGATTTAATATATTTGTGGCTTAATAAAGTTTGACGTACCTACCTTGCGTCGCTAGCGCATGCACGGCGGCTGGCTTTACGCCGCGTAGAGCGGGATGAGCGTGTAATACCCCACCAAGTACTGGGCTGCTCAGGCCTAGTATATCACCGCCACCTGGTTGTTTGTGCATGTTAGACACGTGCGTTGGTTAATTGTTGTTAATTTACATAATGAACATTCATTCATATTAATAATAAATTATATATTTACAATATAAAAAGCATTTATACATGATAGGCCGTGTAGCGACTGCGAAGAGTTTCTACTACCCCACTTATCCCGTCGTTATTGTAAGAGGCCACAGAGGAAAACTAAAACGGTAGATGGGCCGCAGCATCTTTCTGATAATAAATCAAAATAGTTAAAAACTAAGGTTCCCAACTCGCTTACTAAGCGTGATAGTTATGACGAATATAAAACTATGGGAACCTGTGTTCAGTCGTGAACTTTTGATAGGATGATATGATTTAGTGAATTCTCATAAACTGTCACTGTTCGGCGTATTATGTACTTATAGATAACAACTTAAATTACAACACCGACATTACTTTAAACATGGTACTTTTTATGAATTCCTATTACCGTGGTAATATTGTTTTTTCATTAAGCATTTTATAAACGAAACAAATATTACCTTTTTTATGTACACTTGGATTTTATTCAAATATAATAACCTACAACGTCAAGAGAGAAAAGCAAACACACATAAAGTGGCTTACCTAAAATCGAGTTCTGGGCAATCAAATGGTGCGTCGCAGGTTGTTGAAGTACTCCACTCCCAACAAGTACCCCGTGCCCGGCGTGACCAGCCGCCATCTACACATAATAGAACTCTCCCAATTTCCAGTCAAAGAAGTTTTTTATTTGTCACTTTGATATTATATTATTCGATCTTCTACTAATTCAAACAATATGAATAAAAGATATTGTTTCACAAAAAATAGGGTTTAATTATAAAATTATTTTCTTATATTATTACTTGAAGTGTCAATGTTTGCTTTTATCGACCACTGGCTGATTGATTCCCGCGCGTTGCAGTCGCAGAAGTAACAATTGCTAAAATATCGTTTTAAATTTAGAAGGATTATATTTTTAAATTGAAAATGATAATACAATGATACGAGTTGAATGATATATTACTTTCAAATAAATTATTCGGTACGATACGTGCGCTACCTACTGTAGGTTAATTGTAACGTGCAGAAATGCATGCAATATGTTAACAAAGTTTTACCGCCACCTGATTAACGGTATGGCAGCGCATAAAATACGAAAAAAAATGGTAATTTTTATATATTATATAGTAGATCAAGTACATAAATACATTTAAAAATGAGTTTTTCGTTTTTATTTATTTTTGATAAGAATGCAGTATTTTGTATCTATACAATAGCACTGCCAGTAAAAAGTTATTCAAATCGGTCTATCTTCATTTATTATTTGATTTTTAAAATTTTTGGAGGTTTGTTTCTCGTAACTCGTAAACGGGATTGATAACAAGAGAACTAAGAAATTATAAAATTAGGCAGCAAGTGAATCAGAAGTTTACTTGATGGTGCGTAGCTGATAGGTGTTCTGGTGCGGGTGTTGGCGCTGGTGGAGAGAAATCCCTCGCGTTTGCTGCGTGGTTCATAGCGATACCCGCCGGTAGTGAAGTTGGTACTGGCGCAGGCTGTACATTGGGCATCTGGTAACAATTTAATAAATATCTTGCAAATAATTAGAACCAACAAACTTTGCTAAAATAAGTTTCTTGAAGGAATCCACTTGAAACAGCTGCATTTGTTGATAGTTGTAAGACTTTTTTACTCTATAGATTTCCTTCTAGGTTCGTACCATTTATGTAAGTAGTAGAGCCACGCTGTAGTAACCTGTAATTATACTGGCTTTACCTGGCATAACGAAACACCGCAGCAGATTCACGACAGAAATAGTTAACAGGGTAATTTTTGTTCTATAAGGCTGAAAAACGAGCACACAAAAATGATGCTGGGGCCCACTGACACCTACATCCATCCTCGATTAAGAATCACAATGAACATGTTTGTTACCCCGTGAGGATTAAGACAGATTAGCATACGGACAATTCAGAGATATTAAGATGCTATTGTTGCGCGCCATAATTAGTGCCTGGTATATGGTACTAGCGCCATCTAGTATCAAGTATCAGAACTAATCCTTCTAGAGAATTCTATACTAGAACTTTCTACATCTAGTCAGTCGCGACCGGTATGTACTCGAACATTCTAGATGTTTCAGTGAATGAGGGCCTATATAAGGCCAGTAGGGCCGCGACCGAGTCAGTATGGAATTGGCGATACAAGCAAATACTATGAAGCGATATAACTGCGAACTAAAGTATGATTTGTTATTAGTGTGTTTAAAATTGTATTTGGTGTTCGGTAATTAAAGTGTCAATTTTGGTAATTATAACGGCAGTTACTAATTTTCACAAACCCCAAGCTCGTAACACTATTTTACGCTGGTATTTTGTGAGAGTGTGACCCTTTTTCGTTCGAGCCGACGACCCATTCGTGCTTTCACGGCTGATCATTGGACTCTCCCGTTATGGGAAAAATTTTTCCTAATTGTCACACTTGGCGGATGGATTGACGATCGCACTAACACACGTCTCGCACCTTTGACGCTAATACGGTTCTGGTAAAAACGAGGTGATTATGTTTAGGTATTTATTAAACGAAGATCGACCCTATTCGCTCATCTGTCAACAGGCCTTTATAAGGTCCAATTGTGAATCTAAACTATACCCCTTGAACGCACATAATATATTACATCAAAATCGTTCAAAGTGGTTTCGAGTTTTAGCGAGACTAACGAAGAGCGATTGATATTTATGCATAGATTAATCGATGGCCGTAACATTATTCTAGCATTTCCTGTAATTACCTTATATTACATACAATTGAACGAAATGGGTTGATTAATTCTCGTATTATTCTAAGGTTAATAAATAAACATTTTAGTCCATAGACGTCTACATATTATATAATTTTTGTTTTGGAAAATAGAAATGTAGATATTTGGGCACCCCTGAACACTGATATGGATTACATCGTCGTCATATGAAACAGTAGTCTGAACTCTTAGTTTATTATGATTCTTTTTCGTATTTTACTTGTGTCTTATTGTAATATTCTGTTCAAATTTTGTCATTACTTACTCGTTGTTTTGGAACTGCGTCTCTAAGAGGTAAAGTTTCTTCACTTCCACTTCTGGATGAATCTGGTGGTGTTAGCCTCCTTTGATCGTTTTGCGAAGAAAGAATTTGCATCTCCAGCATTTGTTCCTGTCTTATATCGTCGTTGTAATCCTAAAACACGGAGAAAGTTATTTAAATAGGACAACTATTCTCATTTTCAAATGAAAATACATTTGTCAATGGTTGGATTATGAGTTTAGACATCGTCAACTCATTCTTATTTAATTTCTAACATAAGCATATTAAGGATACTTTTGTTATTCAACGTTTTAGTTGCGCAATGGCCAAGTATTTGGCTTCGTTGCTGCGTCCTACAGAATTAATTTCCGTAAGAAGCAGGTCATTTTTTATAACCTTTAATAATTATTCCGTGCATGAAGTACAGACGTTAGCCATGTGCAATTTACGCGGGTAAGTTACGAAAGTTGTAGTGGTATTTAGAAAGATAATTTTTATATAAGTTTAAAAAAAGAGAATAGATAAGATAGTGGAGATAAGTTCTAGTGTTTCATATCATCTAGCAAATACTTGTTTTGGTTCTAGTCCTTTACTGCTGGCTATATAAGAAACTTACAGTTAAGTTAAAAGTAAAAGTAAACAGTAGATTCAGAGTAACCGACATACAATTGAAGTGTGTGAATAAATACACAACATACAATGAAATTCCACTAAGAATTAACATTGGCAATTTGAAATATATTTTTAATTCATTCATTAAATACAAACTATTTACTCACAGGTACTAAAAATCTCCTCAGCTCTGCTAACGCGTAGGCGATACGAGCGTGTGCTTCGGCCGGAGTAGCAAAAGCACTTATTTCGACGTGTAATTCATCCGATAAGTGCGCGAATTTGGGGTCACCGGAGACTCGGAGTTCTTCCTCCTTAAAATATTTTATTAGATTGAATAAAAGTGATAGTTGTAGTAAGTTTATACCTGAGAATATATAATTACAACATTTTAGTGGTTAAATATGAAATAAAGCTATAAAATAAATTTACATATACTCGTATCAATACTTAACCGTTTATTTTCCTTTGTTTATCTAAGGCTAATTTTGAGTTAATTAAAAAACATTCGCTGAATTATCACTAATTTTTATTGTTATACAGGCTGAATTATAGTACCGTATGGAAAAAATCGCGTGAAGTCTATGGCATAGATATTTTTTTACTTTAGGATTCTACTCTCTTCATCTCTTTTACTCATATTTATTTTCAGACGACAAAAGAGTTTACTTCGTTTACGAATTATGCCAGATTTTTCCGGACGCTTAAAAATCAGTCGGTATAAAAAATAGGTCATTACCAAAATCTTTATTATGTTAATAAACAATATGTTATTTACTTACTAAAAATGTTAATCTTTTACACATTCAATTAAGAAATATATTTATACCTAGCTAGACATTCTTAAGTTAAAATTAAATTTAAAAAAACTTTCTATACCTTCTGACGATCTTTCATAGACCCCCGTCCTAGCACAGCCATCTTACACATGGTGTCCTCTTGAAGCCTCTTTAAGGAGTTCCCTTTTGGACCTAAGAGCTTGCCGACGAAATTAAACTGAAAAAGCAAAATATAGCTTATATATTTTATATATTCTATTTTTACCTCTAGTGAACGGCTCCGTGACGCAGTGGCTTAGCTAGTTGTGACGCCGTAAAAAGGGTTGTAGGTTCAAATCCCACACTGAACACGTACTTGTATGACTTACAAAAAGTTGTTCTGTCTCCACATTTTTTTCTAGTGCAATTTATGTTTGAAAAATGCCTCTACAATGTAGGAGAAAATCCTAGTATGGATGGACGTTTAAAAAAATATGAATAGAGTAAACGAGCTAACATTTCACCTTATGGTAAGTGACCAATAATGCCATAGATACATCAGATACAAAGGAGTCTTACACATTATTGTGCGTTTTCACCTCTGAGGATTAAGGTAGATGCCTCACAGCTAGTCATAATTCTGGCGGTCTCTGCCCTTCAGTTCGTAGTACAGCAGTGCAAGCTCTGCTGTATGGGTAGCAGAAATTGGTAAGAATGTGGTACCTAGTTGGACACTTAGGCAGGGAAGAAGTCACACCAGTTTCCTTCGTTGCATATGTATACATACATGCAAAGCGTCACGCCTGTAATCCCTGTGGGTGTAGGCAGTGTACCAAAAGCAGCGAGCTATGCACATCAGATAATACTGCTGCGTTTCGTATGGTGAGTGTAGAGGATCCAGATGCCCTTCTTTACTGGAAACAAAGCATTTCATCTTAGTCATCAGGGGTGACAACGCATCTACGTTTTGATTCTTAGTCGAGGATAAATGTAAATGTCTATGGGCCACTTACCATCAAGTGGACTGTGTGCTCGTTTGTCGCCCTTATTCTATTTAAAAAAGAACATTCAGTTAAAAATTTTATTTATAAAACATTGTGAAAGAAGTGATTGGTCACTTTGGGTATATTACATTCGGAAAGTACAACAATATAAGAGTAGCATGAGTCCTAAGAAAAGATGGATGAACTGTATTATGGATGATAAGCGTAAGAAAAGAGTGAGTGAATACATGACGGTTACTAAAGGAGAATGAAATAAGAAGATTATCTTTGCCAACCCCAAGTAACTTGGAATAAGGGCTGGAAGAAAACAAGAGCGGTTGGTGACTAACTCATCGCCTACACAATCTCAAACCTAATATCCCATCAGTAGTCTTACGTAGGCAAGTAGCACAATTGTCATATTCTTTATTATAATAAATCCTACATAAACATAGGACCTGTAAGTCCCATTTTAACATGGGAACACTTCCGTTGACTACTGCAAAAATTGCTTACAATATGTATTTACAAAAAACGAAGTTGAAGTAATTTTGTCACAATACCTAATTAATAATTTTTAACAATGTTAATGCAGTCTTTATCTTACTTTATTTTTATTGAGTATATTATAAATGAAGTATAGTAAATTTATTTACGTTTTTTTATTTAATAATATGGCGTTACGGACACTTACCTTAGGGTGATCGCGCACGGGTACTACAACTCGCACACACACTTTAACGGGCTTATCACGTGTTATGTCCAACATTCTTCTTTCACCACGCCATTCACCTGTCAACAAAGTAAGAAGAAAAGCTAAAGAAATGCTCGAGAACTGCTGCAGCTGTTAGGCCGAACGCAAAGTGTGATACAAAAACGCTAGAAACCGTTGCTGTCAAGCACACTGTAATGCCATTTAAAATCGTACAGAACATCTAATCATTATTTAACAAACTGTTTCTAGGTCAAACCTGTGTATATATAGAATCCATAACATTTTTTCTGTCTTCTCGTTGGTTACTTTAAAACAAATTAGGCTGAAACTACGGTATTTTGACGAAACTTGGCGTAGTTATAGTTTATACTCTGGAATAACTAATTTCAGAATATTTTTTTTAAATATTCCAATCAATAAATCAATATTCCAACAAATCAATCAATCTGGTCTAGTGCGGGTTGCACTAAGCAATAAGGGAATCTCCCTTATTGCTTAGTGCCTTTTTATACATCAGTTTTACATTTATGTATTATTTACAAAAAATAAAGAATACGAAAAATTAAGAAATAGCATCATTTTTAAATTTCATTAGAATCTGCGCTGCGATTTCTCGTGCTATACGTAAAGCCATCAACAATCAACATAGAGGACGGGCTGGGACTGCGCCTGCGATAGGACTGCATAAGAAATCCCTGGCCAGAACAACACTTCATTTGCCCGCCTTTTACAGCGGTCTATCCCTAAATGCCCATCATGTATGGTTTTAAACATTTCGGTTCTTAAGGAACTGGGAATTAATATTTGTTTATTTTTAAATGTAACACTATCTACACAAAATAAATCGCCTCTCATAGACCAATAATATTTTAAATTATCTTCAATGTCTCGTTTATATTCCGGCTAACCCAGATTTATATATTTGTGTTAAATTATTACCTTTTAAAGTGTCATTTTTAATACACATATTTTTTTTATGTGATACGGGCATGTTAAGCATGCTGGTATCGAATCTAAGGGCTTTTTAAATATATATATATATATATATATATATATATATATATATATATATATATATATATATATATATATAGAGAATAGCTAGCATTTCTTTTTCTATCTGCGCATATCGTGCCTGTGTGTCGGTGAGTGTACATGAAGTATATTCAATAGGTCGGCCGCCCTGCAACAACACGGCTCCTAAGTCCTAAGTCCTAACGCTACACTGCGTGCTTCTACCGACACTGCAGCTGGTTGCGATACGTCATATAAAGCCAACACGGGTGCTTTGCTTATTAATTATTTTAATAAATCGAATGCATTCTGTTGTTCACTCTCCCAACACCATTCTGTGTCCTTTTTCAACAGTCGAGTAAGCGAATAAATACGCTCAGAATACTTAGGTATAAACTTAGATAAATAATTTACGGCTCCTATAAATCGTTCTAATGATTTTCGTTCTTTTGGAGTTGGCATATTTATTATTGATTTTACTTTTTCTAAATCTGATTTCATTCCATTTTTCATAAATATATGACACAAGTAAGTATTTTGACTATTCTATTTAAATTAATACCCGCACGTTTAATACTTTTGAACCACCAGTTTGGTGGTTGAAAGCCAAAACGCCAAACCCACCATACTTCCTCCACACATATACATATACGACATTTATCTTTATTAAATAAATTATTTCACGAGCCCTATTTAATAATGCATTTAAACGCCTATCATGTTCGCCTTTATTTTGTCCCCAGCATTAAATATCGTCAATAAAAGAATCTACTCTATCTAAATCCTCTATTAATTGCTTAATCATTAATACTAAATTATAAATTAATGCTTAACAATAATTAGCATGAAATACCTCCGAAGCGCAGCTTAAATCGTAAGGTAACCTTAAATACTGAAAGCGCCCAAACGGTGTATTAAAGGTAGTAAGTGAACTCTGATCATCAAGTTTTATTGGTCAACAATCTGAATTTGCTCCTAAACTAGAACTAAAGAAAGAAAACTAGCTCCGTGAAATTTAGTCGCAAGTTCCTTGATGGTTGGCAGTTGGAAATGTGCACGCTGTATAACATTATTGAGATGTCTCGGGTTTAAACAAATTCATAATATTCCACTCTTTTTTGCTGCAATTACTATTGAATTAACCCATTGTGTTGGGTGAATGACCTTCTTAATGACTCCTACGTCAGTTATTCTGTGTAATTCTTCTTAATAATTTATCACGTAATCCTAGAGCTACTTCTCGCGGAGCACAAACTACCGGTTTAACTGATGTATCAATAACTATATGGTACTCACCACCTACCTATCCTATCCTACCTTCAAAAAGATCCGAATTTTTTCTACCATATTAATGCCGTAAACACGTTGAATTAATCCTAGTTCCACACACGTTTGTTGAACCAGCACACTTTCACAATTTATATTTGCTATTGAAAATTATAAAACATACATTTTATTTTTATGCCACCAACAATTTCCTCTTATTGGAATAACATCCCCGCTAAACGATTGCAATTTCATTTTATTATTATTACATATGATTTTCATGTTGGAACCAAACGTCAAAAATCTCTCATAATATAAGACATTAATGTCGGCACATAGAATTTCACCGAAATGGCTGGACATGAACCTACATCAGTACACTGAGCACCACAACGTGGACAAGACGACGCCGTGGTCCTGCCGTGCGCACCTTGCGCACCGCGCCAGTCCCCGCGACAGACACTGCGCCCGCCACCGCGCCGCCCGCCGCCGCGCTGTCCGCCACCGCGCAACGACAGCGCTTCAATGCGCACGGGCCCGCAGCTTGCCGAACTGCTGAAGCTTGCTATCACACACTTGCCCTCTATCGACATTTCATCCACTTGACATATTTTAATTGCTTTCTACAAAGTCAATTCATCTGTCCGTAGCAACCGGTCCCTTACAATTGTGCTCCCTATGCCGCACATAATACGGTCGCGAATCAACTCTTGCTCAAAAATTTTAAATTCACAATTTTTACTGAGTAACTTTAACACTGTTACATACTGATCAATGGATTCTCCAGATTCTTGATACGTCGTAAAGAAATCATATCTCAGTAATGTTATATTAGATTTAACACCGAAATACTCATCAAATTTTTTCATCAATATTTTGACGTTCTCACGCTGCTCTTCTGAATCGAATGTAAAAGTTTCGTAAACATCAAATCCATCTGATCCAATCAGATTAATTAGCAAACTCGACTGTATGCTTCCTTCTTCTGTGTGCACCCCCGATCCTTTAAGAAAAATATTGAATTGTGCCTTCTACCTTTTCCATGCGTCAGCCCGGCCGACGGGGCTGCCATCTAAACCCCATTCGGTAGGTGGTCTTGTATGCTCCATCCATTACACTTAATTTACACCACAAATTAACGTTAATATTTAAACGTAAAATCCAAAATTATTTAAGTATTTTAACCGCTGCCACCATGTAGTGACAATGAAACAACGGAGTTCAGATGACAACTGTTTTTAATAATAAAGGCGGTTCTTAACATACAATATTTTAGGAGTACCCACAACAGTATATAACTTATACAACGAATAATATCGTACTTAATTTTTTAACTTTTTTCGTTCCCAATTTTTTATGAAATTCTGTTTCAAAATGAAAGTAAGCTATTCTCTGTACATATTGTTACTTTTTTTACTTTCACTCTGCCATGGCATAAATGTATTAAAGGCACGAGTTCTCTAAAAATTACCATTTCAAATATAACGCCAGAGCATTCTATTCCAGATATTTGAATAATTCAAGACTACCCATCAAATTATACGGACGGCGAACCTGTTACATTAGCAACGGTCACGGCATATTTTTCATATCATTCAAAGCAATATAATGTTGCTTGTGCTAGAGACAGTATGGCTGAAAATATGACTATAGCGGACTCATCGAAAAATCGTCAGAGTCGTGCAGTCATTATTATATATATCGTTGCCTAGCAGCAGACTTGTGAAGGGCTGTAAAGATTATTAAAATGATAATGATGCACCGATGCCCGATCGAGTGGTTCATCAAGTGGGCGACAAACACTTTGCTTACCACTACAAGACTGCCGCTCGAAAACTTTCTTACCCACCAGTTGTAAGTTCTTCAAGCTACATGGACAGCCTATTTTTACTTCACCTTGCTTGATCCATTGGGATATGTTGGTTACTCTGGTATCCTCACAACAAAAAATCTCACCCTAACACTTCGGATATCTGCAATACAACAAAATAACTAAATGTTTGATTGAAATGCGAGCTAAATAGATAACTGAAGGGCTCAAACCTCGCCGAGCGTCTGGTTGTCCGACGTTTGTAAACAGATAACATACTCTCTTTTAGCCACTCCACTTTAAAAAATGAGGTCTTCCAGTAGGAACTAGATATGTAGACAGTTTTATTTAGAACTTTAATTCGTGGTAGAGCCATGCTGCTATTAATATATGGTTATAACATGTCTGGGTCGGTTCGACCGGGGAAGGACCACACTCTCACAAAATACAGGAGAGAAATGAAAGCTTAACGCTGTTATGTTTCCTATGGTGAGGGTATAGAGCTGGTGAAAAGGGTAAAAAGATGAAAAGGGTGAAAAGGGTAAAAAAGTAAAAAGGGTTTTTTACTGAGTAGGAGGCACTCCATTTTAGTCCTCAGAGGTGAACACATCTGCATTTTTATTCTTAATCCAGAATAGATGTAGATGTCTATAGGTCACGGCATCCACTTAACAACAAGTGGACTTTGTGCTCGTTTGCCAACCTTATTCTATAAAAAAAACGAAATAAGTCACGTATATCAAGATAATTGCACCCTTCTCACGTTGATTCGTGATCATAATTTTAGAGTTCTCGCACTTTTAATGCTTGTTGACCTTTGTTTTTGAATGGCCGTATCCTTAAGTAGGCTAAACTATAATAATAAAAACTGATATATTATAGGTTTAGATGATTATCGTAAAGTAATAAGAGATATTAAATTAACTCTTGATTGAATTTTTTTTGTTTGTGCTTCAGTTTTGTTGGGACTTGTAGTGTTAGGATTAGTGGTAACGTGGCTATTGTAAGCTATTTAGGAAGAGTGGAAGATGCTCTTCAAACTGGGACACATCATTTTATTTTATTACGTGGATTTTAGCAAATTAATTTTTTACTACTTTAATAATAACAATAATAATAACAATAATAAGTGACCCACCTTTTCTATATGGATGACCTCAATTTATTCCAGTCGCTGCCATCTTATGGAATCGCTAAAAATCACTTGTGAATTTAGCAATTCCATTGGAATGGAGCTGGGGACGGATAAGTATGCGGTCCTCCACGTTGAAAGGGGAAGGGTTGCTAACTCTGAGGGCATAGACTTATCTATGCCCGTCAACTTAAGGACCCTTTCCGAGGCTGAAACATACCGATACCTGGGTATGTCACAGAACATCGGTATTGATGAGGCTGGTATGAAACAGTCAGTTTGCGACGTGTTTTATGCACGCTTGACCAAAGTGCTTAATAGCCTTTTGTCCGGTGTGAATAAGATACACGCATATAACGGTTGGGTCATGCCTGTCCTTATGTATACCTTTGGCATACTCAGGTGGACTCAGACTGAACTTAACGCCCTGGATAGAAAAGTCCGCACTACCATGACGTCCCATAGGATGCATCATCCGAGATCGTCGGTAATGAGGCTGTACTTGCCGCGAAAGCATGGTGGGCATGGCTTCCTGAGCGCGCTCACCATGCATAATCGCGAAGTGTGCAGCCTCCGTCATTACTTCCTAGCGAGATCGGATGATCCATTCTATAATGACGTCATTTCTAGTGATAAAGGGCTTACCCCTCTATCCTTAGCCAACGAGCAATGGCAAGACCCAGCAGTGCTTAGCATTTCCGACCGGGAGACCGTATGGAAGGAGAAGGAGCTCCACGGGAGGTACTACAGGGCTCTACATGAGCCCTTTGTAGATACAGTCGCCTCCCTCAACTGGCTACGTTTCGGTGACCTCTTCGGGAAAACCGAGGGTTTTGTCTGTGCAATACAGAATCAGGTTATTAAGACCAACAACTATCGGAGATACATCCTAAAGGATGGCACCGTCGACGTCTGTCGAGCTTGTCGCCATCCCGGGGAGTCACTTAGGCATGTCATCTCCGGTTGTTAGGCGCTTTCTAACTCTGAGTACTTGCACAGGCACAACCTAGTAGCCGGAATTCTACACCAGGAGCTCGCTCTGAAATACGGTCTCGTGGACCGGAAATTTCCGTATTACGTTCTTACTTGCCGGAAGCCGTGCTCGAAAATGACCGCGCCAGGCTCTACTGGGACCGGGCCATCATCACAGACAGGACTATTCTTGGGAATATGCCTGATATTGTGCTGATGGACCGGGCACAGTCAAGGATATTTTTGGTCGACATTACCATTCCGTATGACGAGAACCTCGTGAAAGCCGAAACAGATAAGCGAACAAAATATCTGGACCTGGCTCACGAGGTGACCGACATGTGGAGTGGTCAGCCGACCGAAATTATTCCTGTAGTCGTCTTTGTGAATAGGCTAATCCTAGTCAGCCTCTCGGGTCATCTGAGGCGACTGGGACTCCATGACGGACCGCTCCGGGCTCAAATGCAGAAGGCAGTGGTCCTCGATACCGCCCGCATCGTCCGTCGGTTTCTTTCCCTTTCCCCCTAACCGTCGACCGTTTGGTCTCCCCTGCCGGGGGCTTCCATCTGGTTGGATCTTTATTTATTTGTGTATTTTTTGTATTTATTTTATTTTATTGATATGTATATTTATCTTTTCATTTTAATTTATAATTATATATTTATAGAAACCAACCAGATGAGGAAACTATACAGATACCCCAATAATAATAATAAAAATAATAACCCCCCCCGGGACCACCTTGACGTGGTGGGGGGGGGGCTTAAAGGGAGGCATGAACCTAACAGCGGTCACTACGAACTTGAACATGTCGCCACTGAACCTGCACTCGCCCCAGACAGAAATCGTGCGCGCGAAAGATGGACAGAAGAATTGAATAAATTCATCTGGCGCACGTACCTTATAGCCACTAAATTAAATACTAGCAAAATATACCTCGATCATCTACATAAAGAATTCTCTAATAAATATCCGCAGATGCAGGCATCAAGACAAAGATTGGGAGATCAATGCAGAGCTATAATAAGAAATAAATTACTTCCTCAAAAATATTAGATCATATAAGGAACGAAGTTGCAGTATACCTACAACAAACACACAGTAATACCAATCATATACAAACCGACTCGATCACGCAGTCACACACGCAACCACATTTTAGCAATCAGCAAGGCTTGACACAAAGAAGACGATGGACAATTGACCAAAACGAATCTATTGTGATAAATTACTATAAAATCACCAAATTTGGAGAAAATAAATCAGCTTACCGTAGACCCCTCCATCAAGCAGTCATAGAAGAACACCCTGAGTTAACAGGTGTAAGTGAACAACGAATAGTAGATCAGCTCAGAGTAATATTGAACAATAAAATGATTAATGAGCAAAGACTTCAAAATATACGTGACAATATATCAAGCAACCTGAATTCCCGACGAGACAATATGGAAAATAATTCATCACTTATCACATCACAACACACGATCCTTACACCCGAAACACAAAACTCACAAGAAGCCGACGGTCATCTATTAATTACAGAAAGTAACACTCCCGTGCATACACTTAGTTTAACCTTACAACCTCAACCTGACGAATCAGTGATATCCACTCAAGCCTCTGAACCTCAAAAAAACCAAGCAATAGAAAATAACGACGCCAAAAAATCCAGGAACTGTTTAGAATAGCAATAGACAAATTTCGGAATACCAACCCAACTAAACGACCAATAAAATACTTATATATACCATATAACTATAAAATATACCAAAACAAAAAACTTCTAAAAGGCTAGCACAAATTGTAGATTTTATAAACACTAAAATATTACCAAACCACATATCGAAAGAGCAGGATTTTGAGACCACTCAGACCATAGTTTACTGTGTGGCGTACACAGTAGCTATAATTAACGGAATCAAAATCAGAGACACAAACACAACACCTACCCAAAGTCAAAATGAAGAACCTGCCTGGCAGAAAAGGTTCAAAAAAAGATATTGGATTTCAGAAGAGACATTGGAAGCCTAACAGAATATACCAAAGGCAATAGAAGCAATAGACTCACCACTTTAATGGAAGCAATAAAAAATAAATACCGAATACATTCCCAGCACGAAGAACCCAATTTAAGCGATGAGCAATTCCTTCCTGACACACTTAAACAAAAACTGAATGCGGCATCTAGCAGATTAAAAAGATACCTTAATTGCACACTTAGGAAGTCACAAAATAGCCAGTTTATCAATAATGAAAGAACAATTTTATAGGAGCCTGACTTCAGGCACGCAACACGACATACATAGAAATAGGCAAGATGCACCATTACCACCCGCCAATGAATTACATAGCTTCTGGTCTGATATTTGGTCTTTACCGGTTCACCACAACACTGAGGCAGAATGGCTGAAATCAGATTTCGATGTAACTTATTCTATCACACCAATGGCATTTGAACAAATACCTCTGGAAGTATTTGTGCATATATTAAAAAAAATACCATAACTGGAAAACACCCGGAAGTGCTATATAATTTTCACATCCGGTTGGGTTCTATAAATATATAATTATAAATTAAAATGAAAAGATAAATATACATATCAATAAAATAAAATAAATACAAAAAATACACAAATAAATAAAGATCCAACCAGATGGAAGCCCTCGGCAGGGGAGACCAAACGGCCGACGGTTAGGGGGAAAGGGAAAGAAACCGACCACTGCCTTCTGCATTTGAGCCCGGAGCGGTCCTTCACGGAGTCCCAGTCGCCTCAGATGACCCGAGAGGCTGACTGGGATTAGCCCATTCACAGAGACGACTACAGGAATAATTTCGGTCGGCTGACCACCCCACATGTCTGTCACCTCGTGAGCCAGGTCCAGATATTTTGTTCGCTTATCTGTTTCGGCTTTCACAAGGTTCTCGTCATACGAAATGGCAATGTCGACCAAAAATATCCTTGACTGTGCCCGGTCCATCAGCATAAAATCAGGCATATTCCCAAGAATAGTCCTGTCTGTGATGATGGCCCGGTCCCAGTAGAGCCTGGCGCGGTCATTTTTGAGCACGGCTTCCGGCAAGTAAGTACGTAATACGGAAATTTCCGGTCCACGAGACCGTATTTCAGAGCGAGCTCCTGGTGTAGAATTCCGGCTACTAGGTTGTGCCTGTGCAAGTACTCAGAGTTAGAAAGCGCCTAAAAACCGGAGATGACATGCCTAAGTGACTCCCCGGGATGGCGACAAGCTCGACAGACGTCGACGGTGCCATCCTTTAGGATGTATCTCCGATAGTTGTTAGTCTTAATAACCTGATTCTGTATTGCACAGACAAAACACTCGGTTTTCCCGAAGAGGTCACCGAAACGTAGCCAGTTGAGGGAGGCGACTGTATCTACAAAGGGCTCATGTAGAGCCCTGTAGTACCTCCCGTGGAGCTCCTTCTCCTTCCATACGGTCTCCCGGTCGGAAATGCTAAGCACTGCTGGGTCTTGCCATTGCTCGTTGGCTAAGGATAGAGGGGTAAGTCCTTTATCACTAGAAATGACGTCATTATAGAATGGATTATCCGATCTCACCAGGAAGTAATGACGGAGGCTGCACACTTCGCGATTATGCACGGTGAGTGCGCTCAGGAAGCCACGCCCACCATGCTTTCGCGGCAAGTGCAGCCTCATTACCGACAATCTCGGATGATGCATCCTATGGGACGTAATAGTAGTGCGGACTTTTCTATCCAGGGCGTTAAGTTCAGTCTGACTCCATCTGAGTATGCCAAAGGTATACATGAGGACAAGCATGACCCAGCTGTAATATGCGTGTGTCTTATTCACATCGGACAAAAGGCTGTTAAGCACTTTGGTCAAGCGTGCAAAAATCACATCGCAAACTGACTGTTTCATACCAGCCTAATCGATACCGATGTTCTGTGACATACCCAGGTATCGGTATGTTTCAGCCTCGGAAAGGGCCCTTAAGTTGACGGGCATAGATCTATGCTCTCAGAGTTAGCAACCCTTCCCCTTTCAACATGGAGAACCGCACACTTATCCGTCCCCAGCTCCAATCTAATCTAATATAATTGCTAAATTCGCAAGTGATGTTTAGCAATTCCATAAGATAGGAGCGACTGGAGGCGAATAATTTGAGGTCATACATATAGAAAAGGTGGGTCACTTTTATACCTCCTTTCCGAAGCTGAAATCCACTCCCGGAGCCATCTAGTAAAGTACTGAGAGGGTTCAAAGAGAGGCAGAACCAGATTGGACTCAGATATTTGCCCTGAAATATACCCCTTCTTATCCTTATGCGGCTTTCCGCAGCTGTCATCCGCTCGCCTAGATGACAGAGGATCGTACTCCACTGCCCGATACACTGCTCGAGGAAGTCTCTAACTATACAGTCAATCTTGTACAGCGCGAGAACCCTCTTTAGCCATGTATGGGGAACCGAGTCGAATGCCTTTCTGTAATCTATCCAGGCGGCGGAGAAGTTCCGACGGTTGCGTTTTACCACTTTGCCAATGACCGCGTCAATGAGGAGTGGTTCCTTGGTTCCACGACCACCGCCCCGACATCAATTTTGAGCACGCGACATCATCTGATTTGAGTCCAGGTAACGAGTAATTCTCGCGCACTAAATGGATGTTAGTGTCTTGTATATGGTCGGTAGACACGTGATGGGGCGGTATTTGCTCGGGTCTGTGGTAACCTAGTCGTTAGGAACCATATGAGTGATCCCAGTAGTGAAGAGGCTAGGGAGCGATTTCTGGTTGAGAGCCTCTTGAAACTAACGGGCGAGCACAGTGTGACACACCAGGAATCCCTTTAGCTAGTAGTGATGCAGCCCGTCGAGTCCCGGACTTTTCCAGTTCGGGTCTCTGCGGACCGCCTCAGCTACGTCATCCGGCGTTATGATGACGGGGTCCATGGGCGTAATACTCGCACACTGACCCGCCACAACTTCCGTCCAAGGGCCCTCGCTGTGGTTTACGGGCTCTGACCACAGGCCGCGCCAGAATGCGACAGTGTCGGCCTGATTCGGTGCTGAGCCCGTTCCAGTTACTATTGGTCGCTCCAATGATTTATAGAGCCTCTTCTCATCACTCTGGAAGAGACGATTCTGGTTGAACCTTGTCGACCTCTCGGTATATCGCCGAATCCGCTTTCCCCAAGCAGCGATTCTCTGCTTCAGGTGGTCTATATGCGCTCCGTCAGTTTTTGCATTATATCCGGCTGAGACAAACTAACATTTGTCCCAGCAAATTCTAACCTGACGGTGCGCACAATCCTTGGCCTGTTGTTGCCTGACCTGAAGCATATTAGTCTGCCGATGAGGTCCCTAGCCTTTGCGATACGTTCTTCAATACTTATTCTCCAGGCTGGGATAGCGCTACTTTGTCCAGTAGCGCGTCCAGCCGTGGAAAGTTTGGTGCCTATAATACGGCATACTGCCAGTGCTGTGCCAAAAAGAATTTTGTTCGTTTCGCAAAGGTCCCGGCTGGCTTTCAAATAGGTCACCAGCATTGGGTTCAGAGCCCTCACTACAGCCCGATTCCGCTTGCTTAGGGCTATGCGGGAAAGTCGCGGTCGATTTTCGAGAGGCGTACTACGCGTTTCCACAATTGCCTTTTCCAATGTATTCCTCATATGCTCTTATTTCAGTTCCTGGGCGACTGTTCCATCATCGTTTGAATCAACCACAACTGGGGTATTCACAGTGGCACCCAGTCTGCGGGTTGCTCTGCAGTTCGTGGCGTTTTTGCTCTGTGACGGTTAAAGATGGCTCCAGCTCAGCAAAAAGACGATGCATCCTAGCCCGATACGCCAAACCTCCAACTTCTCCCCTTTTCGCCCTAAAATACGCCCGTAATGCGTTAGTATTCATTTCGATTGTCCATCGGATGCGACGTACTCCACCATCTGCGGGTGCCGATTGCTGGGCCCGCGAAGACCCTGCCGACACCAAGCCAGCTGGTGGGGATGATAGATGCGAGGGGCTGATGGGTGGTCGTGCAGCACCTCTCGCTCGGCTGGCGGTTCACATGCTGTCGCGTCCAGCGCCAGCTCCAGACGCGCCCTGGCGTTCTTCCGTATTCCATCATCCATAGTGGTGGGCGTCATTTAACGGGAGACGCCCAGACCCGGCGCCTTTTCGTGGTAGGGCCATGTGCACAAGCGGGCCTTTGCACCTTCAATTTTTGCCGAGGCACGGCACTAACACCTCTTGGCAAGGTGCTGACTGACTGCGCTGACGTAGTGGTTTTGTCACATAACCGTTACGTCAGCAGGCGATGGGGTCGTCACTTCCCTACGCCGTTTTATTATTATTATTATTAAAGATTTATTTAATTTTTTGTGATAAAGGACTTACCCCTCTATCCTTAGCCAACGAGCAATGGCAAGACCCGGCAGTGCAGAGCATTTCCGACCGGGAGACCGTATGGAAGGAGAAGGAGCTCCACGGGAGGTTCTACAAGGCTCTACATGAGCCTTTCGTAGACACAGTAGCATCCCTCTACTGGCTACGCTTTGGTGACCTCTTCGGGGAAACCGAGGGTTTTGTCTGTGCAATACAGGATCAGGTTATGAAGACCAACAACTATCGGAGATACATCCTAAAGGATGGCACCGTCGACATCTGTCGAGCTTGTCGCCATCCCGGCGAATCACTTAGGCATGTCATCTCTGGTTGTTCGGCGCTTTCTAACTCTGAGTACTTGCACAGGCACAACCTAATAGCCAGAATTCTTCACCAGGAGCTCGCTCTGAAATACGGTCTCGTGGAGCGGAAATAGCCGTATTAAAAGTGCTTGCCGGATTCCGTGCTCGAAAATGATCGCGCCAGGCTCTACTGGGACCGGGCCGTCATCACAGACAGGACTATTCTTGCGAATAAGCCTGATATTGTGCTGATGGACCGGGCACAATTAAGGATATTTTTGGTCGACATTACCATTCCGTATGACGAGAACCTAGTGAAAGCCGAAACAGATAAACGAACAAATACCTGGCTCACGAGGTCACCGACATGTGGGGTGGTCTGCCGACTGAAATTATTGCTGTAGTCGTTTCTGCCAACGGGCTAATCCCAGTCAGCCTCTCGGGTTATCTGAGGCGGCTGGGACTCCGTGACGGACCGCTCCAGGCTCAAATGCAGAAGGCAGTGCTCCTCGATACCGCCTGCATCATCCGCCGGTTTCTCTCCCTTTCCTCCTAACCCTCGGCCGTTTGATCTCCCCTGCCGAGGACCTCCTTTTGGTGGGCTTTTATTTATTTATGTATTACTTATTTATTTGTGCTGGTATATGAATAATATATTTATGTATATGTATTTATCATTTCCTTTTTTATATTTATTCAGCGCAACCAGATGAGAATACACTACTAATACCACGAATAATAATAATTTTATAATTATATATTTATAGAACCCAACCAGATGAGAAAACTATATAGATACCCCACATAATATTAAAACATTTATTCATTACCACCAATAAAATTACAATAAGTAATACACACAGAAATAACCATAATTACATATTGTAGTAATGAATAGGCTCCAGCTCAGCATAAATGTTGCAGTTGCCCACAACGCTGTTATTCTGCCAGCGCCCTACAAATAAAGAGTACAGTACGCGCGCATCCCTGCTTTATTACATTTAATCACAACTGTTCATATTAGAGTACATCTCATGGTTTCCCAAATATTAACGAATATGCTGTCAGACGCTACAGGTTAAATATTAAAATATTAAATATTAGATATTAGCCAGCTCAAATTTGTAATTAAGAAATATTTTTAATATAAAAATAAAAATATTTCCATAAAATTTATATTTTTATTAATTTATATTTTTAAAACTATAAGCGTTAAGGTTAAGGTGCTAAGACCTTTTTTACGTGAAATTCATAAGTCTTAAATTTTTATTTTTAACATTTTTCCATATCACACATAGTTTTCGAGATAATAGCTAAAAAACTGAGTTTGCAGTGCTTTTAGATAGTTGAACTACTTGCCCGATCTCTGTTTCAGACTTGCAGACTTTTAGTTAAAGTCTAGAAGAATTTAGTTGCAGGTAAAAGATAGTATTTAGTAGTAGTAATAAAGTTATTAATATTCCCCTGCTGACTGTGACAGTCACCTCTTACGTCACTCACGGGAAGAAATAAGCTGATGGATTCTCTTACGAAGCGAACATACAGCACTTATCTATAGATATAAATAAAACTGGAGTGTCTCTCTTTAATACTGAAATAACTGGCTTCTTGTAAGCTCAGACAGTTATTTGCATGTTATTGAAACATAAAAACCGTTATTTAAATCCAGGCTAATATTTGGAATGGCTGAACCAATTGTAATGAAACTTTACGAACACATAGATAACAATGCCAAAAGCGGTCTAGCCTAAACTTAATCAGAAACACTTGGTTTTGCTTAAAATTCATTAGCTTAAACCTTACATTATTAAATCTTGACCTGGCGAAGCTTAGACGGGTCGCAAGTTATAAATTAAAAAATCGTCTGTAAATTATTTTAAAGATCGACTTATTAAGGGCATATATTCCATTTTACTCGAAAAAATATTTTAAATTCGTTAAAATTGACTAAGTCAGATTTCTGAATGAGTGTATGCTTGGATTTAATTTCTTTTTATATGGAGAAACAATAGAATTTTTTTACTTTTTATATTCTAATTCTATAATTTTAAGTAAATAATCTAAAAAGAAGAAGAAATTATAATATAAGCTACCGTAATAAAAAAGACGTCGATTTTTCAAACTGATCGCAAACATTTTTTGATGTGTAGTATATTGTTAACTGTGCTTTCTTTTCGCATATTATGATATTTTCCGTCGGCTTTTTAAAGCTGAGTAAATCGGTAATTTTCTCGTTCATTATAATGATAATATGTAATTTTAAGCTGCCTTAATACTTTGCGCGTTTTGTCGAGTTTAATTGAAACTTCTTGCAGTTTGTTAAGAACGAAGCTCCAGCACGTGGAGAGAAATAAATTTTAGCGAGCTCTCATACTTATGGCACAAGGTCATCAATATAATGACATAATTTAATGCACGTGCGCTCATATTTACTGTGCTAAAATACATAAACAAAGTATAATGCAAAAGATTGAGAAACTATTTTAAATATTACAATTACCTACCATGTTTTAAAATAATATCTCTCTGTTGCAATTTTTCTATCTCATAACTAAAAATAACTAAAAAACTAAAAAATCTTCGGCTTCCAACCCGTTTGTCAAGCGTGGCAACAACGGCAAATACTCCGCTTAAAGACAAGCTATTGGGGGAGGTCTTACGTATGGCCGTAGAAGGAAAAGGGGAGATCTTCCGCCGGGCAAGGTGTTGTGCCCGGTGAGTGGCCAACGCTCTATGTGATAGTTCGGAGCTATTCTGTATATACTGTTTTGATTTGGAATATTGATTTAGGCTTCGATGTATTTAACTTGTGGCACGACGACAGCGCTGCCACATCTGTGGCCGTGAAAGGAAAAGTGGAGATCTCCCGCCGGGAAAAGTGTTGTGCCCGTGGAGCGGCCATCGCTCCTGGTAATAGTTCGGAGATGTTCTGTATATACTGTTTTGATTCGGAATATTGATAGCGCGATTTAGGCTTCGATGTATTTCGCTTGTGGCGCGATGACAGCACTGCCACAAACGGTATTGAAAGCCAGTATACTTTCTGTGAAATATTCCATCGTAGTCTTCGGAGATGATAACACATATTTAGCCTTTTGATTGAAGTTAACGGAAGGTGTTCATGGATCCAGATGCCACTTACCATCAGGTGGAGTGTAAATGCGTTTTTTTTTACTTTATACATAACACAAAAAACGTTCACGTCTGCTATCAAGAAGGGTAGACAGAGGTTATGGACTTCCATTTGGCACTCTCTCGTCTGTTACACATCCATATACGAGTATGTAAGCATACAACTCGCAGATTAAGTGTACTTTTTATTTGGCTGGTCATTAATATATCGTCAACATAGTCAATAAACTTGCGTCTAGGATGTTCCTTGCTGACTTTACAATTCACTTGCACAACATTTGTTTTGTCACTCTTTCCTCTTTCATTCTTTCTACATACCCAAACGACCGAAGACCATTTCTTTCTTAATCCTGGTCACAATTTCTTTCATTCAGACTCACCCTTCTCCTTCTCCGTCCTCTTCTTGCTTCTCCTGCCACATCTAACTTCCACTACCATACATTTTCAGTTTTAGTTTTGTAAAATAGAAAAACTAATAATATAACAGTAATTTACAAGAAAAGAAGATGAAAGTAAAATATTAAATAAGTATGATTAACTATTTCTGCCACGCAGATCAATAATAAAACATTTAAATCTATTGATTATACCTCTTGGTCATTTGGGGGTCATTGTAGAAGCGTGCTCGTCGCGACCCCTGCCAGCCCTTTTCAGGGCTGCAATTCTACACAGCTGCGCACCCATGCGAACGAGGGTTAGGGCGTCCCCCCAAGGCGACGCACACCAGCTCGTCCCCGTTGGTGTGGAATGCAGCGCGCAAAGCGGCGATGGGGACCGCCACCCGTCACGCACAGCCCGACATGGCGGAAGGTGGAGGACGGAGTGCAGAGTTGGCACGTGGAATGTTAGAGGAGGCATGAGAGATAAGACGAATGAGTTGATCGAAATAATGAAAGAAAGAGAATTAGATGTCGTGTGTATGTCGGAGACCAAACGGAAAGGCAGTGGTATTGAAGAGCTTCGACGTTAGCTATATGGTCCGGAGTCCCGGAAAGCGAGAACGCCTGCCAGGGAGTGGGAGTGCTGTTGTCGTCCCGGTTGGTCGATCTTATGACTGAATACAAGGTTGTGAACTCAAGACTTCTCTGGGTTCGCTTCAAAATGGGACTGACGAAGTTATTCCTTTTGGCTGTTTATGCGCCGGTAGCTTCGTCGTCCAGGGCTGAGCTGGAGGAGTTTTGGGAGAATGTAAGAGAAGTTCTAGATTTGGTTAAGGGAAACGAAAGAACTGTTGTATGTGGTGATTTGAATGGATGGGTAGGTATCGCTCGACCAGGATACGAGTCGGTGCTTGGAAAGTTTGGAGATAAAAGGGTTAATGATGCTGGCAAGCTTATACTGGCTGTATGCAAGGAAAAGGGTCTTCTTGTGACAAACACTATGTTTAATCACAGGAAGATCCATATGTACACTAGAGAAAGAAAGAATGAGAGAAGTATGATTGATTTGTTCCTGGTGGATGACCGACTGCGAAAACAGGTGATGGATACACGAGTGTTCAGGGGTGCTGACCTGGGAACGGATCATTATCCAGTAATTACTAGATTTAGCGGTTTGTTCGCGGGTTGGCGCCACCGGACGGCAGTAACAGAACCACAGTCGGTCTGTCGCATCCGAAGCTGGAAGCTTCAGGAAGCGGATACTAGGGACAAATATCACACGAGGGTAGCCGAAAAGCTTGACACCATCGATGGCAGGAAAGAATGTGTGGAGAGAACATGGCAGAACCTTAGGGATGGAATGGTAAGTACAGCGGAAGAAGTATGTGGTACGACAAAAAGAGGTAGTAGTAAAAGAAGAGATGCATGGTGGAATGACGAAGTGAAAGAAGCTGTAAAAAAGAAGAAAAAAGCATGGTTAGACTACTTGGCCTCTAGTAACGATGAGCATATGAGAGAGAAGATGAAAGAAAGATATAAGCTGCAGAAAGTTCATGCGAAAACATTGATTGAGGAAGTACGTGAAAGGTGTAGAATAGAAGCGGACGAGAGGTTGTCGCACAACTTTAGGGAAAACTCCAAACTCTTCTGGAAAGAGGTTGGAAGGTCCCGGAGTGGTGCGACAGCTTTAAGAATGAACAAAGTGCTTTCGAGAACCAATGACGTCCTCTCAGAAAAATCGGATGTCATGCAGCGATGGAGTGAATTTTATAGAGAATTGTATGCGTGTCATGATCTTAGTGAAGGATCCGGGGGTGACGCCGTGACTGGCACGCCAGACACGGACCTCGATGACACTGAGGTCATCAGCATGAAAGAGATTGAACGTGCGATTCGAAGTTTGAAATGTGGTAAGGCTGCGGGACTAGACAGAGTTACTGCTGAAATGGTCAAGTACGGTGGGCCTCGGGTCTGGGACAGCTTTCATCTGCTGTGCAATTTGTGCTGGCGGACGGGAGATGTCCCGGATGATTGGCGATCCGCGGTCATTGTGCCTTTATATAAAGGTAAAGGTTCACATTTTGACTGCGGAAGCTATCGGGCGATCAGCTTGACCAGTTTAGCAAGTAAAGTTTATTCGAAGGTTTTGACACGCAGGATGCAAGAGAAATCGGAAAGATTCTTATGGGAGGCACATTGCGGATTTAGACCTGGAAGAGGATGCACGGATCAAATGTTTTCTCTCCGCATGATCACGGAGAAGCTTCTGAGTGTTAACCAGAGGATTTTCTGTGCTTTTGTGGATCTGGAGAAAGCATTTGGGGAAAGCATAAGGTTATAAGGAAGAAAATGTGGGAACTGTTGCCGGGATATGGTGTGGATGGTCGATTGTTAAGGGCTGTGCAGTCACTTTACTATGACTGTAAAGCCTGTGTGCGGGTAGGGCATGACCTGTCACCCATGTTTAGCGTCCAAGTGGGCGTAAAACAGGGTTGTGTCATGTCTTCCTGGCTGTTCATACTGTATCTCGACAGCTGTTTACAGAAGCTGTTTGGGTGTGAAATTGGGTGACATAAAAGTTAATTGTCTGCTGTATGCTGATGATGCAGTGCTTATTGCACCATCAGAAGCAGAACTGCAGGCATTAGTCACGTGTATGAAAGAGGAATGTGAAATTAAAGGTCTCCGTTTGAATGCTAATAAAACTAAGGTTATGGTATTTGAAAAGGACGAAGAGAGAACGAAATGTGAAATATGGGTAAATTAGGAATGTCTAGAACAGGTAAATGAAATTGTATACTTGGGAAGTGCTTTCAGCCGGGATGGAAGATGTGATTTAGATGTGGATAGGTGTGTCGCTGCCGGAAACAAAGTCAATGGTGCCCTGAATGCATTAGTCAAAAGGCAAGGCGTGGTGAAGAGTGCACGCCTTGCAATACTTAACGCAGATTTGGTACCGACTTTGTTATATGGCAGCGAAACCTGGGTATGCCAGAAGAAGCATAAAAGCAAGTTGAATGCAGTGGAGCTGCGATCTCTTTGTAAAATGTGTCGTTACCATAGCCGACCGAAAGCGAAACGAAGAGATTCGCAATATGGCAGGATTGAAAGATGACCTTATCACAAAAATTGATAGGGGCGTACTCCAATGGTTTGGGCACGTTGAACGAATGAGTGAAGATCGAATGGTGAAGAAAATATATAGAGCGAAAGTAAATATTAAAAGGTGTCGAGGTAGACCGAGACTAACTTTCGAAGACCATGTGAGCAAATTGCTCGAAGAGGGGAGGGTCAAGAGTACTCGGATACCTAGACGTGCATGTATGAAGAAGTTAATGAACCTGAAAGAAGCGAAAGAGGTATGTAAGGATCGTGACACTTGGCGATCTGTTCTCTCTGGCTACCCCGTTAGGGATTGTGCGTGACGATAAGTAAGTAAGTAAGTAAGTAAGTGATTATACCTCTACAGTATATACAGAAACAACCTAGGGAAATTCAGACGTAAAACTTTAAAATAAAAACACAGAAGAAGATTGCACTAAAGACGTAGACGAAGCGGAATGACGCAATGTTTCAACAATGGAAGACAAATCCAGCGGAGAACGCATTAATCAAAAAAACAACCCGACAGGTGACGTATTACGAAACACATTTCGTCCAGCTGGTTCCTACGCCGTCATATAAAACATATCTTTTTAACGTCTATATGAGCGTGCTCCAGTTTTACGAGCGTCGCGGAGAATCTATTTCGTGTAAAATTATTAGTGGCCGCCCAGCTTTATTGAAGATTTTATCGTGTTGCGTAATTTGCTCTTTGATCAGAATATTATTTTGTCTAGATGTATTTCTTTCAGTATATCAACCATCAAATGAATGAATTAGATTTTTATTTACAGTAGGCAATTTAATTATTTTTTAAGATATTTGCACGCATGTCACATTGTAAAATTTAGTGTCAGTTTTAAAATGCTTTAGTAATCTATAATCACAAAAGCTATAAAGTAGATCTTTATATGAATAGTTTAGCTGATTTTTCACGGTTAATAAATTACTGGTAACAAAGTAGTATAAAACAAAGCTATTTCGCGTCTGTCGGTAAATTTACTTAATACATTAAAACTATTGATTTTCTTTCGGTTTCCACCTAAATCATTTCTTAAGGAAGTTTTTGATATGTAAATGGAGCATATTAGTTATTATGCAATATCATAAGACAGTAGAAAAATGTTGCTTACTGATTGAATCGTAAAAAGATAAAAAAATTACACTATAATATAGTGTTGTGCATCACACTCGAGTGGAGTTAAGGTGATTCGTTAGTTGCATATTCAATGTATATGATATAACATCTAAAAAGGTAAAAGTTCAGTTAAAACCTATAAACTAATTTCTAACTTCAAACAAAGAAGGCAACAGTTGCGTTTTGACCTACTGAAGACTAAGATGGAACGTCTCATAGCCTAAAATTATACCCGCAGTCTTTTTCGGACGATTATCAGCAGAAATAGATTCCTAGATAACGTGTCCGATTGCACAACACTATTCAAACCCGCCAAATAGACTTAGATCACTCAATATAAGGCTGTTTTCTTTGTTTTATTTATATGGTTGACGTCAGGTAACTTTCTCTGAAACGTATGTCCCACAGTGTTGAAATTGATAACTTATAATATTTGGTTCATTTTTTAATTACTGTTTTGGCTGTTATTTAACAGTTGTCGAGTAAGTTTTTTGAAACATTCATATATCTTCTGGTAACATGCTCCTGAATTTCCGAGAATTCCAATTCCAATTAATTTACACAGAACAGTTTAAAGGTATACAGACGTGTTTCATTATTTATCGTTTATTGTTTTTATAAGTCTCATAAGAATAGTGAAAATCTTAATATTTGCGGTATTTGATATTCATCCAAGAGTCGAGCGAATTGAAATACATTTGTAAATATTATTTAAAGTTCTTTTTTTTTATTGTCACTTTGTCGTTCTGAATTCTTTCAAATAAGAAACATAATTTCTCAACTTAGAGTTACAAACGAGCACGCAATTCACCTGATAGATAATGGATGCTGTGGCCATTGACACTTACATCTATCTTCAAAACAAAAATAGAATGCCTCGTTACCAGTATAAAGAGTCTCCGATCCTCTACACTCACCATATGACACGCAATAGTATAAAGCTGCTATTTTATTCAGGCATTTTGTAAGAGTGTTACACGCATTTTGGGCAACGCGGCGAACACTCTCTTGTCCTTAAAATCCCCCTGCTCCAATTGTAGGACATGTATAGGCTGTAACAATTCTTTTTACTTTACATATAATTATACACGCCGTTTGTGGCGCAGGAGAATCCACCACCCGTAACCATCCCGTTGAGGCAATAGAGGAAAATATAATAGGAAATGGACGGAAGCATCTTTCTAATAACAACAAAACACTCCGGTTGCATAACGAACCAGCCAACTTTGGTAGCTATGGCAATGATCCCCTCTGAAGCCATCTATGGAAAGGTAAGACATGCATTCAGCAGTGGCATTTAATTATTGGATGAATGTGTATGTAATAATAATAATAATAAAGCTCGTTTTTATTTCCAATTAACATTTTTGATACAGTTTCTTGACTTAATATAGAGTTTCATTAGTATTTAATTTTTTTATACAAATATATAAATATAAGTTTAATTTTACTTTTAGTTTATTTATTTTTGTTTCATTCACTATCATTATTTTCTTCACCATTGATCGGAATCCCTTCTCGGGTATAGGCGTCCTTCAGCATTTTCCAGACCTTTTTATCCTTAGCTTTCTTTCTCTATTCGTTTCCTGCTGTAGCTTCTATATCGTCTATCCACCTTGCTCTGGGGCGCCCTCTTTTTCTCTTCCCTCTGGACCTTTCCATATGATTGTCCTTATTGTCCATCTTTTGTCCGTGTACCTTGCGATGTGTCCTGTCCACTGCCATTAAGGCGTCTATAACTTTAGTTCTCCATCTTACTTTTACGCTTTTTATTTTTTGTATTCTTTATATTTTTAATACGCTTCTTTTCATTGCTTTTTGACATGCTACTAGTTTGGTTTTTATTTTGCGTTGTATGCCCACGTTTGGCGTCCGTATATAAGAGTAGGTAAGACGCAGGTATCTAAGACGATTTTCTTTAGGTGGAGGGGATTTCCCCTCCACCACGAATGTGTGTGTCGCACATAAAATTTATCATTGTAACATCATGTTACAATGATAATATTTTATACAAATGTATATCTCTCAGCCAAAGAGTTTAATTAACCTAGGATTTTTATTAATAACTAGTGGCCTAAATTATATTCATCCCATGCGTATGTTACAACATTTCATGCTTTATGCTTATGCACTATGTGCTATTATATAAATATTCGCGGCTTTAGCAAATTACCTTACCATTACTGATATTACAAGATAGTTGCAATGTTGTATTAAACACATCGACTGAATATCATTCAGGCTGCTAGTTGAACGGCGTCCTTTAGAAAAAAAAGCTGGACTTTTAACTGAAAATCTAATTAACCTAGTTGGCTGAAACATATTATACATTTATATAAAAATATTACCAATGTAACGTATCGTATAACATTGTATATTAATAAGGTATCACAATCTGTCCATCTAATATAGCCTATAAAAGTCCACTAAATGATGAGAGATTTGTTTTCACCAACAGTATATATTATATATTATTTATTTAAAAAAGGTACTCTTATATTAATTAAGTATTAAAAATTCGTATACAATAACTTCTAAAAGAAAATGTTTTTACTAAACTAGTTACGGGCTACCACACTCAATATATGAATTTATAACATCCATTATATAAGATTAATGAAACAATAAACACAAATGAACCCCAATTCACTAAACAAAGATTGATATGCTGATAACCCAAGAACTGACAAATTAACATTTAAAGCAATTTATAATACTCCCCCAAGGTATAATTGCTTCGAGTGCGCCAAGATATTTATAGCAAACGTCTTTAAATTGTATTGTATTTAGCAGAACGCTGTTATATACGAGCGCTATTATAATGAATAACTAGACCATTGGCGTGGTATTGCGACAATTAGTGCAACATATTATTTGTTTCCTATTTGTGTCAACAATATAAATAAGTAAAATAAAACGAACACTTTTACTTACTAACTAACGATATTTAAGTTTGGGCGGGCTAATAAATTCAACACCCAAAGCCCCGAAAACTTTCAGCCCGAATTATAAAATCTGTGCCTAGAAGATCGTAGTACAATGGACGATATGAATGAAGAACTCGTAGAAACTGTCCATGCGGTCAGAACTAATTTTTTTTGCAAGAACCGTCGAAGAATAATTAAAAAACTCTCCGTTAACACACAATATTATGGTTGTTTGACGGAAATAATAATAATAATAATAAAATGTTTAGTAATTTTGTATTTATTTTACTGTATTGATATTTATGCATATTTATCTTTTCATTTTCATTTATAAGTATATATTTATAGAACCCTACCAGATGAGAAAACTATATAGATACTCCAGATAATAAAATGTATACACCATAATATATATATATATATATATATATATATATATATATATATATATATATATACACATATATATATATATGTGTGTGTGTGTGTGTGTGTGTGTGTCATACATTTTATGTATGTATTATATTTAAGCCCTGCCTCGTCGGTCTAGTGGGTGTAGTAGTGCGACTGCTGATCATGTAGTCGTGCTTTCGAATCCTGGGTCAGGACAAAAAAACAATTATTCAGTTTTTCTGAAAAGAAAAAAAACTAAATTCTCAGTAGCTTCCCGGAGTCAGGAAGTTGGCGGTGTCTCACCCCCTTGCCTCGGAAAGCACGTTGGTCCTGCGCCTAATCTCTCTCCGGTTGTGTCGGTTTACCATCCCATCGGATAATGAGTGAGGGAATAGAGTGTGCACCTGTGCTTGCGCATATACTTGGGCACTACAATCATGTCCTGCGCCGATGGCTAGCCTCCGTTGAGGCAAGCCGCCGTGGCCGAAATTCGGTCTGGAGGACATTTCTATAATTAAACCCAACACGATGAGAATACTATTTCATCATCATTCTCTAAACCATTTCCCATTATCTGGGGTCGGCGCAGTAAACCTTCTTGTTCCATTCCTCTCTATGAGCCGTCATTTCCATACTTACTCCTTTCATTCTCATATCACTCTTCACACAATCGATCCATCTTTTATTCGGCCTTCCTCTGCCCGTGTGTCCCTCCACATTCATATTCAACACTCGTATTGTGACATGACTTTCATTCCTCCGCATCACATGCCCAAACCATGCCAATCTGCTTCCTCTCACCTTTTCTACCACTGGCGCTACTTTCAGGCTTCCTCTTATATACTCATTCCTTATCTTATCCATCCTTGTCACACCACACATCCATCGTAACATTCTCATTTCATTCGCATGCAGTCTATTTTCATCCTTCTTCTTGACGGCCCAGCATTCACTTCCATACATGATGAGAATACTATTTAATATCCCAATAACAACATTTATATCAAACTTTAGATGGATTCAAACTGAAATTATTACGCTGGCCAGATCGTCAGTAGCGAGCACAGACCACCCAGCATACGAGATACGAAACCATTACGATTCCCTAACTAAATTAGTCTGTCAAGGTTAGAAGAAAGAAAGGTGTGCGGGCGGTGCGGGAGACTAACTTGGAGATGTGTCAGTGTCAGATATCGTATGCGTAAATATGGGAGACTATATAAACGTAACGTCATCATCATCATCATCATCATTACAGCCCTTTACAAGTCCACTGCTGAACATAGGCCTCCCCCAAGGTATGCCACAAAGCACGGTCCTTAGCCACCTGCATCCATCGACTTCCTGCATGTCTTACCAGGTCGTCACTCCATCTAGTGGGGGGTCGCCCTACACTTCGTCTACCGGTACGAGGCAGCCACTCGAGAACCTTTTTTCCCCAACGGTTGTCGGTTCTTCGAGCTATATGGCCGGCCCATTGCCACTTCAGCTTACTAATCCGTTGGGCTATGTCGGTCACTCTGGTTCTACTGCGGATATCCTCATTTCTCAGTTTATCACGCAGAGAAACTCCGAGCGTAATGACTCTCGCGCGAGTAATGACTCTCGAAAACAGCACGTAGACGCGGCTCAGAAGGGATATTGATCTGTAGTTCTTCAAGAGGGCGTTGTCACCTTTCTTGAAGAACAAGACCACCGCACTTCTGCTCCACGCCTCCGGAGTAGTGCCACCATGAAGGACGGAATTAAAGAGCCTCTGAAGGACTTCAAGTACCGGTTTTCCAGCCGCTTTCAGAAGCTCCGCTGTAATTCCATCCTCGCCCGGGGACTTGCCGTTTTTAAGGTGCTTGAGAGCCATTCTAATCTCGTTAAGACTGACTGACGTCCGGGATATCATCGGAATAGTGTCTGATAAGACCCACTCTTGGATCGTTACTCACACTTGCGTTTGGCTCCAACGATGATGTGTACAGTGGCCCATAGAACCGCTCAATCTCACTCAGAATCTCGGGTGTCCCGGAAACGATGCTGCCACACTCAGTCTTCAGCTTTGACAGTTGGCTCTTACTGGCAGACAGATCTCTTGCAAAGACTTTGGAGCCCTGGTTCCGCGCAATCGCTTCTTCAATACGAGCAGTATTAAATTTGCGTAAGTCTCGCCGCATGCATTTGGAGATCTGTCTGTTCAGTTGCCTGTATGCTGTCAAATCTGTTGATGATTGCAGCCTCATCTCCTGTCTAACAGCCATGAGATTAAGAGTGTGATCGGAGAGCTTTTGTGTTCTTCTGCGGCAGGTCTTGCAGAACTCAGCTCCGACCGCATGGACAGTTTCCACGAGCTTGTCATTCATATCGTCCACTGCATTGCAATCTTCTAGGCACTGAAAGCGGTTACGTAACTCGAGCTGAAACGTTTCGGGATTCGGGATCAGAGCACGAGGGGGACGGAGCGTTGAATTCATTAGACGAGACCTCTCCAACTTAACGTTTAGGTTCAGTGTGCCTCTAACCATTCGGTGATCGCTGCCAGTTTGCACCCTTGCGATCACTGAAACATTACTGAACAGTTGGCGTCTGGTCGTCATAATGAAGTCAATCTCATTTTTTGTCGAACCGTCGGGGCTCAACCAGGTCCGTTTCCTGTGGGGCCGCTTCTGGAGAAACAGTTCATCATAAAGAGTCCCTCTTTCTCCATAAAGTCGGCCAGCTGCTGGCCCCTACGGTTCCGTTGCCCTACTCCAAATTTCCCTACCTTCCACTCACCGCTTTCTCTTGTGCCTGGTTTTGCGTTGAAGTCTCCCATCAACAATGTGTAGTTGGTTTTGGAGGAATACATGGCTCTGGAAATATCCTCATACATTTCTTCCACCTCCTCATCGGGATGTGCCTAGGTTGGTGCGTAAACCTGTATGCCCTTCAGCGAATACCGTTTGGTGATTCTGAGTATCGGGTACGCGACCCTCGTTGACACACTCCCAATCTTTACAACGTTGTTGACGAGAGACTTGTGGACGATAAATCCGACACCGCCTTGGGACAGATGGTCGCCCTCCCGGTGATAGAACAAGTTGCCGGACTCGAGGATTACCGTGTCCTCCCACTCCCTTCGGACCTCGGATAACCCAATAATATGCCAGCGCAACTTGTCTACCTCTTCTTCCAACTTCAGTATCTTCTCGTCAGTCCTCAGGGTGCGTGTGTTATATGTTGCCAGGTCGAGTCGTCGTAGGTGGCAACCGAACCTCCACCGGAGATTTAGACTTAGCACCTCCTGCCCCGCCGTTACCATGGTCGCCACCGTAGCCAGGAATAGCGGGGCCGCCGGGGACTGGGGGCCGTTTGTTTGCGTCGTTACTCATGGGGGGATATTTGCCATAGTTGCCACGCTTGGCGAGCGGGTTGGCAACCGCAGTTTTTTATTACATCATTGCTGTTATCAGCAAGATGCTGCTGCCCATCTCCTGCCTGTCTCCCTCTGTCGCCTCTTACGACACCCACGGGAAGATATGGGGTAGTGGATATTCTCAACCGCCACTACACGGCAATTGTTATGTGAGTACATAATATTATATTTACATCTACAATCAGTTTGTGTTACAAGTCAAATATTGCGATCCTGCCAATCAACTTTTCCTTCATTGATGAAATAACTTGTTAAATGTATTTGAACAATATCCGCCTGTCGCACGGCGCGCCTGGTATAATGTGAGGCTAGATTTTCCAGTGGTGGAGTATAAAGCGTATCTTCAAAATTGTAGCCATCCCTTATTATTACATAATTATGTAGTGTACATATCGCTTTTACGCTCTTTTCTGCAAAACCGATGTTAACATCTAACGGACTATGAAAAATGCGCCACTTATTGCACATTATGCCAAAAGTACATTCAACATGCTGGCGCTAAACGTAACGTAATTATAAACAAATGAATGATGCTTAAAATACACTGTTAAATACATGTTAAGTTCTTTAAAATATATACTTGTATTTAAATGTCATTTACAACGCTAATCGCTTATCATAAATCCGTTGAGTTTAAGAAATACACAAACATAATACATACTCTAAAAACAGTAAAAACATGACCTTGCTTGGGCCTCGGCCGCGACTCTCAGGTGAAAATATCTACACTAGGTGAAATTAACGTAATATAAAAATGTAAACAAAAATTACCAACTTCGCCGAATATGGAGTTGGTATTGATGCATATAATAATTTTCTTTGACCCTTCATTTCCATAAAGCAGTCAGAAGTAAAATGTTTGGACCATATTGTACTGGTTGAAGTCGGAACCAGTTTTTGTCTCTTATATTTTTCGAGATCCATATCCTTTTTGTATCACCATCAGCTGGGAATCTAAGCAAAAGTAATTCTAATAAGTAATTAGTTGATTACCTGATTGAAATAGCATGCCTAAAGTTAGCGGCTTATTGCTATACTTTGGCCATGCATTAGATTTACTCCCTGATGATGAGAAACAGAGATTTTCCGCTTTTTAAAAAAAATATTATGGGCGATCAAATTTCACTAAGGTTTTAAGAGGATTGTGAAGCTGTAAATTTTCATACAAAAAGCGATAACGTTTTCCCACCAGTAAACCTAGTCTAATTTTCATAATTTTTGGAAGTGTTATTAGCATCTAAATATCTATATTTTTTATTTAAAAACTTCCTCGAGCGTTTTTATTTTTCTTAATTAAACTAAACTGATTTACTAAAAAAAAACGTACAGACCTAGACTAAGGTGTACTAAATCTAATAATACTAAAATTATCTCATTTCGTAAAGGTTTAGGAGGTAAAAATGTTATCGCCCGAAACAATATTTCAATAAAGAAATGTAGGCAATTGCTTCCAAGACTTGCAACTCTTTCTATCGCACGATACGGGTCGGCAGGCAGGGACATACGCATACTGCTGTAGTTGTGGTTTATTGTTATAAGATGTAGGAAATTTTATCGATATACATATATGTATAGATTTGACGGCTACGTGGCGCAGTAGCATAGCAATGAGCTATAGCGCTGAGGGCCGCGGGTTCGAATCCCGCACGGCACAAGTATTTGTATGGCCTACAAGTAATTGTTCCGGAACTGGATGTTTGTCCTTGTGCAATTTACGTTTGTAAAAACTGCCTCCACGATACAGGAGAAAGTCCTAGTGTGGGGGTAACGTAAAAAATAATAATTAAAAAAGATATTATTATAGCCTTGGGAGAAGGAATGAAGTAATACCGAAAACCTACACAAATAATACTTCTTATGAAAAAATAATATCTGTGAATAACTTGATTAGGTATTTAGTCTTTTTATTTTAGAGTCTTTATTGAATAAGGAATGTAACTTAAAAATATTTCGAGATTACACTTAATTAGGTGGGTGAATAAATAAAAAAGTAACAACTTGTGGAAATTATTTTTTTTATTACTACATATTACTTTATTACACTCTTTCTTGAGCTGCCATATTTCTGGGCACTCGAGGGGCAATCAGTTTTGGTAATAAACACTGAAAATAAAATGAGTTACGTTTTGTCTGCATTTTTTCTGTCCAAAAGTGGTCATCGTACTTAATTGTTTCATACGCCAAAACATGTAGCAAAAAAAATTGCCTACCAGTGATATGAAATTTTCCCTGGACCTGATAATAGTAATAATAATTTCTTTTTAAAATCATCTGTTCTTCTTGTATCAAACGAAATTTGATATTTTTTCAGTTATGGCCTCCACAGGTGGCATATTAGAAGCAGAAATAGGACATTTGACTTCAATTAGAGAGTCATCTCCGATAAGTCCATCGGGACTTGCTCTTAAATAATAATCATCTTAATCAATAAACAGTCCACACACCGAAACTTTTAGATTGGGTACTTTAGAAAATTCTCGTATGGCCTCCGATTCGTGTTGGTTCCCATATTCGGTTGCCGTATTTCCTTTGAAATGAGTATACAGTAACTCTTTTACTGTAGACAAACACGAATTATTTGGGCGCAGTTTGCGATTTTTCCAAATTTATATGCAGTTAGCCTTTTTCTCCATTCAGTGTGCCACAAATCATTGTCTCTTTGACCTCTAGTAGCCAATTCTAATTCTTTTATTTCATCCTCGTTTTTTTGCAAAGAAGCCAAAAACTCCTCTTTCTTTTCTTAAAAACATGATTGGCACTGATTTTTATGTCATTTTTGATATTTTTATTTTTTACCAACGGGCATAGACATCTACATCTGTCCTCGATTACGAATCAAAATGCAACAGAAACACAGCAGAGCTACTATTTGACGCTGGTATTTTCTGTGAGAGCGTGGTCCTTCCCCGGTCGAGTCAACGCATTCGTGCTATAACTATACTACTAATATAACTGCAGCATGGCTCTACCACGTAAAAGCGACGTAACGACAAAACATTGCTCACAACTCTTTTTCTTGTAGGTACTGGCAAGTAACGTTTTTAACCATGACATTAGAACCGTATGGCACAGTAATCAATAGTCCATTTATGATTCCAGAGTCGCCATCGCCAATCAGCATGTGATATTTAACACCATGTTTTTCAACGCTTCTTTGGAAACCCTCCACTATTAAGCCTTCTTCCATCGATGTAGCGCTGTTAGAGCTCTAATACTCATTCCAGGAATATACAGTCCCCCGTGACCATGGGTGCTGCCAAGCACCCGAAACGTCGGGTATTAAAAAATATAATAAATAAAACGCGATAAAATCCGTAAAAGTAGTTTTAATCAATGTATAGTGTTCGCGTAAATATAAGAAATCATTATTCAGTAATTACTTGTCAAGCTCTGAGTCACTGAAAAATAAATAGAATGATAATAGTTAAAAATATATTTTATGGCTAACTAACGCGGCAAAAGTCGCGAGCAAAAGCTAGTTTACCTTTAATTCGGTTCATTGTTAAAATTTAGATCTAATATATATATATATATATATATATATATATATATATATATATATATATATATATATATATATATATATATATTAGAATGCGAAGGTAAATTTTGCTAGTGATGAACTCATGTTTTTTACTGCAGCCCCTCTGATTGATAGACAGAGACGCAACTATAATACTGCGTACTTGACAAGGACGGCCTCAGATCTTCGACCAGAATACGTTGAACCCTCACGTTTTTAGTATTTAAGAATTATTATATGTTGCACTTACCGGTGGAACGTGATTTTATCCTTCTTGAAATTATGTTTCCCGCTATCACTACCACACCACTTCGCAGCGCAAATAGGCATGTATTTTTTTATAAGATAGGGTGACAAACGAGCACACAGTCCACCGATGGTAAGTGGTAGCTGCGGCTATTAGACATCTACATCTATCCTCGATTACAAATCAAAATGCAGATGCGTTGTCACCCGTGAGGACTAAGATGGAATGCCTCGTTTCCAGTAAAAAGGGTCTCCGGTTCCCTACACTTACCATACGAAACACAGCAGCATTAAGCTACTATTTCACGCTGGTATCCTGTGAGAGCGTGGTCCTTCCCCGGTCGATCCGACCCATTCGTGCTACAATTATACTATTAATATAACTGCAGCATGGCTCTACCACGTATAAATGTTTTACTGTTTTTTATTTAAAAAAAATTGTAGCGCTAAGGACGCAGTGCACAGCTCTGTTGCCTGGTCACTGTTAAACAGGTTAGCGTTCGTGTTCAACTATATAGGCTCTGGTTGAGCAGATGAAGTACAGAAATTTGTCGCCTTTCGTTACATGTCTCGTAGGCTGCGGGGATCTGTGGGAGAAGGGCTGTACTTGCCTTGAAGATATACTGGGCTAAAGCGCCCTCACTACGCAGTTGCCTCCATAATAAATTCCTGGCGAGATCAGATGACATCGGCGAGTTCATTCTTTACGAACATCAGTTCTTGTGATAAATAGCTTACCCCTCTATCCTTAACCAATGAGCAATGGTAGAACCCGATAGTACCGCCCGTAAGACCTGGAGTCTACAAGGCTTTACTCGAGCTTTTCGTAGACACAACTGCCTAATATCCCAAGATATTAGAAATTTATCCTAAATAATGACACCGTCGACGTTTAACAAGCTTCCAGCGAGTCATTTAGGCATGTCATTTACAGTTTTTCGGAACTTTGTAACTCTGGCTATCTGCATAAACACAGCCTAATAATCAAGATCATGGTTTTGAATTTGTCTAATCTACTGTACAATTACTTTGGTATATTTCGATATGCCGTCAACTTGGCGCCGTTGAAGGGAATGTATCACCACCCAAATTTCGACAGAAACAAAGACCACATATATACCATTCTAAATTGTACAGCAGACCGAAAAGTACAATTTTCTCTTTCTTGCTTATATGGACTATGGGAAAGACCTTATCCTTTGTATCCGGCGTAACTAATCTATTCGTATAATGATTTCTTATATTTACGTGTTCGATGTTCCAATCAATGCGGACATTGATTAGAACATCGTTTCCTACCAAGGACGATACATGAGGCTATTGAAATCAAAAAAATCCTAATTTCAATAGAGAAGGAGGTTGAGAACTACCACCTGCTAGAAACCCTGTATTTAATAAAATAAAACTAAACCCAAGCATACAACTGCATGACTTCAAGACACAGTAAGGTCATTCTGCTTAGATCGGACCATAAATGATAATTAAAAAGCTGAAGGTACTCCGGGTTAACACTGACATCGGTACCTCAGTCACCTCAGTCCCCTGTGAGCATGAGTGCTGGAAAGCACCCGAAACGTCGGGAATTAAAAATCGTATAAATTAAACCCGATAAAATCCGTGAAAGTAGTTTTAATTTATCTTCTTGTATCTGTTGACGTGAAAACGTTACCTTTACAAACAGGTGGTGCATATCTCCTTAATTTCAATGTCCTAGCCCAAAGTATATATACTTCCATATATTCTTATTCTAATAGTTTACTTAATTTACCATTTTAACTCTCAAGATGAATTAGAACGCACCGCATCATACGAAGATAAACGACACCAGCGTCACTCAATAATAACTTAAAAGATGACTAAACTCCCGCGACGGGAATGGCATGCCGCTCTCGCTAAATAAATAACTAAAATAATAATTTCGCGTAAAATTTAAAGACAATACGCTAATTTGGAGAACGGTGCTGTGTTATTTTGTAATACAAGAAGAAAACCCACCTGCCTCGAGCAAAAGAAAATCTACAAGAAATTAAGCTCGTCTGTTACGTTTTCCCCTGTAAAATAGGAGCATCCTCATTTACTACCCTAACGCACCAAACGCACCATTGTTTGTCAGCCGTATATTCTATATCCATATACCATCAAGAAGTATGTTCGTTTGTTATCTTACTTCCAGAAGAATAATTTTTTTACTTATTATTAGTCATTTCTTGAAAACGACGCGACGACAGTGGATAGAAAGACATCCAGAAAATATTACGCAATACACCTCATTAATTATTGTATCAACAATTATTACCGTGAATTGCGGATCAAATGCTAATGTATATGAAACTACAACATTATTCTCGGCGATAATCCAGGACAAAGCAATAAATTTAGCGTAACACTTTTAAACCAACAAGTGTTTAAGAGTGTTTCAATAATTGTGTCCGAATTGAAAATTTTGTATAAAAATCTTATCATATTAAATTCTGTCGAAATAAAATAAAATTCCTTAAAGTTAATAAAATTTTAACCATAAATTCCATAAATCTATTTTAACTTATATATAAATAATAAATTATATATAAATTCCATGAAGCTATACAAATAAAAAATTAAACCGTATGACTGTAATATTAGAATAATTGGCTTCTATTAAGCTCAAGGGGACTGTTTGCATGCTATTAAGACAAAAATAACCACTTTCTATATCTATCAGTCTGTCTGTATGTCTGTCTGTCTGTTTTGGCTAATCCTTGGAATGGCTGAGCCGATTGTGATACATTTTTACGAACTGTTAGAGAACAGTGTCAGGAGGGATCCATTATTAATATTTTTTATGGAACAAAGTTTTTTGGGTTCTGTTTTATTTTACTTTTTGGATCCGGCTTTAGAATTTAAATATGAAAAAATTACTCAGTAAAGCAGCTGTTTAAAGATTTTTGTATAAAAATATATAAATATTTATATGTTAAAGTCAATTAAAGTTGCGGTTTTTAAATATACGTCCTAAGTCCTACTATAATATGTACATGTACATATTATACCGGAGGACTTAGGACTTAGCACTTAATAGTGCTCGTTGGCGGACTTCACATCATGTACTTAAAAATATTCTCGTTTCTCAGAAAAGCGGTTGCCCTCACGATGTGTTTCTTCGTCGACGAGCAACGAATGAACATCACCATAAGCAGAAGCATAATGCACCAGAAGCATAATGATACCGTTTATCGAACGATTCTCGTAAGTGACGAGAACCTGAGACTCTTTTTACTGATAACGAGGCATCACCAGGTAATCGAGGATAGATGTGGGTGTCTATGGTACACATCATCGACCTACCATCGAGTGGTCGGTTTGGTTTTTATTGGTAATGAGGCATTCCATCTTAGTCCAAATGCAGGTGTGTAGAGTTCATAGCCAGTGGCGAAGCTAGAGCTCCAAGCTAGGGCAAGCCCAAGATATAAATTGATAAAAATATAGATTGTTGTTTTTAGCAATTTTATAAAAATACACCAATCTTGATCTGTCTCCACGCTTCAGTTTCATATTCAGTGCTGTTATGGACGTGTTTAACAAAGCACACAGAAGGCATACCACTGCTAGATAGATTGTATTACGTATCAGCAATTGCATAGCTTCGGTGGCTTTAAAGAAAGCCGTTTGGGTTTGTTTAAGCGAAAGAAAAAAAATATTTACATCCCAATACAATACATGAGTAAAAGTAAAGCACGAACAAAGTACAAACAAACTGTGTACAAAATTAAAAAAAAAACAAATTAGTAAATTATTTACCTACATTCTAATGGATAAGAGATAAGATAAGATAAGTGGAATCGTCTCGCTTTCTTATGGAAAGATTTAATTACGTCAACGTAAAATGTTGATAAAAGTTTTAATTGTACCAATAACTGTTTTTAATTGCGATAATTGATAAGTCTGAAATACACTCTTTAACCTTGTGTATTATCTCAACAAAATTTAAAGATTTCCTCTCCGATTATCACTTTAACAAATTTCAATTCATCACAATGAACACTATTATCCTCCATTTTCATTAAAAATCTTTAAAAAAGCATAAATTTATTACATCGCTTAAAATAATCACACAGAGTAAATAAACATTGAAACGTGAAATGAACTTGCAAACGTATTGCCCGCGCGCCTCCGCTTTTAACAAATTTATTCCCAAAAGCCTGGTTTTAAATCTCTATACTAATTGCTATATTATATACAATCGTAGTTATATTTCATTATAGAATATTTTGCCATAGGTTAGAAAAAGAACGATCGTCTTCTCGAAAGCCCCGTAAAAAGTCCACGCGAGCGAGGGAGACAACTATTAGCTCTATTAAAACTCATTTTTTATGACAGCAGCAGTATCTTTAGGGCAATACGAGGTCATCGGTCGACATGTGTCGAACAGTGGAGTGCGCGGGAAATTTGAAATAGCTTCAAACATTTTACGAGTTATTTTATTAGTTGATATTATTGATTGATATTATTGATTGATATTATTGATTGATTCAGGTTTAATAAGGCAAGCCCGGCTTTTCGGCTTTAATGGAAGCTTCGCCACTGTTCATAGCATCCATTTACCATAAGATAAATTGTGGGCTTGTTTGTGTGTTAATGTCTTTTCCTTAATAATTAGAGTTTAATAATACCTAACCAACACGTATTGAGCATGAGCTGTGATGATCATAGCTCATCAATTCTATAATTTACTAGTTCATATTAATTTATTATATTTTCAATGGCGCCTAAGACGTTTGCAAAGTTTTACGAGTAGATTGTATAGTTGTCTGGAAAACGGTGAAAACTGAATTATAAAATTCCATTTAGTTCATACATACGCACGTACATATATACATACAGCTTAAGCTAATATAAAACGTTTAATTAGAGCACGTGTTAAACCAGCAGTCAAAATTGTAATCGCGTTAAAATCGCATGTAAATCGCTTCTTATTGGCTTTCTATAAAATTGACGACGAACACTTATAAGTGCTCGTAAAATTTTATGCGTAGATCGGTAGATACATTGATATAGGATATAGCCTGAACAAGGGCAGTGGTTATCGTTAGAGGCGACTATGCAAAATGCATGAAGAACTTATGCCTGCCGATAGATGGCGGGAAATATTCGTTCACGCGAGACGTAAGATATCCAGACTGGCGTTGAGCAGTAACGAAAAAAACATCAAGATGTCTGGTACTGCGATCGGCAATCCTCCAGCCAAATCTGGCAACTATGTCAAATCCTCTCAACAACGGGAAAAGCCCATATCCATCAGCAGACTTTAATGGGTTGTTGAAAACAAGAAAAGAAGTATTTATTTGTTCAATTGATGAGAACATTTTTTTTCTTTTGCAGCTCGTTAATATTTGAAATCAACTTCAAATAAAAAGGCCAAAAATGGAAGGTAGATATGATAAGGATATAACACGACGAGAGAACGCAGGAAATAGAGTAAATGATGCTCTTGATTGTGGAAAGTCAGAATGTGTCAAAAAATTGTCAAATCGTAATGCTGTATTAGTCCCTGCTTTAATGTACGGTATAACGGAAAGTTGGGTATTGCTGCTGTCCATTTCCTGATTTGGTTCCCTTTGCGCCTCTAACGACACCCACGGGATGACATAGGGAAGTGGATATTCTTACACCACCACTGCACAGTAATAATTACATATATCGATATATGTAATTATTACTGTGCAGTGGTGGTATAAATAGTGAAAAAAGAGGGAAAAGAATATATAAAATACACGGACGACTAAAAAAAGTAAGGACTCCTCATCGCGATACTAGAAAGTGAAGCAACATTTATGCAGCATATGTGTGCGTAATGTGCGTAATAAATAATGTAATAAGAACTGGCTTACCTGTGAAAGGTAATCCCTTGGCACATTTTTTGTAATATAATAAACAAAAAAAGTGCCAAGGGATATTATTTTTGCACCATTTAACGACACACGACAGAATTATTTCAATTTTTGATACGCGAATGTAATGGCGGCCGATCAGCTTATCTTTGTGTGCGTGTAGGCTTGTTTTGGGGTGCTTCATTTTTGATACAGGTGACGCGGAGTTCTTACTTTTTTTACCGGTCCGTGATAAAAAAATATATTTGCGGATGCAATTACTTATATATAAAAAGCAATAAAAAATAGAGCTTAGCATAAAGATAATTAAAATATAACGTGTCACTCTGGATTGCAGCAACAAAAAGTCTGCAGGCTCAGCATAATGATACAGTTAACAGATTATGTTCTACAGCGCTGATATTCTGTCGGAACTACATAAAAAGAAAAAGAGTGTAAGCGAGTTTGTCGCTTTATACTCCGCAATGCTGGCTGGATCACACCACTGTGCTGATGCGATGATACTCATATTGAGGCCACGTCTGGAGAGGAGAGTCGATATTACAACGCACCACATTCTCTCCTCTCTGCGACTGAAATGTGGTCAGTGACGGAGACAGGAACAGATCCACGACCAGAGTTGAAGAGGCTGGTAATTTCAATTATCATCTATCCTGACCCTCGTGACCTCCACATTACGGACCTTTAACGAATGTATCCATTGCGCAAGTGAGGATACATTCGTAGTAGGTACACAGGTAGTATTGGATGAGCATGAGGCTGCCAATGTTAGCTTGAGTAATCCCGTAGTTATTATACGCTGAAGTTGAAGAAGAAGGGAAGTTTAAACAGCCGGTTAGAGCCCAACCAACAAAACAGAGGAAAAACACAGGCAGTCCACCACGACAAAGTTAAGTAGCATCCTATTAATATTAAAAATGTGAAAGTTTGAATGGATATTTGGATTTTGAATGTTTGAGGCTCAATTCACGTAAAAACTACTGAACGGATTTTTAATGAAACTTGGCAGTATTATAAATAACAAACCAAAATAGGAAACATACTTTATTTTTGTATAAAAAGGGTTTAGTCTTCGCCAAAATACAGTCCTTTTATTCCATTAATAAAAACCTTAACAATTAATTAAAAACAAGCGGAGCTACGAATGAAAGCTAGTGATATATAAAATGGGATGACAATATCACTAAAGCTGTTTATTTCATATTATAGGCATTTTCAAATTGAAAAGATAATATTTTTTCATAATATGGAAGTCAATGTAATGTCATGGATTCAATATAAAATACGGCAATAATAAAGTATTAGTTAAGTGCTGCCTCTTCATACAAGTGCACTCTATGACTGGCATCTGTCCATGCCTGAATACACACACTTGACCGATTTACGTTGAGTGCACGCGACGTGATGTGCCAAACACAATAAGCCATCAGTTCACCGCAGAGATGAGTTAAAATTAATTTTGTACTTTTTTAATAATCATAAATTAATGACGAACTAGTTTAAAACAAAGAGTGAATGCAGAGCATAAAATAAATGGGGCTCTTTCCTCTATTGTGAGAAGTTAGAATAATGTGAAAAATGTTAAAAGTAGGAGTGACGTGACTTCCTGGGGTCATCGAAACAGCGGCAGCATCATGCATTTTGATCGCGCTCTATTAATCTCTTTCATCTGAAGAAATGCTTCTGCAATGTCGATTAGAATTTATAATAATTTACCTGATAATTCCAAGCGTAAAAGTTTATTGTCATTTAAGAAAACTGTTTTGGCATTGTTTCTCCCTAAATGTTACTATTCTGTAGAAGAGTTCTGAAATGACAACGACCTACATACGAGTAATAATGAATGATAATTTTAGAATAGGATTAATTACGAGTAGTTAGGTTGTACCAGTTCTGGCGCACTTGTAGAAAGGTTGTACCAGTTCTGGCGCACTGAGTCAGAAGTGGTACAAGTACGACGTTCGTCGACTCACGATCCTACAAAAAAAAAAAAAAAAAAGGTTTTGGCATGCTCTGATCACGAATCTGCGGTCCATTTTTGCGTAGGATGCACGGTTCCGGAGATGTGCAGATCAATTAACTCTTATCTAATTGATATCCGCTACGAGCCTCCACCGTCATTAGCGCTCCATTGTTCTTATCTACTTATCTATTGTTCATTCAATACCGTCATTATCTATCCTTCCTCAGCGTGGTGCTATTGTATTATACTCCTTTGTTCCTATCTACACTAATCTGACTCATTAATAAAACACATTACCCAATTTTGTTAAAATTTTTATTTATAAAATACAAAGTCTTATTACTTATTATCTATAAAATAGGAGCGAAATATCTCATCCACTAAAATATCGTTGTACAATGTGTTCCCTGTAAATATACTCGTAAAACTATGCATTGAACATCCCTGAAACTTATATAGCAAATACATTAAGCAATATTCGCCACAAACTGAAGTCCACTCATTCTGAATCCTATCAACATTCCAGTTCCATCTTTTACAATTTCTTTTAAAAAACTCTAGATGATATCGTACAGGTGCCCGTCCGAATGAATCAAAATATTGACCGACGTCATTCGTATCGATATATAAAGCTACCCAATGTGACCCTGGTTTATCATCTGTATCCAAATTGCATATTATATACGTTGGTACGTGGGTGTACATGGGTAGTTTATTGGCAGCATAAACATTATTTTCTAGAGTGGGGTGAATCTTTTTCAGATGTACACATCTAGTGTATCCATAATATTACTGCTATTAGTAGATTATTACAGTACCAATCTACTCAATGACTAATATAGGAGTGATCAATTATAGTGATTTCTAAATATTAAATTGCATTCTTCGTGTTATACAAATCGTATTTGAGTCACCAATACACTGAACAAGACACGACAGGAAGGACGTAGGAATGTAGAGATAAGCAACAGAATGTAAGGTAAGCTTGTTGACGCATAAAGATACTATCAATTCTACTGCAGAAATTCTTTAGATTAGAATTATTACTCACTGGTACTATATAAGACCAAGCAACTGCAGTCATGGAGTTAGTGTATTGTCGTTTGACCGTAGTGGATCTATCAATACTACGTTTGTGTTACTTCAACGCATCAAAGACCGTGTAAGTGTTTATTCTATTGACAAACTTACTTTTCTTTCTGTTATTTTCTTACGTGTGTATGATTTAGTGTTAACAAATTATATTTAAATATTATGTGTGTGTATATGGTTAAGCCGTGGTAGCTCAGATGGTTAGCGCAAAATGTAAAATTCACAGTACGCGACCCGGGTTCGATCCCCGCCAGCGCCAATTAAATTGTTAATTACAATTTTAAGTGCTGATTTACCACGTGCTCAGCGGTGAAGGAAAACATCGTGAGGAATGCATGTCTGAGAAAATTTCGAAGGCATGTGAAGTTTGCCAACACGCATTGAGGTATCGCAGCGAACATTTCCTAGCCCTAAAACCCTCTCAGAAATGAGAGGAGGCCTATGTTCAGCAGTGGACTTTAATAGGTTGTAACTTTAGCTTTTTTAACTTTTACGATTAAGTGTTAACAAATTGATATTAACATGATAACTGTGTTGTTGCAGAAATCATTGAGCTTCGATGAAAATACCTATAAACAGTATTACTACTCGCCACTCTCCCCTCAAGAAGAGAGTGATGACATCGTCATTAATAATAACACATGCGATGGTGGAAAAAGAAAATCGCAATCGATTGATCATTTTTTTGAAGCTGAATCAAAAATAAAAAAGAGGAAGCTGTTATCATCAACCGTAGCATGAGCCGCTAGAGATGGTGTATCATACATTTCTACTAATTCTGACGACGGAGACCAAGCGACGCATCTCATCAAAATTGAAATGTACGATATGAAGAAGCTATCCAAGATTCCAACTACTGATCATTGGAAACATGCTTCCACGAGGATTAAATATTACGTAAAGACTAATAAGGATAGCATCTACGACAACACAAACGCCCTCGTATACAATATTACAAAGACAATAGCAGAAAGTGAAAAAGTTAAAAAATACTTTTTTAACAATGACAGTCATTAGCTGATCATTAGTGAATGTGATTCTGTTTACTTAAATTACAGGAAGACAAGAGCAGAAGAAAGAGATGAGTGTGGTATACGTGTACAGAACACATCATTGAAGAACAAAACTACAACACTGAGTGGAGATGAAAACGAGAAGAATATGCAGTACTCAAGAGCTGAATATCCATTCTTCAGTTCAAAATCTAGCCGGTTGCTCAGTTTCGAAAACTGGCCTCTCGTTATGCGACAGAAACCTGAAGATCTTGCAGAAGCCGGTTTCTTTTATACTGGTCATGCAGACAGGACCAAGTGTTTCCATTGTGGTGGTGGCTTAAAAGATTGGGAAGATGATGATGATCCTTGGCAGCAGCATGTTCAGTGGTTTAGTCAGTGTGCTTATGTAAAATTTAACTCGAACAGAGTTTTGTATTAGATTAAATAGAATATGTATAAAGAAATAAAAAATTATATATTGCATACAATTTGTTTTATTTAATTTTATAATGTTTCACATAGTTACATACACACAAAATGCATTACACATAACTCATAAAATCTAACACACAACACATATTATAACCTTAACTACTATAGTCTACAGTAACATTTCTGTTTTATCTATCTCAATAATATTATCAAACTCAGCATAAACTATACAGTTAATTGTTTGTATTAGTGAGGATTCAAATCGTACTTCTAATCTTACACTACCATGCTTTATGAGATTCCAATGAGCTGATGAGTTGGCTGATAAATCAGGAGTTAAGTCAAATGCTAATAGACAGTAACCTTTGGCATACTGTTCACAAGAGATTCCATTTCCTTCATTAAGAAAGTGAATACCAGTTCCCAAGAATAGAGTATGATACGCTGATGTAAATATGCTATTATTAAAAGATGGTTGCAAAGCTTTTGAAGGTATTTGTTGACCATCAATATATAAGCTAAAAGAATTAATACCATAGTTTTCAAAGTTAAATGGATTTTTAGTAAGGGAACCATTAAATGCAGAATTGTTCACAAATCCAATTATACATCTTTTGGGTACCTGCCCTAAAAATATATTATCAAGAGTTTTTCCTTGAACACGCGATGGAATTGTTAAAACTTTTACTTCAGCTCGAGTAATAGGATATTTAGCAGTGGTAGAAGCTAAAACTTTTTGATGTGCGAGTAATACACTTGGATTAATTCGTGCTCGTCGAACAATAAGAGTTGCGTCCGTAATGCAAACTTTAAACTTTACATCGTTTGACCCAGCAATTAAATTAAAGCTCTCTCTCGATCGAACCAATTTAACACTCATTTCAACACCATTAATTAAAAATTTATCTTGGTTGAAAATGTCACCGTGAAGATGACCAATCATTTCTATTTCCTTACTTTCACTAATCAATTCCTGTCTTTTAACAAATCCTATGTTTTTACCATCCGTAGAATCCATTTTTCCTGCTGTATCATCATACCAAAGACTACAAGTAAGATGAGATTGTTTAGCAGTAGGAGCATAGTTTAAAAGGGTTTCCATGTATGCTCGATATGCATAGGTATTATTAGGTGGTGATACAAGTTTTTGGTTTAAATAAACATCATGTTGACTAAAAAGTGAATGCAGCCAATTATTTACAGGTGCTACTATTGTAGTAGATATCAAGTTAGTTGAATCTTGATTTAATACTTTTGCCTTTATGTGGAGTAATGTATGAGACAAATCTATGTAGTCATCGCCTGTCCCAGGAACTTGAAACTCGATAGGTCCATCATCACCAAGAGATGAAATTGGTTTATAATGAATCCACAATCCATTTTCAATGCTAGTTTGTGTAGACGGTAGTGCAAACAAATCCAATTCTGACTTAACGCACTTGCAAGAATGATTATGAAGGAAAGACATATTTAATTTGAAAATATATCTTTGTTATTTTTTGGTTTTAGACCAAGTTTTTTCGCAGCTTTCACTTTAGCAGTAAATGGTGGAATGAACGAGGTCAATCGTTTTCTTTTAGTTTTATACCCAGATCCTGTCATGTTAAATTGATCAATTTTCTCATCAGCCTTTCGTTTTAATTCGTACTAACTTGCTTTAGACGATCTTTTATTGAGGCTTCCATAGGACGCGCTTGAACCATATCCGATAAAAGTCCTACTCCAGCGCTTAATGCCTCCTTACCAATCACTCGAGCACCACTTGAAAGTAAAGGTAAAACTGATCTAAATAACCCCCCTAAGAAGCTTCCAATACCATGACCGCGTTGGTATGGTGCACCCTTATAAATTACTCCAACTCCTGACCCAGCTTGATGTGTATAATAATTTTCATATGGACATTTATGATGATCACGAAGAGAATTCATTATTATAATTTTCGGAAATGTAGTTTAATACACACGGTTCCAAACTGGAATGGTATTTTTTGTCCTGTGCTCGATCTTATAACTATTTCCAGCGTATCGAACTCTCTTCGCATAACAGGTAAGTAGTGAGGTTGAGAGAAAACGTGCATTTTATTTGCACCATAAATGTATTTTGTAGGATCTAATGAAATGACTCTTAGTAAAGGAGTCATAACATCACCCACAATCTGAGGATCGATAATGTCACAATATAGAAAGAGTTGAGATGGTAACCCTAAGTGTAAATTAGCAGGACACTTTCCAAAATTTCTCTCTAGGAGATTTTTATTTGGTTCATAACCTAGTTGTAAACTTAATTTGGGTGATAATGTTACGGATGTTATATTTTTATCCAAAACAGAAATAGACACAAATTTTGTTATTTCATCATAGCGAAATTTCAAGTTCTCTCCGATACCATTTAACACTCTTAAAATATGCTTAACGTTATCATAGTTGGTAGCTGGAATATGTTTTTTGTAGTACACTGTGGATGGTTTATCTTCATTAGGCATTAACATAGATTTTGTAATGTATATAACATTTTCATGATCTTGAACAGTAAACATGGTACATGGATATTGAAACTCGACAACTCCAACCGACCATTCACCTTCTAATTTAATAGCTTTCGGTAATTTCGTTGAAAAATTTGTGGTCTTGTTATCAGGAAAGTATTCCATTGAACTATTGCTGAGCAAAGTTAAATAAAAACTTTCTTTATTCATATTTCTTTTAAACTAGAAGCTAAAATCCAACTGTTAAATTTATCTGGATAACCTTTCCACTTCACTAATACTTCTTTTCTGTTACCTGAGTAACGAGTGTCAATTATTTTATCTATTTTATATTGTGAGGTGGGGTTGTAAGAGATTTTCTGTAATTCTCTTTCATAAAAAGTACCAACTATTGGTTCATTTTGTAAATCTGTTATTGTATAAACAACCCATGGAGATCTATCAATTATTGAAGATATAATAAATATTTCATCACTCCAATTTGATTCATATCCTTTTTGGAAAGCATGTTTATATTTAGTTATACGAACATAATCACCCACATTGAAATTTGGTTTAGGATTTTCTAAAGAAAGTTTGTTTGACCGTCTATCATAAAGATTAGTCCAAACTGTCATAATATTGTTGGAATTTACATCACATGGGCACATCTTAATACTAGAGTGAAAGCTGTGATTGTAAGAGTGTATTACATCTTGTAAAACATCTATATATCTATAAGTATTATTATGAGTGAAATAACGCCACATTTTCATTTTTAGTGTTCTTTGAAATCGTTCAACAATACTGGCCTTAATGTCAGGATTGTTAGTGGTATAGTAATTAATCTTTTTGGATTTAAAGTATTTTTGTACATCTTTTGAAACAAATTCTGTACCTTTATCAGATTGTATGTGAGTAGGTGTTAAATTACTTTCAGTAAATATACTTTCAAAACATTCTTTAGTTGTTTCTGAGTTTTTCTTTTTCATTGGTCTTGCAAAAGCATATTTACTAAATACATCAATAACACAAAGTATATACTTGAAACCATCATTATATTGAGAATAAGTTCGCATATCACTTAAATCAGCTTGCCACAGTTCATTAATATTTGATAGAATGTACCTATTACGCGGGAATTTTTTTCGAATGGGTTTATGTAATGTGTATGTTTCTTGTGATTTTAACCATTCCTTTACTTGCTTTTTATTCATTTTACCCTTCATGGCTTTTGATAATTTATCAATACTACCAAAACCAGCGGGATTAGATGGATCATAATAAATCCTGTTAATTTCTTCTAGTACGGGGTCCATTTTTCCCACTCAAGCCTTTTACGTATTTTAGTTGTAGACTTTTTATCTCTACTGCTCGGTGTAGAAAACTCTTGAAATTCAATCTCAGAGGGTTTGTTCAGATCTTTTGCTTGAAGTTGGTTAATAAACTCACATCTCTTTGGATTTCCAATATAAGTAAGTGGTACTTTAATATCTTTTAATGCTTCAGCAAATCTATCCCACCCTACTGGATCACTTCTTTTTAAGGGTCTTAGTGAATCATTTATTAAATCAACAATATTACTTCCAGGAATTTTTTCATTATCAATTATGACTGTACCTTCATTATCCCAATGTATTTTACCTTTACTTGTTTCAACTAAGTTTAATAATAACTGTCCTTTTTTATTATAAGTTTTTGGTATTAAACTGAGTATTTGAGCTGGTGTGTAAAGTGGATTTTCAACATTTTCTTTACTTTTGATGGATCGATTCTCCTCCAACAAAGATTCAGCATCAACTGAAGTTTTTAGATCTCTATCTTTATTTTTAAAACCAATTTTAGACTCCTTTGAATCTTCATTAGATGTATCAGAATAAATTGGTAATCTGAGTGGTTGACGATCCTCTTCGGTAAAATGAAGGTATCTTTGCAGTGTTTGTAAATATAACATCCATTTCTTTCGGTCTTCCGTCTTACTATTCATAATATTTTGCATTTCAATATCTAATCGAGATAAACTACTACTCGTATTAACCTTATTTTCTTGTTTTAATTTTTCAATCAATCCAGGTTCGATAAGTATCATTTTCTTTGCATTTTCCATGTTAACTGGCTAGTCCACTCACTAATCCACTCAATATTGCACCTAATATTATTGGTAAGAAAGCCCCTCCTTTTTGTATAATTATATTTTTTCTTAGTTTATGTTTACACTTACGCACTAGTTGACGGAGTATATTTTTGTGTTTATTCAATTTTTGTTTATCTTGATCTTTAAGAGGTACTTTTCCTTGTAAAACGTTATGAATACACTCACAAATACAGTTAATTTCTTCTTCATCACACGTTTTAAGTAATGCTCTTTGATATTTTGGTTTAAGCGTATGCAAAGCTTTTAGCAAATGTTTATGCGTTGTGAGTCGACGATGCATCATTTAGCAATGATTTCAAATGTTTGATTCTTGGTGTATTTAAACTCTTTTGTGGGGACGTAGACTGTGCAGAAACCATTAAATGGGAAGACATTTGTCTTGATACGACAAAAATCATTGGTATTCTGTTTTAAATCTACCATTAAATATCCATGCGCCTCTAGAGTTGCATCCCTGTAGGCATCTTCAATAAATTTTGGGTTATCTGGTGACACTTGTCGTGCTAAATATCTTATTTGAGTTTTATCTCGAGGGTTTTTAAAATATGTTATATAACTTGAGTTTAAGGATATGTCTCTTTGCCCTTTACCCTGATGAAATAAATTTTGTGTTAAATAAAATACACTAAGATTCCTGTGATGACTACCTTTTGTAAATATATCCACAATTCTTCCATCGGACTCTCTCATTAGATCCTCAATAATAACAAGATGTGGGTTTTCACCGTCAAACATATTAACATTTGGAATTCCTTGATGGTAGTTAACATTTGGTAAATTATATAAAGGTTGCATTTCATCAAAGCACCATGTGATCTGATTAAAATCACAATTACATATTTCTGTAACTGATTTTATGAAATTTGTTACAAAATTTGACTTCCCACATCCACTTGGCCCCGCCACAATAGCAGTAAACGGATGGATAAAGTGAAACATTACACACGTCTAAAGTACTAAGGGGTGAAATAAAAAATGAAAGTGTTGGTGTTAACAATTAATATATATTGCAAACATTATATAAAACAGAATGATCTGTATACTATTTCTAACACAATTAGTACATCATAATTTTACAATCAACTCAACCTCAAATAAATGCACACACACACACGCAAATATAAACAACAATTAACTTAAATTATTTACAATAAAACAACGATTAAATATGTAATAAACTCTACGTCATATTATACTATTATCATTATTTTACAATCAATACAAATTTTATTTACATGCAGACATAAAATTAAAAACTATCAACACTTAACGCAGTTTATAATGACCCCAAGCTAATGTTTCAATATTATTATCTAAAATATGCCTCTTTGTGTCATTATGTGATAAACCAATCTTATTTAATTTTTGTGTAAAAATTGTGTGTTTAATTGATTTAAATCTAAGCATACTATAATATTGCACTTTTTTATTAAATAGAGAAGACTTATAATTATCCATGGTCATCTTTTTAGTGATACATTTATTTACCCCTTTTGCCTTGGCTATAGTCTTATTCTCTAAGTTAAAAGCGTACATTTTGGATCGTAAACCCACAAATTCTTTCATGATTTTACCATTATTTTCATCTTTAAAAAAACCTAATTTCTTTTTATTTAATTTTGGATATTCAAAAATATTATTTGCATCATAAGCTGAGGTATCAAAGTATGATGAAAGGTCAGGTTTTATATCAGAGTAAAAATCATCTGTAAATATATGATATATTAAAACTATCCGTATCTGTATACAATAATTTGATTTTACTAAACTTTTTAACCATATAGTTATAATGAAAATCATACATTAATGTTTTTGAAATATCTAAAATGCAAAACCCTAAATAAATTGGTTTGTTATATATTAACTTTGTTTTTCGCAACTGAACCGCAACTAGGTTTTCCGAAAATACTGAAAGACTATGAAATTGTGGTTTAGCGATTAGATCTTGAGCACCTAAAGCTTTGCCCTGGTTCTCCCAGTGTGTAACTAATTTTATGTTAACCCTTTTTTCAATATTCTCCATAGTCTTTCCGAAGACTGAATTATTCATTAATTTATAAAAATGTTTTTCGAATCTGAATCTGATTTTGCTAACGTTCTTAATTTTGTGTTTAGATCTATGTACATCTTCAACCAGCGAGACTGTTTAAATTTTAAAACTCTATGTATTTTAGTTAATTTAACCCCCATTTCTATGCACTGCTTTAAATTTCTGTAATGAATTACATATTTATCTTTATTATTTAAATTTGGGACTAGTTTATTTTCATTAATATTGCCTGCACAAATGTTTTCAGGGCATAAAGGAAAGTCCGAATGTAAATCATGAAGTTCATCTGGATATTCCAAATCAACTTCTAAAATAAAACCGAAGTTCGATGTCTCAGACACATTAAATTCTGTATTTGGATTTACCCATTCGAATCCACCAGTAGGAAGACATTGAGACATAGCCCAACCATATAAATTGTTGGCATCAAAATATGTGATATATGAATTTGGTTTCCCTGCATCATAATCCCCCATATATTTGTTATTAGCTCTAGCATAACGATTACTACATTGAGATACACCACCTCTGATACCTGATCTATTAAATGCAATTTTCTCATAATCTGTTAAAAGTTTTAATTCTATTTTTGTTTATTTTAACATTGCATCCCAACTTAAACCGGGTGCTGTGTAATAATGGGCAGGGTCTAAATCATAAGTATTAATACATAACTTTCTAAAGTTTTCAAATACATCGGTTAAAAGTAAAACGTCTGTTTTTAAATACAGGTTTGATTAATCTAGCATATTACAACACCCAAAGTGTTCCCAAACATCTTTAGCATGATTATAATCATCATTTGAAATATGGGAATCTGTGAGCGAGCTATAAAAAAATTTTTGTTCGGGGAGCGATGTTAGGCTTAAACTATCATAATTAGTCATAAGTTCATATGGATAAACGCCTTTCCGTTTTAAACGAAAGAAATCTTCATCATTAGGATAATTTCTACGTAATTCTTGAAATTGATCATTACTGAGATTTTTGGCCAATTCTTCTAATTTACATGATAAAAACTTAAATGAATCTATGAATCTTAATATAATTTCGTTGTTATTCATTTTTAATTTTTTGGAAAAGGATATATATTTTCTTTATTTTGAGGGATAAATTCGACTTCACCATCACAAAAGTTTAACGCGTGAACAATAAAATGAGCATGATAGTGACTAAGGTTTTGTAAAAATATTGGTATATAACGAGGTTTTCTGAACTTCGAGCTACATGATTCGTGAGCAACACCTATAAAACTACCGGTGTACCAATCAAAATCATAAAAATGTTCTGCTAACTCTGTTTCACAAATATGACAAATAGATGACAAATAGTTGCATTTGAAATTTGGTTTTTGTCTTAATTTGTTAGCGGAAGTGGAGGATATTTTTGAAGTCTATTTATTTCTTTGAGATTGTTAGATAAACTTTCCATAAACACTTGTGCACAGTTGGGTCCGCAATACGTTACATATTTTGATAATTTATCATCATATAAACATTTTATATAATAACCAAAACTATGTACTTCATGTTTCTGAATATTGTGTGTGAAAGGTTTGGAAGGATCGTTAGAACATGATTCTATTGGTTTTAAAAATGCTTCAAAATCAGCATAAACTACGAATGGTATCTTCAACTTTTTTTCATAACTATCAAATTTAATTTTATCATTTGAAATAGGTTGACCAAACCAATTCTTTTTTTTTAAAGTTTCACTGTTTGGTAATTCTGTACAAATGTGGGCACAATCGTATTGTTCATGGTTATTTAAACTTTCCTTAGATGGAAAGTGAAGTAGACATGCTTCGCAAATGTACATGATGTGACCGTCTTTTGAAATTTGTTTACTAACTAACCGCGATAAATTTTTTATGTAATAATAATGATTTTTTGTATCCTTGGAAAAAAATAATAAATTGATATGTCTATCTTTACGACACTTTGTTAAAAATAATGGACCTACTATAGAATTACATCGTTTTTCTTTATTATATTCTAACCCAAAAACATTAATACTAATATCATTTAATTTCTCTACTTTTGCTATGTCAGAAATTTTAACTGGAAAGGAAATACCATCAAATTTAAGTTTATTTGCATGTTTAACGTACGATGATACACGATCCGCGTCTTTGTTTACGGGATATAACGCCGAGAGTAACGCCCATTTAAAACAAAAATAATCCTTGCTTTTTACATTTATAACAGCCTTTTTTAATTTTATGTCACGAGGAAGGGTTAAATTTATTAACATTCATGTCTATAGATTTTATGTTTTTTAGACTCCATCCACTATCTTTTTTTTCAAATGCACAAATTTTAGTAGTAATTGTATCATTTAAAGATGAAAAAAAAATATTTAAGTCATCTCCTTGACAAATAATATAGTTAAGCGTTTGAAAATCGAACGTATCATGAATATCTTTAGTTTGTTGAACAAAATCAGCATGCAATATGAAGTTTACTTTAAAAATTATGTGTTGATGAATACACTCTTGTATTAAAAATAAAATATCATCTTTAATAGAATTTAAAAATAGTTCAGGAGTTTCAAAATTTACCAATGTCGAACTATCTACTCTACTCTTGATTTTATAACTTAAAATCCTATTTCCAAAAGCAGATTCAATAACACTAACGTTTGATAAAGAATTATGTGAATTTAAAAGATTATTTTTGTGAACATTACTTTTAAAATGATTAGCTAAATACCGTTTCTTGATAAATATATGACACGTTAGACATTCCACTTGATCATCGTTACTGATACTGTTCCCTGCAGAGGTAGGCGCTTCTGCTTCCGTTGTTGGTTTTTTGATGATCTTGGGTTCTTTGCTGCTCGTTCGCTTCATTCCTCTTCCAAGTTGTAGTGGTTGACTACTAAAATGTTTAAATTTATTAAAAACTGTACAAGACATTGTGTAAATTATGATCGAAATGAATGTTTATTTTACTTACTTAAACTGTGTTTCAACCATCGCACAGTGATTATACAACTCATCATCATACGATGAATCGAATAGTTGATCCTTCTCCATTTCATCACAAACTTTAGACAACTCCTGATTTAATTCGCTGAATAGTTCCGTATTCTCTTTCATGGTTGTGGAGAAGAAAGCACTGGTGCACACTTCACTGAAGTTTGCCATCCTTATAGTAAAGAAGAAAATAGGTAGCAGAGTAAGTAACTGTTCAGTGTTGGTAGACCAACTGATACCCAAATTTCAAATAATGTCCGATATTTAAGTCTAACAAAGGATTAGAAATAGAATATAATGAATACACGGAAGTAATTTAAGTAAACAGAATCACATTCACTAATGATCAGCTAATGACTGTCATTGTTAAAAAAGTATTTTTTAACTTTTTCACTTTCTGCTATTGTCTTTGTAATATTGTATACGAGGGCGTTTGTGTTGTCGTAGATGCTATCCTTATTAGTCTTTACGTAATATTTAATCTTCGTGGAAGCATGTTTCCAATGATCAGTAGTTGGAATCTTGGATAGCTTCTTCATATCGTACATTTCAATTTTGATGAGATGCGACGCTTGGTCTCCGTCGTCAGAATTAGTAGAAATGTATGATACACCATCTCTAGCGGCTCGTGCTACGGTTGATGATAACAGCTTCCTCTTTTTTATTTTTGATTCAGCTTCAAAAAAATGATCAATCGATTGCGATTTTCTTTTTCCACCATCGCATGTGTTATTATTAATGACGATGTCATCACTCTCTTCTTGAGGGGAGAGTGGCGAGTAATAATGCTGTTTATAGGTATTTTCATCGAAGCTCAATGATTTCTGCAACAACACAGTTATCATGTTAATATCAATTTGTTAACACTTAATCATAAAAGTTAAAAAAGCTAAAGTTACAACCTATTAAAGTCCACTGCTGAACATAGGCCTCCTCTCATTTCTGAGAGGGTTTTAGGGCTAGGAAATGTTCGCTGCGATACCTCAATGCGTGTTGGCAAACTTCACATGCCTTCGAAATTTTCTCAGACATGCATTCCTCACGATGTTTTCCTTCACCGCTGAGCACGTGGTAAATCAGCACTTAAAATTGTAATTAACAATTTAATTGGTGCTAGCGGGGATCGAACCCGGGTCGCGTACTGTGAATTTTACATTTTGCGCTAACCATCTGAGCTACCACGGCTTAACCATACACACACACATAATATTTAAATATAATTTGTTAACACTAAATCATACACACGTAAGAAAATAACAGAAAGAAAAGTAAGTTTGTCAATAGAATAAACACTTACACGGTCTTTGATGCGTTGAAGTAACACAAACGTAGTATTGATAGATCCACTACGGTCAAACGACCATACACTAACTCCATGACTGCAGTTGCTTGGTCTTATATAGTACCAGTGAGTAATAATTCTAATCTAAAGAATTTCTGCAGTAGAATTGATAGTATCTTTATGCGTCAACAAGCTTACCTTACTATTTACTATTCTGTTGCTTATCTCTACATTCCTACGTCCTTCCTGTCGTGTCTTGTTCAGTGTATTGGTGACTCAAATACGATTTGTATAACACGAAGAATGCAATTTAATATTTAGAAATCACTATAATTGATCACTCCTATATTAGTCATTGAGTAGATTGGTACTGTAATAATCTACTAACAGCAGTAATATTATGGATACACTAGATGTACAACAACATCTGAAAAAGATTCACCCCACTCTAGAAAATAATGTTTATGCTGCCAATAAACTACCCATGTACACCCACGTACCAACGTATATAATATGCAATTTGGATACAGATGATAAACCAGGGTCACATTGGGTACCTTTATATATCGATACGAATGACGTCGGTCAATATTTTGATTCAATCGGACGGGCACCTGTACGATATCATCTAGAGTTTTTTAAAAGAAATTGTAAAAGATGGAACTGGAATGTTGATAGGATTCAGAATGAGTGGACTTCAGTTTGTGGCGAATATTGCTTAATGTATTTGCTATATAAGTTTCAGGGATGTTCAATGCATAGTTTTACGAGTATATTTACAGGGAACACATTGTACAACGATATTTTAGTGGATGAGATGTTTCGCTCCTATTTTATAGATAATAAGTAATAAGACTTTGTATTTTATAAATAAAAATTTTAACAAAATTGGGTAATGTGTTTTATGAATGAGTCAGATTAGTGTACATAGGAACAAAGGAGTATAATACAATAGCACCACGCTGGGGAAGGATAGATAATGACGGTATTGAATGAACAATAGATAAGTAGATAAGAACAATGGAGCGCTAATGACGGTGGAGGCTCGTAGCGGATATCAATTAGATAAGAGTTAATTGATCTGCACATCTCCGGAACCGTGCATCCTACGCAAAAATGGACCGCAGATTCGTGATCAGAGCATGCCAAAACCTTTTTTTTTTATTTTTTAGGATCGTGAGTCGACGAACGTCGTACTTGTACCACTTCTGACTCAGTGCGCCAGAACTGGTACAACCTTTCTACAAGTGCGCCAGAACTGGTACAACCTAACTACTATTACGTAATTACAAGATTCTGATGTTTAAAAAATAATGTTTTTGATATTATTTTATATAAAATTTGACTTATGTATTTAATTAATTAATAAATTTGATGTAAAAATAGAAAGAAATTAATGACAAATTGATATGTAACATTATATAATTATTGACGTAAGAATAATAATTAATATATGACTAATAATTAATATTTAACCTATAATAATAATCTTACTTGATATAATAATACTTATATTTTTTCTGACACTGTGGCATAATAAATTAATTATCAAATCAAGTAAATAACATTAAATAATTTTATATTTTGTTAAATTTATATATGTTGTTAAATTCGATAAGTATTGTTGTTTAGGTTACTTAACCATTAATATTTGCACACCACTAAGGTAGAATATGTAGAACGAATTATACTCATACACCATTGTACAACCATATGCTTGCAAATAAAGATTATTATTATTATTATATTATCACATAATATATTGTCACAAACTATAATATTATAAATATAAATACAATCTATATAAATAATATTATTATTTCGGTTATTATCCACCGCGGCGAGGAATACCTTCTTACTATTCGAGCCATATTCAATAAGGCCGATTTTTGAATTGCCTTCAGCCATTTGCCCAAACCTAACTTGGACAGATAATCGTCCATATTTTTACCAATAAGCCCATTGACTGATACAACTATTGGTACAATAATAGTAGAATCAACGTCCCACATAGCGACAATCTCATGAGCCAAATCGATATATTTTTTTTATTATTCTCTGCTTTCACGAGATTCTCGTCATGAGGAATACTGATATCTACTATTATTGCCTTGCGTGTAGTTGGGCCTATCAACACAATGTCAGGTTTATTTGCCACTATAAACTTGTCTGTGATAATTGACCGATCCCAGTACAGCGTGACACTTCTATTTTCAATTTTTATTATTATGATAATTATTATCATCATCATCATCATCATTACAGCCCTTCACAAGTCCACTGCTGAACATAGGCCTCCCCCAAGGTATACCACAAAGCACGTTCCTGAGTCACCTGCATCCATCGACTTCCTGCATGTCTTACCAGGTGATAATTTATAATATGTATGTTTCTCTTAAATGTATAAATAAGTAAAACTTTTTTATCTTCTTCTTATGCATGTTTAAAATAATTTAACAACGAAGTGACGGTGTAAGAATATCCAGTACCCCATATCAGGTGTCGTAAGAGGTGACAACATTTTGACAGCATCTTCCTCTTGGCCCAAGCTTGTTAACTATGGCAAATATCCCCCCTACGAGACAATCTTAGGGAAACTTATGTTCAGCAGTTGACTTAAAATAACTTAAAATTATTGTTCCCAAAAAGTCCATGGTTAAGGTCCTTTTCCTGGGCATCCTCCAGTGCGGTGGCAACGACTACACACCCCGAATTTTTCGGTAAAAAACTACTACTGCTACTAATATCAAATAGTCCATGATAGTTAATAAAAAAAAACGTCTAAACAAAATGAAGGCGGATGGCTCTTTTAAAAATAAACGATAAGAAATAGAATAGTATATGTAACGGATAAATATACTATTCTATAAATATAAGGATAAAGCGACGGCTAATGGCAGGGCGCGGATCGCGAACACAAAAGGTAGTGGGTTCGAATCCGCCATTCGACTACCGTCGTGAACCACTCCTAACATAAGCATTTTAAGCTTACCAGGACTGGTTAAAAGGAATATTAGTAATGTTAATTAATAAGATTACTAATATTTTTTACCAAAAAATCTTTGGGCTTTGTAGTCGTTGTGCGGTGGCCACTTCCATGCCCTAAAACCCACTCAGAAATTATAAGCTTTTCTATTATTTTAAATTTAAATTACGACAACGAGCTGTGGTAGCTCAGAAGCGCTTGAAGTAAATTTCACAGTACACGAGCAAACCAGGTTCGATCCTCACCGACACCAAGAAATTGTCAATTTCAATTTTAAATGCTAATTTACTACGTGCACGGCGGTATAAGACCTGCATGTTTGAAAAATTAAAACGATATAATTTCGAGAACGTGGAAGATCAGCGCGGTGGATACTTTCTTGTCATAAAATCCTGTCACATGAGAGAGGAGGGCTGTACCCAGGAGTAGGACGTATATAGGATGTAACTTTTACATTAATGTACTAACGGAAATAATTTAGTTTTATAATATTTTATAAAAAAAAAGATATTTTAAGAAACTGCATCATTCTTAATGATATTTATCACAGTTCAATTTGAAATATAATAAAATATAGAACTCTTTCAAGATTTTTCCCTTATAATGAATCATATAACTTACGGCATTAAAGATGTAAGAATGGTATGAATGTGGGTATAAGTGCCGACTGCCATTGATAAACGATTTTAGATAGGAAGAACTGTGTAATAAAACTTTCATTTTACTTCTTTGTCTGTGTGCTAAAAATCGGGAGCTATCTGGAATTTTAAAGCGTTCCCCCGAGATTTCAGAAAACTCGTCTTGACAAATATTTTCAACAAATAAAGGTGACATATGCTCCATCAGATAGTACTAGTAGTTACTTTGGAAAGGGGCCTTATTTTTATAGGTGATTTTTTTTAAATAAAAGTAACAGTGACTATTGGATATATATTTTTGCCGACGCACGTGATGGTAAGTGGACGTTTGGCCCGTAGAAAACCTAAATCAATAGTCAAATAAAATCAGTTGCATCACTAAGACTACCTTATTAAATTACTAGCATAATAATAGTTCCTAATACTGACTATAAAATAAAAAATCTGCGGTTGCCAAGCCTGGTTCTAACTACGGGAAATATCCAACTTATGAGGCAATCTTTAAGGAGGCCTACCTTTAGGTTTAGGTTTAGGTAAGAAGCAATGAATGAATTAATAAATATAACAAGACAGCAATACAAACAAACTAATAATAATAATGTCCTCCAGACCGAATTTCGGCCACGGCGGCCTACCTCAATGGAAACTAGCCATCGGCGCAAGATATAAGGCATAATCCTGTTATGGTGCCGAAGTGTATGCGCAAGCACAAGTTCACTCTCTATTCCCTCACTCTCATAATCTGATGGGACGGTAAACCGACACGACCGGAGAGAGATCAGGCGCAGGACCAACGGCTTTACGTGCTTTCCGAGGCACGGGGGTGAACACCGCCAACTTCCTGACTTCGGGCAACTACTGAGAATTTTTTGACGGAAAAACTTACAATAATAAATTTTTTGGCCTGACCCGGGATTCGAACCCAGGACCTCACGATCAGCAGTCGCACTACTGCAACCACTAGACCAACGAGGCAGTCAAACTAATAGATGTTAATGGTAGTACTATACTAAAACTTCAATTCAACTTAATACTGCGTGGATCGCACTGGTTGAGGTTGGTGGAGGTAGCCGTGGTTAACTACGAAATTGGGACCTCAACACCTCAGTCCCTCCCGCAAACATGGGTACTGTAAAGTGCTCGATACGTCTGGGATATAAAATCTATCGAAACACACAAAAAATGTTTCTAACTACGTCCGTTATAAACTTTGAAACCATCCAACCGATTTTGATGAATTTTTGTGTGTATTTAAATGGGACTCTGTATGGTTTATATTATACATTTGGGCTCGGTAGGTGGCGCTGTTGTCGAGATCCAGAAATTACCCGTACGAAGCTGGGGCGGATCTCTAGAAAGTTAATATACGCAATAAAATCCGTAAAAACTAGTTTCATTTAAATCTAAATATTGTTTGTGGGCTACGTTTTTGAAAGAATCAATTCTAGTTCACTGTAAACACAAAAGGCATTGTAAACTTGCGCATAACCCCAATTCTATTTCGATACATAATCGTTTATTAGCACCAAAATAGCGAGCAGATGATTGCTTTAACTTCCGTACCCATCATTAAAATGAAGTCAGAGTAAAATTTACCTCATTCACTCAGTTAAGACGACACCTTGATAAAATGCACCTCCTTGCATCGAATAGTATGGGTCTATGACACGACTAACGAAACTGAAATTTTGATATAAGTAAATTCATGTCTTTGTCCTGAATTTGCTTGCTCAAAAACACGATTGTATAATTTTGACTCAATCATAATTATTTGCGAAAACACTTCAAAAAATCACTATAATTGAAATTACAACAAAATTACTTAATCTATATGCTTGGAAATCACTGAAATGTATTCGTAACGTCAATATTTATAATTTAGTTGCGCATTATTATGATTACTTAATTCATTAATTTTTTTAAAATATTTTAAGATTCTGGCAATTTCTAAGCGTGGTAATCGTCGCGGACGCTACGCAATTTTAGACCTTATGACGGCGTTTTAAAGTTTTATAGAAATTATATACTCACGCGGGCCAGTCCGGCGAGAGGCCGCCACAACGTAGGTACCTACGCAAGTCGTTCGCTTGTACTCTCTATTCTTATAGATATATCTTTATTATTATAAATAGCAATAGTTGTAGAATAGGTTTATTATTATAATAGGAAATTATTATTAGTATAAGTAGGTACTTAAATAATTTGTTTGTGGTAATGGGAAATGTTTATTTATTTATTTATTTAAAAACTTACACGTAACACCTTAAGCTAAAGGGGCACATAGGGCGGACTTAATGCCATGTGGCATTCTCTGCCAGTCAACCCTGGGTGCCAAGGATACAAACATACACATTACCTTTAAATATACACACATATAGTATAAGTATACATACAATAATATATATATATATATATATATATATATATATATATATATATATATATATATATATATATACATGCTTATAAGCTTCGTAAATAAATATCCAAATGAATGATATATATAATATGATGTTTGAATAATTATATAATGAAATAAATATTTGAAGTAATTAATAGAAGAAATACTAAGAAAAAAATATATAGGAGAAAAAGGAAAGAGCAATTTGAAAAAAAAATGTTCTTAGAATGACGGAGACGAACAAGTCAAGGTAAATAATATCATTGTAAATATTTTAATAGTATTTTAGTGTCACGTATGTCTGTAGTTAATTATAAAGAACATTACCTGCCTACCTAGATTCAGTATGATTCAAGCAACTTAGCCATTTAGATAATTCGAAGTACTTAGTACTTACCTACAAGGGAATAGACAACAAAATCGTATATAAATAAAATAAGCCTATGCATTATACGTATCGGGGTATGATTTTTTTTTAATAGGATAGGGTGACAAACGAGCACACAGTCAACCTGATGATGGCCCGTAGACTACTACATCTATCCTCGATTACGAATCAAAATGCAGATCAAAATGCAGAATTTTACGTGGTAGAGCCATGCTGCAGTTATATTAGTAGTATAGTTGTAGGACGAATGGGTCGGCTTGACCGGGGAAGGACCACGCTTTCACAGAATACCAGTGTGAAATAGTAACTTAATGCTGCTCTATTTCGTATGGTGAGTGTAGAGAACCGTAGACCCTTTTTACTGGAAACGAGGCATTCCATCTTAGTCCTAAATGGTGACAACGCATCTGTATTTTGATTTGTAATCGAAGATAGATGTAGATGTCTATGGGCCGCAGCAACCACTTACCATCAGGTGGACTGTGTGCTCGTTTGTCACTCAATCCTATAAAAAAAGATTTGTTGTATTGTAAATGGTTAATGTGTCCCGTAGACACTAACTCTATCCTCGATTACGAATAAAAATGAAGATGCGTTGTCACCCGTGAGGACTAAGACGGAATGCCTCGTTTCCAGTAAAAAGTGTCTCCGGTTGACTACACTCACCACACGAAACACAGCAGCATTACGCTACTATTTTACGCAAGTATTCTGTGAGAGCGTGGTCCTTCCCCGGACGAGCAGGCCCATTTTTGCTACAACTACTAATACATAATATAACTAGTGATGGGCCGAACATAGATTTCACCGAACACGAATATTCGGCCGAATGTTCGGTAAACTTTTTACCGAACCGAACATTCGGCCGAACATTGTTCGGCAGGATAACCTCGGAACCCAACCAATTTATGTCGAAACTTGTTACCGTAAAGCGCGCGGGATTAGCGCCGGACGATGCCTCTCGCTCCCCGCCACCCCTGACAGTTATTGCATCATCTAGTACTGAGCAAATTGCCGGTACATGCTTACGAGTATTTAGTAGTGTTATTCTTAGTGGAAATTGATAATTATAATATGATAAAAATGAGCGTCAGGAGACTATTTGGACTTATTTTAGAGAAAATGACGACCAAAGTAAAGAAAATATACTAATGTAATGTAATGTTTCTTTGTTTGATTCCAAAAACATTTTATCAAGTTTCTATTTGTCATTATCGGAAATAAATCTACAGTACCTCAAAAACATAAATGTATAAATTGATGCATTTGAGGCGCTTTATAATAAGTAGATTTTACCCATAAATAAAATAAACTTTCAACAGTAAAAGACATCGCATTAGTCAATTCGTACATTTTAATACATTGGGCACTATGGAAACGAATATTCGGTAATTTAGCCGAATATTCGGCCGAATAATTATGAGTAATAATAATTATAATTTCGGCATATTCGGTAGCTTAACCGAATACCGAATATAAAACGAATATTCGGCCCATCTCTAAATATAACTGCAGCATGACTCCACCACGTTAAATGACACTTGAATCATTAGGTATTCTACGCGTGGTTGCTTATAGCTGCATTTTAGTTATTTTTTGCGGGAATAAAACATAAAATTTGACTAAATGCTACCTATATGGGTATATTGACAACATCCATATACTGACCGTATATCTAGATAGGGCATCGGGACTCCACACTCTTGTTTTATCCACTATAAGCTTGCCTGCTTCAAACTAGGCTTTGTACGTCGGTTGAGGTCACGTACCGTTGGTCGTATACAACTCAATACGCACTATTAGGACAGTAATCCGATGGAGACGCTGTAACTGTGCTCTATATTATTCTTAGTAACATTAATGAGTTTTTTTTTTATTACATACATGCTCGTCGGTTAAGAGTACTCTTAATTTGGCCCATTATTAGTATATCGCCAATTTGGTCGACAAACTTCCGCCTAGGCCGTCCATTTCCGACTCTTCCATTCACTTCTGCAACATATATTTGCTTTGTCAGTCTTTCCGCATTCATTCTTTTTACATGACCAAACCACCGAAGCATTCCTTTCTTAATCCTGGTCACCGCATCATCTTGCAAACCACACTCTTCTTTTATCACACAGTTTCTCACCCTGTCACTCAGATTCAGCCCTAACATACTCCTTAGCGACCGCATTTCTATTGCATTTATTCTACTCTCGTGCTTCTTCTGCCACACTCAACTTTCACTACCATACGTTAAAGTAGGGACTAATACAGCACTGTGAATTGCCATACGTGCTTTTTTTGACACTTTCTGACTTTTCACAATAGAGTGTAGAGCCCCATTTACTTCATTTCCTGCATTCACTCGTCGTTCAATATCCTTATCATATCTCCCATCCCTGCTGAATACACATCACAAATATACGAACACATCCACTTGCTCAATTAACTCTCCTTATATTCTTATTTCACATACCGTTTTGCTTTCTTCTCTTTCAAAAACCATCACTTTCGTCTCATTTGCGTTCACTTACATTCCCCTTTCTTTAAATGACCTGTTCATTAATGTAACCATCATTTGCAACTCGGCCGCCGACGACGCAAGCATGACTTGATCATCGGCGTACAAAAGGCATTTGATGGTTAACTAACCCATTCTTAACCCGCATTCTTCATCTTTCAAATTTTCCAAACAGCTGTCCATAAATAGGTTAAACAGCCACGGGGAAGCTACACAGCCCTGTCTGAGATCTTTATGGATGCCAAACCAGTCCGAATAGACCCCGTTGATTCTAACACAAGCACTCGAGTCCCTATACAGAGACTTTAATGCCTGTATCAAACCAGCTCTCAACCTAAATGCGTTCAGCGTTTGCCATAACACATCCCTGTCCACTCTGTCATAAGCCTTTTCCAAGTCCATGAAGACACAAAAAACTTTTTGGTTTTTCGAGTTTCCAGAACATTTCAATATTTGCCTGGAAGTTATCCGATATTCTTCTATCATTCTTATCCGTTCTTTCTTGCCTTTTCCTTTCAACTAATTCTTTTACTCTCTTATTTAAACGTTTAAACTCTGCCTTTTTTCTTTCATTCTCATCATTCTTACGGCCAGAATTACCAGCTTTGGTCGCTAGTAAATCCAGCCATGCTCTCTTCTTTGCTTCAACTTCCATACGTACCTCATCATCCCACTATAACGTATTGTCTTTCCTTTCATTCGTTCTCTTACTAACACCACATACTTCAGTAGCTGCATCCACTAAACCTTTCTTAACATTATGCCACACATTCTCCAAGTCTAACTCATTCACACACAACTCATCCAAATTACTTATATTTTCTCTCAGTCTGCATTTGTACTTGTCTTTCACATCTTCATCTTGTAACCTCTCAACTCTTATACGCTGTAACGCAGTGGTAGACACAGATGTCCTATGCCGCCAACGTCTGAATAAACCCCTAATTCGGCATAAGACCCGGACCGTCCCTACGTTGGACCCCCGGTAAACCCTTGTATCCACCACTGCGCTCCTCATTCTTTTTTATTTAGTTATGAAATCTATCATGCTTCTATCATCACCTCTTTCGCAAGTATACATGTGACTCTTCTTATGACGAAAGAAAGTGTTCGTCACAAAAAGATTCCTTTCCACACATACGGTGAGGAGGGTTTCACCATTCTCATTAATACTTTCATCACCAAACGTTCCCAGTATCCTTTCATAGCCAAGCCTCCCCACCCCAACCCTTCCATTAAAATCTCCTAACATAACAATATTTTCATTTTCCTTACATTTCATTAACACCATCCTTACCATCTCCCAAAACTGCTCTCGGATACAAGTGGGCTTAGACATGTCTGGGGCGTAGACCCCTAGAACAAACAACTTCTTTAGGCCCACTTTTATTCGTATCCATAGCAGTCTCGGGCTTATACATTCATACTCTTTCACACATTGACCCATTCTTTCTGAAAGGATGATACTGACTCCCTGGCATGCTCGCTCGGTCTCGTCTACACCGGACCAATAAGCGGTATATATGTCATGTGTAGTGACATCCTTTCACTTCCGCTTCATCTCATTTACACATAACACATCTATTCCTCTATCATACATCATATGGCATACATCTATCTTGTCATTCATTCATCCATCGCATTCATCCATCTTATCATTCATTGCTCCACATACATTCAGCGTAGCTAGACGGGCCTCCGCAATCCTCTTTTCGCCCCTCCGGGAGACAGAACGTGATGGGTGGCGAACCTCGTCGCTGGTTTTCCTCCCGGAGATTCTTCGCACCCCTGCCCCATTAAAGGGGCGCCGGGAACTCGGGGCCATTTCTTTTACTTTTTGCCTCATGGTGCGAAAACTAGGGTGTGGCATATTTTACGCTGCTACCACACGGCGAGTAGCCGAGTCTGCTCTTTTAGCACCACCCGTGGGAAACGTGTAGGGTGGGCTTAGGATTAGGTGGTCGAAGCCTACGGACGCGAACGACTTATCCCCCCTAAAAAAAACTACTTTCATTTTATTTTCACTGCTTGCTACCGGAATTGGTAGAACCGCGACTTACTCGTAATAAACAAATTCGGGATCCAAATAATGTCACAAAAAAGAAAAATAAAGAAAATTAACATAATGACCCTACAAAAGAAGAGGAATATAATATCATTAAAAACGTAGTTACAAATTATGACTAAGTTATTATTTCAATAAATAACAAAATATAAGCTTTGTTGATTTCTCACTGTTTGACTGAGATCACAGTGTAAAGTGTAGTTATCTATTCCAATAGACCGACGGTTAGACGTTAAAATCAAGTTTAACTTTTTTTTGTAAACTCAAACTGTTGTCACCTGCTGATTGTGACAAATAAACTTGAGGTGAGAAGAATCGCAGCTTTGGACGCCGATGTTACAGAAATTATCGTTATAACTAAATTTAAGGTGTTGATATAACACGTGATTGGTAGTAGAGGAAAACAATGTGAGGAAACTTGCATGTCTGAGATATTTAAGAAATATATTTTAAACTTTGTGAATTCCACACAAACTCATTGAGGCTCTTTTACATGTTAGGGGCATGCGCTGTGGGACGAAGTGTGGCTGTGACTTTCCGTAATTGATTGAAGTCCAAATTATTTAGCTTTTTCATTTTTGTACCAATATCTCACGTACTTTTCTATCTACATAATCTATATTAAATGTTAGGTAATCCAAATTCTTAGAAGTTCGGAAACTGCCAAGATTTATCACGTATAAATCAAGAAAGAAATAAGAAATGGCACTGCTTCAAGACGTTGATTAATTCGAATGGGCTTTAACTTATTCAGATATATACTTAACGTTTTTATTACCACATTCATTTAATATCAGCTCAAACTCTGAGGATAGTGCCGTTGGCAGATTTAAAAGTCAGAAGTTACATTGAATAAAACGACTTGTAAAAAGAAGGAAAGAAAAGTTAATTTATATATTTAACGTACCGACTGACGAAAACAACCAACTTTTTTGATTTCATCGCGTTTAATTTAACTTTTTACGTGGTAGAGCCATGCTGCAATTATATTAGTAGTATAGTTGTAGCACGAATGGGTCGGCTCGACCGGGGCAGGACCACGCTCTCACAGAATACCAGCGTGAAATAGTAGCTTAATGCTGCTGTATTTCGTATGGTGAGTGTAGAGAACCGGAGACCCTTTTTACTGGAAATGAGGCATTCCATCTCAGTCCTCACGGGTGACAACGCATCTGCATTTTGATTTGTAATGGAAGATAGATGTAGATGTCTATGGGCCGCAGCAACCACTTACCATCAGGTGGACTGTGTGCTCGTTTGTCACCCTACTCTATAAAAAAAAAAAAATCGACGCTTCAAGAGCATTGCATCACCCATGGTCACGAGGGGTGGCGGGTGGGGTTACTGTGAACTATGACATCGGGATGTCAAACAACTCAGCCCTAGTTTTAAACAATGTCTGCGTACCTAATTATAATAAATTTTACGTTGGAAGCTACCTTTGAAATGGACATACAAAACTATTTATGTAACCAACTTCAATACAATAATTGTGTATGGCCAATATTTGCCACTGATATTACATATGACGTGACATATGCTTAGAGTTTATTTTTTGATAATTTTTTTATGAGCAGCTTCGTGTTTTGTGTGGTATTCTAGATAACATTTATCATTTTTATAACTAATATACTTGCTATTTAACACCTGTTTTGCTTTCAATTTCTCTTTTTTCTGACGTCTTAAAATAAAAGTTTACGCACGTTTGTTAATGTTAAAATTGATATACAGATATTTATCACGCTTTTATTCAGTTTAATTTTCTTTCTTAAAATTTATAAACTAATGATTTCTTAAATTTATGCGAATACTTACTTTGAATAGAATCAACTTTACCGATTATATCGCATTTAATTTCAATTATTTTAAGTCACAACGCTTCTTGCTTTAAATCATCTACGTGACCATATGCGTAAAATTAGTTTTATTAAAACAATAAAAAGCTTTATTGTTAGTATTGCGAATTTTTTTCTTCTCTTTTGTGAGAGTTAAAGATACCGCAGTCGGAACCAAGTGTGTGAGGGGAAATTTAAAATGCAAAGGTGGATGATGGAGTAGAAGAAATCAGGAACTTTGGGGTGATGCGACAAGTGTTCAGGATGGTGGCTTTTTAGAGCATGTGAAATTTATGAGCAGGCATGTGTTTGTGAAAACCTATATCTTGAGAAAATTGTTGTACTGTGTTAACATCTAATAGTTGGAATACTACCTTTTCTACATAAGGTGTGGTATATAAGATGTCCCCAGATTCTGGAAATGGAATTTGAATCTATACCAATAAATATCTTTATAGATGAAAATAGCTAGGCACGGAAATTTAAACTATTAGTGTAAGAAATTTATTAACATAAACCTATTCAATCATAACCAATTAGACACATTCATCCAATAACCAAATTTACTTCCAACATACATAAGATGCAGATTAACATAAAATAGTTATTTAACAATGTTCCGCATTACTAGCCATTTCAGATTCTAATTTTAAACTAAGTAATTTTGTTTTAAGAAGATGGATTTTTTTTTCAAAATTAGTCATTTGCTTATCATAAGCGTTATGTTTTCATCGCATTTAAATCTTTTTCGTTATCATGGATAAGTTAAATATTCGAATAATTATAGAATATGAGTTCCATCTTGGCAGCAATGCGGCAGAAGCGGCATGCAACATCAACGAAGTTTAAGGAGCGAATACTACAAACGAACGCACCAATCGTTGTTGGTTTGCCCCCTTCCGTTATGAAAATTTAGACCTGAAAAATAAACCCCGTCGTCGTCCGAAAACTTTGGTCGACAATGAGGAACCAAAGACGATGGTGGAAGCTGATGATGCTACACCTACGGCTGAATTACAATCAGCTTTTGACGTTAGAATTAAAACAATATAGGTCCATTTGTGTCAAATTAGCAAAGTAAAAAAAGCTTAATAAACGAGTGCCCTACGATAGTGTGTGAATGGTGAATTTGTTTTTCAATGGAAAAATTCAGCATTCCAGGAATATGAGTCTTTCGGTGTATGGTGACATAAATATTTCTTTTACACCTGGCGTCGAATACCTAAGCCGTGACAGGAAGTGACATCTAAAATACGAAATGTTTTCCTTTCAACTTTTTGATTTACATTGTTTTTTATTATTTGATGACTAAGCTTATGATTATGATTGTTATAAATAAAAGTAAAGCCTATATGTTTGATTGTAAGAGGTGGTTATCTTAAAAATTACTGTCTGGATTTTTATTTAATATATTAGGCTATTTTTGGAGTGTTGCGTCAATTACCAAGCGAGCAACGAGCAACTAAGCTGTTTCTAATATAATTTTATCACTTAGTTTATTGTGTATCATAATACGTGACTTTTCTAAACTTTTCATTTTTTAAGTGCCCCTCTGGCTTCCTTGCTGGGCAAGACAAAGGTATTTTCTGAACCAATAAATTAAAAATAAAAATAACTTTTTCTTTATAATATTAACAACATAAAAATGTTTATTTCTATTCTAATTATCACCGCTCTATAGATTGGCTCATAGACTATGCCCAATCAGGTGAACCGTATGCTCGTTTGCCTCTTCTATACAAAAAGAAACGTGTTAATAAACAAAAACTATCGTATGAAGTAATAAAATAAATGATTCGTGATGCGATATCTTGTATTAGCGGTCGCTATTACCTGATTTTCTGACTCTCTATTTAGTTACTTTATTTTAGATATAACAACACTATTATACTGAAGTAGTAGAGCGAAGCTGGACATAGCTGCAGCATCGTTCAACATACTCACACCCTGAGCACAAGTCTTGTATAAACAGTAGTTATAGCACAAATGGGCCGGCTCGACCGGAGTTGTCCTCTACGCTCTCACAGAATACCAGCGTTAAATAGCAGCTTAATGCTGCTGTGTGTCATATGGTAAGTATATAGAGAAACGAGGCATTTCGTCAACTCCAACTGGAGCTAGCTGTATATGTCTATGGGCCACATCAACCACTAACGATCAGTTGCATTATGAGCAATTTTTTCATCCTTATTCTATATTTAAAAAAAACTATTTTAAATAAAGATGAGGTATATCTCTGAATGCCGACTTTTCCAAATGAGAAAACATATAGTGTTAGAAAACCTGCACATATAAGTAATGAAAAAATATTTCGATACATGTGAAGTCCGGCACACGGTGGACACTTTCGTTCCCTTAATAGGTACCCCTTAGAAATAAGGGGGGGTATAAATACTGACACTTCAATAACTATATATGTTACTATAATAAAATTGTTTTGTATATCTTTGTGAGTAAATATTTTTTTTAATATAATAAATTATTCACCGTTCTTATGTCCATAATATCCGGTGCCTGATGAAGAACCACTTCCGGTGGAAGATCCCTGGGGTTGCCGGCTCTCGTCGTCCACCTCTAACGGTAGTGGATTTGGCTCCATTTTGATCACAACACTTCACTTAAACATCACTACACTAATAGGCACATTTGCAAACACACAATTTCACTGCTTTACCTGTAAAATAAAAGAAAAAGAGATATATTCGATGAAGAAATACTACGGATGTAAAAATATATTAGTCGGCTTGACCTGCGAACCGGTCTCGAACGCTCTTTCTGATTACCAGCGTGAAGTAGCAGAATAATGCTGATGTGTTACGTATTGTGAGTGTAGAGAACCAAAAACCCATACTGGTAAGGATGTGGATAACGCGTCTTCATTTTGATTCATAATCTAGGATAGATGTGTATGTGTTTGTGTGTACATGAGCCACAACATTTACTAATCAGATAAAATGTACGATTGTTTGTCTCTTATTTCTATAAAGTAATCATTTTGTGGATTGTTTGTTATTTTATGTCTTAAATAAAACATAGATATGTTATTTTCTGAAACAGGGCGCGACATGATTGGAGGGAAATTCCTTAAAAATATATGAACGCAATCCAAACATATTATCTCTTAAACAACTTACATGCCAAACTGTCTTCTTTTCTCTTAATCATGTGAACTTAGACCGTGTAGTAGTAGTTTAAAAATATCCAATACCGTGGTTATCTTAAGAGGCGACAGAGGGAAACAAATCGGAAGCCGATTGGCCAGCAGCGTCATAACAACTAAACAATAAGGAACTGCATTTGCCTTGCATCTCCCTGCCAATCTTAGCAACTAAGGAAATCTATGGGGAAGCATATGACAGTAGTAGAATTTGATTATATGTAACGAATGAAAACAATCAGAACCCAAAAATTTAAATTTTTGCTACCAATCTCACTTTATATCTCCATTAAAAATAAAATCACGTAGAATCCTTATTAAACAAAACATCATACTATTAATCGAAATACAAAACCAATTTACATACGGATGGCACACGTTGAAAACAGATCCCATTATAACTGGCACTATGCGGATTATACTATTAAAAAAAACATTCTTTACTATTTACAATTTAAATTTCGAAAGCTTTCCGAGTGCGATCACGTTTAAAGCTGACCGAAATTTGCGAAGCTTCCGCTCCGAATTCAGATTGCGAGTGAAGTTCTACGTTCGTATTTTAAAATCGGTTGTTGTCGTGCACTACGTGGAATACAGGCGGGCTTCGTTTCAGAGCGTTAGAACGAGACGTCAGTATCTTCACAGATGTTCGCGCTTTAAGCTGTGAAAATATTCACTATTATGAAATAGGTACTCGTACGGTTCGAATAAAAACAACTCATCGTACTACACGATGCAGTGCAGATACTGAACGGTTTAAATGGTAACATTTTACTGAGATTGTATTTTTGCGCTCTAATATCTACCGAAACAAAACTTCAAACACTGGGCTTGCGACTGATTACTTTTATAGAACAATTGAAATAAATTTTCTATATAGTGATGTTTGGCTAACGTACCGAATGAAATATTCGGCTATAAAATCGGTTTATTTAGTTAGTGCCAAGCGTAACATAAATCACTATCGAACTGTATTTTTGAAGGTTACAACAAAATAAAATAACACAAAAGTCTTACAAGAATGTTTCGTTTTGCTTCCAGGAATAATCTTTTGCATTTCTCGTAAGCCAATCCCGAGGGATGTGGGCGTACAGAGTGAGTACAGATATGAAACTGTTGCTGTCGTATATACTATGCCAATGTATAATTAAAAAGTACTTTATTTTTGCGTCACATCCGTTTTTCAATATGAAAAAAGGAACTAGGTATTTTCACACTGGGATATTTGATTATTTATGATCTGTATTCAATTATTTTGTACGTAGTTTTTTTGTTCTATACCTAACCTTATTCCCTTTTAGTGGCAAGCGACGAAATACTAGATGGCCTGAGGGAAAAAAGCTTATTCGCTCTGGTCCTACAAGTACGCAGATTGTAAACGGATGAAAGACAGACGCTGACGCTGTACGCATTATGAAAGACGAAGCAAACCATTCGGTCGCGGCGACGACTCTTATTGGAGACTAGCGATCTACGCAGGACAGGCTAATAGTGCACGAGTGAATGCTAATTGCTATTCCCCCACCTTCATAGTCCAATGAAACAGTAATACGACACGACCAAAAAGAGATCAGGTGTAGGGTGCTTTTCGAGGCACGCTTGAGAAACACTGCCAACTTCTTCACTCTGATCTGCTACTGATAATTTCTTGACTGACCCATGATTCGTAGTTAGACTTTACGATCATCAGTTGCGCTTACGATCAACAAGGCAAATGACCAAATCTAGATTATTTAATGGACCAAACCTAGGATTAATGTGGCGTTATTTAGATTTGAAATAATCAATTTTTTAATAGTTTGTCCTTTCTTTAGAGCAATTATTGTCTGCGCTTATTTTGCCTATGATTCTCACGGATATAGTGTGTACATACATATTTAGGTTTATAGGCAGCCTGAGGGCGTAATTTCAGGGCGTTTTTCTATATGTATTATAAGTCAGTGCTTGACTACTATCCCACCTGATGGTAAGAGGTGATGTAGCCGAATATTTATTTATTTATATTTCCTACTAACATCTACCATTACAGGGAAAACCTAAATCGATAAATGTAGCATCTTAATTCAAAAAGTAACAAATCATATGGTAAAAGATTACTAATTACAACACAATAATTAATTTAAATAACAACACATAATAATTAATTTAAATGACAATACATTACAATCAATTGTATAATACAATTTAAGAATAACATATTGTAAGTAATGTCACTTTTGCGAACTCACTCCGTGAACACGAAACTAAGTCCAACTTCTCAGCTACCAAATTTAGTATGTGTATCGTTCGCGTGAGGGGAGTGTTGCGAACCAGTTTAGTCCTGCCGCATGGCATCGCGAGCAAGCTCGGCCGCCGTCGCCACTGTACATACCTATCAGTGTATGTACAGTGGCGACGGCGTCGGCGGGTAATATGGAAAAATGTACTCACTTAGACTAAGTAAAGCCTGTTTAATAACTCCTGCCTTGAATGTATGTGACATTGACAAACTGATTAAAAGTCGAATGCTAGTAAATTATTTAATACGCGTCTCATTTTCTTAATTTTGTATTCCCTACGTTTACAGAAATTTTCAGCACCTATGTCACGGGAAGGATTAAGGAGCTCAACGTCCAGATGTCATAATTAAGCTGGGTTACGTTAAGAATTTTAGTATTTACTGTTGGTCCAATCTACGCAGAATGTATTTTATTTGTATGCGTGGTAGAGCTATTCTGCAGATATTTGTAACACGAATGGGTCGTCTTGATCGGGGTGGGACCACGCTCTCCCACGTAAAATAATAATTTATTGTTGCTGGGTTTCATATAGTGAGTGTTAAGAACCGTAGACCCTTTTCACGGGAAACAAAGCATGCCATCTTAGTCTTCACGGGCGACAACACATCTGCATTTTGATTCGTAATTGAATAGATGACAATGTCTGTTTGTCACAGCGGCCACTTACCATTAGGTGCACTGTGTGCTCGTTTGTCACACTTAGTCAATAAAAATGCAGTTTTGATTGGGAGAAAAGGTCTCACAGAAAAATGAAAGGAAGAAATATGTTGACTCTTAGTGTATTTACGAAAATTTGATTATATGTTAGCAAAACCACAGATAATACAAGTTAATAATATTAGTTAATAAGCTGCACAGAGTCAGTAATTCAATACTTGTGCATGAGGCAATGTATGCGCTTTTTAAAACCAAGTCCTAGAAAATATACAAGGTTTCTCTATTACAAAACTTTTTCTTAGCAAAAAATTATAAAAGGTTATTGTAATATAAATGTTTACATGGATATTAATAGCCTCTGGAAATGAGGTGGTCACTTTTAAGCTCTTTACTGTAACAAGCGGTGTATACGCTTTTACAACAAAATCCCAGAAAAAGTACAAAATTTATCACAAAACAAGTTTAAATGTTTTGGTAAGAAAAATTGTACAAAAAGGGTTATTAATATGAAAATATAGATAAATAAAAAATCCTGAGAATGAGGTGATATAAAAACTCATTTAAAATTTGTAGAAACAAAATTATTGTGAAGTGTATATGTTAAAAGAAAAGTCCCGCTGGGTTTCTTGCTGGATCTTTTCAGGACAGGTATTTTCTGAACCATTGGCAATAAAAAAATGTAAAAATAAGTAAAAAAATTAAAGTAAAGTTACAGCCTATATACGTCTCTATATATCTATATCATCATCATCATCATTACAGCCCTTTACAAGTCCACTGCTGAACATAGGCCTCCCCCAAGGTATGCCGCAAAGCACGGTCCTGAGCCACCTGCATCCATTGACTTCCTGCATATCTTACCAGGTCGTCAATCCATCTAGTGGGGGGTCGCCCTACACTTCGTCTACCGGTACGAGGCTGCCACTCGAGAACCTTTTTTCCCCAACGGTTGTCGGTGCTTCGAGCTATATGGCCGGCCCATTGCCACTTCAGCTTACTAATCCGTTGGGCTATGTCGGTCACTCTGGTTCTACTGCGGATATCCTCATTTCTAAGTTTATCACGCAGAGAAACTCCGAGCATAGCCCTCTCCATAGCTGGCTGAGCGACTTTGAGCGTCCTCATACGGCCAGCAGTGTAGGACCACGTCTCAGTTCCATATGTCATCACTGGCAGCACGCACTGGTTGTACAACTTAGTTTTCAGGTTTTGAGGTATACCTGACGAGAAGATGCGTTTTGTAATTTCCCGAACGCTGCCCAGCCGAGTTGAATCCGTCGATTGACCTCTCGGTCGAAGTTGGACTTACCTAGCCGGACTATTTGTCCCAAGTAAACGTACTCGTCAAGAACTTCGAGCTTAGTGCTCCCAACAACTATCGGCATAGGTGTGACATGGACACTAAACATGATCTTTGTTTTGTCCATGTTCATCTTAAGACCTATCCGTTGGGAGGCACTATTGAGGTCATTGAGCATAGTGTTTAAGTCCTCCAGCGATTCTGCCATAAGGACTATATCGTCGGCAAATCGAAGGTGAGTGATATACTCGCCATTGATATTAATACCGTATCCTTTCCAGTCCAGTAGCGTGAAAACGTCTTCCAATGCAGCGGTGAAGAGTTTCGGGGAAATAACCTCACCCTGTCTTACATCTCTCTGCAGTTGGACAGGTTTCGTACTCTGGTTCTGTACTCGGATAGCCATCGAAGCCCTACTGTACAAACACTTCAGCACTTCGATATACCGACAGTCAACTTGGCACCGCTGAAGAGACTGTAGCACAACCCAAATTTCAACGGAATCAAAGGCTTTCTCATAGTCCACATACGCCAGGCAAAGTGGCAGATTGTACTCTTCGGACTTCTGTACAATTTGCCGAAGGGTATGTATGTGGTCTATGGTACTAAAGCCTTTTCGGAAACCGGCTTGTTCGGGAGGCTAGAAGTCGTCGAGTCCGCGTGCGAGACGATTCGTAATGACTCTCGAAAACAGCACGTAGACGCGGCTCAGAAGGGATATCGGTCTGTAGTTCTTCAAGAGGGCGTTGTCACCTTTCTTGAAGAACAAGACCACTGCACTTCTGCTGCACGCCTCCGGAGTAGTGCCACCATGGAGGACGGAATTAAAGAGCCTCTGAAGGACTTCAAGTACCGGTTTTCCACCCGCTTTCAGAAGCTCCGCTGTAATTCCATCCCCGCCCGGGGACTTGCCGTTTTTAAGATGCTGGAGAGCCATTATAATCTCGCTCAGACTGACGTCCGGGATATCATCGGAATAGTGTCGGATAAGACCCGCTCTTGGATCGTTACTCACACTTGCGTGTGGCTCCAACGATGATGTGTACAGCTGCCCATAGAACCTCTCAATCTCACTCAGAATCTCAGGTGTCCCGGAAACGATGCTGCCACACTCAGTCTTCAGCTTTGACAGTTGGCTCTTACTGGCAGACAGATTTCTGGCAAAGACTTTGGAGCCCTGGTTCCGCTCAATCGCTTCAATACGAGCAGTATTAATTTTGCGTAAGTCTCGCCGCATGCATTTGGATATCTGCCTGATCAGTTGTCGGTATGCTGTCAAATCTGTTGACGATTGCAGCCTCATCTCCCGTCTAACAGCCATGAGATTAAGAGTGTGATCGGAGAGCTTTTGTTTTCTTCTGCGGCGGGTCTTGCAGAACTTAGCTCCGACCGCATGGACAGTTTCCACGAGCTTGTCATTCATATCGTCTACTGCATTGCAATCTTCTGGGCACTGAAAGCGGTTACGTAACTCGAGCTGATATATGTATATATCTCTATATCTATCTATCTATCTACATATATATATATATATATATATATATATATATATATATATATATATATATATATATATATATATATATATATATATATATATATATAAACTGGGTCATTTTTAATTTACTGAAGACCTTTGGGGAATATATTATTTACATCATAACAACAACATCTGTAAGAAAAAAAATATATTTCTTCAATTTTTATTTTCATACAAAAATAAAAATATTTTAATTGGAGCTTCTAAACGGTAATAGTTCTAGTTAGCAATAAAAAGCGCGTGGCGAGGGAGGGGTGGAGGGGTGTAGGAGGCGACGATACTCATTTAAACTTGACTTAATTAGTAACCTGTGTCGTCAGTCGCCTTTGATGCGCCCGCGACGCTTGTCTTTTCGTTGTGAGATTATTGTGAACGTTACCTTGTTACGATTCCTTACCGATACTCAAATGTTGAGTGTACCGAAATGGTGCGAATTTTAGCAATTTGCAATGATAATGTTGGTGAAGCTTGCCGTGAATATTCAAGGCGATTTCCCAACACACGTGCACCGAGCTACGCTACGATGCTAGGCGCTACACAGCGATTGCGAGATAACGGGAAATTCCAGCCTGTATCTATCGATCGTGGTCGTCCACCGCGGCGCACAGTACGTGGGCAGGAAGACATACTGCAGTTTTTTGAAGAAAATCCAGCAGCGAGCACTTTTGAAGCACTCCGACAGTTCAATGTATCACAATATTACGCATGGAGTGTCATACACAATGAAGGGAAGTACCCCTTTCACCTGCACCGTGTTCATGAACTCAGTGAAGCTGACAAACCTGCGCGAGTTACATTTTGTAATTGGTTACTAGCTGCTGAACGAGCTAACATTTTATGGACTGATGAAGCAACATTTGGCAGAATAGGGCTATTTAATACGCACAATGAACACTTGTGGTGCCATGAAAATCCACATGAACCAAGACCACATAACTTTCAACACCGGTTTAGTGTCAATGTGTGGGCAGGCCTTATTAATACAACATTACTGGGCCCTGTTTTCATAGAAAGATTAAACGGTGAAAGCTATCACAATTTTCTCACCGACACGCTGCCAGAATTGTTAGAGGATATACCACTTGCATCTTTACGCAATATTTATTATCAACTTGACGGGGCACCGGCGCATTAAGTCAAGTTAAAGATTATTTAAACAGAGAATACCCTGGATGCTAGATCGGACGTAGCGGGCCTTGTGCATGGCCTCCCAGATCGCCAGATATCACACCAATGGATTTTCATTTGTGGGGGTATATAAAGACATTAGTGTATACTGGTCGCACACTCGAAACCCGCGACATGTTGAAAGAAAAAATAATTTGGGCATTCGATCAAATCAAAATGAATACTCAACTTTTATCTCGTGTCGGTGAACAGTTAATTTTAGGTGTCACCTATGCATAGAATGTGGAGGTATTTATTTTGAACGCTCTGTGCGCGATACTCACCGCCATCCGCGGACGAGTACCCCTAATTCTAATGTATAAATTTGTATTTTAATATTTTTATTGAACCCTTTTTACCTAAATATTTTTATTCAATTACTGTTGTAAAATGTTTGTTAATATCTGTATATTTAATTATTATAAATATTTTATTGAAACATTTGTAATTATTTTAACCCGTATCCATTTATTAAATACAAATTTATTAAATAATACTCGACATTTAATTTGCACGTGCTGCGAACCGAAAAGGGCAGGCGGCGCCTTTGATGACGCCTGTATACCTATGTACGTCAATATACCTTTGGCTTGGCCTTGGTCTGCCGTACGTGCGACGTTGAAGCATTGCTAACCGCCGGAGGCGGCGTTGCCATCCGAAGGCAGCATTACTGGCAAGCAGTGATCATAACAAACTACCTAAATGTTTATTAAAAAATGTCTATAAATTCGTAAACAAATTAATAAATAATCAAATAGTTAATCAAATTGCTTTATGAAAAAAGGAGTATATGAAAAGTTAATGTAAATTTGTCATTTGGAGTGGCGCCCTGGTACCATAGGCACAGTGGTGAATAGTTTAGTAGGCAGTATAAAAAAGTAATCTGTGGGCAGTAGGCACTCGCGACACAATCAGCTGAGCGCGCGCGTCGACCGGCGTCCGGCGCGGCGGCGCGTCGAAGAGGTCATACTTTCGGTGTTTTTAGCGAGGATTTGTTGTCTATCAAATCTGATGTAGTGACGGGGGCGATCCTGTACGTGTTCACAGACTGCAGACTTCCCGGAGCGTCGATTTTTCACATCAGCTATATGTTCTTTGACGCGGATTTTAATTGATCTTTTAGTTTATTCTATGTAGGAGAGACCACACTCACAATCGAGCTTGTACACTCCTGCATCTTGCAGAGGGACGTTACACTTGACTGATGGTAAAAACTGACCAATCTTCTTCGGCGGCTTGAAGTATTTTTGATGGAAGCGCGCTTCAAGACGTAGCCAATCTTCTCAGTGACTCCTCTAACATGTAGCAGTAGCAGTAGCAGTGAGTTCACTCAGACAAAAATAACAGCATGAGCTGTTGCATTTCTTATAACGTAAAACCCTTACAAACAAAATGTAACAACTCTATTTAGTGGTAACGAGATATTTTATCTAAATCTTCAAGCCATTTACCATCAGGTGGACTGTGTCATGGTTGTAGCCTTATTAATAATAAATTTACTTTTGAATTCACTTCTTAGGTTAGCAAACTGCCTCATTTATGAAATCGATATTTTTTTGCCAAGGTATTACTTCTTTTTCTTAACCTAATCCCAAGTTTATTGGGGTTATTTTTGTTAGCCATCATCTCCTCACTCACTCCTTTCTTATGCATATCATCCCTGACACAATCCACCTATCTTTTCTTATAACTCCCTCTGCTCCTTGATCCATCCACACCCACATTTTTTATGTCAGAGTAGTCTAAGACCGTAGTACATTCATACAGATCTTATGATTTAAGCAACTTCTATTGAGCTTAGCGTCCGTTCAGATGTCAACTTTTTTATCGGTGAATCTGACAACGCTGAACGTCGCTTATACCGAACTCTTTTCGCTTCCCTTTTCACTCCTGTTTTTGATGCACTTTCTTCAATTACTTCACCCGTCTGGTAAGTTTTAAAAACCAAAAATCACATGAATACGGTGGCCTACGGTAGCTACACGTACTCTCGAATAATAATAAAAGATAGATACGATGTCATTCTGGAAGACTAAGATGAAGTGCTTAGTTAACCGAAGAAATGTCTCCGGTTTACGTTCCTCACCACAGGAAACACAGAAGCATTAATCTATTTTTACTCCTAGAGAACGTGGTTCCTCATGGACGTGCCGAAGCATTTATTCTGCAGCCACAGAACAGCTGCAGTGCCGTTATAACGTGATGCTACGCGTGTATTATAGTAATAAAATATGACATCATTTAAGAAACATGCTATTTATTTTTTTTTGTAGATTTGAGAGAATTTTACGAGTAACGTCGAATGTTGTACAATGAATGTACGTCTCAAATAATTTTTATAACCATGTTTATAATTTTTTCTTTAAAATATATTTTAGAGTTACATCATTTTAATTCCTCCTTAATCATTAACTTATTTGAACTGTGATGACTTTTGATTCGTTATTTTATCATTTATTTATATATAGAGATGTTGCGAACCGGAAACATTCATTGCTATGCAGACGACAGCACTGGTGATGCTTTTTACACCGACCGTGCCAATATAATTTCGAGAAAACGTCGCAGAGTATTGGGACAAATTTGTGTCTGAAGTCGAAACTTTGTTAAAAAGGTCTCGGACTGGGGGCAACTAAATCTAGTACAGTTTAATCCCCAGAAGACACCTCAGCTGTTTTGCCTCAGCCAGTATTGTAATCCTCGGCGTCGACATATCGAGTGACGTGCAGTTTCGTAGTCACTTCGAAGAGAAGGCCTAATTGGCTTTTTAAAAAGCTTGGCGTGCTCAGCAGAGCGGAACAGTATTTCATGCCGGCTCACCGCTTGCAACTTTACAAGTCGCAGGTTCGGCCGCACATGAAATACTGTTTCCTTCTCTGGGTCGGGGCTCCCCAGTGCCAGCTCCTTCCATTTGATTGCATCCAGTGCAGAGCCGTTCGAATCGTCGGTGACCGAGCTCTTTCTAATCGGCTTGACTCACTGGCACTGCGAAGAGATGTTGCATCTCTTTGCGTATTTTATCGCATCTACCACGGGGAGTGCTCTGAGAAATTGTTCGGACTAATTCCAGCCACACAATTTCACCATCGCACATCGCGGATTTAAAAGAAGTTTTCTTCCACGCGCAACTTCCTTGTGGAATCGACTACCACCAGAGATTTTTCCGGACCGATACGACTTAGGGACCTTCAAGAAAAAAAGCCTACTCCTTATTAAAAGGCCGGCAACGCATCTACAAATCCCCTGGTGTTGCAGCTGTTTATTGACGGCGGTAATCGCTTACCATCAGGTGAACCGTATGCTCGTTCGCCCCCTCTCCTATAAAAAAAGATTATTTAGGCTGATTTTAGTTTCCTTAGGATTTTTTTATAAATTATGTTTTATTTTTAGCCTTTGCAACACATGGCATTTTGTCAGCCGAGTTTCGAGTATCGAAAGTATGTATGTTTACACGTCTCTTATAACTGCAAAACGATTAGAGCTACACGTTTATTATTTTTCAAAAAAAACCTCACTAAAAATAACCTCATGAATACCTAGAATCCAAATTTCGTTAATAAACTTTTTATAACTACTGATTTAATAAAGGATGTAAAAGGCCATTTTTCTCACTGATTCACTCATCAAAAACTTAGGCTAGAGGTTACTAAGAAACGTAAGATTTGGTGTTAACTTAGACTTACTTAACTTAGTGCAGTTGTTTACAAGTAGTATTTAAAATAAACCACAAAAATAACTTTATCGATACTTTCCACACAAGTTTTTAACACTTACGTTTTCGTGTCATAATCCACAAAAATTTTATGGAAATATGAACAGCTCTCTATCGGACATAAAACAAACTACTTCTGTCATACAAAGTTTCCGTACTATACGAAACTTATGCTCAGGGCGGTGATTTTTTTTTCATTATTAGGTTCTGTAAAATAATCGTATTACGTGAAGTGGCAAGGAAGCATCGCGGAGGCGTTTTAAACAATTTCATTGGCTGTCAGTGGTATCGAACCCACTTTTCTCACGTACTGTGAAATTCAGGGCGAGCGCTTAGCCCTTGGTAACTTCACCACAGCTGTCTGCGTAACTTTTTTCTAAAAAAATTCTAAGCTATGCACCATTACGTTATGACGTAGTAGGACTCCTTCGTTCTTACCTATATTTGCCGACAAAGCACTGCTGTGTTAGTCTGAGGGGTATAGATAGCCAACATAGTTAAAGACTATGAAGCATTACATCTTAGTTCTCAGAAGCGACAACGTATGTCAACATCTTTTGGATGCATCGTCTTTCTTCAAACACAGTTATAAAATAATGGGGTATAGTTAATTTCACTTTTTTATAATAAAATTGATATCAGTAAGTAACTTTTACATGTTTGTGATTTTGATAAAATTATTACTAACCGACACTATTTCATAAATTATTGAGAAAATTCATAATCTTTAAATGCCACTTTAATAAACCCTTAAGCTGTACCTGAAATTCATTGAAATTGGGTAGGTATGACTAATAGGCGATTTTTACGTATTTTTTTCAAAAAGAAAACTTTGAAATGCTCTGGTATAAAGTTGCCTTATTAATTATTGCCTTTCAAGCGTTGTTGGGCGATATTGAGCTACATTATCGTCGTTAAAATCAGTATAAAATTCTGCGTCGATATAATATAGTCTCGTATAGTTAGGAAGACTTTTTGCCGCTTTGTAACCTAAAAAAAATCACATTTTCACCGTTTTTGGCGACAAAGCGACTAAAATTTTACCGATTTACGTATTATAAAAAAAGGTCGATTTGACACTTAGTAATTTTTGGTTCTCGCTCGTGTTGGTCCAATCAACCAGGAACTTTATCAATATTAACATTATCTTGAAGTTTTGCAGTGGAATGTTTGGATTTGGATTTAATTTTATTTTTAAAACCGAGTCCTTCAGAAAAAAAAAGAAATAATATATTAACTTTGGACTTTCAGTATATTTACGAATATTAATGGTACGATTAAAAAAACAAAAGCAGTTTTAATAAAAAAAAATGTGATATAGACTCTTTAAATATCAGGAACAAACACAAGATAAAGATACTAGCTACTGGACTCCACAGAGTTAGTAATACATTCATTGTCCATGAGCAACATATACGTCACAGAGTTTCTTTATATACACGATACACTATTAAAAAAGTCCCAGCAAATATTTAATAAATTTATGTGTGGTAACATTATTTATATCTATACGATGTATAGACACTGCAGTTATATTATGAATATTGCACGAATGGGTCGGCTCGCCCGGGGAGGACCACGCTCTCACAGAATATCAGAGTAACAGCATAACGCTGCTGTGTTTCGTGTGATGAGTGTAGATAACCATAGGTGATAATGCATATGCATTTTGATTAATTAAATTCTGTCGTAACGGTATACTGTGGAGGAAGCCTTTGTTCAATAGTAGACTCTGATAGACTATTATTACAATGATGATGATGATTACCTACACACAAAGATATTTTCTTGTATCTTAAATCTATCGGCAGTCTACATACATAAATTACACAAAGACAAACACGCAGACCCGGAGCAATTATATTTAGGTTAAGAAATACTTGTTGAAAATTATTCGATTAATTTATTCTTGAGACTAGTTCCATGTAATGTAAGAGTACTCGAAACTAACCGCAAAAATAACTTAGTCGAAATTATTTAGTATTAGCGGACAAGTTTTTATCACCAAACGTTTTTTTTTTATAGAAGAGGGGGCAAACGAGCTTGCGGCTCACCTGATGTTAAGTGACTACCGCCGCCCATGATCAACCGCAACACCAGGAGAATTGCGGGTGCGTTGCTGGCCCTTTAGAAAGGAGTAAGCTCTTTTCTTGAAGGTCCCCAGGTCGTATCGGTCCGGAAAAATCGCCGGTGGTAAACTATTCCACAGAGAGGTTGTACGTGGAAGAAAACTCCTTGTGAAACGTACAGTGGTGGACCGCCAAGTATCCAGATGGTGTGGATGGTATCGGGACGTTTGCCGTGTAGTGCGTCCACGAAATTTGGCGGCTGGGATTAATCCGAACAATTCCTCAGAGCACTCCCCGTGATAGATGCGATAAAATACGCAAAGAGATGCAACATCTCTTCGCAGCGCCAGTGAATCGAGCCGATCGGAAAGCACTCGGTCGTCGACGATTCGAGCCGCTCTGCGCTGGATGCGGTCAAGTGGAAGGAGCTGGTACTGGGGAGCCCCAGCCCAGAGATGGGAACAGTATTCCATGTGCGGCCGAACCTGCGCCTTTTAAAGTTGCAGGCGGTGTGCCGGCATGAAGTACTCGAGGATTCCGATACTGGCTGAGGCAACAAGGGGAGTACCTTGAAACTGAGGGGATACGACAAAGGGCTTCTTTTTAGCGGTTAACGCGCAAGTAGTTACGTTGTACCAGTTCTGGCGCACTGAGTCAGAAGTGGTACAAGTACGACGTTCGTCGACTCACGATCCTAAAAAAAAAAAAAAAAAAGGTTTTGGCATGCTCTGATCACGAATCTGCGGTCCATTTTTGCGTAGGATGCACGGTTCCGGAGATGTGCAGATCAATTAACTCTTATCTAATTGATATCCGCTTCGAGCCTCCACCGTCATTAGCGCTCCATTGTTCTTATCTACTTATCTATTGTTCATTCAATACCGTCATTATCTATTCTTCCTCAGCGTGGTGATATTGTTATATACTCCTTTGTTCCTATCTACACTAATCTGACTCATTAATAAAACACATTACCCAATTTTGTTAAAATTTTTATTTATAAAATACAAAATCTTATTACTTATTATCTATAAAATAGGAGCGAAACATCTCATCCACTAAAATATCGTTGTACAATGTGTTCCCTGTAAATATACTCGTAAAACTATGCATTGAACATCCCTGAAACTTATATAGCAAATACATTAAGCAATATTCGCCACAAACTGAAGTCCACTCATTCTGAATCCTATCAACATTCCAGTTCCATCTTTTACAATTTCTTTTAAAAAACTCTAGATGTTATCGTACAGGTGCCCGTCCGAATGAATCAAAATATTGACCGACGTCATTCGTATCGATATATAAAGCTACCCAATGTGACCCTGGTTTATCATCTGTATCCAAATTGCATATTATATACGTTGGTACGTGGGTGTACATGGGTAGTTTATTGGCAGCATAAACATTATTTTCTAGAGTGGGATGAATCTTTTTTAGATGTTGTTGTACATCTAGTGTATCCATAATATTACTGCTATTAGTAGATTATTACAGTACCAATCTACTCAATGACTAATATAGGAATGATCAATTATAGTGATATCTAAATATTAAATTACATTCTTTGTGTTATACAAATCGTATTTGAGTCACCAATACACTGAACAAGACACGACAGGAAAGACGTAGGAATGTAGAGATAAGCAACAGAATGTAAGGTAAGCTTGTTGACGCATAAAGATACTATCAATTCTACTGCAGAAATTCTTTAGATTAGAATTATTACTCACTGGTACTATATAAGACCAAGCAATTGCAGTCATGGAGTTAGTGTATGGTCGTTTGGCCGCAGTGGATCTATCAATACTACGTTTGTGTTACTTCAACGCATCAAAGGCCATGGATGTAAGTGTTTATTCTATTGACAAACTTACTTTTCTTTCTGTTATTTTCTTACGTGTGTATGATTTAGTGTTAACAAATTATATTTAAATATTATGTGTGTGTATATGGTTAAGCCGTGGTAGCTCAGATGGTTAGCGCAAAATGTAAAATTCACAGTACGCGACCCGGGTTCGATCCCCGCCGGCACCAATTAAATTGTTAATTACAATTTTAAGTGTTAATTTACCACGTGCTCAGCGGTGAAGGAAAACATCGTGAGGAATGCATGTCTGAGATAATTTCGAAGGCATGTGAAGTTTGCCAACACGCATTGAGGTATCGCAGCGAACATTTCCTAGCCCTAAAACCCTCTCAGAAATGAGAGGAGGCCTATGTTCAGCAGTGGACTTTAATAGGTTGTAACTTTAGCTTTTTTAACTTTTATGATTAAGTGTTACCAAATTGATATTAACATGATAACTGTGTTGTTGCAGAAATCATTGAGCTTCGATGAAAATACATATAAACAGTATTACTACTCGCCACTCTCCCCTCAAGAAGAGAGTGATGACATCGTCATTAATAATAACACATGCGATGGTGGAAAAAGAAAATCGCAATCGATTGATCATTTTTTTGAAGCTGAATCAAAAATAAAAAAGAGGAAGCTGTTATCATCAACCGTAGCACGAGCCGCTAGAGATGGTGTATCATACATTTCTACTAATTCTGACGATGGAGACCAAGCGACGCATCTCATCAAAATTGAAATGTACGATATGAAGAAGCTATCCAAGATTCCAACTACTGATCATTGGAAACATGCTTCCACGAGGATTAAATATTACGTAAAGACTAATAAGGATAGCATCTACGACAACACAAACGCCCTCGTATACAATATAACACAGACAATAGCAGAAAGTGAAAAAGTTAAAAAATACTTTTTTAACAATGACAGTCATTAGCTGATCATTAGTGAATGTGATTCTGTTTACTTAAATTACTTCCGTGAACTCATTATATTCTATTTCTAATCCTTTGTTAGACTTAAATATCGGACATTATTTGAAATTTGGGTATCAGTTGGTCTACCAACACTGAACTGTTACTTACTCTGCTACCTAATTTCTTCTTTACTATAAGGATGGCAAACTTCAGTGAAGTGTGCACCAGTGTTTTCTTTTCCACAACCATGGAAGAGAATACGGAACTATTGAACAGCGAATTAAATCAGGAGTTGTCTAAAGTTTGTGATGAAATGGAGAAGGATCAACTGTTCGATTCATCGTATGATGATGATTTGTATAATCACTGTGCGATGGTTGAAACACAGTTTAAGTAAGTAAAATAAACATTCATTTCGATCATAATTTACACAATGTCTTGTACAGTTTTTAATAAATTTAAACATTTTAGTAGTCAACCACTACAACTTGGAAGAGGAACGAAGCGAACGAGCAGCAAAGAACCCAAGATCATCAAAAAACCAACAACGGAAGCAGAAGCGCCTACCTTTGCAGGGAACAGTATCAGTAACGATGATCAAGTGGAATGTCTAACGTGTCATATATTTATCAAGAAACGGTATTTAGCTAATCATTTTAAAAGTAATGTTCACAAAAATAATCTTTTAAATTCACATAATTCTTTATCAAACGTTAGTGTTATTGAATCTGCTTTTGGAAATAGGATTTTAACTTATAAAATCAAGAGTAGAGTAGATAGTTCGACATTGGTAAATTTTGAAACTCCTGAACTATTTTTAAATTCTATTAAAGATGATATTTTATTTTTAATACAAGAGTGTACTCATCAACACATAATTTTTAAAGTAAACTTCATATTGCATGCTGATTTTGTTCAACAAACTAAAGATATTCATGATACGTTCGATTTTCAAACGATTAACTATATTATTTGTCAAGGAGATGACTTAAATATTTTTTTTTCATCTTTAAATGATACAATTACTACTAAAATTAGTGCATTTGAAAAAAAAGATAGTGGATGGAGTCTAAAAAACATAAAATCTATAGACATGAATGTTAATAAATTTAACCCTTCCTCGTGACATAAAATTAAAAAAGGCTGTTATAAATGTAAAAAGCAAGGATTATTTTTGTTTTAAATGGGCGTTACTCTCGGCGCTATATCCCGTAAACAAAGACGCGGATCGTGTATCATCGTACGTTAAACATGCAAATAAACTTAAATTTGATGGTATTTCCTTTCCAGTTAAAATTTCTGACATAGCAAAAGTAGAGAAATTAAATGATATTAGTATTAATGTTTTTGGGTTAGAATATAATAAAGAAAAACGATGTAATTCTATAGTAGGTCCATTATTTTTAACAAAGTGTCGTAAAGATAGACATATCAATTTATTATTTTTTTCCAAGGATACAAAAAATCATTATTGTTACATAAAAAATTTATCGCGGTTAGTTAGTAAACAAATTTCAAAAGACGGTCACATCATGTACATTTGCGAAGCATGTCTACTTCACTTTCCATCTAAGGAAAGTTTAAATAACCATGAACAATACGATTGTGCCCACATTTGTACAGAATTACCAAACAGTGAAACTTTAAAAAAAAAAGAATTGGTTTGGTCAACCTATTTCAAATGATAAAATTAAATTTGATAGTTATGAAAAAAAGTTGAAGATACCATTCGTAGTTTATGCTGATTTTGAAGCATTTTTAAAACCAATAGAATCATGTTCTAACGATCCTTCCAAACCTTTCACACACAATATTCAGAAACATGAAGTACATAGTTTTGGTTATTATATAAAATGTTTATATGATGATAAATTATCAAAATATGTAACGTATTGCGGACCCAACTGTGCACAAGTGTTTATGGAAAGTTTATCTAACAATCTCAAAGAAATAAATAGACTTCAAAAATATCCTCCACTTCCGCTAACAAATTAAGACAAAAACCAAATTTCAAATGCAACTATTTGTCATCTATTTGTCATATTTGTGAAACAGAGTTAGCAGAACATTTTTATGATTTTGATTGGTACACCGGTAGTTTTATAGGTGTTGCTCACGGATCATGTAGCTCGAAGTTCAGAAAACCTCGTTATATACCAATATTTTTACACAACCTTAGTCGCTATGATGCTCATTTTATTGTTCACGCGTTAAACTTTTGTGATGGTGAAGTCGAAGTTATCCCTCAAAATAAAGAAAAATATATATCCTTTTCCAAAAAATTAAAAATGAATAACCACGAAATTATATTAAGATTCATAGATTCATTTAAGTTTTTATCATGTAAATTAGAAGAATTGGCCAAAAATCTCAGTAATGATCAATTTCAAGAATTACGTAGAAATTATCCTAATGATGAAGATTTCTTTCGTTTAAAACGGAAAGGCGTTTATCCATATGAACTTATGACTAATTATGATAGTTTAAGTCTAACATCGCTCCCCGAACAAAAATTTTTTTATAGCTCGCTCACAGATTCCAATATTTCAAATGATGATTACAATCATGCTAAAGATGTTTGGGAACACTTTGGGTGTTGTAATATGCTAGATTATTCAAACCTGTATTTAAAAACAGACGTTTTACTTTTAACCGATGTATTTGAAAACTTTAGAAAGTTATGTATTAATACTTATGATTTAGACCCTGCCCATTATTACACAGCACCCGGTTTAAGTTGGGATGCAATGTTAAAATATACAAAAATAGAATTAGAACTTTTAACAGATTATGAGAAAATTGCATTTATTAGATCAGGTATCAGGGGTGGTGTATCTCAATGTAGTAATCGTTATGCTAGAGCTAATAACAAATATATGGGGGATTATGATGTAGGGAAACCAAATTCATATATCACATATTTTGATGCCAACAATTTATATGGTTGGGCTATGTCTCAATGTCTTCCTACTGGTGGATTCGAATGGGTAAATCCGAATACAGAATTTAATGTATCTGAGACATCGAACTTCGGTTTTATTTTAGAAGTTGATTTGGAATATCCAGATGAACTTCATGATTTACATTCGGACTTTCCTTTATGCCCGGAAAACATTTGTGCAGGCAATATTAATGAAAATAAACTAGTCCCAAATTTAAATAATAAAGATAAATATGTAATTCATTACAGAAATTTAAAGCAGTGCATAGAAATGGGGGTTAAATTAACTAAAATTCATAGAGTTTTAAAATTTAAACAGTCTCGCTGGTTGAAGATGTACATAGATCTAAACACAAAATTAAGAACGTTAGCAAAATCAGATTTCGAAAAAGATTTTTATAAATTAATGAATAATTCAGTCTTCGGAAAGACTATGGAGAATATTGAAAAAGGGGTTAACATAAAATTAGTTACACACTGGGAGAACCAGGGCAAAGCTTTAGGTGTTCAAGATCTAATCGCTAAACCACAATTTCATAGTCTTTCAGTATTTTCGGAAAACCTTGTTGCGGTTCAGTTGCGAAAAACAAAGTTAATATATAACAAACCAATTTATTTAGGGTTTTGCATTTTAGATATTTCAAAAACATTAATGTATGATTTTCATTATAACTATATGGTTAAAAAGTTTAGTAAAATCAAATTATTGTATACAGATACGGATAGTTTAATATATCATATATTTACAGATGATTTTTACTCTGATATAAAACCTGACCTTTCATCATACTTTGATACCTCAGCTTATGATGCAAATAATATTTTTGAATATCCAAAATTAAATAAAAAGAAATTAGGTTTTTTTAAAGATGAAAATAATGGTAAAATCATGAAAGAATTTGTGGGTTTACGATCCAAAATGTACGCTTTTAACTTAGAGAATAAGACTATAGCCAAGGCAAAAGGGGTAAATAAATGTATCACTAAAAAGATGACCATGGATAATTATAAGTCTTCTCTATTTAATAAAAAAGTGCAATATTATAGTATGCTTAGATTTAAATCAATTAAACACACAATTTTTACACAAAAATTAAATAAGATTGGTTTATCATATAATGACACAAAGAGGCATATTTTAGATGATAATATTGAAACATTAGCTTGGGGTCATTATAAACTGCGTTAAGTGTTGATAGTTTTTAATTTTATGTCTGCATGTAAATAAAATTTGTATTGATTGTAAAATAATGATAATAGTATAATATGACGTAGAGTTTATTACATATTTAATCGTTGTTTTATTGTAAATAATTTAAGTTAATTGTTGTTTATATTTGCGTGTGTGTGTGTGCATTTATTTGAGGTTGAGTTGATTGTAAAATTATGATGTACTAAATGTGTTAGAAATAGTATACAGATCATTCTGTTTTATATAATGTTTGCAATATATATTAATTGTTAACACCAACACTTTCATTTTTTATTTCACCCCTTAGTACTTTAGACGTGTGTAATGTTTCACTTTATCCATCCGTTTACTGCTATTGTGGCGGGGCCAAGTGGATGTGGGAAGTCAAATTTTGTAACAAATTTCATAAAATCAGTTACAGAAATATGTAATTGTGATTTTAATCAGATCACATGGTGCTTTGATGAAATGCAACCTTTATATAATTTACCAAATGTTAACTACCATCAAGGAATTCCAAATGTTAATATGTTTGACGGTGAAAACCCACATCTTGTTATTATTGATGATCTAATGAGAGAGTCCGATGGAAGAATTGTGGATATATTTACAAAAGGTAGTCATCACAGGAATCTTAGTGTATTTTATTTAACACAAAATTTATTTCATCAGGGTAAAGGGCAAAGAGACATATCCTTAAACTCAAGTTATATAATATATTTTAAAAACCCTCGAGATAAAACTCAAACAAGATATTTAGCACGACAAGTGTCACCAGATAACCCAAAATTTATTGAAGATGCCTACAGGGATGCAACTCTAGAGGCGCATGGATATTTAATGGTAGATTTAAAACAGAATACCAATGATTTTTGTCGTATCAAGACAAATGTCTTCCCATTTAATGGTTTCTGCACAGTCTACGTTCCCACAAAAGAGTTTAAATACACCAAGAATCAAACATTTCAAATCATTGCTAAATGATGCATCGTCGACTCACAACGCATAAACATTTGCTAAACGCTTTGCATACGCTTAAACCAAAATATCAAAGAGCATTACTTAAAACGTGTGATAAAGAAGAAATTAACTGTATTTGTGAGTGTATTCATAACGTTTTACAAGGAAAAGTACCTCTTAAAGATCAAGATAAACAAAAATTGAATAAACACAAAAATATACTCCGTCAAATAGTGCGTAAGTGTAAACACAAACTAAGAAAAAATATAATTATACAAAAAGGAGGGGCTTTCTTACCAATAATATTAGGTGCAATATTGAGTGGATTAGTGAGTGGACTAGCCAGTTAACATGGAAAATGCAAAGAAAATGATACTTATCGAACCTGGATTGATTGAAAAATTAAAACAAGAAAATAAGGTTAATACGAGTAGTAGTTTATCTCGATTAGATATTGAAATGCAAAATATTATGAATAGTAAGACGGAAGACCGAAAGAAATGGATGTTATATTTACAAACACTGCAAAGATACCTTCATTTTACCGAAGAGGATCGTCAACATTACCAATTTATTCTGATACATCTAATGAAGATTCAAACGAGTCTAAAATTGGTTTTAAAAATAAAGATAGAGATCTAAAAACTTCAGTTGATGCTGAATCTTTGTTGGAGGAGAATCGATCCATCAAAAGTAAAGAAAATGTTGAAAATCCACTTTACACACCAGCTCAAATACTCAGTTTAATACCAAAAACTTATAATAAAAAAGGACAGTTATTATTAAACTTAGTTGAAACAAGTAAAGGTAAAATACATTGGGATAATGAAGGTACAGTCATAATTGATAATGAAAAAATTCCTGGAAGTAATATTGTTGATTTAATAAATGATTCACTAAGACCCTTAAAAAGAAGTGATCCAGTAGGGTGGGATAGATTTGCTGAAGCATTAAAAGATATTAAAGTACCACTTACTTATATTGGAAATCCAAAGAGATGTGAGTTTATTAACCAACTTCAAGCAAAAGATCTGAACAAACCCTCTGAGATTGAATTTCAAGAGTTTTCTACACCGAGCAGTAGAGATAAAAAGTCTACAACTAAAATACGTAAAAGGCTTGAGTGGGAAAAATGGACCCCGTACTAGAAGAAATTAACAGGATTTATTATGATCCATCTAATCCCGCTGGTTTTGGTAGTATTGATAAATTATCAAAAGCCATGAAGGGTAAAATGAATAAAAAGCAAGTAAAGGAATGGTTAAAATCACAAGAAACATACACATTACATAAACCCATTCGAAAAAAATTCCCGCGTAATAGGTACATTCTATCAAATATTAATGAACTGTGGCAAGCTGATTTAAGTGATATGCGAACTTATTCTCAATATAATGATGGTTTCAAGTATATACTTTGTGTTATTGATGTATTTAGTAAATATGCTTTTGCAAGACCAATGAAAAAGAAAAACTCAGAAACAACTAAAGAATGTTTTGAAAGTATATTTACTGAAAGTAATTTAACACCTACTCACATACAATCTGATAAAGGTACAGAATTTGTTTCAAAAGATGTACAAAAATACTTTAAATCCAAAAAGATTAATTACTATACCACTAACAATCCTGACATTAAGGCCAGTATTGTTGAACGATTTCAAAGAACACTAAAAATGAAAATGTGGCGTTATTTCACTCATAATAATACTTATAGATATATAGATGTTTTACAAGATTTAATATACTCTTACAATCACAGCTTTCACTCTAGTATTAAGATGTGCCCATGTGATGTAAATTCCAACAATATTATGACAGTTTGGACTAATCTTTATGATAGACGGTCAAACAAACTTTCTTTAGAAAATCCTAAACCAAATTTCAATGTGGGTGATTATGTTCGAATAACTAAATATAAACATGCTTTCCAAAAAGGATATGAATCAAATTGGAGTGATGAAATATTTATTATATCTTCAATAATTGATAGATCTCCATGGGTTGTTTATACAATAACAGATTTACAAAATGAACCAATAGTTGGTACTTTTTATGAAAGAGAATTACAGAAAATCTCTTACAACCCCACCTCACAATATAAAATAGATAAAATAATTGACACTCGTTACTCAGGTAACAGAAAAGAAGTATTAGTGAAGTGGAAAGGTTATCCAGATAAATTTAACAGTTGGATTTTAGCTTCTAGTTTAAAAGAAATATGAATAAAGAAAGTTTTTATTTAACTTTGCTCAGCAATAGTTCAATGGAATACTTTCCTGATAACAAGACCACAAATTTTTCAACGAAATTACCGAAAGCTATTAAATTAGAAGGTGAATGGTCGGTTGGAGTTGTCGAGTTTCAATATCCATGTACCATGTTTACTGTTCAAGATCATGAAAATGTTATATACATTACAAAATCTATGTTAATGCCTAATGAAGATAAACCATCCACAGTGTACTACAAAAAACATATTCCAGCTACCAACTATGATAACGTTGAGCATATTTTAAGAGTGTTAAATGGTATCGGAGAGAACTTGAAATTTCGCTATGATGAAATAACAAAATTTGTGTCTATTTCTGTTTTGGATAAAAATATAACATCCGTAACATTATCACCCAAATTAAGTTTACAACTAGGTTATGAACCAAATAAAAATCTCCTAGAGAGAAATTTTGGAAAGTGTCCTGCTAATTTACACTTAGGGTTACCATCTCAACTCTTTCTATATTGTGACATTATCGATCCTCAGATTGTGGGTGATGTTATGACTCCTTTACTAAGAGTCATTTCATTAGATCCTACAAAATACATTTATGGTGCAAATAAAATGCACGTTTTCTCTCAACCTCACTACTTACCTGTTATGCGAAGAGAGTTCGATACGCTGGAAATAGTTATAAGATCGAGCACAGGACAAAAAATACCATTCCAGTTTGGAACCGTGTGTATTAAACTACATTTCCGAAAATTATAATAATGAATTCTCTTCGTGATCATCATAAATGTCCATATGAAAATTATTATACACATCAAGCTGGGTCAGGAGTTGGAGTAATTTATAAGGGTGCACCATACCAACGCGGTCATGGTATTGGAAGCTTCTTAGGGGGGTTATTTAGATCAGTTTTACCTTTACTTTCAAGTGGTGCTCGAGTGATTGGTAAGGAGGCATTAAGCGCTGGAGTAGGACTTTTATCGGATATGGTTCAAGCGCGTCCTATGGAAGCCTCAATAAAAGATCGTCTAAAGCAAGTTAGTACGAATTAAAACGAAAGGCTGATGAGAAAATTGATCAATTTAACATGACAGGATCTGGGTATAAAACTAAAAGAAAACGATTGACCTCGTTCATTCCACCATTTACTGCTAAAGTGAAAGCTGCGAAAAAACTTGGTCTAAAACCAAAAAATAACAAAGATATATTTTCAAATTAAATATGTCTTTCCTTCATAATCATTCTTGCAAGTGCGTTAAGTCAGAATTGGATTTGTTTGCACTACCGTCTACACAAACTAGCATTGAAAATGGATTGTGGATTCATTATAAACCAATTTCATCTCTTGGTGATGATGGACCTATCGAGTTTCAAGTTCCTGGGACAGGCGATGACTACATAGATTTGTCTCATACATTACTCCACATAAAGGCAAAAGTATTAAATCAAGATTCAACTAACTTGATATCTACTACAATAGTAGCACCTGTAAATAATTGGCTGCATTCACTTTTTAGTCAACATGATGTTTATTTAAACCAAAAACTTGTATCACCACCTAATAATACCTATGCATATCGAGCATACATGGAAACCCTTTTAAACTATGCTCCTACTGCTAAACAATCTCATCTTACTTGTAGTCTTTGGTATGATGATACAGCAGGAAAAATGGATTCTACGGATGGTAAAAACATAGGATTTGTTAAAAGACAGGAATTGATTAGTGAAAGTAAGGAAATAGAAATGATTGGTCATCTTCACGGTGACATTTTCAACCAAGATAAATTTTTAATTAATGGTGTTGAAATGAGTGTTAAATTGGTTCGATCGAGAGAGAGCTTTAATTTAATTGCTGGGTCAAACGATGTAAAGTTTAAAGTTTGCATTACGGACGCAACTCTTATTGTTCGACGAGCACGAATTAATCCAAGTGTATTACTCGCACATCAAAAAGTTTTAGCTTCTACCACTGCTAAATATCCTATTACTCGAGCTGAAGTAAAAGTTTTAACAATTCCATCGCGTGTTCAAGGAAAAACTCTTGATAATATATTTTTAGGGCAGGTACCCAAAAGATGTATAATTGGATTTGTGAACAATTCTGCATTTAATGGTTCCCTTACTAAAAATCCATTTAACTTTGAAAACTATGGTATTAATTCTTTCAGCTTATATATTGATGGTCAACAAATACCTTCAAAAGCTTTGCAGCCATCTTTTAATAATAGCATATTTACATCAGCATATCATACTCTATTCTCGGGAACTGGTATTCACTTTCTTAATGAAGGAAATGGAATCTCTTGTGAACAGTATGCCAGAGGTTACTGTCTATTAGCATTTGACTTAACCCCTGATTTATCAGCCAACTCATCAGCTCATTGGAATCTCATAAAGCATGGTAGTGTAAGATTAGAAGTACGATTTGAATCCTCACTAATACAAACAATTAACTGTATAGTTTATGCTGAGTTTGATAATATTATTGAGATAGATAAAAACAGAAATGTTACTGTAGACTATAGTAGTTAAGGTTATAATATGTGTTGTGTGTTAGATTTTATGAGTTATGTGTAATGCATTTTGTGTGTATGTAACTATGTGAAACATTATAAAATTAAATAAAACAAATTGTATGCAATATATTATTTTTTATTTCTTTATAAATATTCTATTTAATCTAATACAAAACTCTGTTCGAGTTTAAATTTTACATAAGCACACTGACTAAACCACTGAACATGCTGCTACCAAGGATCATCATCATCTTCCCAATCTTTTAAGCCACCACCACAATGGAAACACTTGGTCCTGTCTGCATGGCCAGTATAAAAGAAACCGGCTTCTGCAAGATCTTCAGGTTTCTGTCGCACAACGAGAGGCCAGTTTTCGAAACTGAGCAACCGGCTAGATTTTGAACTGAAGAATGGATATTCAGCTCTTGAGTACTGCATATTCTTCTCGTTTTCATCTCCACTCAGTGTTGTAGTTTTGTTCTTCAATGATGTGTTCTGTACACGTATGCCACACTCATCTCTTTCTTCTGCTCTTGTCTTCCTGTAATTTAAGTAAACAGAATCACATTCACTAATGATCAGCTAATGACTGTCATTGTTAAAAAAGTATTTTTTAACTTTTTCACTTTCTACTATTGTCTTTGTAATATTGTATACGAGGGCGTTTGTGTTGTCGTAGATGCTATCCTTATTAGTCTTTACGTAATATTTAATCCTCGTGGAAGCATGTTTCCAATGATCAGTAGTTGGAATCTTGGATAGCTTCTTCATATCGTACATTTCAATTTTGATGAGATGCGTCGCTTGGTCTCCATCGTCAGAATTAGTAGAAATGTATGATACACCATCTCTAGCGGCTCGTGCTACGGTTGATGATAACAGCTTCCTCTTTTTTATTTTTGATTCAGCTTCAAAAAAATGATCAATCGATTGCGATTTTCTTTTTCCACCATCGCATGTGTTATTATTAATGACGATGTCATCACTCTCTTCTTGAGGGGAGAGTGGCGAGTAGTAATACTTTTTATATGTATTTTCATCGAAGCTCAATGATTTCTGCAACAACACAGTTATCATGTTAATATCAATTTGGTAACACTTAATCATAAAAGTTAAAAAAGCTAAAGTTACAACCTATTAAAGTCCACTGCTGAACATAGGCCTCCTCTCATTTCTGAGAGGGTTTTAGGGCTAGGAAATGTTCGCTGCGATACCTCAATGCGTGTTGGCAAACTTCACATGCCTTCGAAATTATCTCAGACATGCATTCCTCACGATGTTTTCCTTCACCGCTGAGCACGTGGTAAATTAACACTTAAAATTGTAATTAACAATTTAATTGGTGCCGGCGGGGATCGAACCCGGGTCGCGTACTGTGAATTTTACATTTTGTGCTAACCATCTGAGCTACCACGGCTTAACCATATACACACACATAATATTTAAATATAATTTGTTAACACTAAATCATACACACGTAAGAAAATAACAGAAAGAAAAGTAAGTTAATCAATAGAATAAACACTTACATCCATGGCCTTTGATGCGTTGAAGTAACACAAACGTAGTATTGATAGATCCACTGCGGCCAAACGACCATACACTAACTCCATGACTGCAGTTGCTTGGTCTTATATAGTACCAGTGAGTAATAATTCTAATCTAAAGAATTTCTGCAGTAGAATTGATAGTATCTTTATGCGTCAACAAGCTTACCTTACATTCTGTTGCTTATCTCTACATTCCTACGTCCTTCCTGTCGTGTCTTATTCAGTGTATTGGTGACTCAAATACGATTTGTATAACACAAAGAATGTAATTTAGTATTTAGATATCACTATAATTGATCATTCCTATATTAGTCATTGAGTAGATTGGTACTGTAATAATCTACTAATAGCAGTAATATTATGGATACACTAGATGTACAACAACATCTGAAAAAGATTCATCCCACTCTAGAAAATAATGTTTATGCTGCCAATAAACTACCCATGTACACCCACGTACCAACGTATATAATATGCAATTTGGATACAGATGATAAACCAGGGTCACATTGGGTAGCTTTATATATCGATACGAATGACGTCGGTCAATATTTTGATTCATTCGGACGGGCACCTGTACGATATCATCTAGAGTTTTTTAAAAGAAATTGTAAAAGATGGAACTGGAATGTTGATAGGATTCAGAATGAGTGGACTTCAGTTTGTGGCGAATATTGCTTAATGTATTTGCTATATAAGTTTCAGGGATGTTCAATGCATAGTTTTACGAGTATATTTACAGGGAACACACTGTACAACGATATTTTAGTGGATGAGATGTTTCGCTCCTATTTTATAGATAATAAGTAATAAGATTTTGTATTTTATAAATAAAAATTTTAACAAAATTGGGTAATGTGTTTTATTAATGAGTCAGATTAGTGTAGATAGGAACAAAGGAGTATATAACAATATCACCACGCTGAGGATGAATAGATAATGACGGTATTGAATGAACAATAGATAAGTAGATAAGAACAATGGAGCGCTAATGACGGTGGAGGCTCGAAGCGGATATCAATTAGATAAGAGTTAATTGATCTGCACATCTCCGGAACCGTGCATCCTACGCAAAAATGGACCGCAGATTCGTGATCAGAGCATGCCAAAATAGGATCGTGAGTCGACGAACGTCGTACTTGTGACTCAGTGCGCCAGAACTGGTACAACCTTTCTACAAGTGCGCCAGAACTGGTACAACCTAACTACTCGCGCAAACATGTGTCTTCTGGGGGTTAAACTGGACTAGATTTAGTCGTCCCCAATCCGAGACTCTATTCAGCAAAGACTTGACTTCAGACACAAGTTTGTCCCGGCACTCGGAGATGTTTTTCAAATCGTAATGAACAAAAAATCTATGGAAATATTAACAGTGCTTCTGGCGGACACAAAACCAAATACATTTGTAATACAAAGTTACTCGATAGTGATACAATTTCAATATGTTATGGAACTTTTTACGTGGTAGAGCCATGCTGCAGTTATATTAGTAGTGTTGTAGCACGAATGGGTCGGCTCGACCGGGGAAGGACCACGCTCTCACAGAATACCAGCGTGAAATAGTAGCTTAATGCTGCTGTATTTCGTATGGTGAGTGTAGAGAACCGGAGACCCTTTTTACTGGAAATGAGGCATTCCATCTCAGTCCTCATGGGTGACAACGCATCTGCATTTTGATTTGCAATGGAAGATAGATGTAGATGTCTATGGGCCGCAGCAATCACTTACCATCAGGTGGACTGTGTGCTCGTTTGTCACCCTATTCTATAAAAAAAAAAAAAAAAAACTCATACTAAAGGCGGTGATTAATTTTTTGCCTGTGCCGGTTCTCTAAAAACATTGTTACGACATACAAAATACTCGTATTACGTGAAACAGCAAGAAGCATCACGGAGGCTTTTCAAACATTTTTATTGGTGCCAACGGAATCGAACCCGCATTGCGGAATAAAACATTTGTGTATTGCACTAGCTCCCAGCTGAATTTCTGCGCTTGCAGTCACAACGGTATTAAGTTTTGATTTATTCCATTCTCATATACAACTTGACAACAGTTTAGTTAGTTCCATAAATAAGAATTTTATTCACTTAAGTAAATGTATTAATTATCGACCTATCGAAATTATTATTTTAAAGGCTATAAGATTAAAAAACAAAATCTTTAGGAAGTATATTAATAGCACCGGTGGCATGTCTATTGAATCATTTAAATAAAATATGAAACTTAAAATAAAAAATTTACAACTATGTTATCTATAAACTTAAAAGGAGTTTCTTCAGATATTCTGCTTTATCAAGTTTATTGGTGGTAGGTGTTAGGACCACAGTTCCACCCGGGAGTCCGCTTAGGTTTCTAGTACCCTCTTACCAATATCTGCTGCTAATACACTACAGTGTGCCGGACTGAAGGTTATAGAGAACCATTATAGCCACAAAGTGTGAATTTATTTTATCACAAAAAAGTAAAGTTACTGCCTATATACGTCCCACTGCTGGGCACGGGCCGTCCCTCATTTGTAAGAGGGTTTTAGGGCAAGGAAGTGTCCGCCGCGCTGCCCCAATGCGTGTTGGCGTACTTATTATATCTTCGAAATATTTTTTTTCTTATTCCTCAGACATGCAGATTTCCTCACGATGTTTTCCTTCACCGCCAAGCACGTGGTAAATCAGCACTTAAAATTGCAATTAACAATTTCATTGGTGCCGGTGGGGATCGAACCCGTGTTACTCGCGTTCTATTATATATTTACAGCGAGTGTTAACCATCTGAGCTACCACGGCTCTTATTTTATTACACCTTAGTGTTAATTGCTTCACAGTCTGTAACTAGTAGATGACATCGCATCTGTAGGCTTGTCTTTTATTTGAAGCTGGTCGCAGATGTCTATGAGCTGTAGTAACCACTAACTACCACTAACAGACTACTACTAATTACTGACATTAAGCTCGATTGTCTTTTTCGTTTTGTCTTCAATAAACGATGTGGTAGTTTAATCTCACTGCTAGGCCACTGTGTCATCATCGCTATTGTTGGAGTAATTATACATAAATAAATTGCACACATAGACGCATTCAGATCCGGTACAATTAGATTCACGATAAAAAAAACGTAGAACTCGAACCTGAGCCCGTAGGTCCTCAACTTAATCTGTGATGCGCCAGCGAACCGTTTGTTGACTTTTACTAACTTCGTATTGTGTTAATGGGGAGATTAATATTATCTTTTTCGGGTTGGATTCATTCCAATTCAAATTTAAATATTCATTACATTTAATGGGAAGCTTTTAGAGTGACGTGACATTCAACCATCAAACGATTATTATTCGTACCACCTTGCTAAGTTTATTTCTAGAGCCAGCATAAACAGACAGTACGGCAAAGAGTTTTACTAATAAAATAAATTCTCATACAAAATCGATAAATTATACAACGTATGGCTACAATGGCGACTTTAATTTAATACACTGGTAGGGCTAGTGACCATTAATCATATTCATTTTAAAAAGTTAAAATTACTCGTAAATTGAAAAATTATTTTTTTCAAACAAACTAAATATTAAAAAAGTAACTAAAATTGGAATCATCCTTGCAAAAATTCATTCATGAAAATACTTACCTAGTTGGTTTACGTTAACTCGGAGCGGCAACGCAGCGTTTAGCGGGCTGGCAACCGCGCAAAGTGTCTTGTTTATCAAAGAAACTTATCGGCGTGGTGGCGCGCGTCCTATGTGGTACCCACAGCGGAGATGCTTAGTCAAACACGTATCATATCACACTCTCGTGTTACTATTTGTTAACTGTTATCACTAATCACTGCTTTAATTTGTCTTTATTTTAAATTTTCTTGTTTTCAATAAGGCCACCTTGTTGGCAGATACAAAGAACTAAACGGCGTTTCATGTTTTCTCGCACATTTGATAATAAATTGTCACTTATAGCCATTTCCTTCAATTTTTCAAACGCATTTATTATTCGATGGCGTAATTGTTCCACCGAATCCACGTTCTCCGCGTATACATCGTTTTTGATGCACCCCCAGAAAAAAAAATCGAGTGGCGTGAGGTCTGGCGATCTTGCTGGCCACCTACGAGGTCCAAATCTACCAATCCATTGTGCACCAAACGTGTCATTTAGCCACTGCCTGGCTGTTGTTACAGAGTGTGCAGGCGCGCCATCTAATTGATACCACATTCGTTGGTATCGATGGACGTTTAGGTTGTTTGTGTATTCTGACACCGTATTATTTAATAGATTAACAAACCTTTCGCCGTTCAAAGCCCCATCAATGAATACGGGTCCGATGATGTTGTCACCATGAATAGCTGCCCAAACATTTACCGAAAATCTGTACTGATGGGCTGACTCCCGCCAAACGCGCGGTTTTTGGTTTTTTGGTGCCCAGTGGTGCAGATTGTGCTGGTTCCACATGCCGTTTCTGGTGAACGTGCTTTCATCAGTCCAACAAATTTGAGAAAGAAAGTCACTGTCCTCTTCAATTTTTCTCAGTAACCACTGACAATAATTAACTCTTATTATTTTATCACGCGATAGCAGAGTATGTACTTTTCTAAACTTGAATGGGTGCCACTTTTCGCGCTTTAATATCCTATGGACGGTTCTGTGATGGACTTGAAAATGCCTAGCACTCTGGCGAAGGCTAGTTTTGGGTTGGTCTTCGAAGTGTTGTATCACATTTTCAGTTAAATGGATTGGGTATTGTCGTGTAGGCGGTCGATCAGGGCGTTGATACCTAGGATCCACTGGTCGGTTTTCGCGGATGCGCTGAAGAGCTCCTACAATAGTGCGAGAATGAGTAGGGCATTGTCTTGTATCGCCATATCTCTCGCGATATGTTCTAATCGCAACGGCGGCATTTTGATGACATTCTCCGTAAATTAGGATCATGTCCGCATATTCAGCTGCTGTGTAGTTCGGATGTGTATTTGCCATCACGATCACAGGTTTACACAAGCACTAATAACACAAATAAAAGCGTCCGTATCGCAAGAGATGTAAATGTAACAACTAAATTGGAAAAAAACCAAAACAAAGCGTTTTTATCGCAGTACCATAACCTAATTACACAAAAATTAATAAATAAAACAATAGGTAAGCGTCTTTTCGCGGAATTATTCACCAAAATATTAGTCGACCTAATTATGCGCACTGCTATGAACAAGTGTGTCAAGGACACGGGTTCAGCTAGTACTATAAAAATATTTCGATATCAGTGTGGCGGGGTGCGGGAGAGGAGCAGGTGTCTCCTGCGCCGGCCGCTCGCCGACAAATCTTCTTTCCTTCAATAGTATTGCTTATTCGTTTTAATTTCGATGATGCAATGTTATGATCCGTGAACCCGGCAAATGACCACTGCGCGACAGTTCTTTAAGTACAGGTTGCTCTAACATGCTATTTTCTAAAATTTTAAATATATCCCTAAATAATGTCGTTTAATGGCAATATAATTTCGTCATGAAATGAAAGTGTGAAAACGTATATGTGTGTTAAATTAAAGTCGCCATTGTAGGCCCCACGTTGTATATTTCAATTGTTCGAGCAGGTCCACGTAGACTATGCCCAAGAGAGAATTTATTGTAAATTGCTAAATTTTAACCTTCTATCCTTCTGTCAGAATGGATCGCGGATCGGAAGAAATTTAGAAAAGATATGATCATTACATCGGATAAGACGGGTTAAAATAGGATAAGATATTATAAGATCGGATTAGATACGAGAAGATGAGATACAAGTAGAAATATCGGATTGAATCAGATAAGATCAAAGACCTGACAAAATCGGATATGATGGAATAAAATTTGTTAAGATGCGGTAAGATAGGATAAGTTGGGGTAAGATGAGATAGGACAGGATAAGATAGGATAAGGTTTTATATTTGATTTTATGATTAGAAATTAAATTATTGTAATGATATTCAGCCGATGCGTCTAATACAATATTACATCCATTTTACAATATCAAGTGCAGTAGGTTTTGTTGTGGTTAGGGCGGCTCTTGGACCATCCTAAAGACGCGTTCATTTGTATAATATTGCACATAGAGCATAATTAAGTACAGTCTGATATTACATCATGAATTTCATTCAACGAGACAGCTAAATTACGTTTATCATTCAGGCCTCTTGTTGAACTGCGCCGTTTAGAAAAATGGCTAGACTGGTAACTGAAAGGCTAATCTGGGGGCACGGCAGTTCTGGGGGCACGATAGTGCCCCCGCCAAGTCGAGCAAATAAGCTGCACGGCCGTACCATTCCTTTCTCGAAGCAATTCAGGCCATTTTCGACCCCCTATAACTTCGTAGTGGATAAAACTAGAAGCCTGCCTAGCCTAGTAGGCATTGTATAAACATGGTATATTTCAAATTTCATTCAATTTGAACCAGTAGTTTAGGAATTATAGCTAGTCAAAGTTTCTTAATTTTGACACTCACTGACTGACCGATCATCAAAACTCTAAGGCACTTCTAGCAGACATAGAAGCTTAAAATTTAGAATACAATTAGAGTTTAGTGTATAAATTAAAGAAACACTAAAATATTTTGTAATTTCGGTCCAGTTTTCTAGATATACCAACTGCATAAATAACTTTGTAATCCTATATAAATGGTGTTCTTGTATATTAATGTAGGTGTAGATAGGTACCGGAAAGGAAAAAAAACTAGGACTATCTTGTCTACAAAAAGAAATGAGATTCCATCAAAAACATAACTTGTAAAAAAAAACCAAGTCTCGCAACTCCGTTCTACTACCGTAAAAAGTTAACTAGATTAAGCCAGTTGTCTGCGACATATACATTAATATAAACACAAAAACAAACATAAGATGCATATGTATACGTATAAATACACGTAGACATATACATTAATATAAACACAAAACAAACATAAGATGCATATGTATACGTATAAATACACGTAGACATATACATTAATATAAACACAAAACAAACATAAGATGCATATTTATACTTATAAATACACTTAGACATATACATTAATATAAACACAAAAACAAACATAAGATGCATATGTATACGTATAAATACACGTAGACATATACATTAATATAAACACAAAACAAACATAAGATGCATATGTATACGTATAAATACACGTAGACATATACATTAATATAAACACAAAACAAACATAAGATGCATATTTATACGTATAAATACACTTAGACATATACATTAATATAAACACAAAAACAAACATAAGATGCATATGTATACGTATAAATACACGTAGACATATACATTAATATAAACACAAAACAAACATAAGATGCATATGTATACGTATAAATACACTTAGACATATACATTAATATAAACACAAAAACAAACATAAGATGCATATGTATACTTATAAATACACGTAGACATAAACATTAATATAAACACAAAACAAACATAAGATGCATATATATACGTATAAATACACGTATGAAAATAGATTCCTAAATAATAATCTGGGAGGATTATACCCTTAAAACCCTCTCAGAAATGAGGGGAGGCTTGTGCTCAGCAGTGGGACGTAAATATATAGACTGTAACTTTTTTTTTTACTTTTTAAATAACAATCTAACAAATTGTTTGTATTTTGTTTCGGAATAATTGCAATATTCGCTTTATAACAGCTATATGTGAACGTAATTTTATCATCAACAAAGAAATTGCCAACAAAAGAAAGCTTTTCATGCGATATAAACTTCACCGTTTTATTGTGGTGTCGAAGATAAATTTTATACGATGTGTAAAAGAGTTCCTTATGTGAAATAAACAAAGAGATTTGTTCACGAAATTACATTTATAAATAAGATGGAATTGTTTTTCCTTTTCGGGGTTGATAATGGAACGATGTACTCATTTTAGTAAGTTTTATATAAGTGATTTTTTTTAAAATTTTATACCAAAAGTTCAATATACCAAATTGTATCATATTTCTACATTGTCATCTGATTCTGAGCTATGTTCAAAATTTAAAGTATCTGGCTCATCGGAAAGTGCTCCATACAATGTTCATACAATTGTTCTGCGTCCATACAATGTTCGCCTAAGAACCAACAGTAACAAAGATACCTTTTTTAAGTCCGAAATTCTGAAGTCGAAGTGCTGAAGTGTTTGTACTGTAGGGCTACGATGGCTGTCCGAGTACAGAACCAGAGTTTGAATCCTATCCAACTGCAGAGAGGTGTAAGACAGGGTGACGTTATATCCCCGAAACTCTTCACCGCTGCATTGGAAGACGTTTTCAAGCTACTGGACTGGAAAGGATACGGTATTAACATCAATGGCGAGTACATCACTCACCTTCGATTTGCCGACGATATCGACCTTATGGCAGAATCACTGGAGGACTTAAGCACTATGCTCAATGACCTCAATAGTGCCTCCCAACGGATAGGTCTTAAGATGAACATGGACAAAACAAAGATCATGTTTAATGTCCATGTCACACCTATGCCGGTAGTTGTTGGGAGAAGTATGCTCGAAGTTGTTGACGAGTACGTTTACCTGGGACAAATCGTCTGACTAGGTAAGTTCAACTTCGACCGAGAGGTCAATCGACGGATTCAACTCGGCTGGGCAGCGTTCGGGAAATTACGACACATCTTCTCGTCAGGTATACCTCAATCTCTGAAAACTAGATTGTACAACTAGTGCGTGTTGCCAGTGATAGCTTACGGATACTGATACGTGGTCCTTCACTGCTGGCCGTATGAGGACGCTCAAGGTCGCTCAGCGAGCTATGGAGAGGGCTATGCTCGGAGTTTCTCTGCGTGATAGACTCATAAATGAGGATATCCGCAGTAAAACCAGAGTGACCGACATAGCCCTACGGATTAGTAAGCTGAAGTGGCAATGGGCCGGCCATATAGCTCGAAGAACCGATAACCGATGGGGAAGGAAGGTTCTCGAGTGGCAGCCTCGTACCGGTAGGCGTAGTGTAGGGCGACCCTCCACTAGATGGAGTGACGACCTAGTAAGATATGCAGGAAGTCGATGGATGCAGGTGGCTCAGGACCGTGATTTGTGGCATTACTTGGGGGAGGCCTATATTCAGCAGTGGACTTGTGAAGGGCTGTAATGATGATGATGATAATGAAGTCCGAAATTATACATAATTGTATGCAAGAACAATAACTCTTGACGGACACTTCCGAAAACAGAGATATTAGCAGTTATCGTAGAAATTTTGAGGTTATCTTTTATTTTTATGAAATATTGCTATGTTATTGCTCATGTAAGCAGTTCAGTCTTAGCGTAGATCTTATAGGGTAAATAAAACTCAGGTTGTGATTAGGTATTTGTTTTATTCATACCAATTAAATATATCGTTAAAAGATAACATTTTTTGCGTGGCACAGTGTTGATTGGTCAATGAGAGTACAATAGTATTGTTATTTTTAATGATTACACATGATTTTACTGTATTCCAATTCCTTGTGTTATATACTAATCTTAGGTATATTTTAAATTATTAACGTTTTCATAATATATTTGAGTTTATGACAACTTCTGAAATACCGTTAAATGTAAGAGGTATTGTGCGATTAGCCAAGTCACAGGAGTCCAGACGCAGCAAATTAATAAAAAATACGTACAAAGCTTAAAATCTAAAAAGTCCTTTTTATTTTACTCCGTAATTCAGAAGTGTGCGGCGCTATCTAATAAATGTTATCGAATGCATAATTAAGGATAAGAATTTTAGTAATTGTCAAATTTATGTTGGTTCTTAGGCGATATTTAACAATGTCCTTTGAGTTGCAAGAAAGTGAATAATAAAAACGTAGTAAAAATGTTTTTTTTTTTTGTAAAAAATCGCCCTTTTTTATAAAAAGAAGTGACGGACAAACTTAAATTTTACCTGATGGTGAAGCAATATAGTTAAATATCCTATACTTACACTTATTTTAAACCGTTCCCTTGACACCAGTGTCTTTCCCTCACCCTGGAAAGACGGCCTAGTAACTCCACTCCCTAAAAAATCTAATCCGACATATGAAGATTACCGTCCTATATCCATCCTTTCCTTTCTCTCTAAAGTACTCGAGCGCCTAATATACCAACAGCTGAGCAAATTCCTGTCCAATCATAACCTTTTGAATTCATTCCAATCTGGTTTCCGTCCCGGTCATAGTATGACTACGGCTTTGGTTAGAATCACTGATGATATTCGCCTGGGCATGGATAGTCAGCAGGTTACAGTATTGACATTGCTTGACTTTAGTAATGCCTTCAATACTGTAGACTTTGATGTTTTACTCGCTGTCCTAAGTTCTCTTAACATATCTCCTGAAGTAATTGGTTGGTTTCATAGTTACTTGCAAGGGCGCCGGCAACGTGTACAAATTCAAGACATGTTTTCTGACTGGTCTGCTGTCAAAGCTGGCGTCCCACAAGGTGGCGTGTTGTCTCCTCTATTGTTCTCTATTTTCATCAATTCGATCTGTTCCCACATAACTTCTCTTTACCACCTTTATGCAGACGATTTACAAATCTACTCTCAATGTAAGATTGTGGATCTCCCCAATACAATTAGATTAATTAATGAAGATCTTATTCGTATTTCTCATTGGTGTAATTCATTTGGGCTTAAAGTTAATCCACTGAAGACTCAAGCCATTATTATTGGGAGTTCGAAATTAATCTCTCGGTTAACTTTGTCGCTGCTCCCGCCAATCATATTCGATGGGACACTTATCCCATACAGTGACAAAGTTAAGAATTTAGGCATTATGTTCGATCAGACTTTGTCTTGGGGACCGCAAGTTAGTGAAATAAGTAAAAAAATGTTTGCCGCAGTTGGTTCACTTCGAAGATTACGCAATGTTCTCCCCATTCCTACTAAAGTTGCGCTGGCTCAGTCTCTTCTTTTACCGATCCTTGACTACGCGGACACTTGTTATCTTGACCTAACATACGAGCAACTTAATAAACTTGAGCGGCTTCAAAATTATTGCATAAGGTTTATATTTGGGTTACGAAAGTATGACCACATATCCGAATTCCGCCTTAAGCTCAAGTGGCTCCCGATTCGTCTTCGCAGGAATACTCACATTCTTCATCTTCTTTACTGCATTCTGTTCAATCCGACCACTCCTTCTTATTTGAAAGACCGATTTATATATTTAAGTAGTTTACGATCTCAAAATAATCTCCTTCTAAGTACCCCTAGACATTCCTCTTCCTTCTATTCTAATTCTTTTACGGTTACCGCTATACTACTATGGAATTCTCTCCCCTTACATATTAAAAAATCTAAATCTCTTCCTATATTTAAAAATAAATTAAAACTTTATTACCTTTCCTCTTAAGTTACTACCTGTCGTCATTCATTTTTTCTTTAATCATTTATGTTCTTCTATTTATCTTTCTTTATCATATTCTGTACACCCCTTCCGCTATCTTTAAAATAGTATCCTCTGCCCTAAGGTTGCCTGGAAGAGATCGCTGTTTTAGCGATAAGGCCGCCTGTTGTACCAATGTCCCATTAAATATATAAATAATGTAATATGTTCCTTGGTGTACAATAAAGTATATTTTACTTTACTTTACTTTAAAAACAAATAAAGCTACAAACGTATCTATGAGGACTAAAATGGAATGCGTCACAGCTCGTAACATTTTAACGTGGTAGAATCACACTGCAGCTTAGTATGGTTGTAGCATGAATGAGTCAGCTCGCCCGGGGAAGGACCACGCTCTCACAGAATACCAGCGTAAAATGGAAGCTTAATGCTGCTGTGTTTCGTAAGGTAAGTGTAGAGAACCGGATACCCTTTTAAATGGAAACGAGACATTCCATCGCAGTCCTCAAGGGTGACAACGCATCTGCATTTTGATTCGTAATCGAAGATAGATGTAGATGTCTATGGACCTCAGCAACCACTTACCATCAGTTGGAGTGTGTGCTCGTTTGTCACCTTATCCTATAAAAAAAACTTATAATACTTTTACAATACTTTTATAATGCCCTTAAAAAGATGCACCTTGGTAAAGCGTGTGGTCATGACCAGATTTCTGTAGAACATTTACGTTGCGGTGGACCCTGGGTTGTGGTGTTTCTGTCGGTTTTTATTAACGCGTGTTTAAAACACTCATTTTTGCCTCCTGACCTAATAAAATGCGTGGTTAGCCCTATTGTCAAAAGTAAAACCGTTAGCGATACGATCAGTTCCAATTATAGGCCTATCTCAATCGCTACAACCTGTGCGAAACTATTTGAGTCTATTATTCTGGATATTTTATCGAAATTTATTTTTATAAGTGACGCTCAGTTTGGTTTTAAAAAAGGTAGCTCTACTGACTTGGCAATTTTTTCCTTAAAACAAATAGTAACGTATTACGTGTCACGAAGAACAAAAGTATACGCTTGTTTTTTGGACTTGAGTCGCGCCTTCGATAGGGTAAACTATAGCATCCTGTGGGATAAGTTAAAACTGGTGGGTGTTCCTTCCGACATAATTAGAATCCTTATTAATTGGTATAATACGCAGGTTAATGTAGTGAACTGGGATGGCTCGCTTTCGGACGAGTTTGTACTGACTAAGGGGGTTAGGCAGGGTGGGCTAACTTCTCCTCTGCTGTTTAACCTTTACGTTAATGCTCTAATTGAGGAGCTCAATGAAACGGGTATCGGCTGTCATGTAGGTGGGAAATGTGTAAACAACCTTAGTTACGCGGACGATATGGTTTTATTGAGCCCCTCAATCGGAGCCTTAAGGAAGTTAATTTCTATTTGTGAGAGATACGCAGCAAGCCACGAGTTAGTTTATAATGCAGACAAGTCTGTGGCAATGGTCTTTGGAGCGCATAGTAAAGATGTTTGTTTACCATTATACCTGAACGGCAAAAATTTGAAGTTTGTGACGAGCTTTCGATATTTAGGACATATCGTATCGAGTGACCTGAAGGATGATCAGGACATGGACAGAGAAAGGCGGTCCCTTGCTGTACGTGCAAATATGATTGGCAGGAAATTTAATAAATGCGAGCGAGATGCTAAAATATTACTATTTAAAACCTATTGCCAATCGCTTTACACACCGCATCTCTGGACTAAATTTAAAAAGGAAAACTATCAAATTTTTAAGGTTCAATATAACGATTCGTTCCGAATATTGTTTCGTTTTCCGAGGTACTGTAGTGCATCTACAATGTTCGCTGAGGCACGCGTACCGACGCTCGATGCTTTGATAAGACATCGTGTGGCCAGATTTAGAAGTAATCTTCTCAAATCTGGAAACACGATTATACTAATTTTAACACAAAATTGTAGTGAAATATTTAAATATTGGTCTAGTATGTTAAGATGTAAGTTTTAATTTGTTTGATGGCATATATTTAATTTATTTCAGTTTATTTCAAGTTTATGTTTGTTGATTATAAGTAATTATGTTTCTTTTTTACGGGCCTTTGTTGTCTGTCAATAAATGATTATTATTATTATTATTATTATTATTATTTACACTTTTTTCACCTGCTACAAGCTAATCTACCTGCCAAGTGCGGCAACTATGCAAATATCCATAGTGGCCCCACATGAAGCAATCCACAGGGCAGGCCTATGTTCAGCGAAGGATATGTTTTATACTGCAATTAACGACTGATTGAGACTTTATGACCAACTTATTACTTTAACGACATAATTATGAAACCTATCAAAATCATATCTGAGCGCAATCATTCCATATTTCTGCCACAAAATAGCAGAATATAGAAGGCCGGTATAATTCCAAGCGATTGTATTCCACCTTATAGTCCTCGGAGGTCATACGCATCTGTAAGTTTCTTTGTTTGAGGTTATTGTAGACTTTGTTTGTTTGATGTTGTGTCCAGAGGCTGCAGTAGTAACTTATTATCAGGTAGTCGGTTAGTTTGTCACATGTCAATTCAGTTTTAAAAAGAATTTCAACAAGCTTTACATAAAGGCGTTTCAAATTGCACATGAACAAACATCCAGACTTGAAAGTAGTTTTGTAGGCCGTGTAAATATTTGTTCCGAGTGGGAATCAAGCAAGAGGCTAGCAGCGCTGCTACCAAAATACTTTACAACTATGTCAATAAAATATTTATGTGCAATAAAGAATATTTTATCTATCTATCTGAATAACGGTATGGCAACTGTGATCTCAATCAACGAATTCAATTCCAATGGGCAGCGTTCAGGAAATTACGTGTCTTTTTATGAATTTACTGTTTTAAAAAAATCAGTTATAGTATTTGTGCGAAGCTTGTCAAAATCATCATTATAATTAGAGCCGATTAGAAGTCTACTGCTAAGCATAAGCTCTAAGCATAAGCTGCTGGCTTTCCCAAAGAATGTAACAAAACACGATCCTGAGCCACTTTCGTTCACTGACTCTTTACATCTTTTACCAGGTAGTCACTCTATCTAATCGAAGTCCGCCCTACACTACTGGTAAGAGACTGCCACTCGAATACCTTTTCCCCATGCGACTTTAGGTTACTGATATAATTTTTATGCATATGTTTGTATTTTTATGTTGTATCTTTGTTATATCTTTTAATTATATGAAAACAGAGAGAGACATGTATAGATATAATCAGTAAGAAAGGATTATAAGTAAGGCCGGTAATTACTAATCTCAATATTACTACTAAATATAAGGCATAGTTTACATTTTGAGAAGTGACAAGTGCGAGTAGCAAGTGCAACTGACAAATGACAAGTGCTTAGTGTGCGTGAACAGGCAGTGACAAGTGATTAGTGGGAATAAAATATGCACTTGTCACTTCACACTTGCTACTTGCACTTGTCACTTCTCGAAATGTAAACCGAGCCTTACTCTGTACCATTCTATTAATTTACTTAGCTTCTACAGAAGTTGGAACGACAAAAGTATTCTCATAAAATCAAACATCTGTGTGCGTGTGTGTGTGTGTGTGTGTGTGTGTGTGTGTGTGTGTGTGTGTGTGTGTGTGTGCGCGTACGTACGAGCGTACATGCGCGCGTTCGTGCGTGCGTACGTGCATGCGTGCGTGCCTGTGTGCATACGTGCGTGTGTGCGTGCGTGCGTACCGGCGTGCGTGCGCGCGCGTGTGTGTGTGTGTGTGTGTGTGTGTGTGTGTGTGTGTAAGCATCATACACATGTGTTATCATGATAACATCTGACATGTAAACCTTTCATAACTTTTGAACGTCTTGATCGATTGAGATTGCGGTGTTCTAAATATCTCAAAGTGGAATAGATTTGGTGATAATATTAACTGATTCGGACGATTTGTTTTTGAGAAATCCCAAAAATAAAAATTTTGAAAAACTGTTTTTTGGAATAACTTTTAAACGGCTTTACCCATCGATTTCAAAAACTAATTAGCTAAAAAGGACGTCGAATGCCGTTTAGAGAAAACTTTATATAACTTCGGGATTTCGCAACATATATTGGTGAAATTTGGAGCGCTTTGTATTTGATATTAGCGAGATGTTCCAGCGATGTCCTGCAGGGTCAACCAATTTTTTTTTTATATTTAGACACTAACCTCCACACTTCGTGAGCAACTCATTGATAAGCCACTGTGTCACAGAGCCGTTTTCTCTCAAATTCTTATCTTGTTTTTAATGTACGGCGTATCTTATTACTTTTGGTGGTACCATTAATGACCTAGTAATCGAAATGTGTCATACTTGTTATAAGCGAATGCTAAGTTCGGGGTTTCTACTATAGTTGTGATTGTGTAACAAAATTTTTACTACATAGAATGACCCCTTTTCTGACTAAGGGTTCGTGAGTGTGTCTGTGGTACCTGCCACCCAGTTACCTGTATGTGTCGCCAAATATGAGTACTTGCACCGCTACGTTTCGGTCCGAAAGGTATTGAGAGCCAGTATCATTTCAGGTTCTGATGCATTCCGTCTTAGTCTACAGATCTGACAACGTATCTTTAACCTTTTTGTTTGAGGCTGGTATAAATGGTTGGTATGGCCATAACTGGCGTTAAAAACGTAAAAATAAGCCATAGTTCTACTAAAGAGTACATTCTAAATGTTTTATTTATATATTAAATATATCTTGCAACCAGTTCTGCAGTGTTGCAAGATATATTTAATATAAAATAATAGAAATAAACAATAAGACAAATAAAAAGGAAAAGCACATGTTCAATAATTTTACCTCTCATATTCACTTCCCTATCGCCTCCTACAATTTATGTCAGAGTAGCGTAAAGTAGATATGTCTATCCATCACTGTCTACCCTCGTCTGATGTTTCAAGTGTGTCACTTAAGAGCTAACAACGAGCTTATTTCGCGGAGTTAATCTTTCGGATACGTTTCGTATAAAATAATATGAATGAATCGAAATAAGTAATAAATATAATTTTCTATTTTGATTTTTTTATAGTATAAGGGTAACAAACGAGCACACAGTCCAGGTAAGTGGATACTGTGGCCCATCGACATCTACATTTATTCTAGATTAAAAATCAAAACGCAGATGCGTTGTCACCCCTGAAGACTAAGATGGAATGTCTTGTTTCCAGTAAAAAAGGGTCTCCGGATCTCAAAACTCACAATACGAAACACAACAGTATTTAGCTGCTATTTTACGCTGGTATTCTGTGAGAGCGTGGTCCTTCCCAGGTCGAGTCGAACCATTCGTGCTACAATCATAATATAGCTGCAGCGTGGCTTAATCAAAATGGTAAAAAAACAAAGGTATGCCTTATTCTTCTTTCACCCACTCATAAAGTCCACAGTTCTTATACGTGCTAGAGCCACGCTGTAGCTATATAATAATTGTAGCACGAAGGGGTCGGCTCAACCGTGGTAGGACCACGCTTTTACGGAATAATAGCGTAAATTAGCAGCTTAAAGCTGCTGAGTTTCGTATGGTGAGTGTAGAACACCGGAGAGCCTTTTTACTGAAAACAAGGCATTTCATCTTAGTTCTCAGAGCTAAAAACGCGTCTTCATTTTGATTCATAGTCGAGGATAGATGTCGATCTCTATGGGCCACAGCACACATTTTGTCGAGTACATAGTACACCCTTAGTCTATAAAAAAGGCAGCTGGGAATGTACCTCTCCCGCTTAAGGGAGGATTTTCCTTAATCGTCAAATTTTGTTGGCGGATTGATTATAGCAGTACCGGCAGTCTCACAACCGTAAACAATATTGTTACTATGTTAACAGGCATAAGATTTTTCTAATTCTTCCTACTCACCTCTTAAGACAGCCATGGAACAAAATGGGACAACGAATTTTCTTGCCCAGCTACTAAAAAGCGTACATTTTTTTAAGTATTTGGCGCACATTAAAGAACCGCTTTTACAACTATGTTGTTATAATAAAGCTGAAGTAAAAAACAAACCTATAGTTCATAAGTGGCTACTGCAGTACATGGTCACCTTTTAAGGACTATGATTGCCTTGTAATACAGCAATGCAAGCATTGCTATTTGGCGATTGAATTTTCTTTATTTTAACTACTAGAAAATTCTTTATATAGAAGCGTAACGGCTATGTGCCTTTCACAGACTAAATATATTTCATTTGACATTATGAACTTTTCCTTTCTTTATTTACCAATTTTTATATCTATTATTTATCGACACAACCTCTATACAGAAGAAATAAAAACTTTTAATACCTTCAAACCCTTTCGTATTTTTGTGAATTTTCACATTCACATAAATATAATTTTGGTGTAATTCCTTTTCTTGTCTCTTTGAAAAGTAATTGATAAGCAGCATATTGCATTTTCCAATTTTACTCGGTCCCAAAAGTTATTCTGAAAGGTCTTCCTCGTGAAAAGTTTTAATGTTATACAACGTACAGACCGGCAATACATCCCGCAAAAACAAAAACCTTACTTTTACAAATGGACGAAGTTTAATAAAGAATACTCTCCCTTAACATTTAACTTTTTAGAGAAAGAAAAGTAGATAAGACGTAACAAAATGAATTATGTGGAATAGAAATGTCGTTTACCAGTTTTTTCGGAAGACTCAGTGCATGCGCCTTGTCGTAGAACATTTTAAATATTTAAGATAAGCTAATTTCTTACTGTGAGTACTGATTGGTTTAGTACCGTATTTTGTGGCGATCCTTGTGGTATGATCAGAAGTGGACTTGTTATAGATGTAATAAACGAAAAATGTAAGTTTTGAATAAGCTTAGTTAATTGAGCTTAAATTACCATGCGGTTTGAATATTATGCATTACATATTGAATTTACATGTTCGATTTCTATGCAAATGAGCTGTTAGCCTCCATTATTGTATAAATCAATATATTATTTGCTTTTTAAATGTCTACTTGATATTCATCAAACAATGTGTGTAATAATACGATGAAACGTTAATTATTAGTAGTATTAGTAATTATTAGTTATATTAGTAGTTAATTTAAGTATTAGTCCATATTTGCTCTTCAATTTCAAGATGCAAGGAACATACATGCACGTCTGTGTATGTGTGCATGCGCAAGTGCGTGCGTACAATTCGGTACGCGGTCGTGCGTTTGTGTATGAGTGTGTGCGTGAGTGCGTGCATAAATGCGTATAGGAGTACTTGCGTGAGTGCGTGAGCAGTGAGTACATGCGTGTGTGAGTGAGTCAATGCATATTCAAGAGTGTAAATATATTCACGTCAACTGCGTATGGAAACTAGATGTTAAAATACTGTTTTTTTATAGCTGCAAATCCACATTACCGCGTATAATAGCTGTAATAGAAATAGGTCAGATTGACCGGGTAAGTACCTAGTTAGTTTCCTGTGAGAACGTCTAACAGAACACTAACATGAACTAACAGCACAAGGCTACTGTGTCTTATATAGTGAGTGACGAAATTCGTATATTACGCTCTTTACCTTACTTCAAAACTATCTTATTTTATTAAACTTGTATTTTTTTTAAATTCTCAAATAGACACATTAAATCTGCGGTTTGCTATCACGACCTTCGACGTTTATTCGGCAATCGTTTCAATCGATAATTCGCCAGTCATTTTGTTACGCGTTACGTATATATATTATCATCATCATCATCATTACAGCCGATAACAATTCCACTGATGAACAAAGGCCTGCTTCTAGTAATATTTCAGTACATGGTCCTAAACCAGCTGCATCCATTTGTTTCCTGCATCTCTTACCAAGTCTTCAATTAATTTAGTTGGTGGCAGGTCAACACTTCACTTACGGACTAGAGAACGATTCCTCTCCATTGGTTCTCTGTTAAGTAACTTGACTGCCTCGTTGGTCTAGTGGTTGTAATGGTGCGACTGCTGATCATGAGGTCCTGGGTTCGAATCCCGGGTCGAGCCAAAAAATTTATTATTGAGTTTTCCGTCAAGAAATTCTCAGTAACTGCCCGGAGTCAGGATTGGCGGTGTCTCACCCCCGTGCCTCGGAAAGCACGTAAAGCCGTTGGTCTTGCGCCTGATCTCTCTTCGGTCGTGTCGGTTTACCGTCCAATCGGATTATGAGAGTGAGGGCATAGAGAGTGCACCTGTGCCTGCGCATACACTTGGAAACTATGATCCTGTCCTGCGCCGATGGCTAGCCTCCGTTGAAGCAGGCCGCCGTGGCCGAAATTCGGTCTGGAGGACATTATTATTATTATTAAGTAACTTAATGATTTATTGAGCTAAATGGCCGTACGTATCTTTATATTTAAAATATTTTGGTGTGTACTGTATTTTTTACAAATTTGTCTTTTTATGTGTCCGTAGAATTCGTTGAATGAACGTAAAAAAGGTGTTTTATTATTTAGAGCGCACGCATAGTCGAAGCGGAGTAAACAATCAACATTTTTTTAAAGACAAACGTAAAGTTTGTTTAAATGATAGCTACGTAGTTAGGATGTAAAAAGCAGATAGGAAATTTCAACGGTGCTTAGTAAATCATAGTCCTCTTATTGTAACTGACCACATTGCTGTTATAATAGAAGAAAAATTAATGCTGTGTCACTTAAAATATAATTATTATTGCAAATCTCATAGATAATAATATGTTCTCTCATGATTGTATAAATGTCTTTGTGTGTTACGATTTCTTATATTTACGTCAATACTAAACATTGATTAAGACCTATCCGTTGGGAGACACCATTGAGGTCATTGAGCGTAGTGCTAAGGTCCTACAGCGATTCTGCCATGAGGACTATATCGTCGGCAAATCGAAGGTGAGTGATGTACTCGCCATTGATATTAATACCGTATCCTTTCCAGTCCAGTAGCTTGAAAACGTCTTCCAACGCAGCGGTGAAGAGTTTCGGGGATATAACGTCACCCTGTCTTACACCTCTCTGCTGTTGGTTAGGTTTCGAACTCTGGTTTTGTACTCGGATAGCCATCGTAGCCCTACTGTACAAACACTTCAGCACTTCGATATACCGATAGTCAACTTGGCACCGCTGAAGGGACTGTAACACCGCCCAAATTTCGACGGAATCAAAGGCTTTCTCATAGTCCACATACAAATAATATAATATATAGTCCACAAATACATAGTCCACATACGCCAGGCAAAGTGGCAGATTGTACTCTTCGGTCTTCTGTACAATCTGCCGCAGGATATGTATGTGGTCTATGGTACTGAAGCCTTTTCGGAAACCGGCTTGTTCGGGGAGTTTCTCTGCGTGATAGACTCAGAAATGAGGATATCCGCAGTAAAACCAGAGTGACCGACATAGCCCAACGGATTAGTAAGCTGAAGTGGCAATGGGCCGACCATATAGCTCGAAGAACCGATAACCGACGGGGAAGAAAGGTTCTCGAGTGGCAGCCTCGTACCGGTAGGCGTAGTGTAGGGCGACCCCCCACTAGATGGAGTGACGACCTGGTAAGACATGCAGGAAGTCGATGGATGCAGGTGGCTCAGGACCGTGCTTTGTGGCATTACTTGAGGGAGGCCTATGTTCAGCAGTGGACTTGTGAAGGGCTGTAATGATGATGATGATGATGAAACATTGATTGAATTAGTTCATTCCATGTATTTGTGTGTTACTAATATGTTCTATAAATATACTAAGAATTCTCTACTTACAAAAAATCTAAATGATTTTTTATCTTTCTTAATTTCATTAGCTTTATCATAGAAATTATGGATGAAATGAGAGATTTTTGTCTATTCAATTTAGTAGTGTCAATTTGAAAGTGTCCCGTAGGCCTCTTTTTATCAAATTGTAAATCAAATTGGTAAATTGAAATGGAAATTGGCCGGCAATATCACTTCAAGAAGAGACAAGTGACTCATGACCGATTTTTTTGGTTTCCTTAGAGAAGCCCTATTTCTTACTCATGATAAAGTACATTTTTGATTGCCGACATTCTACGCATTCAAACTAAACGGTTTGCTTCGTATTTTGCAAATACGTAATAGGTATGAAATATGTATTTTTCTAGCGTCTATCTTTCCACCCGATTACCGACTGACATCGGAAGAAATTTCTTAATTGTTTATCAAATCTACACAAACCTATCGCAACAAACTGCCTCGTTAGTCTAGTAGGCGAAAGCAAGGCTGCTGATCAAGTGATACCGAATTTGAATCCTGGGTAGAGCTAATATGAGTTATTGAGTTATTCTGTCACAAAATTGCTCAGCTAGCCTGGAGTCAGGAAGGTGGCATTATTTCACCCTCGTGCCTCCGATGGACGTTATTCTTGTGCCTGTGTACTCTCTGTCGTCGTGTCGAGTTGCCGTCCCCTATCTGGAAGATCGGAAAATAATAAATAACCAAAGAGGCAAGTAAAACAACTGTAACAAAATAACATATTAAACTTAAGAGCAATGTGCATATATTCATATAACACCTATATATAATACTTAATACCGTTTGTGTTAAATAGACTACTGCAATGCTGTCAATAAATTAAAAATATATATACGGTCAATTTCTATGAGTCGCATCATCTGCATACACCTAGCAGGAGTATTGAATTTGCAATTACACGAATATAATTTAAAGGGTTCATTAGTGCATTTAAAATTGAATTAATATGTTGTGCAAATATATAAAAGTTTCTCGTTTCTTTTTTACATTGTTCGTTTTCGGCCAAATATTATATTAATAATTAACAGAACGGTATTGATAAATTTTTATACACATTAAGTCGAGACAATTTTTAAAATCCTACCGCAAATTAGGCCTCTGGCGTATTCAAAAATATTACAAGTAATTGAAAATTAATTAATTAACGCTCAATACTCTTACAACCTAAAGTTACCACTACTCAGAGTGCCAATTTTCACGGCATAAATTAGTAACATATTAAATAACTTCTTATGTTACGAGTCAATTTGTATAAACGCGTTACATATTGAATGTGAATTTCTATGTCAATGAGTTGTTAGCCTCCTGTTGCATAAATTAATATACAATATTTGCTTAATGTCTACTTGATATTCATCAAACTATGTGCGTATGAATATGTTAAAACGTAATAATTAGTTCATATTTGCTCTTTAATTTGTGAATACGTAGTTGACGTGAATATATTTATACCACAGAAATCTAAATACCTTATTATTTAGATTTCTGTGATTTATACACATACTTGGAATACATTAGTAACATATTAAATAATTCATTTCTAACACATTATGTATATTCTAACACATTAATATATGGACCGCGGTAGCTCAAGGGCTAAGCGCTCGCTGTAAATTTCACAGTACACGAGCAACCCGGGTTCGACCCCGCCGGCACTAATAAAATTGTTTATTGCAATTTTAAGTGCTGATTTACCGCGTGCTCGGCGGCGAAGAAAACATCGTGAGGAAGCATGTCTGAGAAATAACGGAAAAATATTTCGAAGGCATGTGAAGTTCGACAACACGCGTTGCGGCAGGGTATTTCCAGACCCCCCACAGTATGAGTTTCTGCTATATCGTGGAGGCAATATATATATATATATATATATATATATATATATATATATATATATATATATATATATATATATTACATACAAAAATTTCACAAAAACATACTATATTTATAATAAATACGATATTTTTATCATAATAAAAACATACGATATTTTTACTATCTTCTATTGTGACTGCAAAGCGTGATCATTGTGCCCAATTCTCTCTTAAACGTGAGAGGGTCTCATTATCGATCCATATACATTTATGATCTTATACTTACAATTCATTTACGTCTATACTTACAACTTTTATACATGGTAAAGCCACGCTGTAGTTACTTATATAATGGTTGTAGCTCGAATGGGTTGGCTCGACCGATGTAGGACCACGCTCTCACAGAATACCAGCGCTCTCATAAAAGAGGAGCTTAATGCTGTAGTGTCTTGTATGGTGAGGGTAGAAAACCGGAGAGACTTCTTACTGGAAACGAGGCATTTTCATCTTAGTCCTCAGGAGTGGAAACGCATCTGCATTTAAATTTTTCATCAGGTAGATTGTGTGCTGGTTTGTTACCTTTATTTTATAAAAAAAAAACTTCAAGCCAACAACAAACCAACCACTTTGTTTGGCATATCGTATGGGACTTTATTGAGTAATTGAATATTATATTATACCACCATCAATGGTATGCACTTATTTCCTCATATTATGTATAATCATTCTTGACAGTACAATAAAATCAACGTTTTTAATAAATTACAACAAACAATAACACACCAAAAATCTCTAACAGCAAAAATAACAAAAGATAAACGAAAAAAATCGCGTTGTAATAATATTTAACTAAGAAATATCACAGCCAAAGTAATTAAATTTTTCCTGCTTGGCTTTACGCCAGTTTTAATAATTTACGCCAGCTGTATTCGTTCAAATCTCTTTTGTAAAGCAGAGCACACACTGTCTATCGAGTTACGTCATGATATAAAATTAACACATGTTTCGTAAATGCGTTATACGTAATTATACGCGTCGACCTCTACTGAGTGTAATAAATATTATAGTGAAATTTTGTTAGAATTAAAATATTTTTAAAACAACATAATTATTTTTAAATTGCCTGTTATACTAAACTACTTTTATAAATAATCGCCGTGGAATGGGGGCGAGATGAGGATGAAGAAGATGGGGTTGGATAGGGTAGGAGACTCCAGCCCATTATCCTACGGGTGTTGTTAAAAGAGACAGAGGAAAATCAAACAAATAAAAAGCAGCATCTGCCCAACAATAACTCAAAATAATACCTGTCAAGTTTGGCAGCTATAGAAAATAATTGATAAAATCAGGCGCTACTTTGCGGAAATCCATTATAATAAAAATCACAACATCCACAGCTGAGGATGCCTCGTGTAGAGGCGAAACATGTGTCGTATTATCGTTGATGGCGTGTCTTACCTGGAATATTGGTGTTGGAAGTAATGGCGCCGTGAGTAGTGGTGTTGGGAGTAGTGGTGTTGGGAGTAGTGGTGCTGGGACTAGTGGTGACGGAGTTAGTGCATGCAATTGAGGGAGGGCGGGAGGTGCTCTTCAATCCAGTTAAGACACATCATTGTATTTAGTTAGCGGAAGGTTGCAAAGTAATTAATATTTTTATTAGCTATGGAAAAAACACCCTGTTATGAGACAATCTACAAGGGTGGCCTCTTTCTTCAGAAGTGAACTTTATAATGTTTTTACTATACGGAATGAATGAATTGTTACTTTTACTAATTATGTATCACAGCACAGTCACGTTTGACATACGGATTAGCTAGCCGATAAACAGACAAGGTGCAATAATCTTTGACGTGGCCTCCTGTCACCAGTTTGAGCATTTTACATCTGTCGGAAACGGATGGTTATTTTACGACACCCACGAGATGAAATAAGAGAATGGAATTTCTAACGAAGCCATCACACGGCAGTTTCATATTTTTATTACTGTCTTATAGAAATTATTATTTTTAACTTTTAAAAATGGGTAAATCTTTTAGTAATGTTTTGCTAGATGGCACATTCTTAAATATAGTAGCAGTTTGATATTAACTGGTGACGAAATTTCAAGATGATAAATTCAACTATAAAATAATGAAAAAGAAACATTATCAGATCACTATAACATTTAGTTACTAAAATTTGTTCGAGAAACTGGCAATCGATGTGAACGAAAGGTTTCAAGTACTTACATAGTCGATTTTATAAAATTTAAATTATATTTTTTCATACAAAAAGGGTGACATACAAGCACACAGTCCACCTGATGGTAATCCTCGACTACGAATTCAAATGCAGATGCGTTGTCACCCGTAAGGACTAAAGATGGAATGCCTCGTTTGTAGTATAAATGGTATCCGGTTCTTTATACTCACCATATGAAAAACAGCAGCATTAAGCGTTAAGTTATTTTACGCTGGTATTCTGTAAGAGCGTTTTTCTTCCCCGGTCTCGCCGACCCATTTGTGCTACATCTATACTACTTAAATAGCTGCAGAATTGCTTTAAAACGTAAAATAACGTCATGTTCATATTGCCGTAATTAATACGTTTTGTATACGAATGAATCGATCGCCATAGCGATCGCTTTACCAGGCGTTACTTTCGCATATCTAAGAAATAAAATATTTTTGAACATGTAAAGTCCGCAAACACGCACTGCCTTCAACATCATCATTCCTTCAATATCAGCCCTTCACAATTCCACTGCTCAACACCCATCTTGCTCATCGGTTGTCCGTTTTTCGAAATATATAGCAGGCCCATTGCCACTTCAGCTTACTAAATCGTTGGGCTATGTCAGTTGTTCTGGTTCTACTGCGGATATCCTCATTTATAAGTCTATCATGCAGAGAAACCCCGAGCATAGCCCTTTCCATAACTGTCTTGCCAAGACTTATTACTAGAAAACCCACTAAAAGTTAGAGTAGGTGTCTAGTTGAAAGCTATATAAATAACTTGACTGCCTCGTTGGTCTAGTGATTGTAGTAGTGCGACTGCTGATCATGAAGTCCCGAGTTCAAATCGCGAGTCGGCCCAATAAAATATCAGTTATTGAGTATTTCCCATTAAGAATTTGTCAGTATCCGCCCGGAGTCAGGAAATTGGCAGTGTCACACCCCCATCAGACACCGCCAACTTTGTTGGGACGGTTTACTGTCCCAACGGACTGTGAGAGTAAGGGAATAGAGAGTACACCCGTGTTTGCGCATACACTTGAGCACTACTATACTATCCTGCGTTAGTGGCTGGTCTCCGTTGAAGCCACCGTGACTAAAATTCGGTCTGGAGGACATTAATGGCTATAATTTTTCTTTTCCTTTTTTTACATAAAAAAGCATAAAACTATAAAAAAAACAATTTTTTATAACAATTCATGCCACGTATTTAATGCAAGCGAAATAAATATCGTAGTGAAATATATATTTATAGTATTTTCATATTATAGAATGGTGAAAACATGAATACAATACATCTAATGAAAAGTGGCCGCTGTGGCTAATATATCGCTATTTGCTTAAGAATCAAAATGTAGATGAATTGTCACCCCTGAGAACTAAGACAGAGTGCAATCGTTATAGTAAATATGGTTTTCGGTTCGTTGCACTCACTATACAAAACCTAACAGCATTAAGCTGCTATTTTACACCAGTGTCTTAAGGGAGGGCGTTTTTTCTCAAGCCGACCCATTCGTGCTTTAACCATAATATAGCTGCAGCTTGACTCTACCACGATAGTATACCTTAGGTCTTAGTAACTTATAATTTACAGATTATGCTATTGTTGCACCAACTTGGTATCTACTCGGGTCCTTTTAGTTGCTGTCAACAAAATTCCATGAATGTAATTATACTGCACTAGAGAGCGAGTGAGAAATTGGGAGCAGGGTCCTTCCTCGGTCGAAATGACCCATTCAAGCTACAACTATAATATAGCTGCTACCAGTAGTTCATTAGAAAATGCTATATCTGTACACTATACACTGAAAAATTACAAAATTATTATAATTGTCAACGTAATTTTTATGTCTTTCGTATTTATAATCCCTTAAATTTTTAAGAGCTATATGTATTATACCTGCCTCGGTTTAGCTGGGCTGGGATCTATTAATGTATTAATGTATAAATAATCAAGGAACATTTATTTTATAATTTTTCAATACCGCAAAAAATTTTTAAGGTTTTTAAATAAAATATAGCCTAATTAACTCCTGGTATAGCTTTTTATCTATTCTTGAAATTTAATTACCTACCTACCTAATTAATTACTCTCAAGTTGGCCCAAAGTGCACACGGTGTGCAAATTTGACTAAAATCGGTTAAGTAGCTTAGGAGTCTATCGCGGACAAACAACGTGACAGGTAATTTATATATATTAACATATATATAGCCTTAGATATTCCTTCATACAACACTCGATCATCTTTTAAACAATAAGATGGAATGAAATTTTCTATCGCCATTGAAGTCGTAGCTTACGTGATGGATTCTCGACCATAAATCTGTGCTTAACTCTTTTGATTGATGAGAAACAAGCTTTTATAACAATATCACAAGATTGTTTGAGGTTCGTTGAGTTATAACGATTTTGTTTTAAAAGGTCTTTTTTACTGACAACTAGGTGCTCCATAATAATCCTTAGGGTGACAGCTCATCTGCAATTTGATTCGTAATCAAGCATAGATAGATATAAGTGTATATATGCCACAACAACCACTTACCGCCAGGTGATTTATGTGTTATATACTATTCCTTACATCTCAGGTTAGAAATTAAAATTGAGTCCTATATACGTCGCACTACTGGACACAGGTCTTCTCTCGTTTCTGAGTGGGTTTTCACCAATTTCAAGTCAGTTGGTGAACTTTACATAATTCGTGTATATTTCGAAGTACATTTTTCAATTTCTTAAACATGCAGATTTCATCATGACGTTTTCATCAAAACGTGGAAAATCAGAACTTACAATTTTAAGTCAATAATTTCATTGGTGCCGGTAGGGATCGAATCCGGTACTGTGTAATTTACAGCGAACGCTCAGCCCTTATGCTACTATGGCTCACCCTTACTTTAGTACGAAAAATTATTTTAATTTGATTTCGTTTTATCTATATAAATATATTCTTTTATTCGTTAATATCTTCACTATTATTTTGCAGCATTGTTTGGTGATCGAAATGCACATCTCAAAGCACATTCGGTTACGGTGATGTTTTGGTTGTTAGTCAAGAGACTTTTAGGCTCATAAACACCAGGCGTGGTAGAGCCACTCTACGATTTTCTATAGTTGTAACACGAATGTCGTCTTGACTCTGGAAAGACTACGCACTCACAGAATACTAGCGTTAATGCGGCTGCGTTTCGTCTGATAATTGTAGAGAACTGGAGACTATTTTTATTGGTATATGGACATCGCGCCTTCATTTTAATTTTTATCGAGGATAGGTGTTTACGTGCCACAGCATCTACGTACATCGTTCTTTTGTCACTCATATGCTATAAAAAACATTACAAACTGGTGCTGGATTTTATATTTAATCCCTCAGATATGTTCGGTTCCATTTGACGTTTTTCTTTACCACCGAGCACTTTGTAAATCATCATTCCAAAGTGAAATCAAAATTGATGCGGGATTTAACCAGGGTTGCTCCCGGACTGTCAAATTTGCAGAATCTCTTAGCTCCTGAGCTACCTCGACTCTTAGCTAAATAAATTCCTTTCCTTTAAAAGTAAAGTTACAGCCTATATGCGTCCCACTCCTGGGCACAGGGCTCCTCTCGTTTCTGAGAGGGTATTAGGGCAAGGAAGTGTCCGCCGCGCTGCCCCAATGCGTGTTGGTGAACTTCACATGTCTTCCAAGTATTTTTTCTTATTTCTTATTTCTCAGACATGCTGACAGGTTTCCTCACGATGTTTTCCTTCATCGCCGAGCACGTGGTAAATCAGCACTTAAAATTGCAATTAACAATTTCATTGGTGCCGGCGGGGATCGAACCGGGTTTGCTCGCGTACTGTGAAATTTACAGCGAGCGCTAATCTTCTGAGCTACCACGGGTCTTCCTTTCCTTTCATCATCATCATCATCATTACAGCCCTTTACAAGTCCACTGCAGAACATAGGCCTTCCCCAAGGTATGCCACAAAGCACGGTCCTGAGCCACCTGCATCCATCGACTTCCTGCCTGTCTTACCAGGTCGTCACTCCATCTAGTGGGGGGTCGCCCTACACTTCGTCTACCGGTACGAGGCTGCCACTCGAGAACCTTTTTTCCCCAACGGTTGTCGGTTCTTCGAGCTATATGGCCGGCCCATTGCCACTTCAGCTTACTAATCCGTTGGGCTATGTCGGTCACTCTGGTTCTACTGCGGATGTCCTCATTTATAAGTTTATCACGCAGAGAAATTCCGAACATAGCCCTCTCCATAGCTCGCTGAGCGGCTTTGAGCGTCCTCATACGGCCAGCAGTGAAGGACCACTTCTCAGTTCCATATGTCATCACTGGCAACACGCACTGGTTGTACAACTTAGTTTTCAGGTTTTGAGGTATACTTGACGAGAAGATGCGTTGCAATTTCCCGAACGCTGCCCAGGCGAGTTGAATCCGTCGATTGACATCTCGGTCGAAGTTGGACTTACCTAGCCGGACTATTTGTCCCAGGTAAACGTATTCGTCAACAATTTCGAGCTTAGTGCTCCCAACAACTACCGGCATAGGTGTGACATGGACATTAAACATGATCTTTGTTTTGTCCATGTTCATCTTAAGACCTATCCGTTGGGAGGCACTATTGAGGTCATTGAGCATAGTGCTTAAGTCCTCCAGCGATTCTGCCATAAGTACTATATCGTCGGCAAATCGAAGGTGAGAGATGTACTCGCCATTGATGTTAATACCGTATCCTTTCCAGTCCAGTAGCTTGAAAACGTCTTCCAATGCAGCGGTGAAGAGTTTCGGGGAAATAACGTCACCCTGTCTTACACCTCTCTGCAGATGGATAGGTCTTGTACTCTGGTTCTGTACTCGGATAGCCATCGTAGCCCTACTGTACAAACGCTTCAGCACTTCGATGTACCGACAGTCAACTTGGCACCGCTGAAGAGACTGTAGCACCGCCCAAATTTCGACGGAATCGAAGGCTTAAAAGCTGGAGTAAAAAACAAGCCAATGGACAAGTGCAACCAACTCTAAGCTAAGAAGGTTAAATATGCCTTGTCACCTCTAAGGACTCAGATGGAATCCCTCATGGCTTGTAGTCACACTGACTCTCTATACCTTTCAAATCAGAACACATAATAATGTGTGGCCTTTCCTTTAAGGCCACACACTATTATGATGTAACTACCTACGCTCCTAGGACACTATTACATTTCTGCCATAGATACAAGCATACGTTGTCAGTACGATACAATATAAAAAATAAATATAATACGCGTTGTTATAAGTTAAATAGATGTAGAATTAGAAACGTTTTTATTCAATATAAACTAAAAATAAAGCTTTTTGAAAGTCGCCCTTGTGTTTCAGCACTGGTTCAGAAAAGACCTCTGTGCTGGGAAAAACCTGCAGGACTGTTGTTTGAAAAAAGTTTAAAATCATATATTATTTTACACATTTGACAACACAAAATAAATTAGAAATAGCTCCATCCATAAATTCCACAATATTATAATGACCCTATTTATACAAACTTTGTTTAATAAAGTTTTTGAACTTGGCGGAGGTTTAAAATAATTGTTTACTGGAATTACTAAACATTGTTAATTTAAATTGAAACTATATGAAGAGATAGATGAGGCCAATGTAATGTAAAGTATTATAGCATATTATGTACAAAAGTAAATCTATAATCCCATATCGTGCAATGAGGAACAAAATTTAATCATATGTTTCATCATTTTCATCGTTTGTATCACTTAAAAAAACTTCGTGAATATAATATCTTTTCCGTACCCAGCACAAATTATTAAATAACTTAACTTGTACTACTAACTGTAACTTGATAATATTATAATAGTAACTGAAGTAATATTCGCCATCCTTCTGACTGCTTCGTTAGATTAGTGGTTGTAAGTGCTACTGCTGATCATGTAGTCTCGACTTCGAATCCCAGTTAGGGCTAGAATAAGTTATAGGTTTTTTCTGTCAAGAAGTACTCAATAGCAGCCAGGGTCAAAAAGTTGGCGGTGTTACATCCCCAAGCCTCGGAAAGTTCGTAAGATTGGTTCTGCGCGCCCGATCTGCGCCAGTGTATGCTAAAGTGCTTGTGTACTATTAACCTGTCAACTAGTTATCGTTAAGACTGTGTGGTCCAAAGAGCATTATGTATATGATATCGTAGGCACAGATTAAATGATGTTACTACGTAATCGTTTTCTGCTTGTAGAGTCGCTTTATGCCTAGTTTCTTTATTATAAAAACGATGATTAATTAAGTAAATACAGACTTAGCCTGTTATTATATTTACACAGACCTCATGCCTCATGATCATCAGTGGACCTGGCGGTGTTGTAATGATTGTGATCTATGGAAGTAATATATAAATCTGTTTAGTCTTATAATAAAGTTACTTATTCGACCCGTTTCCGTCGATAAGTTTAGCTAGTTAGCTACTACCCTCATATATATTTTTGGCCCAATAAAATAGTCCACCCTCCTTTGTATTTCAATTTGAAAGGCTTTACTACTAACATAGTAAGCCTCGTAGTCCAGCAAATGCCACAAAACACAGTCTTCAGAGGTCTTCAGACGAGGTTGCCATTCAACAACCTTTCTTGCCCATCGGTTGCAGGTTCATCGACTTACATGGCCGGCCCATTGCCACTTCAGCTTATTGGTCCACTGGGTTATGTCAATTACTTACGCTGTTTATAGTACTGCGGATATCTTCGTTACGAATTTGCATTCTGGGAAACTCCACTTCATAGAAAAAAATCCCTTCGGTTAGAGGGACCTAGCATTGAATAAGAATGGAAAACAGTAATCCTTTCCCAACTTCGATTTCGTTCTGGTATCACCACACTGTTACTTATTTCTTTTCGTCAAATAACAGTGCTTGCACTCCTGTGTTCTGATTTGAAAGGTATAGAGAGTCAGTGTGACTACAGGCCATGAGGGATTCCATCTGAGTCCTTAGAGGTGACAAGGCATATTTAACCTTCTTAGCTTGGAGTTGGTAGCACTTGTCCATTGGCTTGTTTTTTACTCCAGTTTTATTAAAAGAAAGTCGGAAAATCAAACACTATGGTATTTGTTACAAATATTTTCTTAGTTAAAATTTAACTCCGAACGCATGTTTGCTAAATGGAGAACAAGTTTATCCTTTCATTGCACAATATATGATTAATGAACATCTAAGTCTCGAACATAAAAAAAATCCAGTAAAATGAACGTTGTTGGCGACTGCGTTCGATTATTACATTTCAAATATCCGATGAGGGTAGACAGTAATGGATAGATTGATATCAATTTCACTCGGTGAAAGGATCGTAAACAACCAGGGACACATAAAGGAATGAAATTATTATCATTTCACTTTTCAAATAAATGCAAGGATGCTCACTTTAAAAAAATCTAACTGGAATATGTTCATACATGGTTTTTTTCGATGAGTAGTAAAATTTTAAACTTAAGTTCAAATATATAAGTAAATAATAATATACCGTTATTGCAGTTTTTGAAAATGCGAGTGAATATGGCTTCTAATTTTATTTTAAACTATTCCAAATGGATTGTGATGAATAGGCAACAACGCGTTTGCCTACCGATCGACCCTTAGTTTAGTTTAGTTTAGTTTAGGACGGGCTGTTTTCCGCAACTCCACGTCTAATTGCATATTTTGCGATTGGGCAGGAATAAAATGCTTATTCGAGCCATGATATCTCCCCGAAGAAGCTCAGCAGTCCCTTGATGTTGTAAGCAACCGCGGGGAGCGATCCCGGCGTGCCGAGATGTTTAGCCCCGTAAGACGCGACTTCTGGACATGTCAGCAACACGTGAGCCGCCGTTTCCTTCTCTCCCATGCATGCCCTGCACAGGGGGCTATCAGTGTTTATTTCAAGTAGGGCCTCCTTAGCTTGTCTACAGTCTACAAAATTTTTCCAAAGCTGAGCGTGTAAATTATTGAAGTATCTACGTACCAGTGAACGAACGTAGCCAAAGGGGATTGGTATTATTGGTTCCGGCCCTATAGTTGCTAGGGACCGTGGGTGTAATAAGCAGCTTTGTCCAGGTAACAATGACGTAATAATATAATTGCCCTCCAGACCGAATTTAAGATCACGGCGTCCAGTCTCAGCGGGGACCAGCCATCTGAAAGGATCATGATGCCTGAGTTGATACGCAAGTACAGATGTACTCTAACATTCCGATGGGACGACAGTCTGATCCGACCGGACCCGGGATTTGAACCCGAAAGACTTAGATTTTTTTATTTGGTGAATAAGGGTGACAACGGAGCACACAGTTCACCTCATGGTAAGTGGATATTGCGGGCCATATACATCTACATCAAGTTTCGATAAAGATTCAAGATGCGGATGCGTTGGCACTCCTGAGAACTGAGACGGAATGCCTCGTTTCCAGCAAAACAGGTCTTCGGTTCTCTACACTCACCACACGAAAGCTGATATTTAACGCTGGTATTCTGGGAGAGAGTGGTCTTTCCTCCATCCGACCCTTTCGTGCTACAACCATAACATATCTGCAGCAAAGCTCTAATACATAGAACCATATATACTACGTATTTACGACCACTAGACAAAAGAGGAAAACAATAACAACTCATAAAAAACTGTGGTTGCCAACGCGCTTGTCAAGCGAGTGAAACATGCAGACATATCTCCTCTGTGAAACAATCTATCGGAGAAGCCTACGTTCGGCTGTGGACTTTCATAGGATGTAATTGTAAAGGTAATGATAAACTTTGTATCGTTACTAAATAAAAAATACATATATGTGAACAATAGAAGTCCATCTCTTTGTTAATAATTCAATCCTCAAGTTATTTAAAAAAAATGTTTATTCTATTTTGTAATAGCTTGTATATAATCCCAACTAAAACGATTTCATTTTTATTTCATATTCAATTTATATTCCAAAAAACAATTTTTTTTTGCATAAAAATATTTTTCAAAATATTCGCAGTTATTCATTCCGCCAGTCAAAATAAATAAGAGAAGCTATTCTACAATAACAAAACACAATATTGTTTTGTTTCGGGGCTTTAAAAATGAATTTGAAATATTTATTTTATGTATAAAATTTATTTATTACCAGCGTTAAGGATTTTGCCTTTAAATATCACTAACAAGATGTGAAATAAAGTTCGTCAAATTTCTCAAATACCTCTAATTTTGAAATAGCTGGATCTAATTTATGAAACATTTTGACGTCCGCTTTATTCTCAAACGCCATTATTAACTGTCAGTGGAATGTTGGACTGTTTATAACATGGATTTATAATACGTCGTAATACGTTTATAATAGAAGACAAAACATAAGTATTTGGGAAGACAACTGGTGACATTTCTACTACAGTATTTTTAATTTATTCGACCCTTGAGGCCTCACTTCAATATTTATAATTTATATTCATTAATTTCGTTATAAAATTACACGTTACCTTAATACAATATGTCGCATCAAATTAAAAAAATCGTACATAATATTAAATATTGCCCGTGATAGAGCCATGCTGCAAATATTATATGGTTGTAGCACGAATGGATCGGCTCAGCCGAGGAAGGGCCTGCTGTATTTTGTATGGTGAGTTTAGAAAACTGGAGACGCCTTCCACTAAAAACGAGGCATTCCATCTTATTCCTCAGGGGTGACGACGCATCTACGTTTTGATTCTTAATTGAGGATAGATGTAGATGTCTATAGACTACAGTATCAATTTAACATAAATTGGAATGTGTAGTCGTTTATGTGAGTCGATAATGAGAGTCGACTTCACTTGGTGCCGGCGGGGGTCAAATGCTTACTCGGTAAGTTTCTCGCGTACTCTGAAATTTACGACGAACATAATATTATGTTGTAACTTTACTTCTACTTTATCTATCATTTTATCATTTCGCCCCATTACTGAAATAAATAATGACATAAAAAGTTAGAGCCTATATACGTCCCACTGCTGGACACAGGTCTCCCCTCATTTCTGAGAGGGTTTTCTAAGAGCCGTGGTAGCTTAGATGGGCAGCGCTCGCTGTAAATAATGACATGAGATAAATAATTTCTATATTTCTTACATAGGGAATACAAATTATTTTCCATAAATGATAATTTAAGCGATATAGACGTCAACATTGTTTTGAAATATAGAGACCAATTTAATATGTATTAATAATAAATTAAATTTAATATGCATTAGACAAAGAATTTAAGAAAACTTAATCGACGTACATTGATTAAAAACTATGATAATACTAGAGAGAATACTAGGGCATAGTCATGAAATTACTGTATTGTCTACATCAGCAAAGTTAAAGAAAGCGTGCTGTGTAAATATAAATAATATTTGGTTTTAATATAGGTAATTAGATTTTTTATATTAAAGTAACGAATTTAACAATTTTATTCACAAAAGTTGTATAATAACATTTATTATATTTGAATTATATTATTATCATCATTATATTATACATTTATTATCTTAAAGTAACTGTAGTATATTATAATAATAACATCTGTATAATAATAGTATAATCTAATATAAAATAATTAATGTTTATTTATTCGAATTTTATGCACTGCGTATTTTATACCGTTCAATCAGATTGCGCTGAATGTTTGTCAACTTGTACTTCCGCAAAATTTTTTAGTATTCCAAATTTAAAATGATAATTATTTCTTCTTCGGCTGCAACGCGCGGGGTACCAGCCAGTATTAAATAATATACGAGAAGTTTAACTCAGTAATACGTGGAAATGAGCGCATTACTGATCCACTTAGATTTTTGTCGTTTTACAATCCTACCTAAGCAAAATATATGCGGCAGGAATCCCTTAGTGATCAGTATACTGTGCTACCCTTTAACGCTTGTAAGGTATTTTTCTCTTATTTATATTTTGGTGAAAAATCATATACCTATCTAAAATAGTTTATGTGTACGGTTACGACAAGATTCAGTTTTTAATTTAGAGCATTCCTTTTGGTTTAAGACGCTAAATTTATTTAAATAGCTCTTGTCATTCCTCAATGGTACACATATTCTTGTGTTTGTGTTTTTAAAAGGCATTCTACTCGGTCGGGAACAACCACCAACCGTCGTGACCTTGGTTGAGTTGATGTAAAATTGGAAAGTGTAGATATCGGTTGTCTGACCAATATTTTGGTTGGTGTCTAACGGCCTTAGTCGCGAGCGCATCCCTCACGACACGTCGCGTCGGGTCCGTGGTTGACCCCGACCGTGTGGAAAGCTGTCGGCCGACGAGAGCGCTTCAGTGCGCGCTTGGCAGTCGTCGTGGGGTATATAATACATATTTTTCCGGACCAATACGACCTGGGGACCTTCAAGAAAAGAGCTTACTTTTTCTAAAGGGCCGGCAACGCAACTGCAATGCCCCTGGTGTTGCGGTTGATCATGGGCGGCGGTAGTCACTTAACATCAGGTGAGCCGCATGCTCGTTTGCCCCCTCTTCAATAAAAAAATAACATGGTTGCGGGCGCACGTGCAATAGTGCACAATTTCAAGTAATTCATTAAAAGTGTCTTGATCTATTCTTAGAAAATTTCGAAAGAGTTCATAATCAAGAATCCTTGAAATATTGAGATGGTTCAAAGTAATTCGCTCTTATAGCCAAAATTTCATACACTTTCTTTTTCTTCTTCAGTCAAGCATAAAAAAGTTATTGCCAAACCGATCTTTTATTGCTTTGAAAGGCAAGGAGCCATATTTAGCTAATTCTTTACGCTTTGAATGCCGTAGAGAACTGACAAGTTGAGTCAACCACCCGACCGCGTAGAACGAATACAAAAATCGGTTGACAACCAATCGGTTGACAATCGGTTGACCGACCAAGGACACGATGGTCGGTGGTTGGTCCCGATCGTGTAGAAGGCGTTTAAACGTTTATTTAACAACAGGTAAAGAGCCGTGGTAGCTCAGATGGTTAACGCTCGCTGTAATATAACAGAACACGAGTAACCCGGGTTCGATCCCCGCCGGCACTAATGAAATTGTTAATTGCAATTTTAATTGCTGATTTACCACGTGCTCGGCGGTGAAGGAAAACATCGTGAGGAAACCTGCATGTCTGAGGAATAAAATAAAAAATATTTCTAAGACATGTGAAGTTCGCCAACACGCATTGGGGCAGCGCGGCGGACACTTCCCCGCCCTAAAACCCTCTCATAAATGAGGGGAGGCCTGTGCTCAGCAGTGGGACGTATATAGGCAACTTTACTTTTAACTACTTTAGGTAAAGAAACGTACGGATTTATTGTATTTGTATTAATCGTATTAATAAAAGTACCTATGTATGTTTCCACTCGTTTACGATGACATAGTTTTTATTGAGAATATGCTTTCACAGTTTTCCTATCATCTTATCTATATTCGATTACTTACTCTGTATTCATCATTACGGTCTATCAGAAGTACACTGCAGAACACTGACTACTCATAAGGATTGCTTTGTAGGGGAAACATTTACCATAGTTAGCACTCTCGGCAGTCGGATTTGTAACCGCAGTTTTGATTATTTCGAATAGTTATCCGAAAGATGCTGCCGCCCATCTCCTGTTTCATTTCCGTTTGTGGTTTGTGACGTCACGCACGGGATGATATTATCATGATGTAGTGAATTTTCTTACATCTCCACTTCACGACAAGAAGAATGAAATTTTGTGAATAGGAAAAGTATTATGGAAAATAAATTTATTAAAATATGTTCTCAATTATTTTTTTAAATTATATTTGCATATAGGTAATAAATTTCTCGCAAACTTCACTCTTTTATATACACTTAAAATTAATCGAATCGGTCATTTCAAAAACCTCTTAAGTCACATTTTTTTGCTTGCCAACATGCTTTTTTTGCTGAAAAGGGTTCCTTATAGGAAGATGCGTATTCTGGGTAAAAACTACTGGGTAAGTCAATACATTCCATCCTCTTCAAATAATACCATGTGAAAGACGTTCATTCCATAAATATTAGTCAGTGACTTACAAAGTTTTTGCTTGCACCACTAGATGGCGGGAGTAGTTCATGCATTGTGTAAAAAATAATATTGAGCCAAATATTAAGTATTTATATCTATTTTCCGATGGCTGCCCCGGCCAAAATAACAATAATGAATTGTTGAGATTTATGTTGGCTACTGACCAAAAATTGAAACAGTTTATCAGTATTTTCCAACACGTGTTTATCCATTTTTATCAAATGATCGTGATTTTGAAGGAGATAATAAATGTTCGAAAGCATGATTATATTTACGTTCCAGAAGAATACATTGATTTTATTTCGAACTCCAGCTCAACATTTGCAGTCATAGAGCTAACAAGTGAAGATGTTTTGGAATTTAAGAAATAGTGGTCAAATTTATACACAAAAACATGTTTGTCAACTGAATCCTATGGAAAAATAGTCTCAAAATAGAAAAAAATCATTCGCACCTTTGACATACATGAGTTATCACCTATCAGTATAAGTCAATAGAAAAGTTACTATCGTAGCCGAGGAATATATTGATTAATTGATTAAACATTCATTCTTATTATTAAAAAACTAAAAACTTCTATTTCGCTTCCATCATCCAATAATATAAAAGTACCCATCAATAAAAATCACTGTTTAGAGCAGCGGTCTCAAAAGTTGAAATCGCCCTAATGATTGCCAACCTTTGCAAGGAGACGGCACCTTAAGAAGAATCAAAATAATATATAAAATAAAAAATAAGACGATTTAAAGCAAGTTGAGGTTTGCATTCTGGGCGAGCATATGGCCAACTGCAAATGTTGAAGATAATCCAGATGAGAGTATGATAATGACCTATTAAACCATGACAAATTAATACACGTAAAATATTAATAAGGTTATTTTTAACCGTAATTTTCAATAAAAAGCAATAAAAATATGATTACTATGATTGTTTTGGTTAAATTATGTACCACTAACCCTATTCCTCGCTAAGACAGCATTAGTAAGCACAGTTTTTCAGGTATTTTTCATTATTTTTATGATAAAACTAAAAGTTATTCGCGTTTTAAATTTTTTACCACTCAAATACTAAACCAAACATAAAAAAGTCCTTTTAAACTCATTTGTTTCTGCATGAAACATTGATTCCTGAAAAATTGTAATTGCATGACTTATGAGATTTTTGAAATGATCGAAAATCTGTCCTCGGAAGAACCGGCAACAAAACCAAGTGGGACATTTTTTAAACATTATTTTACAATATAATATTAAATGTTACATTTCACGCGTATTTTTTTTATGTTTGTTCAGCCACTTGTACTTTCAAATAAAACCTTTACTACTGTATTCCAGTCTGAAGGGTATAGAGGACCAATAGGCTGTAAGGCATTCCATCTTAGCTCTTCGCACAGGAGTCGTAAGCGTAGTCGTATCGTAAGCGTAGGTATCGTTACGACGCAACGCGTACGAGACGTTACGTCTACTCGACTATTCGTTGCAGTTCTGCAAACGAATCGTCGAGATATCGTTTTGTAGGATCTCAGTTGAAATCATGACGAAATTTCATCAGTTTAACGAATTCAATCATTTATTAGTCCTATTCATACCTATTGAAATTAAAAATCGTAAAAAAATTAAAATTCTGTTAAATTTTTAAAGAAATTCATGAACAGTTAATTTTTTACGTTTGCTTTTTTACGTCAGGCAACTACGACTATCGTAATTACAATAAACATCTCCTACGACTCGCTGCAGCACCGCTTCGTGTGCGGAGTTGTGTGAACATGTACGCGCTCGTATTGATCTCATCCTACGCGCGTATTACGATACGCTTACGATACGACTAGGCACGCAAGTTTCAATTGGTACTTATGTTGCAATTATTTATTATATTTATCAAATTTCATTGCTACTAGTCTATAGCACATGTTGCTCGTGCACTATTAAACTGTTATGTACACTATTATCTGGAAACGAGGCAAGCGACCTTAGTCCTCAGAAGTGACAACGCATCTGTATTTTGGTTCTTTTTTAAGGATGGATATAAAAGCCTATGGGCGAGAGCATACACTTAACATTAGGTGGACCGTTTGATCGTTTGTCATCCTTTTTCTATAAAGAAGATATAGTTTGCTGTATATTCATCTAGTATACCAGGTGCAAAATAGTCAGAGAGACTAAGGTACGAGAATTTTAGTACTACGTTCGTCAATCCGCCTATCAAACGCTTGACTTTTACGTCATCTTTTCTGTGTGAAGGCAAAGGCCCTGGCCTTGTACATCCTGGAACGATTTCCCGCCTTTATCGCGGCGGGGAGTTTAATGACTGTAAACTGAGTTTAATAACTGTGTAGCTGCAGCGTGTCTCTACCACTTACGTGGTGCTAGAGACATGCTGCAGCTACACGAGTGGGTCAGTTCGACCAAGTGAGGGCCACGCTGCTACAGAATACCAGTGTAAACGGCACCACATTGCTGCTATGTTTCGTATTGTGAGTGTAGAAAACCGGAGCCGTTTTTTTATTAAAAATGACGCATTTCATTTTATTCATAAGGAGTAGTAACGCATGTCTCTATGAGCTACAGCATCCACTTGTCAACAGGTGGATTGTGTGCTCGTTTATCACCCTTATTCTATAAAAATACTCAAACGGCTGGCCTGGTCTGAGGTGAATGGCCAATTTAAGGTGGTCCTTTCTAGTCCTCTTTCTTACCACCGCAGCCAAGATGTAGTTGCGGGGGAAGAGGAGTGTTGGTATGACGATACGCTACTTGCCCAATGCTCCAAGACTCTGGAGGGGTTACAGCGCTGATAATGTAGAAGAGCTGCGGTGTGGAGAGGTCCGGTGTGACGATGAACCATTCTAACTACCCTCAGTAACCGAAACTTCAGTTCAAACTCCAGACCAGACCAGATCCGCCCATTCCGAGGTCAAAAAAAGCTGGTGCTTCAAGTGCTCGTTTTTTTCCTGGCACCATGGCTTCGGCGTATCGGATTTGGAGGCGTCCGAGGGGTCAGGTGGAGTTGGAGATTGCAAATTAAGGAGCGACTTGCATTCTGGTGCTCCTTACCGAACAAGAAGGGGTGGAGGTATCCTCTCTCTGCCGTGCCCGTTGCACTGACAACATGCGAAAAATTTGAGCAACATGGGCTTTTAATCGGTGCGAGGCTGACGTGACCCATTTCTGCTTATACGAGGGGTGTATGCATATGCAAGAAATTATTCATGGAATCGTGCGTTACCTTGCGGAAATACATTATATTAAATTTGTTAAACATTAGTTTCTCTATATTTGTTAATGAAATAAAATGTTGTATCTAACCTCGTTTGAAGAGCACCTCGCGCCTTTCCTCAATTGCGTGCACTTTCCCCGTCACCAGCAATCACAGCACCACTACTCCCACCACCACTAACGTTCAGAAGTGCAGTATAGAAGTATAATATATAGCGTTAACGATCGTATGAGAATGTCATATTGGCTATCCCTGCAGGAGTTAAACCGGTAAGTTACTAACATCTGACTATTCTCGTCGTATTCTAGTCTGAAAGGTATAGAGAACCAGTTTATTTACAGGCTGCCAGGTATTACGGTTTATGGTTTCCTCCTTTCTCCTTCATAGTTTAAAGTTCCTTCATAGTTTAAAGTTGATCGGATTTTAAAATCAGTCAGTTAAAGTTCATCAAGTAGACTGTATGTTCATTGTCACACAGCAGTTTTTCTCGTGTTTTTCACCTTCACCAGCAATCACTTAATAAAGAATATTTAAAATTGTAACAGAATTTCATTGGAGCACAATCTAATTACTACTACAGCTATTAGGTTAAGTACCTATTATATTAATATTTGTTCTAATAATAATAATAATAATAATAAAGGCGTAGGGAAGTGACGACCCCATCGCCCGCTGATGTAACGGTTATGTGACAAAACCGCTACGTCAGTGCAGTCAGTCAGCACCTTGCCAAGAGGTGTTAGTGCCGTGCCTCGGCAAAAATTGAAGGTGCCAAGGCCCGCTTGTGCACATGGCCTAATCATGAAACGGCGCCGGGTCTGGGCGTCTCCCGCTAAATGACACCCTAAAATGGATGATGGAATTAAAGGGAACGCGCAAAGGGCCGCTGCCTGGAGGTCGCCAGGGCGCGTCTGGAGCTGGCGCTGGACGCGACAGCATGCGAACCGCCAGCCGAGCGCGAGGTGCTGCACGACCACCCAGCAGCTCCTCGCATCCATCATCCCCACCAGCTGGCTTGGTGTCGGCAGGGTCTTCGCGGGCTCAGCAATCGGCACCCGCCACTGGTGGAGTACGCCGCATGCGTTGGACAACCCAGATGAACAGCAACGCATTGCGGGCGTATTTTGGGGCGATAGGGGGAGAAACTGGAGGTTTTGCGTATCGGGCAAGGATGCATCGACTTTTTGCTGAGCTGGAGCCATCTGTAACCGTCACCGAGCAAAACCTGGCAGACCGAGTTCGGTATATCTTGCGCTCAAATACATTTGATGTCACCGAACTCGAACGGCTACGACGTGAGGCTTTTCCTTCATCGGGTGAAAATGCTGCGGCTGAGGATGCGGCGCCACAACTTGCTGAGCAAACGGCAAATGAAATTGCCGCCGTGAATACGCCAGTTGTGCTTGATTCAAACGATGATGGAACAGTCGCCCAGAACTGGAACTAGAGCAAATGAGGAGTACATTGGAAGAGGCGATTGTGGAAACGCGCAGTACGCCTCTCGAAAATCGACCGCGACTTCCCCGCTTAGCCCTAAGCAAGCGGAATCGGGCTGTCGTGAGGGCTCTGAACCCAATGCTGGTTACCTATTTGGAAGCCAGCCGGGACCTTTGCGAGACGGACTCAATTCTTTTTGGCGCCGCACTGGCAGTCTGCCGTATTATAGGCGCCAAAATTTCCACGGCTGGACGCGCTACTGAACAAAGTAGTGCTATCCCAGCATGGAGAATAAGAATCGAAGAACGTATCGCAAAGGCTAGGGCCCTCATCGGCAGACTGATATGCTTCAGGTCAGGCAATACCAGGCCAAGGATTGTTCGCACCGTCAGGATGGTGTTTGCTGGGACAAATGTTAGTTTGTCCCAGCCGGATATAATGCAAAAACTGACGGAGCGCATAGACGACCTGAAGCAAAGAATAGCTGCTTGGGAAAAGCGGATTCGGCGATATACCGAGAGGTCGACACGGTTCAACCAGAATCGTCTCTTCCAGAGTGATCAGAACAGGCTCTATAAATCATTGGAGCGACCAATAGTAAGTGGAACGGGCCCTGCACCAAATCAGGCCGACACGGTCGCATTCTGGCGCAGCCTGTGGTCAGAGCCCGTAAACCACAACGAAGGCCCTTGGACGGAAGTTGTGGCGAGTCAGTGTGCGGGTATTACGCCCATGGACCCCGTCATCATAACGCCGGATGACGTAGCTGAGGCGGTCCGTAGGGCCCCGAACTGGAAAAGTCCGGGGCTTGATGGGCTGCATCACTACTGGCTGAAGGGGTTCATGGTGTGTCACGCTGTGCTCGCCCGACAGTTTCAAGAGGCTCTCAACCAGAAGTCGCTCCCAAGCCTCTTCACTACTGGGATCACTCATTTGGTTTCTAAAGATCAGGGTGCCACAGACCCGAGCAAATACCGCCCCATCACGTGTCTACCGACCATATACAAGACACTAACATCCATTTTGAGCGCAGGAATCACTCGTCACCTGGACTTAAATCAGGTGATGTCGCGCGCTCAAAATGGATGTCGGGGCGGCGGTTGTGGAACCAAGGAACCACTCCTCATTGACGCGGTCATTGGCAAAGTGGTGAAACGCAACCGTCGGAACTTCTCCGCCGCCTGGATAGATTACAGAAAGGCATTTGACTCGGTGCCCCATACATGGCTAAAGAGGGTCCTCGAGTTGTACAAGATTGACTGTACAGTTCGAGACTTCCTCGAGCAGTGTAAGGGGCAGTGGAGTACGATCCTCTGTCATCTAGGCGAGCGGATGACGGCTGCGGAAAGCCGCATAAGGATAAAAAGGGGTATATTCCAGGGCGACTGTCTGAGTCCAATCTGGTTCTGCCTCTCTTTGAACCCTCTCAGTACTTTACTGGACGGCTCCGGGAGGGGATTTCAGCTTCGGAGAGGAGGTACAAAAGTGACCCACCTTTTCTATATGGATGACCTCAAATTATTCGCCTCCAGTCGCTCCCACCTTATGGAATTGCTACACATCACGTGTGAATTTAGCAATTCTATTAGAATGGAGCTGGGGACGGATAAGTGTGCGGTCCTCCATGTTGAAAGGGGAAGGGTTGCTAACTCTGAGGGCATAGACTTATCTATGCCCGTCAACTTAAGAACCCTTTCCGAGGCTGAAACATACCGATACCTGGGTATGTCACAGAACATCGGTATCGATGAGGCTGGTATGAAACAGTCAGTTTGCGACGTGTTCTATGCACGCTTAACCAAAGTGCTTAACAGCCTTTTGTCCGGTGTGAATAAGACACATGCATATAACGGTTGGGTCATGCCTGTCCTCATGTATACCTTTGGCATACTCAGGTGGAGTCAGACTGAACTTAACGCCCTGGATAGAAAAGTCCGCACTACAATGACGTCCCATAGGATGCATCATCCGAGATCGTCGGTAATGAGGCTGTACTTGCCGCGAAAGCATGGTGGGCGTGGCTTCCTGAGCGCGCTCACCATGCATAATCGCGAAGTGTGCAGCCTCCGTCATTACTTCCTGGCGAGATCGGATGATCCATTCTATAATGACGTCATTTCTAGTGATAAAGGACTTACCCCTCTATCCTTAGCCAACGAGCAATGGGAAGACCCGGCAGTACAGAGCATTTCCGACCGGGAGACCGTATGGAAGGAGAAGGAGCTCCACGGGAGGTACTACAGGGCTCTACATGAGCCTCACGTAGATACAGCCGCCTCCCTTAACTGGCTACGTTTCGGTGACCTCTTCGGGGAAACCGAGGGTTTTGTCTGTGCAATACAGGATCAGGTTATTAAGACCAACAACTATCAGAGATACATCCTAAAGGATGGCACTGTCGACGTCTGTCGAGCTTGTCGCCATCCCGGGGAGTCACTTAGGCATGTCATCTCCGGTTGTTCGGCGCTTTCTTACTCTGAGTTCTTGCACAGGCACAACCTAGTAGCCAGAATTCTACACCAGGATCTCGCTCTGAAATACGGTCTCGTGGACCGAAAATTGCCGTATTACGAGTACTTGCCGGAAGCCGTGCTTGAAAATGACCGCGCCAGGCTCTACTGGGACCGGGCCATCATCACAGACAGGACTATTCTTGCGAATAAGCCTGATATTGTGCTGATGGACCGGGCACAGTCAAGGATATTTTTGATCGACATTACCATTCCGTATGACGAGAGCCTCGTGAAAGCCGAAACGGATAAACGAACAAAATATCTGGACCTGGCTCACGAGGTGACCGACATGTGGGGTGGTATGCCGACCGAAATTATTCCTGTAGTCGTCTCTGCGAATGGGCTAATTCCAGTCAGCTTCTCAGGTCATCTGAGGCGACTGGGACTCCGTGACGGACCGCTCTGGGCTCAAATGCAGAAGGCGGTGCTTCTCGATACCGCCCGCATCGTCCGCCGGTTTCTTTCCCTTTCCCCCTAACCCTCGGCCGTTTGGTCTCCCCTGCCGAGGGCTCCCATCTGGTTGGATCTTATTTATTTATGTAGTTTTTGTATTTATTTTATTTTATTGTATTTAATTTATTTATGTAAATTTATCTTTTCATTTTAATTTATAATGATATATTTATAGCACCCAACCAGGTGAGAAAATTATATAGATACCCCATAATAATAATAACTCTTTTATTTCAGACATAGATCCATATAAGTTGTTAGTAATTGTGCACCTTAAACACTAATGTTAGTTCCTCAATATGAGTAGTCACTTTTCAACAAATCGTTCCAATAATCTAGGATATGCCCGTCACATCTTTCGGCGAACAAGTTCATTATACTGTTGTGGCTGCCATGTATTCTGCTCAACAGCGAGTACACTCTTTTACGCATTATTGCGAAGAAGTCATCTGTTCGTGTTTCTGGAAACATGCCTGATGCGCTACAAAATCGAGGCAGCCCTAACAGGGCCCTGAAAATGTTATTATATAAAACACGAAGGTCACTGTAAGCGCGCTTTGTATACGTTGTCCATAAGCTGCATGCGTAAAAAGATTGTATAACCTCTTAGCAGACGGGCCGAAATCGCCGCTTTGGCGCATCTGTCAAACCCTAAACGAGTGATATATTGCCTACGTGACGCGTGTCATTAAAATGGCAATATCTTAATATTTATGTATGGGAACTATATAATATGATATGTTGTTAGAATTATTGTTAAATAACCTAATAGAATATGTGTAAATGTGTACGTTCACCCTTTTGGTATGTTATAAATTTGATAGTAAAATTGCTAGAAGCGATTTTTTTCCAGTTTGTTGAATATAAAATGTAATCATTAAAAAATTAAGCAATTATTTCAATAAATATTTACTTCATTTACTATACAATAACACACTTTACAATAATGAATAAAAAAACACAACTCTACGTATAGTTTTTTCACACCACAAGCTCGACAATAATGTGGGCCACTTAAGATGACCCGAAACAGGCACAAAAAAAGGCACATTTTGTACTTCAATATCGACGACGCCTGAGCCACAATGGGCTTTAAATCTTAACTTATTCTATAGTATGGTCTTTGTTCTTAATATAAAACAAATTCAACACAATACACAAATTCAACAAAAACAACAATTCAAATGTTACAACTGTTTAGTTATTAAGAAATAAACGAGTAACAAACACTTGAAAAAGTGACCCCAAAAAAATGCTTTCAAACTTTTGCATTTGTAACGAAAAATTTTGAAATTTATTTATATGTGAATGTATATTCCTAAATTTAATAACATTTCCTAAGTTAAAAACAAAACAAAAAAGGCATCTTTCATACAAAATTATGTTAGAAATCATCAACTAAAAGGTACACATTCACTACAAAATCACCAAGTATGGCGTAGTACCCAGCCATGCTAGTATGGATACGCTCTGTGGTGACTTCTTTAATAATTGTAATCATGAACATAAAATTAAAACGAAATACAAATTAGTTATTTTTCTTTGCGTTTTTATATTTTTAATTAACATTTGAATGTTATTATAAAAAAAATTTGACAATTCTTTTTGCCAAAATAAAGGTTTTTATTTTTGTTATTTTGATTTTTTTTAATTTAATTAATTTGAAGTGACCCTAGCCTAGCGATAGCTTGCGTGCGAGATCCATTACAAAGGTTAAGCAGTGCACGCGTTAGCTTGCAACTGGATGGGTGACCGTTTCGTACTTTGAGGCTATTCCAACTATAGCACCGCAACGAGCTAAGGCTTATTGCTTAGCAATAAAAACTACTACGTACAAAAAGAAATCTCTTCCAGATAACCTTGGGCTAAGAGTGAAAACAAAAAGTGTTTCACTTGTCAATCAAGTGCATAAAAATATAATGACATGCACATACAAAAAGTAAAACAATTTACTGACAAAAATAAAACAAAACAAATAAGAAAAACAAATAAAAATCCACACCAAAAATTATCGTAAAAATATACCAACACTGGCATTCCCAAAATTGTATCAATACTATACAACCTGCTCTCTAAGATGGCGGATTTCGTATAAATAACTTTACGACCCATGTCTGTCCACGACCGCCAGGTGGACGCGAGATTTAAGCAATTTGTTATTTTTAGTTTTATGAAATATGTAATCAAAACTATACAATTGTAATTATTGTTATGTTTGTAAATAAGTATGTTAACGATATTAAAACAATGTTTACCATTCACAATTGTACTTTTAATTTAAAACAATTGAAATTAATACGAACATGGTAGAGCTTGTCTAAACTGAAATGACGCGCCCCACTACTTAATTAGTTGATTTCGATGTGTGAGTGTAAATATTAATAACGACGCTTCATCTGTGTTTGAGCGTCGACTGCTCCGCGAACCATGATCTGTATGCCTACGTGACGGTCGACTAGTCGCGTGATAAATCCGACAACGCTCTCCTTAGGGAGCAGCGTTGGGGCATTGTATGAAACAAAACGTCCGCTCTCTGCCACCTTCAGGCAATTATGACAAGTTGGACAAAAAATCCGAAACCGACGCGTGCTCCTACGCTTGAGTCTCACCGACAACCGAATGACCAATTACAATGGCATTTGGATATGTATTGCGTCCATATTTTAAATTTGCTTGTGTGCGTTAATGCGATAGTGGGGCGCGTCATTTCAGCTTAGACGATCTATATCAACATGGCGGTCGAAATGGCAAGCAATGTTTGATTAAATGGAACAATTTATGTACAAATCGTCATCTAATATGTTTTAAATTAATAGAAAAGTATTTATGATTTACCCGTTCATGTTTATCTCTAATATTAACTTCCAAAATCACTTTCAACAATTAATACTTTGCACGTAAACACACGACACCGCGTCACAGAACGAGCAACTGAACGGAATAAATGTATTACTATTTCACAGCTTCTATGGTTCATTTATGAAGCGTGTGTGATATTAATTGCCGTCTTTGTTTAATTCCCTGCATGTTGTACCAGTTATAGGGAGATACGTATACTTTTACTAGGGCTGATTCGAATCTGAAGTTCATAAGTAAACAGCAACCTTCTGATGGTTGTGGACAGATGTGTACTTTTTGACAGCAACCTTTAGAAGGTTTTGGACTGACGAGAGGATAAAAACTTATCTCTGTATAACTTAACCCTGGTTCAAGCTATGTTTAGATATTATGATGAATAATCTTTAAAATTTTCAATAAAATTAAAGTTTAATATTTACTTGAATGTTTATCTTCAAAAATACAATCTCCAACAATTTCGATTTTAATTAAATTTATAAGTAACACAATAGAATTAAGTCCTGTTTTGTATAATCTGAATAAAGCTCAGTATAAGACAATAGGACTTAATCCTTAGTTACTCATAACTTAAAAAAAGCGACATTAATTAATGCCTTATTTTTTAACATTTATCAAGACTTTTTGCTATTTTATTACAGCCTATCAAAATCCCACAGATGAACATTTGCTTTCCTATAAACTGTCTTATAGTATCGATATTTGTTACACTTGCAGGATTGACAACCGCTGCTTTAAATTCGACTCTTCTCACTCACTTCCATTAAAAATAATAAAATCGTCTTGATACCCAATTAACCATTTTTTTATTTAATTGTTTTGTCTCTGTCTCGGAACAAATAATTACAAAATTATAACGCCTCTAAAAATAACATACTGGCCATTTACAAAAGTTTCATTCACGTATTGTATGAATCATCGATTGTCCTATGTAAATTTAACAAAAAAATTCTGTTATCTTCAGGGAAGTGATGCGATTGTCGCATCGGTTTACACAGATATCAAAAGCTTTGCATTCAAAGGTTATTAAAGATTGTTACCGACGTCAAAACTATGTATCAAATGTAAATGTAGCTGCATCTGCGACTTGACAATGGAACGAAATAATTAACGCTATAATAATAAGAATTTAAGCACCAAATACGATTTATTTATCAGTACGCTGACTAAATTACTTAACATAGAACTCCGATACACAAAGAAAAGGGTGGCTCACCACCGTTCTTAGCAAATCACGTGCATACGAAAGAAAATTAAGGGATATATTCTTTTTTAGAAAATATAATTTCCTCGACGACAGCCAAAACGGCTTTAGAAAATCAATATTAACTACAGCAGCATATTAGTGTATCCGGAATGCCCTAAAACATATAAATGACAAGAAACATAATGATTTCTTATATTTACGCGAACAATACAAATTGATCTCATGGGTGTTGGAAAGCACCCGAAACGAATCAAAAAACAAAATTAATTAAAAACGAGTAAATCCGTAATGTTAGTTTTATGTAATGACAAGAAACATGTACTGGGAATATTAATTGCCATGAAGAAAGCATATTATAAAGTACTGTATGTGCAACATTCTTATAAACAAAATTCCACGGTTCTGATATTCGCAGCCCAGCTTAGAGATGGTTTAAATGGTATTTGGAAAATAGATCACAGATTGTTCAAAATGATCATTTCGATCCCAACACGAAAATAGTGCGATCTGAAAAAATGAGCGGTAAAATGTTTTTTTAAGGAATAAGGGTGACAAATGAGCACACAATCGGCCTTACAGTAAGTGGATACTGTGGCCCATAGACATCTATATTTATCCTCAATTAAGAAACAAAATGCAGATGCGTTGTCTCCGCTGAAGAGTGCGATGGAATGCCTTACTTCCACTAAAAAGGGTCTCCGGTTCTCTACACTTACCATACGACACACAGCATCATTAAGCTACTATTTTGCGTTGGTATTCTATGAGAGCGTAGTCCTATCCCGGCCGAGCCGACTCAACCGTGCTGTAACCACAGTATAGCTGCAGCATGGCTCTACCACATAAGAATTGTTCAATCCCACAGAAAAGGGTGGTGGGTTGTGTTCTAGTTCTGATATACATCAACGACTTGCCAAAATTACTAAATAAGGAACAAACATTGCCCGTCTTAATCGCTAATGATACATTAATATGGATTACTTATGACAAAACCAAAAACCCAAGATTAATACATCGGGAAATTCTAGCTCAACATACCGTTAATCACTGGCTCTATGACCATAAGTTAGAAATAAATTATAATAAAACAAAAACTATCCAATTTAGAACATACAATAACACCCCCATAAACATTGACACAACATACAACAACACACAAATAGAAGCCATAGATACATTCAAATTACTTGGTATAAATATAAACATTCAAACCTACCTGAAAACACACATTGAACGTATTAAAAACAAACTATCTCCATTTACATATTACACTCTATTCCAACTTAAATGCAGCACAAACGAAAATACCGCACTGTCAGCATACTACGCGTATGTACTCCTGGTTAGGATACGGCATTATGTTATGGGGAAATATTGTACACTTACAAGATTTATTTAAACTGCATAAGAAATGTATCAGAATCATTGGCCAAATTGAAAATCTTGACAGTTGTTTGCTCTACTTCATTAAACGTAATATCCTCACTACTATCATTACACATTATTGACATTTGCACTTCGCAAAAATAAAAGACAATCACAATTTAAATACACCACAGAGACTGACTATACTACTACCATCAAGAGTGAAAATACTAAACCAGTGTCCCTACTACATGGCTGTAAAAATATACAATAAATTACCTACTACTAATAAATAACCTATCCACATATAAACTGAAAATAAGATTACACTTTACATTTAAAAAACTGAAAGCTTTCTTAACTGAAAAATGGTTTTACTCTAAAGACTACTAAGTTGAGATAAATTGTTATTATTATAAGACCATTTATGTACTCTTGGTTGGCAAATAAAGACTGATTGATTGATTGACTTGCGACGTCGCTGGTGATAAGAGGGCTGGAACTTTACTTGCTCAAAATTCAAGTATAGCCATTCAGCGAGGAAACGCAACCAGCGTTCTTGACAATATACCGCTTGTTGTATTATAATTTAAGTTTATTTTATGTTTTTTTTTTTTTATTTTGGGAGTAAATATTGTATATTAAATATTTCAAATAATAATGTCCTCCAGACCGAATTTCGGCCACGGCGGCCCGCCTCAACGGAGGCTAGCCATCGGCGCAGGATAGGATTATACTCGTAGTGCCCAAGTGCACGCGCAAGCACAGGTGCACTCTCTATACCCTCACTCTCATAATCCGATGGGACGGTAAACCGACACGACCGGAGAGAGATTAGGCGCAGGACCAACGGCTTTACGTACTTTTCAAGGCACGGGGGTGAGACACCGCCAACTTCCTGACTCCGGGCAATTACTGAGAATTTCTTGACGGAAAACTCAATAATTGATTTTTTGGCCCGACCCGGGATTCAAACCCAGAACCTCATGATCAGCAGTCGCACCACTACAACCACTAGACTAACGAGGCAGTCATGTATTTAAAATAAACAAGTCATTTTAGTTAAAAATAAATTTAAAAATAAAAAAAAATTTAGTCTTGTCTGAAATATACACCACACGTCTGTCTCTACCCGCATCTCTATCTGCGTAACGGATGTCATCTGTTTGTAACAGGGCGGATGTCCCGATCGTTTATTTGTCACAACTGAGAGTTTATTTGTCTGTACTCATTATTATTGCGTTGGCCGGTCTAGAAGGAATTGTATCAATAAATGTTTCATTAATCTATAAAAATATCTAAATTAGATCCTATAAAAATACAAGAATAATACTATATACGTCAACTGTCAATGATGGCTAACAATCTTTCGCTCACCAGATGTCACTAGTTGTAACTAAATATGACTTATTTGTGACGTAGATAGTCACAGAGTATCATTACTGACCACTGAGAAGTTTTTAGACTGTTATTACACACATAACAATGCCTGAGGTATTATTTAATTTTTTGATGTTAATGCTATGAAATCTGTCAAATATTTATATGGATATATATATATATATATATATATATATATATATATATATATATATATATATATATATATATATATATATATATATATATATATATAGATGGTCCCATATAAACTTAGGGAAATAATAAAAAAATTTAATCAATTATACCATTTAGAAATCACAAAATAGAATGAGTCATTCTTCCCAATCGCTAATTGGTTCTTTGAGCTATATGGCCGGTCTATTGTCAATTCACCTTACTTATCCTTAAGGCCATGTCGGTTACTCTAGTACTAATTTAAGTATAGCTTGAATGCAAAAATGCAAAAATAACGGATGTCCGTTGTATATATATATATATATATATATATATATATATATATATATATATATATATATTTTGTTTTATTATAATTTATTTCTAACTTATGGTCGTTGCGCCAGTGATTAACTGTATGTTGAGCTAGAATTTCCCCATGTATTAATCTTGGGTTTTTGGTGTTGTCATAAGTAATCAATATTAATATATCATTAGCGATTAAGACGGGCAATGTTTGTTCCTTATTTAGTAATTTTTGCAAGTCGTTGATGTATATCAGAACTAGAACACAACCCACCACCCTTTTCTGTGGGATTGAACAATTCTTATGTGGTAGAGCCATGCTGCAGCTATACTGTGGTTACAGCACGGTTGAGTCGGCTCGGCCGGGATAGGACTACGCTCTCATAGAATACCAACGCAAAATAGTAGCTTAATGATGCTGTGTGTCGTATGGTAAGTGTAGAGAACCGGAGACCCTTTTTAGTGGAAGTAAGGCATTCCATCGCACTCTTCAGCGGAGACAACGCATCTGCATTTTGTTTCTTAATTGAGGATAAATATAGATGTCTATGGGCCACAGTATCCACTTACTGTAAGGCCGATTGTGTGCTCATTTGTCACCCTTATTCCTTAAAAAAACATTTTATCGCTCATTTTTTCAGATCGCACTATTGTCGTGTTGGGATCGAAATGATCATTTTGAACAATCTGTGATCTATTTTCCAAATACGATTTAAACCATCTCTAAGCTGGGCTGCGAATACCAGAACCGTGGAATTTTGTTTATAAGAATGTTGCACATACAGTACTTTATAATATGCTTTCTTCATGGCAATTAATATTCCCAGTACATGTTTCTTGTCATTACATAAAACTAACATTACGGATTTACTCGTTTTTAATTAATTTTGTTTTTTAATTCGTTTCGGGTGCTTTCCAACACCCATGAGATCAATTTGTATTGTTCGCGTAAATATAAGAAATCATTATGTTTCTTGTCATTAATATGTTTTAGGGCATTCCGGATATACTTATATGTTATTGTAGTTAATATTGATTTACTAAAGCCGTTTTGGCTGTCGTCGAGGATATTATATTTTCTAAAAAAGAATATAGCCCTTAATTTTCTTTCGTATGCACGTGATTTTCTAAGAACGGTGGTTAGCCACCCTTTTCTTTGTTTATTATTTAATGTTAATTTTTGTATCAGAATCCAATGTTAAGTAATTTAGTCAGTAAACTGATAACTAAATCGTATTTGGTGCTTAAATTCTTATTATTGTAAAAGTAAAAAAAGTAAAGTTACAGCCTATATACGTCCCACTGCTGGGCTCAGGCCTCCCCTCATTTCTGAGAGGGTTTAGGGCAAGGAAGTGTCCGCCGCGCTGCCCAAATGCGTGTTGACGAACTTCACATGTCTTCGAAATATTTTTTTTTTCATATTCCTTAGACATGCAGGTTTCCTCACGATGTTTTCCTTCACCGCCGAGCACGTGGTAAATCAGCACTTAAAATTGCAATTAACAATTTCATTGGTGCCGGCGGGGATCGAACCCGGGTTACTCGCGTTCTATTATATTTACAGCGAGCGTTAACTACTGAGCTACCACGGCTCTCTTATTATTGTAGTGTTAATTATTTCGTTCTATTGCCAAGTCGCAGATGCATCTCACGTTTACATTTGATATATAGTTTTGACGTCGGTAACAATCTATAATTATCTTTGAATGCAAGGCTTTTTATATACGTTTAAGCCGATGCGAATCAATCGCATTACTTTCCTAAAGACAACAGATTTTTTGTTTATATTTACATAGGACACTCATTTATGTTTACATGATTCCCAGAATACGAGTTATAGCATAGCCTCATAGGTAAAGAGCCTACACAGCAGCGACCCCGATACATTGCAGCGGCATGAGGCGCAACTCAGCAGAACGTGAGCATTGACGTCAACGGATGCAATCGGAGCTCTGCAATATTACTTTACCTTATTTTAATGTAATAATTAAAAACCATTCTAGATCTAGCATCGATCTGATTCACTTCTTTTTTAGTTGTAATAATTATATTGTAATTTTTATATTATAATAAAGTATTTTATATTAGTTTCGGTTTTTTTGGGGTCCTTCGGCTGCAGTTAACGTAATTGGCGCAGTCGGTAGGATACTCAAAAGTTAGTTAGACTATCGTAGCTTTCAAGCTTTAACCGAGTATCCGAATCTACTACGGACCAACTGCAAGCCAAGAGGATACATCAAGACATCGATCCCGAGAAAACCGAGATGAAATCAATGACTCTAAAATTACTGACCGTACTGACCATGCTGACGATCGAAGCCCAGGAGATAAAACTTGAATGTCTTGAAGACGGACCAGGCCTACTACCATTTAGACTTGGACCAACGACTCTTATAACTCACTATCACACATTTCTTCAGTATGTTAAACTTGACGACATCAGAGACAAAGTAACCCTATTACAGGAACAGCTACAAAACTACCAGAACCGACTTGATAGTGACACCAACTTATTGTACGAATTGCAAATGGACTATCTTTATAGTAAATTAGATAAAGTTTTAATACAACTAAATAGCTTAGAGCGCAGTCGCACTAAGAGAGGTCTAGTAGACGGCTTAGGCTCGGTAATCAAAAGCGTAACCGGTAATTTAGATTATTTAGATGCCGCGAAATATAATAATGCCATAAAAGTTTTAAAGGATAACCAAAATAAGATCGAATCGGAATTCAATAGTCACATTAGCATTAGTAAGGAGTGGATGTCTCAACACAATAGTGTAATATCCCAGATAATTGAAAATCAAAACAAAATTAACTCAACACTTATCCAGTTATTAGATAGAGCCGCTTATAGAGATAGTAGCCTCATCAAATATGCTAAGTTTGCCCAACTCCTAACAATTTTAACCGAAAATATCGATGATGTGCTCAATGAGCTTAATAGGATAGAAAATATATTAGCATTTAGTCGTGCATCGAGCACCCACCATTCTACCTTAAGTGTTAAAATAATTAAGTCCATGTTAGTAAGATTAAGGCAAATTTATGATAAGGAACATATATTAAATTTAGAGACTAGAGAATATTACGATATCATTAAGCCAGGTTATTATTTCACGGAGAATCAAATAGTAATTGTTCTGAAATTCCCCGTTATTTCCAAAGACACCTTCGACCTATTCCGCTTATCCATTGTACCTAACAAAAACCACCAATCTATTATTCCACCCTATCCTCTAATAGCAACCAATAGAGAAAAATTCGTGTACATGGAGGCAGAATGTCCGAAGTTGAGTAATCGGTACCTATGCGAAAAGGAAACAAACACCCAAATTCGAACACAATCCGACTGTATCCAGAACCTCATCATCAATCAGTCTATAGCAAAATCCTGTAAGATAACCGACATCGCACTATCAAAAGAAGCCATGGAACGTCTTGACGACAAGCACTTTACCATCTCCTTCCCTCAACCAACTAAGGTCCACACAGTATGCGGGCGTGAAGACATTGCTACATTACAGGGCAGCTACTTAGCCACAATACCAATCAATTGCTTCCTGCGAACACAAGAATTCACCATCACTAATATCAATGATCAAGTAGAAGGCCATCCCCTGAAACTAATGAAAATACCAATGGATATAAGCGCAAAAGATACCCCAGCAGTACCACGAATCAGCCTTAATACAATCAACCTGAAAGGACTCCACGCAGCCCAGGACCAACTCATGATGCAACCACCACTTCATCTGCGAGAGATGCACCCCCTAACCTTATATCATACTACTATTCCCTTTTACGCCGTGTTATCAAGCCTAGTAGTATTCGCTATCACAATCTCAGTTCGTTACTACTACAAGACTAGGAAGCAAGAACAGACCCAGGATAACACCCAACATAGCTATGAAAACCCCGAAGGAACAAAAGTCGAAAAGACATTACCAGCAACTTTTTCTCACAAAGTTCTAAAATAGTTGCTGATCTGAGGGTGGAGGAATTATAGCATAGCCTCATAGGTAAAGAGCCTACACAGCAGCGACCCAGATACATTGCAGCGGCACGAGGCGCAACTCAGCAGAACGTGAGCATTGACGTCAACGGATGCAATCGGAGCTGTACAATATTACTTTACCTTATTTTAATGTAATAATTAAAAACCATTCTAGATCTAGCATCGATCTGATTCACTTCTTTTTTAGTTGTAATAATTATATTGTAATTTTTATATTATAATAAAGTATTTTATATTAGTTTCGGTTTTTTTTTGGGTCCTTCGGCTGCAGTTAACGTAATTTACGTGCATGAAACTTTTGTAAATGTTGTAAATTACCAGTATATTATTTTCAATAGTTTTATATACAAAGGCGTCATATTTTTGTAAATATTTGTGCAGTGCTCATATTTCGCTGTGGCAGAGACAAAACAATTAAATAAAGAAATGGTTTATTGGCTTTGAAGACGATTTTACTATTTTTAATGGAAGTGAGTGAGAAGAGTGGAATAAAAACCCGCGGTTTCCAATCCGTCTGCCCAGCGGGACAACTATGGCAAATATCGCTACTATGAGACAATTTATTGGACAGCAAATGTTCATCAGTGGAATGAAATAGCAAAAAGTCTTGATAAATGTTAAAAAAAAAAACTAAGACATTAAATAATGTCGTTTTTTGTTCTAAGTTATAAGTAATTAAAAGGATCAAGTTCTATTGTCTTATACTGAGCTTTATTCAGATTATACAAAAACAGGACTTAATTCTATTGTGTTACTTACTTATAAATTTAATTAAAATCAAATAAATGAAATAGCAAAAAGTCTTGATAAATGTAAAAAAAAACTAAGACATTAAATAATGTCGTTTTTTGTTCTAAGTTATAAGTAATTAAAAGGATCAAGTTCTATTGTCTTATACTGAGCTTTATTCAGATTATACAAAAACAGGACTTAATTCTATTGTGTTACTTACTTATAAATTTAATTAAAATCAAATAAATAAGAATAGAAGGAGAGTTAATTGAGCAAGTGGATGAGTTTGTGTATTTGGGATGTGTATTTAGCAGGGATAGTAGATATGACAGGGATATAGAACGACGAGTAAATGCAGGGAATAGAGTGAATGGGGCACTACACTCTATTATGAAGAACCAGAATGTGTCAAAGCAGGCACGTATGGTAATTCATAATGCTGTGTTAGTCCCTACTTTAATGTATGGTAGTGAAAGCTGGGTGTGGCAGAAGAAGCACGAAAGTAGAATAAATGCTGTAGAAATGCGGTCTTTAAGGAATATGCTAGGGTTGAATCTGAATGACAGGGTGAGAAATTGCGTGATAAGAGATAAATGTGGTATGCAAGATGATGTTGTGACCAGGATTAAGAAAGGAATGCTTCGGTGGTTTGGTCATGTGGAAAGAATGAATGAGGAAAGAGTGACAAAGCAAATTTATATGGCAGATGTAAACGGCCGAGTCGGGAAGGGACGCCCTAGGAAAAAGTTTATCGACCAAATTGGCGATATTTTGAAAATGGGCCACGTTAGAAGTACCCTTAACCGACGAGCATGTATGCGTAGATATATGGATGTAAAGGAGGCGAAAGAGGTATGTCAGGATCGTGCCAAATGGAAGTCCGTAGTCTCTGCCTACCCCTCTGGGTGACAGTCGTGAGTGTTTATGTATTATGTATGTTAAAATCAAAATTATTGGAGATTGTGTTGTTAAAGATAAACATTCAAGTAAATATTAAACTTTAATTTTATTGAAAATTTTAAAGATTATTCATTTTCATTCATTTCATCATTATATCTGAACAATTCTTGAACCAGGGTTAAGTGATACAGGGATAAGTTACTAGAACAAATATTAATATAATAGGTACTTATCCTAATAGCTGTAGTAGTAACTCGATTCCGCTCCAATGAAATTCTGTTACAATTTTAAGTACCCTTTATCAATGCTTGCTACAACATGCTTGCTGGTGAAGTTGAAAAACCCGAGAAAAACTGCTGTGTGACGATGAACGTACAATCTACTTGATGAACTGTAAGTGACTAATTTTAAAGTCCGATCAACTTTAAACTAAGAAGGGTACAGATGCATTTTCACCCCTGAGAACTAAGATGGAATGCCCCACGGTCTGTAATTATATTGGTTCTCTATATCGTTCAGACTGGAACACAGCTGTGCAAGTACTACTATCTGTAAGTAGAAATGGCTGAACATAAAAAACAAACGCGTGAAATATAAAATAATATATTATATTGTAAAATAATGTTTAAAAATAGCCCCTCTTGGTTTCTCGCCGGTTCTTCCCAGGATAAAATTTTTTTCAGTGGTAAAGTTTTGATGGCTCTGTGGTGCAGTGGTTTAGCAATGGGTTAGAACAATAAGGGCCGGGGGTTCGAATCCCGCATGGATCAAGTATTTTTATGGACTACAGATAATTGTTCCAGGTCTGGACGTTTTTTCTTGTGAAATTTATATATGTAAACGGAGGACACAGAGGAAAACCTAAGTGTGAAGATAACGTATTTAAAAATAAAAAATAAGCTTAAATGACTTTCAATGAGTAATCTTGTAATTTGTATTGAATAAAAAAATTGTTTTCAAATTTATTCTATTTAGAAACTTCTCGATTTTCAATTCGGTTACATAGAGAACAGAATTAAAGCTGTAATGCTAATAAGCGATATCATCTTCGCGGAAATTTTACTAAGAAGCAAATGATTTGCTTTATTTTATTACTCCAATCTTGCAAAAGGTTCCGAATAACTGATAAGGAAGCATCTAATCTAATAATTTTCACTTCCTTATGATTAAAAGGACAAGCGGTAACTATATCGTAATAAAATAATTTGTAGACAAGTTTTGGTGGAACTTGTTAAATAATTTAACAAGCTCAACCAAAACTGTTAGGGTCTCAACCAATACACAGTTACAACTTCATACACTCCCTTTTTATATAAAATTGAAGTCAAACGTCCATTTCACCTGATGGTAAGTGACTTTTTCAATCAATGATCACCTGCAGTCAACTACATGCAATAAAGGCGCGGAAAGAAGGATGCGTCGTCTTGAGGGCTAAGATAGAATGCCTCACAGCCCGTGATTATACTTGATTATACCCTTCTGACAGGAACACAACAAAAATAGTACCTACCTAGACGGATCATAAGGGTTATTATCTTAATCATTATTCCATATTTATTACTCCGACCTTATCTTCCATATTATATATGACCTCTCGCAAGTAATGCCACATCGAACGGTTCTGATCCATTGCATCCATCGGCTTCCTTTAAGTTTTACACTAATACTCTGTACTAATGGGGAATACCCATCTCTTACTATACTGACTGATCGTGGGTTCGTTTATATTACTCGTGGCTCATATAACATTTATCACGAAAAAAATATAAACCAACTGAAATTTATATAAGGCAGGCACTGGCTGAAAACCTAAGGGAAAGATTTTCAGCCAGTCCCTGTTGTTTTGAGTATCTTTTTGGTCGCACGCATATAGTACTTATTAGTGTATAAGTAATGTTACTCCCATTACATTATATGTGTTAAATAAATAAAGACATTAAAATAAAATAATCTTACAATACATATACAGACAATCAGCATGAAAAGGCTTTTGTTCGTAAAATAACTCCTTTTTAATCTTTTTTTTTTTCAATATTTCATTTTAAATCGTTCTATTTTTCTGAGGCCGAATGTTTAAAATATCCCTTGAAGTACATTGTCCTATGATATTGTGACGGCTCAATATTATTATTAATAATTAAATTCAATATAAAGGGGCGTCAAAAATAGTTTTAAAACATATATATTAAGCAAATAAGTTAAATTAATAAACATAAAGTTAATATATTTCAGACATTATCCCAATAACATAGCAAATTAAAGGCAAAATTATTGTTTCTCGTAATAGGTAAATTTATTATAAAAAAACTTGTAAAAATATTTAAAATAAAATAAATAATAGAAATACAAGTCAAAAAATATTATAAAATTAAGTTAAATAACGTTTATAAGATAATTAGAAAAATTGTTAAAAATTGTTTAAGTCATGGGAGGTGTTCGTGTATAAAAGAAAATTTTTCTAAGTTGTGGAAGGAGTTCACGTATAGATGAAATTTTCTAAGTTGTTGAAGGAGTTCATGTATTAAAGAAAATTTTCCTAAGTTATGGAAGGTGTTCACGTATAGACGTCTTGTATGGATGAGGTGCCGGAGATACATACCTGCAGTTGTACATATATATGGGGTGGTCGGGAGCCCGACTGCCTGAAGTACTGTAGCACAATGACTAGTCCTATATTAGGGACTTATGATATTAAACTCAATGATACAAAAGCAATACTATAGAAGGTCTCCATGATGAATTTGCATTACAATAGTAGGGTCGTGGGTTCGAACCCTATATATGAATGACTTATGAAAGTAAGGTCTATGATTCAAAAGCAATACTATAGAAGGTCTCTGTGATTAATATGCATTACAATAGTAGGGTCGTGGGTTCGAACCCTAAATATGAAAGTAAGGTCTATGATTCAAAAGCAATACTATAGAAGGTCTCTGTGATTAATATGCATTACAATAGTAGGGTCGTGGGTTCGAACCCTATATATGAATGACTTATGAAAGTAAGGTCTACAATTCAAAAGCAATACTATAGAAGGTCTCTATGATTAATATGCATTACAATAGTAGGGTCGTGGGTTCGAATCCTATATATACATGACTTATGAAAGTAAAGTCTATGATACAAAAGCAATATTATAGGAGGTCTCCTTGATGCATAAGCATTGTATGGGGTGGTCGGGTGACTGACTGCTCCTAGTACTGTTGCAAAATGACTAATCCTTATTAGGGACTTGAAAAGGAATATTATGGTGGCGTGTGTGCTGCTTCACGAGCAATTGGTCCGAGGTAAACTTGGACTCGCTAACCGATGTGTCCTAGACATATCATCTTAGTGCCGGTGGTAAGCGGGTTTGTTGTAGCAATACGGCTTTCCCGTGGACATCGCACACCCATACCGTTTGTGGGCGACGTAGTAGCGCATAGCGAAGCGTCGTCTATATTTCGGATTGGGATGATGAGTGTGTTTGGTAGCACTTTTAAGTGTAACAGGCATACTCAACTTCATGTCTTAGTGCATTAGCGCTATGATACGTGAAGTTTTGTCCACTGGCGTCTTAGTAGCGTGCTACTATGATACGTTGGTGCAGTTTTATATAACAACAATCTTAGTGCCGGTGGTAAGCGGGTTTGTTGTAGCAATACGACTTTCCTGTGGACATCGCACACCCATACCGTTTGTGGGCGACGTCGTTGCGCATAGCGATGTGTCGTCTATCTTTCGGATGGGGATGATGAGTGTGTTTGGTAGCACTTTTAAGTGTAACAGGCATACTCAGCTTCATGTCTTAGTGCATTAGCGCTATGATACGTGGAGTTTTGTTCATTGGCGTCTTAGTAGCGTGCTACTATGATACGTTGGTGACATCTTTTATATAACAACAATACTAACTTTGTTGCCAAAGTCGATAGGAGTCATGTGGGTGTGTTGTGAGGGTGCGCCGCCCGTATGATAGTTGCATTGATGCTTACTGCTACTTGCGGTATTGCATCTTGTGATGGATTTGCGGGTGTGCTGCGCCTGATTCGACGCATTCCTGTTGTTCTGGTCGATGGGAGGTATACAATTAACATCTTAGTGTCGGTGGTAAGCGGGTTTGTTGTAGCAATACGGCTTTCCCGTGGACATCGCACACCCATACCGTTTGTGGGCGGCGTCGTAGCGCCTAGCGATGCGTCGTCTATCTTTCGGATGGGGATGTTGAGTGTGTTTGGTAGCACTTTTAAGTGTAACAGGCATATTCAGATTCATGTCTTAGTGCATTAGCGCTATGATACGTGGAGTTTTGTTCATTGGCGTCTTAGTAGCGTGCTACTATGATACGTTGGTGATATTTTTAATATAACAACAATACCAACCTTGTTACCAAAGTCGATAGGGATCATGTTGGGTGTGTTGTGAGGGGGCGCCATCCGTATGATAATTGCATTGATGCTTACTGCTACTGGCGGTATTGCGTCTTGTGATGGATCTACGGGTGTGCTGCACCTGATTCGACGCTCTCTGTGGTTCTGGTCGATGGAGGTATACGGGTGGTGATGTCTGCTGGGATGTATGGGGGACCTTGGAATGGTGTAAGCCCGACGATAGTCGTATTGATGCTTGTTGCGTTCTGCAGCATTGCGTCTCTGCGATGGTTGTTTGGTGGGACGCTATTCTCAATGGCGCTCTCTGCGTCTTGGTTTGACTCACACCTAAGTAGCTTTGCCCAAGTCGGGTCCCTTCATTGCGGGGCTGCAGACTGTCTGCCCTCCACGATGTTTTATATAACAACATAATATTATATCTCTGTAACTTTCCCACCTTTGAATGATTGAAGGCAACTTGTTGGTGGGTGAGACAAACATGATCGAAAATGCATTTACTCAACGTCAGTGACACAAACCCTTTCTGATGGCGAATTATTACTCTTATCTTATAACTGCCTTTTGGCTATATCTGCCGTTGTATTGGTTGGTGGAGCATATGTGTCGACCTCATGCGGGTGGTAGCTGGCGGGAGGATCTGAGGAGACTCTCAAGGCTGCGGCCGAAAGCCGCACAACGTGGGACCCCATTCCCTTGAGGCAGTGTTGCCATATATACAGATTTCCCCGTATTTATACAGATTTTCGGTTTGTGATACAGATTAGCACTGGGTACAGATTTTTATACAGAGTTTTCTAACTCTATTGATTGGATTAACATAATACTCAACTTAAAATAGAATGGAGCAAAATAAGTGACTAGATACCGCGTTACACACATTCATGATTCTATTATTGATGGTTATTTTATTTTTTCACAACGTAATTAGTTAGTATGGCAGAATTACAAGTGTATTACAAAATATGTATACAAGGTGTGAGTGTTAACACCGTTGTCACTAAAACCATAGGTAGTTGGCTTTAATATAAAAATATTTATCCGAATTCTAAAAAAAACCCTATTTTCTTTCATAAAATTTAAGAGGTTTCTGTCCGAAAACGTCCGTAAATTCATGGATACCCTATGCGCCCGGGTGACGTAATCACTGTAAAGATCATCGCCCGCGCTAGCTACCTACACTATATTCCAATAAAAACACAATAGGTACACATAACCTGTGATGTAACTTTTCCTTCATACTTTCACTCTGGCTTAGGACAGGCAAAATTGAGGAATTAAGGAAAATTGAATTTTATTAAAAAAATTGTTGTTATTTTTTATTGACTTTACGTTCTATAAGTGACACCAAACCACTGGTTTCAAGGATAACGGTGTTTACACTAATGCACTGTGTATAAAATATGTATGACTGAAAATAATGAAGTAATTATATGTTCATTTGGCAAACGTTTTAGTTTTAATATTTTGTTTGCTTAAATTAATGTTTTCAATTTTGTTATATAAAATTTTTTGTGTATAGTGTATATTTTATACATGGTAGAGCCACGTTGCAGCTATTATGGTTGCAGTGCTGCAACCATAATAGCTGACGCTCCACCGGGGAAGGACCACGCTCTCACAGAACACCAGCGTAAAACACCAGCTTAATACTGCTGTGTTTCGTATGGTGAAAGTAGAAATCCGGAGTCCCTTTTTACTGGAAATGAGGCATCCCCTCTTGGTTCTCAGGCGTGACAACGTATCTGCGTTTTAATTCTTAAGCGAGGATAAATGTATATGTCTATGGGCCACAGCATCCACTTACCATCGGTGGACTGTGTGCTCGTTTGTCACCCTTATTCTATAAAAAAATATTTTATTTAATAACGATAATCAAACCGTATCTGCTTATCACGTTAGTAGTTATTCCTTGTTTTTCAAAAAAAGCAATGATGATGATGATGATCAATTATTCTATTTTGGTTTATTAAATTATACAGATTTTATACAGATTTTAAGTTTAAATAGCATACAGATTTAATACAGATTTTAGCAGTGTCTAATACAGATAAAAGGTTCAAGACATCTGGCAACACTGCCTTGAGGTGAGCAGTAGTCTCATGACACGCTCTGCGGCTAGTAGCCGTGCTGATCATGCAATTGGTGGTGATGCCATACACTTACATCACGTTTGCAGGAGCGGCGGTCTGGCAGGTGGTGGCGCTCACGGAGGGTTTACGGCCAGTGTGCCTATTTGCCCAAACCGTGTGACGTACATTCACTGTGGCTGGATTCGTTCGTATTCTGTATGGCGTTTACACGCATTGACATGCGCGACTTCGGTCGATGTTTGTGCTTACGCACTAACAAGGGGCCAAGCCTCTTTTACTGGTTCGCCAGTTATTTTGCTGTGGACTACGGTCCAGTTCCCGAATTAGCGTTCCCTTCGGGGGGAGTGCATCAAAATGGTTGGCGCTCACCGTGCACGGCGTGTGTGGGGCCGTGTACCTCCCCTACATTTTTTTAAATAAATGTAGGAGAGCGAAGCCCTTGTATCGGGTATTTTTGTATAAATATATTGTGAGCCTTTTCCAAGCGGGAAGGGATAAATAATAATAAATTAATAATGTAAACCTGATGCAAGTGGAATAGGGACGTTTTATGTTCTTAACCTTTCTCGAGCCCTGTCTTCGCGAACGGGGTTCACTTAGCTTATAAGGCACTACCAACAGCTTTCAATTGCTCTAGTGAATATTCATTCTTCCAAACGACACCTAAAAGAATTAAGTTACGAAACAAACACAACGTAAATAAGGGTCCTAACTAAGACGATCATGCCAAATTATTAAAAACGGCCTATTAATAAACCTTTTGATAGATCATTTAGAAAGATCAAAACATATTTTATTAATCCTGGTCTCATATATATAATGTTATTGAAAAGGGGATATTTTTAATATTATAAAATTTTTATTATATAAAATAGAGGGGGGGGGGGATCGTTACAATATGAAATGTTTAGCATGTTTGAGGATCTTCTCATGTGACAGCTACGCTTAGGTTAACACAGTGTAGTGTCAGCACCTGGATGTGACGTTATTTTATTTATAGAATAAGGGTGACAAAAATGTATCGAAACTGATTGTATAAGCCATTATTTTTGTATTAATCTGAAAATGGTATTGCATTATTGTAATGTACGGTAATCAAATAGTCGTGGTATACAAAATGCCGGCGTAAAATAGCAACTTAATACTTTCGTATTTCAATTGGTGAGCATAGAGAACCAGATACCATTTTTGCTGGCATTCAACCCTAGATCTCAGGGGTGACAACGCATCTTTTCAATCATTTTGATTTGTAATTGAGGGTAGAAGTTAATGTCTTTGAGCCATAGCATCCACTTACCCTCGGGCGGACTGTGTGCCCGCTTGTCTAGCCTTATGTTATAAAAAAATTATATGTAACCCGTGTGGTGGCATAAGAAAAGAATCCATCACCCCATTTCATCCAGTGGGTGTCCTAAGAGGCGACTGTTGGAGATGCCAGAAAAATCTAATATTTCGATAGATGGCGGTATACGTAAAACACCCAGAACAGAAAAGACAACAGCGCCAAGGTTACCCATTAAAAAATTATGCCTACAACGGACTATAAACTTATGTCTAGAAGTGGAATTTAAAGTATACAAAAAAAAGGAAAGTACGAGTAGGGTTGTAAAATGAGTGCATATTTCATTTGATGTTTTTTTAAAGAATATTAACAATGCTATAAACATTACTAATATTCCCCTTAACCACTCGTGGTAAGCTTAAATTGCTTGTGTTACGAGTGGTTCACGCCAGTAGTCGAACGGCGGATTCAAGCCCACGACCTTTTTGAGTTCGCGGTCCGCGCTCTGCCATTAGGCTACTGTCGCTTCAAAAGTTCAAATGTTAAGTGAACGTCGTGTTTCATAGACTGTATCCATCCTAGATTAACAATCTAAATGCAGTGCACCTCTGGAGAAAGGAATAGAATACATAATTACCAGTAAAAGGAATCTTCAGCTCCTTTCATTCACCAAAGAAAACATGACAATAGTATGTTGATATTTTGTTTAATTTGGTAGAGCCACGCTGCAATCTATAACAGGGCTTTTGCACAAACGGGTCGGCTAGATGAAGGAAATACAACTCATTTAAAGACTACCAGCATAAAATAGCAGCATAATGCTTTGTGTTTTGTATGCTGAATGTAGAGAACTGGAGATTGTTTTAATCGGTAACGAGGCATTCTATCTGAGGCCTCAGGGGTGACAACGCATGTGAATTTTGATAAGTAATCGGGAATAAATCTATAGGTCTAATAACAACTTCAACGTGTTCCAAGCCACTGAAGAGTTTCATAACCCTGGTTACAATATTTCGCAAACTATACTTACTATTATTTCAACTAATCCATAAGTTATTTCGTAATGACATTTAATTATATTTTACTATCATTTCGTCTCAACTGTTGAGTACAAGAAATAATGATAATAATAGAATATAAAATAACCAAAGATTCGCCTCTGTTTTATTTCATTAGTTTCTTCTGACACATCATCGACATCGATTGTCGTCGATTTGTATTCAATTCATAAAGCTGTTCAGGTTATTAGCTTTCGATTATTTGATCACGCTGAGAAAATAATAATGAATTCTACTACTGTGCTCCCTATTATGGTTAGAGACAAGAAACCGAGACTATTTATTATTAGTAACTGGACATTCAATCTTAGACCTTAATCGTGACTACCGTCCGTATTTTGATTCTTAATTGAGGAAAGATGGAGACTTCTTTAGACCCTATTTGCATCGATTTATTATATAGTAGACTGCTTACGCATGTTAGAATTTTATGCGTGATAGAGCTACGCTGCAGCTGTATTATGGTAGAATACCACGCTCGAACAGAATAGCAGCGTACAATAGCAGCTTAATGCTACTGCGTACTGTACATACGAATTATAATTAGTGAAGAGAATAGAAAACAATTTTTACTAAATAGAAGCATTCCATATTAGTCCTCAGAATGAAAACTGTATTTGTAAATGTCTATGAGCCACAGCATCCACTTACTATCAGCTGTGTGCTCGCTTGTCACCAATATTATATAAATAAAATATCGTCGGTTCCAGGTGCTGTCAGGCACCTTAAGCCGATTGTAGCTTCATATAGCCAGGGGTATACTACACTGTGTACACTGCGTTAACCTAAGCGCAACTACCACACGAGAAGAGCCTCAAACATGCTGAATATTCCATGTCATAAGACAGTGATCTTCAAGGGATATTTTAAACACGGCCGCAAATAAATGGAATGATTTAAATTTCAATATTTAAAAAAGTTTAAAAAGGAG